>JAVJGG010000009.1:28736472-28748989 GCA_035590195.1 Aviceda cuculoides
TTCGACCTTGTTGTGCAACCGTCATAAAGGAAGTAAATATAGTTAAAGTAAGAATGCGACCTGCCTTTGAGTCCGTGCTCTCTTTTGCCAGGCACTGTTTCGCCGGAGAACTGAACCGTTGGGGCAATGTTAATGGAAAGCTAAAAATCGTGGCTTGTGTTAAGGGGTAGCAAGCTTAAAATAGCACCTCTTATTTCGCTATTATGGAATAAGCTTTGCTCTTACTTATTGGGAATGGGTGGAATTAGAGGCTGGAACTGTGTTGCAGTGGGATTGACTCGGCACCTGCTAATGCCCCGGTCGATGATGCCCGGCGTCGACTGGCCTGATGATAGCTGGCTGAAGGCTGCGAAGGTGGAGGCTTGGAAGAATAAGAGTTATCTATGAGAAAGGGTTGCTTTAAATAGGTCAGAGACAAAGTAATTCTCTGCTTAGGGTTGCCCAAACATGGGTGTCAACGCTTCCTGCGTTACATATTTGCGGTGATCGCCTAGCTTGTAGTACTGTAACATGAATTAAATTGCTCTGCTCACTAGTTGGCCTCCTGAGCGATGGGAACAGTGCTGAAGTACTGTCCCGTGCCTTACCCTGCCCCCAAATATGCAAATGTGTCTAAAAGGGAGAAGGTGTTTGCCGTAAAGTTTGCAGAGGAAACATTAATACTGATAGGCATTTGTTCTTAACGTACAGGCCTTGAATAATAGGGTGAGTAAATACCTTTAAATCAAAAATCTTAGACATTCACAGTTTATGGCAAGGGGTATTATTGTTCTAGTTTCTCATGTCCTCCTGTTACCTGCAGTAGACTGTGGCTGCTGAGTAAAAATGACAATGCTGAGCCTTTCCTAAGGCTCTGATCGCTTCACCAAGTGGCATTGCTAGAAGGGACTGCCTCGCTCTTCTGAAAAGTTTTATATTAATCTTCTAGTCTTGTTCTCAAATCTTTTGTACTCTGCAGCTTTTCTCAGTCATCATTCAAAACTCGAGGGAAAGAAAGAAAACACCCTGTCCTTCTCTATGACTTTTAACTTCCATTTTATCAGGTTTTGCCAAATTACAATGCTGCAAAGTGGCTGCGATTTTACGGACATCATTGTAGGTCATGTTGCCCATTTCTTACAAGGCAGAAACGCTGCTTCAAGCAGGGTAGTCCTAACCAGTTTGCTGCTGCCACAGTCGAGCACATCGCTAGTTTTAGCTATGGTGAAATTCTATAAGCAACATACCAAAGAACTATCCAGAATAGAAGTCTGGTCACGTTCCCTGAACAGTGGAAGAGTTCATCTACATCAGCTGCTCAAATGATTTATTAAGGGTAAAAACCTAGACTTAAGCTAAAACAGCCCGAAGGTTCAGAGTGGCTGTGAGTCTGTCTTTCATGGCATTGAACCAGGAGTGCAGCCCAACGTTGGGCTGCGATGCCCAAGGAGCGATGGAGGAAGGAGGAGTGATATGAGAGATGGATGAAATAATTACGTGGCAGCAGCAGTCAGCATGAAGGGTCAGAGCAGCCTATATTCTTCTCCTGCTTGCATTCTAGGACAGCTTGAATGTAGTTTACAGTTGCATACAGAACTAGAAATAAAAACCTAGAAATCTTCATGTCCTTGTTCTAACACTCTCCTTAGTGTACCATATGGCGTATCTACTGTATTAGGTAAACAACAATCTCAAAGCAACTGAGATTCATTACAACTTGTGCATTATAAGTGTGTAGGATTCATTACTGAGTAATTTATCTTTTCATACTCTCTACCTCTTGTTTGACATTGGAAGTAACTTTCCAGTCTGGATTCTTCAGGACTGGGATTCCAGCTCTGCGATGCTGTACTGCTCACCTTCTGTTTTAAATGGTATGAAAGAGCAACTTGCATAAGAATTCTAGTAATGGATTACTGGTAATTATCAGTGTTGGTGTCGAAATAGACTGAATATACAGTGAATGCCACATATTTCACCCATCAGCAATTACATCAAAAGGTGTCAAACACTACAGGCACATATGGATTCTCTAGTGTCAAAGAGTAGAAGCAAGCAGGAGCTATACAGGAAAAGTGGAGGACTGTCAGTCCCTTTAACCTGCTCTTTTTAGTGTATTATTATTTAAAATACCTTTTTTTTCTTTTTCCTCCTAGAGCTAGCCTATCTAGATCATGGCACAGAGGCTGTGCCTCAAGATATAAGTGGTAATGCAATTCTCTTTATTTTCTAAAAATGCAGTTAGCCTAGAATATCTGACAGAGCAGCATGGATTATGGTGACAAGGGATGTATCGGAGAAGCCTACAGACGGCTTGCAAGAAGGAGAGTGGCTTTTAGTTGCCTGTACGCAGCTCCTATGAGTCTTAGCTGACCAGTCAGAATACTGAAGTCCCATCAGTAAGTAGATGAAAAACTGATAGTGATAGTTTTGACTGGTGGTTTTTTGCTCTCCTCTTCTGTGCCTTTCTCTGCTCCTTACCCAGCCACTGATCATTTAAAATGCTGAAATTTGGGGTTTTACCAGTAGTACCTTGATTCCACAAGTTCAGTCAAATAAGATGACAGAATCCACACAAGTTTTGGTTTTATTCAGAAACCTTCACTGTCCTTGTAGCTGGTATCCCACCCCACCTTTCTGCCTTGTACCCCATTTCCCATTTTTTTTGAGTACAAGAGTTAAGTACAGTGTGCCAGGAGGAGACAAAGGAATGGAGCCCTGGTTGAAGATGATGCAGTCCTATGCAGAAGCTCCCAGTTGGTAACCTTGAAAGTCTACGTGCTGATTTTTCTCCAAACAGTGTCAGTCTGCACTAACATGTGCAGCAAAACCACCAAGATTTCATGTGCACCTGGATACAAATGTTGACAATCTGTAGGAAAAATATTCCTGGTTTAAGTATTTTACTTTGACTTTAGAGGCAAATGCAGTCTTACCACAGACATGCATATGGGGATAAATAAAACAACTTCAGTGCCTCTTTGCAGTCTATGCACTTTACTGTCTTCTCCTTGGAATCTCAAAATACTGTTAAAGTCTTGGTCTTAAAATCATCCCGTGTACGTCAGCTGTCCTTAGGTGAATCCCTGAAGAAGTCTAATGCTCCTAATAGGGATTAATATTCAAAATTAAGTATGGTATGCTCCAGGAAAATGTCTTAATCCTTGTGTTGTAAAATAGAGAGATGAACAGTAGATTTGGAAAGCAGCTGTACAGTCCCTCTTTATTTTATGATAATCATACCTACCTACATTCCTATTTCCACTTAAGGACAGTGTCTGTCCTGATACGTACTAGACTGTTTCTGCTACCTGCAGAAGCACCAACCCTTTGACTGCATGTAATTCAGTGTTCCAGACAGAACACCTAGCACAATGCTGCAATGGAAGAGGTATGGGAAAATCACCTGCTTATTTAAGTGTTTATATCTGCATAACAGTTACCGGAACTCTAGAAGTGGAGCAGAAAAACAAACTCTTCTTTTCATAAAATATATTTAATTATAGCGAGATATGATTGAATAAATATGTGACAGCTTAAAGGATATCTTCTTTTTAAAACCCAGGTATTTAACAATACCTAGTTATTAATTGGGAAATACATAGAAAATACCTGTTAGACTACTTATGACCTGGATTTTCAAAAAGAAAAGTTAGCTGAGCACACAACTGCATTGGCAATCTTCTCTAGTTTTTGAGACAGTTAGAAGACTGTGTCACTAATACATATTGCAGTTCACATAGGAGTTATTTAAGTACAGCTGTACTGAGGCGTACCAAAGTCCATGCAACTCACCATCCTGCGCCCAAAAGAAGATGCCCAGAGAATACACTGTGGGATAAAGGTTTATTGTTTAAAGGCTTTCAAGGCTTTACAGTATGAAAGACTTGTGGAATACTGTTTTTCTTTCTCAACTGCTCTTAATCTAACTCATCATGCTTGTTACTGCCTGCCAAGATAGGAAGTATCAATATCCAGACTCATCTGTCAGGGAAGAGCTAGGGAACTTTACTGAGAAAAAGGAGCATTTGTGTAAGAAGATGGAAGTTTCCAACTACACAGCCCTGCAGCTAGCCGGTATTTTTTTAAAGCATATCTTCTGAATGGAGATTACTAGCAAATGTCCAGAATTGTGTCTGTGGAGGAGACAAGAAGGAGGCATGTCAACAAAGATTTGTGTTTTATCTGTTCTGAAAAATTTCTTGTGCAAGTCTACATGATTCATGGGGAAAAAAAATATTATTAAAAGATTAGTGGTCCTTCTGGTCACTACAACTAGCTTCAATAATTTCACATATTTTGAATTTAGCAAATTATTAGAACTGACTGGGCAAAATGAAAATGCTTTCCTCTCTAAGCAAATTAAAGTAACTTTTGAAAAATTGAATCACTATTTCCAACTGATACTCTGACAGAATATGTCGAGAAAATGTGCCTACTGATGGGTCTCATTACTGGAAATCCAATTTGCACATTTTACAGTCAGGATTTGTTAAAATATGTTTGAAATATTTCTTTTTAGTGAGAGGTGACTTTGGCAGTTTCTGCATCAGTTCTTTTGGGATTCTTTGTGAGCAAGGTATTACCCTGCCAGGGATGTTTTAACAACAATATACCCTCAGACAACCTAAACAATATTCTAATACAACGGATATTCCAGTTCTGGACTCTTTTGCACCCTCTTGATTCAGAGCTGTTCTAGTTCTTCCCTGCGCTTTCCAGCATCATTCGATATCTAACATTCTCTCCACCAGTCCTCACTGTTCACTTTTTGAGCAGTGTAGATCACTGGTCCTCTTCTTCCTTTACTCCTCTTTTAGATTCCAATTCTCCACCTCCCAGCAATTTAAAAACCAATGGACAAATTGGTAGCTTGCTATGGTCAAAAGGTAGTTTCTGTTCTGCTTACAGCTCTGTCCACCTTCGTACATGACATACAGCAATGGTCACTCCGGTCACTCTTAAGAGGTACAGTTAGGATGACTTAACTTGAGAGGTAAAGGCCACAGAAAATTTCCTTGTGTATGTCAATATACTAACGGTTCTTTTGTCACTGACGATGCTCCATGTGCTGCTGTGCACGGCTCCCTCATCTCTCTGATACTCTCCTGTGTATCAGGTGAAGCCAGGAGCCAGAGGCGATGGGAGCCTAGATGGTGGGACGCTATTACGCTCTCCGTTCTGTGCATCAAGAGCAGAGCAGCATGCACTCTTAAAACTGGAACTCCTTAAAGAACTGAAGACTGCTCGATTTTTTTCCAGTCGATACCATGATATGTCATTCTTAGATCATTGCCTTTTCGCCCCATCAAAAAGAGTTTTTACTGGGCACTTGTTTAACAATTGACCCCTTATGGCAATCAGCGTTATCCGCTTGCTTTATATGCTTCCCTCCACTCGCTCACCTTCAAAAATACAGAAATAAAAATAAATTAAAGAACTGAAGATAAATCTTCATCTTGTTTGCTCTTGGTCAGTGCTAAGAACAGGTACGATTAGTGCCACGTCAGACATGAAACAGCAGTTGCTGTAGATGAAAACATTTGTCCTATGGAATTTGATAGGCGTTTGTTTTATCACAATGCCTAGAGACCGTAAGTTATAGGAACAGAGCCGAACACATTCTTTGTCCCTATGCCCCTATCTAAATCATTCAATAGCCCCATGGCACCCCTCTTTTAAAATAGAGGAGTTATTTTAAAAGAGGATTGTGTGCGTGCCTGAATATAGACTTTTTAGCTCAACAACAAGAAATGTCAAGTGAAATTAACAGGCCGAAAAGTTGGTAAAACTTTCAGTGTACATACAATACATAGGTCAAAATCCAGATTCTTGTAGATTTGAACTGGAATAATAATCACCTGCGCAAACATTTCCGAAAGTCACCTTCAGATGACAAAAATGGCTAAACAATTTTCCTTACTTCATCTCTAGTTCACAGTCTGCCAAATGCTCGTACCAAGCCTTATGGGATGATAGGATTCCTCAGAGCAACCTGACTAATCTTAGTGACATTATAAAGAAAACAGACACAAAAGACACTGCACTGGAAAGCCAGTGTAGACAGAAGAGGTATGAAAACATCATCATTTAAAGAAAAAAATTAAAGAAATCTAGTAAAGGAGGTTTGTTTTGGTTGTAATGAAATGAGATTGTATCTAAACGTTTTGTGGATTTGGAATGCTAAAAGTATGTAAGCAAGATTTTGCCAAGTTTTTTTTTAATGACTTCTCTGTAATAACTGATTAAAATAAATCATGCTGCAGCTTCTTTATTGACCTACCTCAGACTTAATGAAAACACAGCACGAAAGGCTATTATATAAGGTTTTTTTCTGAATTCTCCAGCAGTCTAAAATAGTTAGAGATATGATTCCAGACTATAGGTTACTTTCTTACACTACCTAAAATATATTCTCACTATAAGAGACAGAGTTCAAGGACTCGCCCCTATTCCTTTAATAAGCTTTTGCTCATTTTTGAAACTCCAACCAAATCCAATAACTCAATTAAATATGGGATGTGTTCCCACAGTTGACAGAAGAAACTAGTAAAAGTTTTGAAGCAAGTCAAATATTTTTTCTCAAACACAAGATGGGGAAAACTTCCAACCCAAAGGAAATGACACACCCAGATGGAGGGCCAAGTTTTTATGTTAAGTTGTTCCTTATTGTCAATTTTGTCTGTATGGGGTTACTTGCAATACTCTTCTGTTACCACAGAAGTATAATCACATTGCCATCACTATTACTTAGTTTTCTACCTAGGACTGATGAGTAAACTCATCAGTCTGTGTAAACTAACCATTTATTAATGACCAGACAAAATGGCAGGCAACAAATAAAACATCTTGTTTAGGAAAGATGGTTAGTTAGGAAACCAATAGACAATTTGTATGTTCTCGTGTAAAAAAAATCAATTTGTTTTTATGAAACTATGAAACTTGTTTCTCCTAATTATTTTCAGCAGACCAAAAGAGGGAGCTAGTTTTGCTGCTCTGTACAGTTTAGTGGGCCAGTAAGTTTACTCATTCATTACTATTCCTTGACATGAAACCATTTAAGTAGAATTGTATGACTCGGCAGCCTGAAGCCATCCCTGCTACACCTTCATCCCCAGCAAGAACCCATCAAACATAACATCCTTGCGACTTTAAAAGCTATGAGAAGTTGCATACTAGCACATGTGTTGGTATGATCATTGAACATGCTAGCTCTTACCCCTGTACTATTATCAGCATTTCCACTGACTCAGAGAGAAAAAAAAAGTCTGTGCAGGGCTAAGTTGCCCCCTTCCTAAAGCTTTCCTGTCATTAAAAGAGGTTCACAGGAAACAAAAGCCTTAAAACTTCTCTTGCAGTTTGACTGCTTTTAGGTGTTCTAAATTCAAACTTTTTAATTCAGAAGGATCATCTCCTGCAGGAGCCACACCATCCTCTTTCACACCTGGGTGGAGTAGTGAGCCACCTGCATCCCACAGAGACTGAATCACTCATTCTTGCCCTGTAACGACCAGAGTGCATTATTATCCTATTACAGCTGAGATAGTTATTTGAAAAGTTGTTCAGGACTATGTCACTTCGGGCTTCCAGTTCATTCTCTTGCAGATGCAAATATCAGATTTCTTTCAGTTTAGAATAAAAGAGGATATGTTTCTTTCTAACTCACAACCTCACCCTCAACGCTGCTTGGGGTTCTTTCTGCTTCACCAACAACAATTAAGATTTTTCAGACCAGTTTATGTTCTGAATTGTAATCGCACAAACCTTTTGCCTTCAAAACGTCTTAGTAACAACTGTGTGTCCAAGATAGCCTTTAGAAGTTTGTCATAGGTAATGTCATGGGCAGAGTAAATGCTGAGGATGCTGCTGAGTAAAATGCAGAGTCCGAGATGAAGCTGTAAGGCTCTCTGGAAAAAGTTAAGCGTTTTAATATAAATTATGTGAGAAAATTGAAATGCCCAATCTCAAATGTTATTAGGGTTACTTTACAGAACAAAAATGTGATTTAAAAGTGCACTAACTAATAAAAACCTTGTCATACATCAAGTGATAGAGAAATGAGGGATGAAGTACAAATAACGCGAAGGCTTTGGAACAGTAAATGTCAGAGTTTTCAGGTGTATGTGGAAAGTGTGTACACAAATACCACAACAGTAAGAAGAAGCACGAATTAGAACTGAACAGCCAGAGACACTGCTGTCTTATGTGAAGATTAATTTACAGTTTAGCTTCTAAAATGTGAAGGAGATAAAATGCTAGTTTATTGTCATACGAAAATAAACTACTATCCTATTGCTATGAATTACCTTACCATTCCTGGTATCTTTAACGTAAACCTGAATTAAAACCTATAAACTTTAAACTCCAAAGCCTGTTTAGTCTTATTTTTAAAAGCAAAATAACAAACATAAATGAAGAAGAACACCCTAGAGGATAAAACAATGACTAAAAATTGACATCCTCAAAGACATTTCTGAAACATGCCTTTTAAAACAAGCCCAAGAACAATTCAAGCTATGAAAACTTCAGCAGATGTTATGCAGGGAAAGAACAGCATACTGCCGAGTCTAGGTAAAATGATACGTTGCCTAGCTGAACAGAAAGAAGCAGAATCTACTAGTCGTTTGTAAAAGAGGTAAGGAGAGAGAGATTCATTTCTTTGGCTCAAGAACAGAGTCCACTATAGAGAATTAATGCAAATGAGGTCTCTGAGCTAAAATATCTAATAAAGGGGCTCTTTCCTTTATGTTCTCAGGCCAGTTATGTATGTTGTCCTGTGATTTGATTTGCAAGAACTGGGCAGCAGGGTCTTGGTTCAACGCCATTCAAGCCTCAGTGACAATGAAACAGCGCTCAGTACCGATAGCCTGAATGTGTTCAATAATTTGTAGACAGAGAAAGAAGTACAGAGAGAGAAGGAGGAGCTCTTAAAAAAACCACTGCTATCAAGCCTTCTGGAATTTTAGCCAAACCCAATTAGTAAAAATAGATTTCTGTACAGGGAATGATGAAATTTGCTAGTCTGCAACATCCAGGAGTCTGAAGTATGCAGTGAATGCAACTTGTATTCTCCCAAACGTATGATTTTGTTCTGAAAAGACTGTCCAGAGAGCGATGTATCGGGCTGTACTCCCATCTGCTCCTTGGTCTCTCCACTGAGACTGCTGTCAAGTGTACCAAGTAGGTCAGTTGCGATAGTCTAGCTGTAACTTGGACTCTTTTCAGCCTAGAAGTGGATTTAGATCATTGGTTATCACTGCGGCTCTTGAACCTCTGGGAAAGTTGGGCACAAAGCTGAATACACGGATTCTTATTCTCCCATTTAATGCACAGACCTGAAGCCCTACAAAATCTTTATTTGCAGACTAATCCTCTGCAGCATTTCATCCCTCAAAGCCAAGCTTTTGCCTCCTTTCTCCATTTATTATCTCCTATTCGCCTTTCAGCTTGCTCTTCACTCTACCTTTTTGCTGATTTGATGCCTGAAAAAACTTCATGAAATCTGACTTTCATCCCATTCCCTCGCATCAGTGCATCTGTGAGAAGGACACACAGAGGCTTGCAGTTCAGTTCAGCGCAACACTACCCAAAAGCAGCCTACGCAGAAAAAAAAAACAAAACAAAAAAAAAACAACCACCAGTCAGAATTTTTCCTAGTGGAACTTTGTATTTTAGGCTATGTTCAGTGCTCCCCACTGTCCTAGATAGACAACTCTCTCTCTTTATGCCCTAATTATTTCTAAACATAGGTCTGAATCCTCTTACTCATTTGAATGGGAGATAGATGCCTAAACACGTTTTTTAGAATCTAGGACTGGCTTATAAGACTTCATCCTTCAATTTTTGTGACCAAACTGCAAACATCAGCTTCATCAACCTTTTTTTTGTATCACATACATTATCCATTTACCTGTCTTCATGAAAGAATATCTTAAAATTACCTCCAGCTTCCATATCCATGAATAAATCACCACCTAGTTTGCCAGGATAACTTCATCTTGCCGTTTGTGATTCAGAAAGCCTCAGTATAAAAGGTATTTGCACTTCTCTAACTGCTCCATCCCCCCGTGCTTCAACGATGAAATGAATTGCAAGAGCAGACAGGATTTTGGGTTGTGTTCTTGGTCTTCTGTCTAGTACTGAGTGTGGTTTTTTAGTCTCATTTTCACAGCTTGTAAAGTAGATACTGTAGTGTATTGATATGAGTGTGAAAAAAGTCTGGAATAGCAGTTTGTGTTCATTCTAATAAAAAAATGTTATGCACATCTGAGATATTTCAGTTATAAAAATTAAGTAAATGTATGTTCCCTCCTTACTCTGTTCCATCAAAAGTGTCTCAATGACTTCTAACCTCTTTAGGTTCACGTAATCAAACACAACTTTTATAGGTAGCCCCTGTAGATTTATGAGGTACAAACAGCAAAGACTGGGCAGGTCAGAATGGCACTGTTGGCTTATCCCATAAATTTAAGTGGATATATTGAACCTATCTTAAAAAACTGAATAGTTTAGGAGTCAGACTGGTAATTTGAATCCCCACATGGTAATATGAATCTTCCACGTGGAAGTGCTACACAAACAGAAAAATTCTCTAGCATGTTTTTGTAATTTTACCATTGGATTTTCATGGATACAAAAAGAAATCATCGTCTTGCATTATAGCAGAGAACTGTCTTTTCCTATAGAAAATTATTGATGTAACAGGGAAAAGAGTAAACCGACTGCAGTATGAAAAGTGGTATTGAAAGCATACATGGAACAAGAAACTAAAGATATACTATTTTAATGTGAGTGTATTTATAATAAAGCTGCTTAAAACATATAGATTAAGAGCCCCTTAAATCTAGTAGGTAATTCAAATTGCTACTTTTTTAAATCTCTACTGTATAAAGACTGTGCATCTGTATGAAATAATAAGTTTGTTTTCAGCCAAACTCATGCAAAAATTTCCTCCTCTTATATTCGTATTTCATAGAGTTACAGCATTGAAATAAAACAGCAATGCCCAAATTGTGGTCTGGCTTTGACACTCACAAACTTTGTGGATCTGGATGAGAAGTTTAAGCTCTCTGCCATCACATCCTCATTGATAAAATATGTGTTTTGTCTTGACTGTGCAATGCACTTGGACTGCTGAGAAATGCAATGCAATAATGCAGATTTATGCCAGTTCCACCAAGTACACCGTTGAGGTACTAATTAGGAGAGCCAATCCCACGCAAGCCTAAAACTATGACATTTTATAAAATATTTCACTTAAATCCAGGAGTTAAACTGACTTTAAATTTGATATGTGGGGGTGGAATGAAAGATGTCAAAATTGAAATGTCTGAGGCACAGACTCAAAATTGAGGAAAAGAGAAAGAGAGAAAGGGGAGAGAGGACAGAACAGCATTATATGTATTACAATCTCTGTATTTATTTCTTGAATAAAAAAGAAAACAACACCTATTGTTTTGATGGAGTTTTTTTTCAGAAGAAGTACCCCTTTTCATGAGATGCAAGACAAACTAATGTAATGAAGCACTATTTCCTACATACATGATTGTATCTCTTTTTCTTAGACTGTGGGTAATGGAGAGACCAATTATATGAAGCACACATTATCTAAATAAAGTTATCAAGTTTCCAATTTTTTCCCACTTATTCATGTTTCTATTTTTTCATTTCCTTATTCCATTCTCCTTCCCTCGCTCTTCCCTTTATTCTAGTTTCCTTCAGTTGACTTTACATGTTTTTTTCTTTATTCTATTTTCTCTGCTTTTCTTTATTTAGAATAAAAACATTTACATTTTTTTTTCTCCTCATCTTTCCTGATCTTTTCAGTTTCTCCATGTTTTTCTAGTCCCTCCATCATCCCTGGGCTCTTTCCTACTACCCGTTCCCGGCACCACTACAGAATCATGTTCTGTACTTGGTGATCTTACCCTCCTTCCCTGCAGCTACCACTTTGTTCTTTGAAACTACTGGTGTGTTTCTAACTTTTCTTCCTCTAGGGCTCAGGTTTCTCCCTTCCTTTGTATCATTTGCTTTGTTTGCCACACCCAAATTCAAATCTCTGTTTCACTTTCACCTCCTCCGTTTTCCCTGCTAGTCTCTTCTCCCCTCTTTGCCACCAACTGCAAACATATCCCACTGTCCCCAGGTGCAAGAGGTGATGCTTCAGCAGCCAGTGCCTGGCTCACTTCTGGCAGTTGGAGCCTGTTACAGATGTCTTTCCAAACAGCTGCCATCTGTCATTAACTCTGCCAGATGTCAGTTCAGCTCACATTGCCATGGACATGGCCACGAGCCACCACGTAAGTGCTCCCTCACCATCATACACCCCACACATTTTCATCATTGCTGTAAGTCACAGGTTTCTCTTTTAACTGCTATGAAACGTCATTACATATATCGGTGGTTGTTGTGGTTTAACCCCAGCCAGCAACTAAGCACCACGCAGCCGCTCACTCACTTCCCCCCCCCCCGCAGTGGGATGGGGGAGGAAATCGGGAAAAGAAGTAAAACTCGTGGGTTGAGATAAGAACAGTTTAAT
>JAVJGG010000009.1:28752292-28773693 GCA_035590195.1 Aviceda cuculoides
TGTGGCCGGGCCTCGGCGGGCTCCGCCGCCGCGGCCCGGCGGGGGCTCAGGGGACGCGGGGAGCCCGCCTCGCCCGCCGCCTCCGTCCCATGAACAAGGAGCCCGGCCTTGGGCGAGCGGCGGCCGGAGCCCGCCCGCCCTGAGGGGGCCGCGGCGGGGCCCGCGGTTCGTCCGCGCTTTGCGGCCGGGGCGGGTTGCGGGGAGCTGGGGGGGCGGCGGGGCTGGAGCCCCGTGCCTTCGGCGTTGCTGCCTTTCCGTGAGTCAGCATTTGGGAGGCCGCTCCGCGACGCGGGGACGGGCCGTGGCAGGGGCTTGCCGGGCCTCCCCGGAGGGCGCTTCCAGCCGGCGGGGCCCTTGGTTTTCCCGGGAAGTTAGCAGCCCCCTGAAGGGGAAGAAGAGCTGCCAGCAGTGCTGGCTCCTCTTTCTGGTGTCAGAGCCGGGGAAGGTGATGCTGGTCTGCGTCGCCCTTGGGGGTTTGGTTCCCTTCTCCTGTCTGTGTGAGGATGCCCGGCGGTATCTGGGAGCTTGGCTTGAGCGGGGCCCCAGGCCAGCGCTGGGAAAACGGAGTTGCTGTTGATGTGTCTTTGTTCCTTTCGTGATCGATAACTGGACTCTGCCCAGGTGAGGAGGGTGGGAGCTGGTGTGGAGAGCCCTGTGGGGTATCTGCATGTGGGTCTGGCTCTTCCTACCTCGTAGGCTGCTCATTGAGGCTCTGCGTCTCGATTCCCTGTAGAAATGGTGATCTTTATCTTCTACTTAAATGGTGTCACTTGGATTCAGTTGTCACTTGTGCTGGGAACTCCCGTATTTACTCTCAGAAAAACCTGCCCTGTCTTGTTTAGTCTCTCAAACAAGATCTTATTTCTGTACTGCTTTTAATGTTCAGTTTGGGTACTTGAGCTAATGTGCATCAGCTTTTTCTTTGCCTCGGATATGTCCTTCTCTGTTCTGGGAAGCTCACACCTTCTTCGTTGCCTTCAGCAACCCATCGGGATTGCCCACAAACCAAACATCTTTTGTTTTGAAAGACTATCTGCTGGCACCAGACGCTTGACTTGCCTGATACTCAACTATCCTCAAGGCAGCCTGTGCCACAATATTTATTCAGTATAATGATGTTTATGTGATGCTGGACATGAGTATTTGACACCTATTAGTGCGTATTCTGAAGTAAAAAACGCAAGTTTTCACAAATTCACTTTTGTTCTAGGGATGTAGCTGTTTATTTAAATGTACAAATGGAGCTATTTATTTTAGTGTTTCACTCAGAGTGACCGAGAGGTTGCAGGAAGGATGCGATTCCTTTACTGTATGTGCAGGAAGGTCTTCACCTTTACCCGGCAGCAGTAGAAATGGTTTCTCGCGTAGTTCTGGCTTACACATATTGCTTGCTGCTTCAGAGCTTAAGTGGTGTGTTTCAGAGGCATTTGTGATTGAAGTGCTTTATGGTGTGAGAAAGTACATGCTCTGCCTAAGATTTCTGGCAGTTGTTGTATTTATTGGTCTCTTAGTGTTCAGTTTTGGTGAACTGGAATGCCTAAGAAGTAGTTGTTACAATAGACGGAGAATACATTTTTCCCCACTTAAAATGCTGCTCTATAAACTTTACAGTACAAACTCTGCTTTTCATTTTAGTTCAGAGGGTTTTCTAATTTTAGAGACTTTATATCAAAATTAGTGTCAAAATTATGAACATAGCAACAATGTTAAAGTCAGTGACAGCAATATCAACCCTGTGCTTAGCGGGGGGATGGCGGTTTGAAACGCTTGATCTCTGAAGGGTCAGAAGAACCATGAATTACTGACATGCAGTTGAGGTTGTCCAGATAGCTAGTAAATTATTATTAAGTCCTGGATGCCACTGTTTAAGGCTCAGACAACTTCAGTATGTAATGTAAGTGCTGTTCTCTTGACTTTTATCATCTGAGTGATAAAAAGAAAAATGTAGGTTGAAAGAGACCTCAGGAAGGAATCTGGTTCTGCTTCTTACTTGAAGCAGGGCTAACTTAAATCGATTTGTATTTGGTTCCTGTTAAATCTCAACACATGCACAATATCTTAACACTGGGTAAGGAGATTCCATGTGCTTAATTAAGCACTGCAGGAAAGTTGTCTTGTTGGTTGCTAAACTTAAATTGCGAACAAAGGATGTTTAAGCCCATTACTGCTGTGTCAGCAGTGAACACCAGAAACTTACTCCCCCTTCTGTAGAAGTCTGAAGAAACTAGAGTTTTTGAGCAAGAAATAATCTGTGTAAGCTCTCCTTTCCAGACATCTAGTCACTCTTGTTATGCTTCCTGACCCTTTAGAGGTCTAGCTCAACAGAGCCCTACACACGAGTACAAACTATATTGTAAAACACTAGCTGCAGCGTGGTGTGGGATTGATTTCCTGTTCATCTGTAAACGATAGTCACTGTAACTCTTCACGGGAGACAGCCCTTCAGACCTCTGCAAAAACTTGAAGCTGTGCTTCATGATGTGCCAGAAGCTGTTAAACACTTCAAATGCAAGGACAGGCGTGCTCAACTCCTTGAGCCCTCTCAGATGCCCTCACTGCTGTTTTGCCTACAACAAGGACATAGTTTTCCACCTTTTCAGTTAGAAAGCTTGGGATCAGCCAACTGAGAGGCTGCCTGGACAGCTTCGGGCTTTCTGGGTCATGTGTTTCTCCATGTGGAAGCTGACAGGCTGATCCTAGTGCTCAGAGAAGATGTGGTGCTTTCTGTGCTAGCCGTGAGATTCTGCAGGAGTCCCTGGATAGCTGTAGTATGTCTTGCCATGAGCTGTGTGCTGTAATAATCTAATCTTGAGCAGGGATATCAGTGGTACGGTTCATGTCTAAAAGGCCACAAGCATTGCTTTCAGTTTATAATCTGCTTCTAGTTGACTAGGTTACAGCTGTAATATGATCAAACAGCAGCTGGAGGTCTAAAATAACTTGGAGAGGTTATATACCCTAGGAACCAATGGAAGAAGGTTGTTCAAAGGAAGTGACTGACAGCTTGTCCTTGCATCAGTGGAGATTGCCTTCCAGTTAGGTGTAAGCTGAGGTGCTAAACAGCATTAGTGTGATAAGGAAAAAATTTGGCATTGGCTTGCTGCTGCTTGTGAGCTCCCATACATGTGGAACAGAGGTGAAGACTGCTTGCATCATGATGCTGCTAGGTGGGAGGAACCTGGATACAACTTTTCATCTCTGCGAACAGGACTCTTGATGAGTAGCCCTGTCTACAACCATCAATACTTGTAATAGGATAGTGTACCAGGGATGCTCTGCACTGGGGTTGAGTGGATCCACTTTTTGCTGCCCTTTTTCTGGGGAAGCTGTGGTGCCCCCCTGTCCCCTATCACCCATGTGACAGGGCTGTCTGTGCTTATATCTTTCTAGCTGTGCAGTGGGAGTGGCAGCCAGCTGGCACATCACCACAGATTGTGACATGGCAGGTGCTTGTGAAAGGTCTGTTAAGGATGTAATTTGTAAAGGTACTGCAGGAATCATGGTATGTCCTGGCAGAGATGTTGAGTACTTCTGCGCTAACCTGTTAGAAGCAATTGATGCAGCTCCAGTACAGAATTCTTCTATTGCCAGAAAGCATGCATCAAACCAGTATGTGCAGGTGCTTATCTGAACTGGCAAAGCTTCAAGAAGGTGGAAAACAACTAGACTAGTAAACTCAGTGGGCTTCTGTAACTTGTGGCTGAAAAAATCTCTGTGCATGTAGACCATGCTCATTCTCTAGCCCATTTCAAGCTTTCAGTGTCTGATGTAACTATGCTATCTATTTTCCTGTGCTAACAACCCAGTAAGTCTGAGTCTGATCTGTTCCTCTTTATTGGCTCAAATTAATTTTTGCTTCTACCTGGTAGCTGCCACACAGTCAGTTGCAGCATTTTTTCCGCTCTAATGTGTAATGTCACTGGTTAGTATCTGCTCAGGTGTTCTGATGGCTGGGACTCAGTAAAGCCTCGGTATTACTTTTTTTCAGTAAAAGCTTGCTTTCTGGTCAGTGGAATATTAATCATAAAGCCAGTGGCATGGAGTAGAGAGAGAATTTTAACAGGAAGTTCTTGTCATTGATGAAACTTTACCTCTATCTGTATAATAAATATATGAAACCAAAGGTGCAAATTTGAGCTCTAAAGCCTTCCAGGATTATTCCCCTGCTGCTTCAGGGGTCTCTCGTGTGGTCTGTCGCAGTGGCAGTTGTCTCAAGCTGAATGCCCACATGGGACAGGTGCTGGGGAGGGAAGGGGAATATGGTAGTATAGCACTGCGGGGAAGTCCTTGGTTTTGGAATAGATTCTTCACTCCAGCTGGTCTATGGTCTTTACCTTCACAGCTTGATGTAAACAAAACTGTTTACACAGGCTGCTGAAAAAGTTGGCATTTGAGGGAAGAGATGTTTGATAGGAGATTCAGGGTTCTGGAGGTAACTTTTTTTTTTTTTTTTGTTACTTTTGGCAAGTATTACAACAGTACTTCTTAATTGCACAAATAACTTAAGCAATGCTGCAATGGTAACACTGGACTAACAGTAATCTTTCTAATGCTAAAGTGCGATCCTTTGGTACTGAAGACCGACCCACAGACAGACCTGCTCCTCCAAGAGAAGAAATCTATGAATACATTATTTTTCGAGGAAGTGACATCAAAGACATCACTGTCTGTGAACCTCCAAAAGCTCAACATACTCTGCCACAAGATCCTGCCATTGTTCAAGTAAGTTAGCCTGAAGTGTTGATAGAAAGCTATGGTAGAACATTGGTGATGAAAGACTTGATTTTGGTATAAACTTACAAACATGAAGGCCAGTAAGTGTCTCCAGGAATCTTCAGATTGAAGCATCCTGAGTTTTGTTGTAATGTTTAAAATAGCAGCAGCAGCATTAAAGACTTCAGTCAACAAAGGCCAGAGCTAGTTTACCTAGCTGAGAATGCAGGAAAATCATAGAGGTAAACTAACCCTTCTCAGTATTTACTTAAGCTTTAGTAATGCTGTATGTGAAGTTGAGAATCACTGCCAAAGCAAGTTGATGTCTGGACACTGTAAATGGAAATGTACTTTGTCTTGTTACAGTCTTCACTGGGCTCTGCCTCTACATCATCCTTTCAGCCACATGTGCCTTACAGCCCGTTTAGAGGTATGCCACCTTACAGCCAGCTTGCTGCCAGCTCTTTACTTAGCCAGCAGTATGCAGCTTCGTTAGGTTTAGGTAAGTAAAAACTTCACTTGCTAGAATAAAGGTATGGTCCTTGTATGCAGCTACTGTGAAACCAAATAACAATAACTAATACCGAATTCCTTGCCAAGTGTCAGGCTGCAACGAGCAGTGAATAAGTAGTTAACAACTTTGTGCAATGATCTTGCTGGAAGGAGGCCTGCGTTTCACTTACACACACGCACAGACACACACACATGCACACAAAAGAAACTAAACAGCTGAAATTTCTTTCTGAAAGTGATGTGAATACCTAGCAGTTGAGGCCAGTTAATTTCTAACCTAACATACCTTACATACACATCACATGTAAGAAGAATTTGTATTCCCAGAGAGGACTGTAAATAAGCTGCTCTAATGCTGTTCTAGAGATTCTTGTATCTCTTTCCAAGTCCTTCAGATGTTTCACTACCTTGTATCTTATCCATATATCTTTGCTTTCTCTTCTTCCCTCTATCTCTTTAGAGAAATTGGTAAGCCCTCCAGCATCAGCAGCTGCTTCCAGCCCTAGTTCTTCTCCGTCTCCACAACCTGTTTCAGAGCCTGACATGTCTTCAGAGCCCCATCAGCTCTCTTCCAAGGGTAACAGCAGTTTGAGGACTCCAAATATTTGGAAGAACTGCATGGCACTTGCAAACACTCTTGTTCTTGTTAACCCCTCCTAGAATGATAGTACTTATATGGGTAATGCTCGTAGAACTAGTTTGTTCTCAGCTATTTTTGCCTTTCATTACATGAAGTATTCCTCCTGTCCTAGAACTATCAATTAGAGAGACAGGAGAATAAAAAAGTACAGGACAGCGGATCCTCTTGTGTAAGTATCAGGAGAGGGCTGAGGTTTAGGGATGTTGATGTGTGCTGTGTCCTATCCAGGAACATGTGTCACCTTAGAGACTGGGCAAGGAATAAATTAGTCTTTCCTGGAAAGACAAGCACACTGCTTAAATTGTGGGTGGCCTTGCTGTTAGAGACATAGGTTAATAGAATACTCAGGAGTATTGCTGTAATTGAGGAAATGTCAGGATAGATTTCATGCATGAAGGGGCATAGTACCTTGTCAGGACTCCTAAGTAGTAAAGCATGACTAACAGTAAGCAATTTGAGTTGTGGTAAGCTGAGATAACTTAGTTCTAGGTGCTTGCTTCTATGTGCAAAAACTTTTAAAGGAGGTAGAGATACTAGACTGACCATCCTCAGAGCAGAGAGACCAGGTGCAGCCTGCATTTAAACATGGTAATTAGTTTCATCTGTTTTTAACTTAAGCATGTGTGTTTGTTTTGGCATGAAACTGTTTTTACTTACTCTCTGGTTTTGGCCATCTATCTGTACATACTTTCTCAATATTCTGGCTAAGCTTTGAAACTTTCTCATGTTAAACTTGCACAGCAGCTTTGTCCTACTGAATAATCCTTAGGATATGTCTGTCTGTCTTGGAAGTTTTCCAGGTGTACATTAACTGGGAACCTGCATGGTGTTACCTACTGGGTATATCTCATGTGGACTTGGGGGACCCAGAAGTGTTAGTGGCTTGGTTTTTGTGTACTCTTCAGCTTTTCACTTTTCTTGCTTTTTAAGTATATTCAGTTAAAGTTTGCTTCCAAGCAGTTCTTATGCATAACTACATAAACCTGTAGTACTCCAAAATTTCTAATTAAATCTAGAATGCAGTGTTTCTTCTGCGTACTGAAGACTGTCACTTTTTAATATAATTGGTGTAAGGTATACCAAACCATGAAAAGTATTTACATGTTTTGTAGTGTGAATAAATAAGCCTGGATGGAAGAGCAACAGAAGTCTTGGTAACACTTTGGCCTTGACCAAGAAGGAATTTAAAAGGGTAACTTTGAGATCCTGGTCTGGTTTCAGGTTTTCTTTGTCTGAAAGCTAACAATAAGCAATGAGGTTGAAGGACTTCTAAAAGCGGCTTACAAAATGGGATGTATTAGAGGCGGTTAAGCTTTTGCTGCAAAGCTTTTTTGACAAAGTGGGGAAGCTTTCTTCAGCAGTTTCAAAATGGTGGATTTTTGCTTCAGATTTAAAGTTTTGTGTAAAGTAAAATCCTGCATAACCAAGGATACACCTAGAAATTAGATTTTGGTATAAACTGTCTAAGAGACTGACCTGGCTTGCTTATCTAATGTGTGTCTAACTTGGTTTAAGAAATAAATGGGTAGATTTCCTGATTTTAAGGCTCTGGATTTGAGAGCCACAACTTGTATGGCAGTAGTGCCTTACCTAGTGTATATGCCATTTAAAGAGAGCGTATAATGATAAATACTCAAGGCTTTGAGTAAATTTTGACAAAACGGTTTCTCCATAGCGGTGGGTAGGGTTTGAATAGCATTGGCACATTTTCTGAGAGGCACTTAGTCATTGGGATTTTTTCCAGGTGCTGGCTTTCCTTCTGTTCACCCAGTCCGCAAAAGCCCCATGGTAGAGCAGGCTGTTCAGACTGGCCCAGTTGACAACATGAATTCCCAAAAGCCACCCCCAGTGAAAGTAACTCCAGGGGTTCAACGCAATGGACGGCAGGTTCCACAGGGCAACAGTAAGACAAATGGTATGTATGTACCACTTCACCTTTGAAGTGCTGTTTTGAAGCATCCTTCAAAGGTGCATAGCAAGACTAAACCGTTTTGGTTTTGTTCTTGTGCTCCTTTATTAAGTTTGTCCTTCTTGTTCAGTAGATGCTGTTCAGGCTGCACCTGTGCAAACCCAAGGACAGGTGAATGATGAAAACAGAAGACCTCAAAGGAGAAGATCAGGTAGGTTAACCTGACACTAAACAGTCGTATTAGCCTAGAAAGTCAAATACTGTTAACTTCAGGGAAGGGTTATTGGACAGAAGACTGAGAGCAAAATAAAGTTTGATAACTGTTTGGGCATCCAGAGATGCTTCCCTGACAAAATAGGTTCTGGAGTCACGGAAGTTCAGAACACTCCAGGGGCAGAATTCTACTGTCTTTTCTAGAAAACTTGAAGGTACGTTATAAAAATTGATGCTATAAGTTAGCAGCAGCAACTAGATTTCTCTGAAACCTGAAGTATTTTTACTGGGAAGGGCAGCCTGTTTAAGAATTTTCAGAGCTCCTATAACTGAGAGGATCTATGGAGCCCTTGCTCCCAAAGAGCAGACTTCTTGTCTCAAGACTGCAGTTCAAGTACAGGTCAAAAAAAAAATGAAATTAAATTCAAACAGGTATTTCTGCCCAAGCAAAATGTGAAAAGTCAGGAAACAAAACTGCAGACTCTCAGGTCTTCAAATTAATTTGCATGAGGGCAGCACTGTAGAAGGGGTTCTAGCTTTTCCAAAAAGGGCTTGATAGCATCTCAGTTGGAAACGAGAAACTATACAAAGTATAAGCTCCCTTTGTGGGTAGATGAGTTTTGGGTGGATTTTCTGAAACCAGTGACCTGCTCCTCTTTGCCATCATGACAGGTTTGTATAATTACAATACCATGCTTGCAGATGAACAGCAGACAGGAAAGATAGTTTTCCCTGCTTCCTTCAGCTTTTCTTGGTGTAGTACTTGTTCTGATTTCTTCTCCTCACACTGGAAGGAAAGTTGGGTATACTCTATCTTATGGTAAGACTGACATCCAGGAATGCTTTTCAGAAAATTAAACTGTTGCTGTAATATGTCTTCTACAGCCAAGTTCAGAAGTTACTTTCAAAGAGGTGTGGCCTAACCACAGGACTGGAAGCCAGAAATGCCTGAGTTCTAACCCTGGTTTCTTCTGCTTTTGAGCAAGTCATTTAACCTCCCTGTGTGTTACCAAGTGTTTAACCTCTCCTGCTTTCAGGAAACAGGAGAACCAGAAACCGTTCTAGAGGACAAAACAGACCAACTACTGTGAAGGAAAACACAATAAAGTTTGAAGGTGACTTTGACTTTGAAAGTGCAAATGCACAGTTCAACAGAGAGGAACTTGATAAAGAATTCAAGAAGAAACTAAATTTTAAAGGTTTGTGACTTCATTAAATATGAATTGCTGAGCTAGTAGTAAACACTGCATAGACAAACTCGTTCTGAGAAACTGCATGATTACATGTGGCAGCATCTCAAACCTTTTTTTGAGGGAGCAAGAGAACAGATGGCTCTTCAGTATGCATCAAGGAAGTGTAATACGTTTTATTATCTTCAGATGACAAAGCAGAGACGGGGGAAGAAAAGGGGGACCCTGGAGTGGCAACTCAAAACAATGACGGTAATGCAGAGGAGGACCTTCTGGGACCCAACTGCTATTATGATAAATCCAAGTCTTTCTTTGACAACATTTCTTCAGAACTGAAATCTAGGTGAGTACTTTCTAAAAGTACTTGCTTTTTTTAATGCAAATTTAGGCATAGAATTCTAGACATAATTGTGTCACATGGTTTAATTCTTTAAAAATTTTAGAATGCTAGAAAGTCAGCACAACAGTCTTTAGAAGGGAGTATTGGCATGCGTTTGATGGCTCACGAGTGACACTAACCAAGCTTCATGCAGTGGGATCAAACAAAAAGCAAGGACTTCAACTGATACACTTGCCTAAACTATGATACAGGAATTTCCCGTTCTGTTTCCTAGTACTGACTTTGAACCCATTGATTTTAAACAAATTTCTTATCTTGTTTGTGGGAGGAGGTGTCAGGGTCATGCTGTGCTGAAGATGGTGCAACTTGCAGACAGAAGCAAGCTAAGCCTGGAGTTTGGGCAGAGAGAAGGTCAGGTCTGTCTGTGGAAATGCATTAAGCTAAATGTTGGGAATATTAAAAGAAAGCTTCATCTTTTGCTGCTGACACTGATGTTATCAACTGCCTGGTGAGGTCAGATATGCCGTTAGTGCCAGTATGTGGTAATGGTTCTGCTTCTCTTTAGCAAAGCTTTCTTCCAAGTGCTTGCTGTAAAGTGTTCAGGGCTAGGCAGGCTCTGCTGAGGAAGGAACACACTGGTTGTGGAGCTACCTCAGTAGCAGTCTGCTGAACCTCAGTTGTGACAGGGCTTCCTGTGTTTCTGGAGGTGCTTCACTGGAGTGAAGAGTTTGTAGTTTTCAAGAAAAAAAAGATAGGGTTTGAGATGCTAGTAAGACCATGTTCAACCCTTTTCTAGGCCCATCTTTAGTTTTCCAGTATGAAAGTAGCTTACAGAAGCCAACAGCTGTCACTTTCAAATCCATGCTTAGCAGAGGAATTGTGTTAGTGAGTGTGTGTATGATGCAGTTGGTTCTTGTTGCAATTTAGTTCAACAAAATAGGGTGCTTGAAGCTTCCTAGCTAAATGAGTTTGTGGCTATTTAATTTTTATATTAAATCTGAATGCACTCTTGTTCAGTTCTAGGCGTACCACGTGGGCTGAGGAAAGGAAGCTCAATACAGAGACGTTTGGAGTGTCTGGGCGGTTCCTTCGTGGCCGCAGCTTTCGTGGTGGATTTCGAGGTGGAAGGGGTAGTGGAGCAGCGAGGCGAAACCAAACCACTCACAGAGCTGGTACTGGCAGAGTGTAACTTCAGAGGCAAGTTTTTTTTAGTGAGAACAAATACTGTCTCTGAGCCACGTTTGTCTCTTCTTCCTTGCCTGAACTGTCTGTGCAACCTCTTTTGCTCTCCAGTCTCATGGATATATCAAGAAATGATCCTTATTGTATCTGATCTGTCCTTCTTAGTGGTAGAAGGAAGTGTGAGTTGTTTTAACATGTTAACATGTTGATTGTTCTGTTGATTTCTTGGGCTAGCCTTCTGTCTGAGAGAGCAGGAGCTGTTTGTTTGAGCTGAGGCTCTAGCTAAGCGTTTCAGTTGATACACGGGTGTGAACTTTGCTGCTTTTCTTTTTCTTGGGAGAAGATCCCCATGACATCAAATCTAATTCTACCTTTTCTCCTGAATAGGTTCCAACATCTCTCCTGAGAGGATGAAACTGTATATAGAAAGAAAACAACCAACTGCTGCACTAATGTGGGAAAATGGTTCATATTGTTTACTGTCTCAGCTCAAGTGACAGAACTTCATGTACTACTGCTTATATTCTGGACTTATTTTGGACCAGCAACTGTCAGCTGGAATATTCTTTGTAAGAGGGAATGTGTTCAGGGGTACCTTCTTCAGGGTGTCTTTTTTGTTTGTGTTTGTTTTTTTAAGTGCAGACTAACTTACATTGTTCTTCTTTCTGGGTCTCTCAAAGGCTGCTATAGTCTAAGCTCAAAGTCAGACTCCTTTTCTGAACCCTGAAGAAGATAAATCATGCTATTTTAACATGGAACCAAAGCTCACTTGAAATAAACCAGCTATAATTTTTTCGTTCTGAGTAACCAAATGGATTCTTTGGTGCTGCTGGTCTCACTGTTCTTGGCAGCAGGTGTGAAGTAGCACTTGGTATCTGGAAGAATGGATTCCTGGTGCTGAGGAGTTATGTATATTGTCACTTGGGAATACTGGATTGTTGATCATGTAGTAGTGTAAATGACTGTACAACTGTTTGTCAGCTGGTACTAACGTGGAGGTACTGCAGGTTTACACAGAACTGTGACTCTCCCTTGAGCTGAAGGGTGCTGGGTGTTCCTCAGAGGCTCGGAGCTCCTTACTAGGTCTGGGCAGTGTGGGGGCAGTGAGCTGTGTCCTCAGCAGGACAGAGGCGGCAAGTATCTCCGCTCGTGTGCTTGGAATAAAGAGTTTTTGGCAGTAGTTGGCTGTCTGGGAAGGAGACCTGAAGCTCTGACTTCTTGCCTGGGTTTGTACCTTGCTCATAGGTAGTACCAAATGCAAACAGTTCTCTGTACACTAGTAGACTGTGGTGGAACACTATGGAATGTTTTCATTAAACTAGGGATGGGAGTCCATATAATGAAGCTTAACAGATGGGCATGTTTAATTTGTTTCCTCTATACCCCCCATACTGTAAATAGTTTAGTTGTTTTTCTTTTTAAAAATCTGTATGTGGGGAGAGGGGCTGGGAGGGAGGGGTTACATTTGTTTGCATGAATAAGTGGGTTAAATTGCTGTAGGCATGTGTCCCTTTTTTGGTTGGTAGGGAATTTTGTTGAAAAAGCACCTTGATGACTGAACCCCTTACATAGCTAGAATTTTTTTAGTTATGCATTGACCTAGGTTACTGTAAAAGCTTGGATTTATTTTTGTAGGACTTCATTGCTAAGAATTAGAACATAGCAGTGGGGCTGCTCTTTGGAGTAATGTAAATTGTAATTATAATAAACATGTAAATGTTTAATGTTTCCCTCCTACTTTGTTCTGTACCTAGCTCAGTAGCATCAGTCCATACAACTTGTCAGGTGCCTGTCCTGGCAGGGCTCAGATCTAAGAGAAAACTTGCAGGTCTGCAAAGTTTTACAGAGTATTTGAAAAGGGCTTAAAACCCTAATGCAGGCACTGACCCCCCCTTGTCACTGTTCCCCTGTGTTCTGGGTCTGGTTCTCTTGTTGAGGAATCAGCCTAATGAGTGTTACTGTTGTCCAAACCGCCCTGAGTGGTGGGGCTTGACTAGAGTTTGTTTTGGGTGGCAGTGCTGCTGGTTCAGTAGCCACAAATGCCTTCAGTATCTGGGCTCACACCAGCAAAACAGGGTGTGTGCTGAAACAGCTTACTGGGAAGCTGCTGCAAGCCTCTAATTTCTCTGCTGGCAAAACAGTCAGTGTGACATCAAGTGTAAAGATGGAATTGCACTGCAAGAGTCAACTGACTTGTTAGAGGTGGCTGTGGCAAAACAAGAAATCATCATTAATGCCTGTGTAATAATGCCTTTTTATTAGTTTTTAAGGCAGTAATTCCCCTTGTTTCTACAGTAAAGCCTCCGATCTAATACTTAAGACACAATCATTGTTACTGACACTGCTGAAGTTCTGTAGCAGGGACATGTCCCAGCCTCTCCCGAGTTGAGCCCTGTACCTGGCCCATTCTGGTGTGTGAGGGCACTGATGGCTGTGGCTCAGCCCTTGGGCTTCTTAGTGGTGAGCCCTTCTCCGCTGGGAATGCTCATCCCTGTTGGGTCTGGGGCCAGCAGTGGTCCCTGGGGCTCTGCTGCAGCCCTGTCAGCTGCCAAGTGGAAGATTCACAACATGAGGGAGTGATTGTGGTGACTTGTGCAGGGAACCAAACAGCTCTTGTAACTTCAACATTCCAGCCCAAGGACTGATAAATGAAACAAGACTGTATTCCAGCAACTCGCTTTCTTGCGCTGATGTAGTCTGGCGCTTTCCTGAGCAGAAGCAGCACTGCAGCTTTCCTGTCCTTGATTCCTGCGTGATACTCTGCCCACACTTCTGCTTTGTTGCATTTAGCTGTAAACAGCTTAGTTGTGGTGCAAGAGGCCAGGGAGTGTGTGAGTTACTGCAGGTTTATGTCTGCTGCCTGGAGCAGTCCGGGCGATGTCTGAGCAGCCTTCCTCGGGCCCCTGGGGGGCTGTGAGGTGTCCTGGGGCAGGGCTTTCTCTAGCTGACCTGCCTCTTGCAGGGCACTGGGACTCCTTCGGTCCTTGCTGTGCCTGCTGCCAGCGGAGTCTTGCTTTATGTCTGTAAAACCATCTGGTGGTTGTCAGTAGCAGCCTGAAGAGCTGCCTTCAAGGGCTGCTTCAGTTCCACCCCCTTGCTGGAGATAAATAGGGAAACTTGTATAATAAAGGGGCCCCTGTTGTTACTGCAAGCAGGTACTGAGCCTTGTGGGCAAGAGCTCAGGTGTGGGAGAGGCCTGAGGCTTCTCTGCAATGGGAAAAGCCAACCCTGAGCACAACTAGTGAAGCGACTGGCTTCTCTCTTCCCTGAAAGCCGGGACTAGAGAGATGCCCTTGGGAGTCCAGACTGGATGGGCAAAGACTTTTATTGTGCTTAACTTAAGGGTTGTATTGCAAGATAAACAAGGCCCCAGGAACAAGAAAAAAAACCCAATTTTTAACATGGTGACAGAGGGGCTGGTGTCAGTCCTGTTCACCTCCACAGCAGGAGGGACGGGAGGCACACCTTGTGTCACTGCAGCACAGGCCCATGACCCGCTCCAGGCCAGCGGGGCCGTGTTCCCCAGCGCCTGCAGGAACAGCTGGGCCTTGGCCACAGCAGGAGTCCAGCCCCTGCTCCTGCCTGTTTCGGCCTCCTCTGTGTCGCAGGGGGCCCTGGAGCACGGGCTGGACTCACCGGAGGACTGTCCTGACCAGCCTTCTTACAGCAGGGAGATGGCAACAGCAGTGGGATCAGCTGGAAATTGCTTCTCAGGGGCTAGAACAGGACAGTGGAGATGGCATAATGCAAACACCTCTCTGAAGACGATCTTCCCTATTCCTACTCACATCTCCTTTGGGCTAGTTTTAAAGCATTTGAGTAAACAGTTGTCACCTGACACCTTCAAACGTATGTACTTCTAAGTTTATTACATTATACATGTTGATGGCTGTAGTGAGTAGATGGCACAGAGCAGATCCTGCCTCTCAAGAGCAATGTGACTGTGGAGCACAGCAGCACTTCTCCATATCCCTTGCAGGATGTCAGGAATCTCCCTGCGCCAAAGGGAAGAGAGAACTGGCTCGTGCAACTGCTGGGACTGGGAACAGTGAACAGGCTGGATCAGAAACTGAGTTAAACCCAGCTCCTGTGGGTAAGATGTACAGAGGAAGCAGTGGAAGGTAAATACAAAAGGAGGAAAGCTTCATGGTTTAACTACACTGTATGTAACATTCACTGTAGTTAGTTCTAGCATTAGGAAGCTATTGGTCTGTAACTCCCCCAGTGGGCAATCACAACAGTAATGCTTTATTCTGAACCAGGTGAATCATGCACTGTCTATGTAAGCGCTAAGTCATGCACCTCTGCTGTGATGACATGCCTGCAACAGCCAGTTGTCATGCTGACCTCCCAAAACACAACCACCCACCATCTCTGTACAGTCCTTCAGGGGTAAACCTAACAGCCCCCATCACAGCTGCCCCAAGGCTAATGCCCAGACCCTCACCATTTAGCTTTGAAGATGCTCGTGAGGGAAGAAAAAGTGTAATTCCAGAGTAGTTGTGTTCTGTTGAGGCTCTAACACAACCCTTGAGACAGCTACTTATAAAAAAAAAAAAAGGGGGGGGGGGAGAAGCTAACAATGGAGACAGTGTAGAAAAGAATCATTAAACAAAGTGAAGGGTCTGAGGAAAAAAAGGCAAAGTCTTTGTCCTTTAATGGGTCACTACTGCTGTTTTGTAGCCAACCAAGCAATCCCAGGTAATTAAAATCCAAGGAACAGACAGATTTTTTTTTTAAAATAACAGCTTTAAAAAAAAAAATCAGTAGGTTTATTGTAGGTCTCAAGAGGGGCACAGTATGAATAAGTGGAATGCCTACATGTTGTCTATACAGAATAACCCATCACTTTAATTAAAAAGAAGCAGCTAAGCAGTTGAATTTCATTCATCATGATGTTTTCTTCTGTTTTTTCTTTTCATTTTCTTCCTTTTCTTTTTCAATTTCAGCAACATACTTCTCAATTTCTTCAGGGTTTAGGATCTAAAACAGAAACACAGGTAACCCTCAAGATACTAATACAACTTAGAGGCTTTTATTTAACTTTTTGTATCAGAACTAAATTGTTTAACTGGTATTTATCTAGACATGGGTACATTGTGCAGACACAATAACATTCCTTGGCCACTAATAATAAACAGAAATATTTGCCAGGGCAGAATGTGAGATTAAGGGCTGGAAGTTAATGCAGATCAGCAAGGACAGTATCAGAGAAAAGGAGAAAACCAAAACAAAGACCTTACCTTCAGCGGCTGTTCTCGCCTCATAACCGCCAGCTCAATGTTCTTCCCTCCGGACTGCACAACCTTAAAAAGAGTTAGATGTAGGTATTAGGAGCATGTCCATTAACTAATTCTAACAAACCCCTTTCAAGTCTTCCTAGGAGGAGAACAGATACAGATGGGAGCGTTTTGCTTGTTAGCTCCAAGCTCTCAACTCCAGTAGCAGTGTAACTCAAAAACTACAGGTCTTCATTCTGGCATCAGTGCACCCAGTGGCTGGTGAAGAACACTATTTCCACCATCTGACTTTTGACATTTTCTGTATCTTAAACTTCAATACAAAAGTAAAATATTCTGCATATGGGTTAGCACATCTTTGGTCCATTTCTTTTAATGCCCAGAACTGAAGTCTGTTTTCCTCCCCAGAGGAGTGCTAGTAAGTTCTTCTGTGTAAACTACAGAAATTGTTACCTGAAATATTCTGAACCTTTAATTTAATCCCACACTCATGGCCTACAATGAACAGTTTTCACAGATCCTTTTACAGTACTTTCCTGTGACACACACAAAGATTTTCATGTGCTCATGTGCTTCAAGAAGTTAATCCAGACACACAGTGAGAAGTCACCCAAGGGATCTGAAGTAGACTCACCTCAAGAAGAGCCTTGATGACCAGTTTAATAGTTAGATCATCTGTTTCAATGGCTTCATCAGTATAGTTTTTCTCCAGGAATTCACGCACAGATTTGGCTCCTCTGCCAATGGCGTTAGCCTGGAAACATTGAGGGGGGGAAAAAAGATAATGAACGGAAGTTTAGAAAAGCAAGAAACAGGAGTTGTGCAATTACATAATCTGAAACCATTTTGTGATCACCATGTATTTTTCAGGAGACTGAACATGTTACTTCCCACATGTCACACAAAAAGACAGTTGTCAAGCACAACTGGTGTGGGTTTGTTTTGTTTTTTTTTTTTGAAAACAGGACAAGATTTCCCAAGTAAAGCTGAACTGCAGACTGCCATTCTCAGTAAATTTGATCATTAAGGATTTTTGCAGCTGTGAGCCAGCACCACCTGCCAGTGAGATCTCCTTTCTACACCAGTCTCTCTTTGAAGGAGACATTAACTCACAAATACTTCATTACTTCTCCACAAGAGGCAAAATCAACTCACCTTCCAAGCATGGTATGTACCAGAGGGATCGGTCTGGTACAGCCGGGGGGTTCCATCAAAGTCAAATCCCACGATAAGAGCAGAGATACCAAAAGGTCTGCGACCATTGCTTTGTGTGTATCTCTGATCAGAAAGAAGAGACACTTACTTCAGAAGCAGTTCTAAAAACATTTTTAGAGTGGAAAGCAGACACTGTAGAAGCTACAACCAGAAAAGGCATATTTTTAGCAGGCTCTCTTACCAATCTACCTGTTAAAGTTAGGATTCCGTATCTTACAGAAGACCTCAGAGGTGGTTATTGTTCAACCCCTGTTCCTAACACCCACTGAAGTTTGCTGTGTGATTGCAGCTATTGGGAAGAATCTCCCTCAGCTGCTGGGTGGTGCTGAGAGGCAGACAGAGCTAAGTTTGCAAGCCCACGTGTAATACCATGCTCTGACAAGCACACTTAAGAAGCCAAAAAAAGAGGATGATGACACCTGAACACAAAGTCATGTTTTCACCAATGATTTGACACCATTCCGTCAGAAAGCACAGCACCCTCCATGGCAAGAAGCAGGCTACAGCAAAGTCGTTGCCATGTCGCACACCAGAAGTGCCCACGAACACCAGCAGCGTTATCGCAGTGGGAATACTGTGCGAGATTTATGGTTTGTAACAGTTTTATAGAAATCGTGAATGTGCCAGAATGAAAGACACAAATGTGAGATTACTGTAAAGGAACAAAGTGAAACTTCAGAAAGTGGTATTCTGCTCTGGCACGCTAGTGATACAAGAACTACGCTATTATCATCATTGCTATACTAACACACATCTCTGCCTAAGTCAAGTAGACTTTTTGTAATCCCCACTAGTTGCTGAAAATCAGTTTAATACACTAGCAAATGAATAATTTTATCACAGAATGCAGTTGAGCATATTTTGACCCTGTAATTAATTTTAAATTCATGAATATCAAACATAAAACATACTGAGCACTGCACTGATTTGCTCCCCCCTTACCCCTCCCTGCAATGGCTCAGTAGGAGGAAAAACAAACAGGAGCCATGAAGACATTTTGACAATAACACAGCACCATTGTTATGAGAGCGAGTTAGAGCTGTAGATTAGCAGTGTTCCTGATGATACCGCAAATGTAGTTATGCAGTCCTTATAAGTACTAATTAATTTCTTAATCTTGGGAAAAAAAGCCAAACAGTAATTAATCATCCTCTTCTATTACTACATCCCTATTTCCAATAAACAACCGCAATGTGTTTTATTATGCTGATTTTCACCAGCCGAGTAGAACAAGGCCAGTACAGACATTTTACATACTTAGTCTGAAGCGCTGTTCATCAGGACGTATTTTTAAACATCTCTGTGCGGTCCAACATACCTGTTTCAGACTAGCAATGTAACGCGTGATGTACTCCACGGTGACAGGATCCTCCACTGTAAGTCTGTGGCTTTGACACTCCACACGAGCTCTATTTATAACTATTCTGGCATCAGCCGTCAGCCCTGAAACGACAGTGTGTTCTCAGATCCATGCTTCCTACCGTATGCACGAATAAAACAACTGGTCTGGCCCCAAAAGGCTCACAAGGTCAGTGTCAACAGCAATGAAAAAAGCAAATGAGAGATCACACTTTCTCAGGTTTGCTGAGCAAGAACAGCATTTTAAAGGCAACAGAAAGAAGCTAATGTACCAAAATAAGTAGAGGATTTAGTTTACAGCTTTCACGTCTGTGAGTTAGGTAACACATGCAATTCTGAACCAAGTCGTCAGAATACTACTGATGGACTGACAGCATTCCATCTAACAGCAAATGAGCAAAGCAATCTCAATTCTCACACACATTGGTTTTATTTCTTATGCAGTCACCCTAACTGTGAGCCGGGTTTATCCACCCAGCAAATCTCATCTAGTTGACAAGGCTACAGCAGCATGATGTTAGTTGACAAAAATGAGTATGACCCTTTGAAAAAAATTTAACAGGAAGTTTATTTCTTAATTTACTTTTTAGCTAATGATGTTATTTTCAATTCACAGCCTTGTTTCTGTAGAGATTTTTTCTTCAAGCCTGTGAATCCACCTGCACATATCACAACCCTTAGCTAAGGAGGCAAGGCAGCAGAAGTAGCTGAGCCTATCATTCCTGCACACTACATCTAAAACCCAGTATTCTTGCTGGTTAAATCAGATCTCCCCTTAAAGCATTACTAACACTGACACAAAGATTTTAAACTACTTGAAAAGAGGAGAAACCTCCTGAAATACATTTTCTCTCCATTTACATTGGGTTTTTTAACTTTCATACCTCCTGTTTAAGCTTTGAACAATGGAAATTAAGGCATTTGGAACAGGAAGAATGTGGAACTAAAATATCTATGCTTCAAATCCAGAGCAGTTCATTCAGGAGAAGTCTTCTGAACTAGAACAGAGGAGATTTTTCTTTGTTTTATGCAAGACTGCAAAATTTAGCTTTTTTGGCTTGATGCGTATGGGAAAAGGTCCCTGTAACTGACAAATGTCTCTTATAGCTCCTGTGATATGTATTATTAGTATGTACTTTATATACAATTTGTGAATTTTTAAATATTTCATTTTAAATATATAAAATATAGTAAATATGCATATAAATTTAAATATATATATTTAAAGAGGATATATCTGTATCTGTGCCAATGACACATCAGTTCTCAGTCTTCATCCTCACATTAAACCTAGAGGACCTTAGTAACTTTAATACATATTTCCGATCATTAGCTTGCTCTATATACTTATCCATACAGTAGTCTACTCTTACTTAAAAAAGAATAAGCAACCATGGAAATATACTCCTTCCCCACTGTCCTCAGCCAGTTATGCTAAGTATTTTACGTTCTCAGAATCCACAAACATACCCAAAGGTGCTCCAGTAACTGCCAAAAACCTTGAAGGGATCATATACCTGCAAAAGCCATGCAGACATTGTCATCGAGAGCACAGATCTTCCGTACAGTTCTCTCATCCTGAAGTTTTGCCACAGACTTCTTTTCCACACCAAGAACAACAATATCCTTCCCTCTTACTCCAACCTTCAACACATTAAAAGAAGGAGGAAAAGAAAAGTTAAGCTAGGCCCCAAAAAACCTAGTAGTTAGTTGTAGACTTTACCAAAACGAGTAGAAAAAAGCAAACACATAGAAAAACCCCACACTGTAAACATTATTTCAGCTTGAAGTCAGTATTGTATTTCCTATTGCCACAACCTGGAGAAAGGACTGATGTAACAAAAATTGCATGAGTTTCCAGGGTGCAGTTTCATAATCAGCTTATAACAATTTAGATCTGTGTGGCTCCCAAGAGATATATTCCCACTCCTCTTATCAACTGTGTTTTCTGCAACTCTCCCCAATACCAGCATTAGTGCTTCTGTAGCCACAGAACAGGATCAACGACAAAACTACCACTACAACTGGTCCACTGATATTGCTCTAGTCAGAACCCAAAACACTGAAGATTAGGCCAAGTAACACCTACAAGCAGCCTGTCAGAAGCTTGCTGCCTTAATGTCCTAATTCATACTTCCAATATACCTTTTTGAACATTAGGGAGGAAAAAAAAAAAAAAAAAGTTGACTGTTCAGACTCATTCCTATGCTTCTCAGAGGGTGATGGGAATCATTTTTTCTTATACGGTGGCCCTGCTGTTAGTGTTACAGATGTTCAAAAAAACCCAAACAATTAAACTCAACCAACTACTCAAGGAGAGACAAGACAGAGGTAGATTATATTGCCTACTAGCTCCACTTTTACAGTGTTTGTAGTTTCTGAAAAAAAGAAGAGCCTATTCAGCACAAAGTCTCGTTACATTTATTCCCATCCCAAAGGCAGTAAATTTTCTCCTGGGTATTTTGTTATTTGGAAATCAATTAATATTTTTTTTTCCTCCCCCAAATGAAAAAAAAAAAAAAACCTTATTGAGCAAAAGCTTGGGACAACTGGAAGCTAGGAGCCGGAAAGTTACTTCTACGCGCCTTTACTGACACGCTCCCCAATCCACTGGGAATCTACGTCGTGCCCAAGCACAAAATACTACCACTTTCACCACAGGCAGAATAAGGAAACAGAGGGTCGCTATCCCGCTGCAGGTCGGCAGCAGCTTGGCTCCCGGAGGGGGCGGCTCTGCCAACCCGCCCTTCCAGGCTCCGCAGGCTGAGGAGCAGCCGCTGCCACGGCCGTCAGGGCCGAGGGACACCCACCTGTGCTGGGCCTCGCGTTCCACGGCTCAATGCATTAAAAACTCCAACGCTTCCCCCCCCCCCAAAAAAAAAACCAA
>JAVJGG010000009.1:28775458-28794475 GCA_035590195.1 Aviceda cuculoides
GATGGGGGGTCAGCTGCTGCCCCCCCCCCCCCCAATCCAACCTCAAAAATGAATAAAAATAACATACTGGATTTGCAAGGGTTTTCTTTTGTATTTGGATGCAGAATTTTAACCTCTCAGAGGATAGAGGGAGCACCAAGCACTGGTATTTTTCATATACTGTTATCATGATTTGTGATGTGTTTATTGATGTTCAATGACAAACAAAGGTTTTGAAAGATTTTCTCTGGGGAGGAGATCTCCAGGCGGGTCTCGTGTGGAGGCGAAAGCAGAGGCTCCCTAGTTGGGATGTTATTGTTTCCCATTTCCCAGGATTGGCAGCAGGGACTGTGCACACACGCGCGCCCGGCACCCCTTCCTCCTGCAGAAGGTGATGGTCAGTAAGGAAGAGGCTGGAAATGTCAATAAAGAACATGCACGTTTTCACTTTGACCGCTATTTCTCATTTGTACTTCTACCGTATGTTTTGCGTCTTGCCCACCGCAGAGATGCTCTGTTCGTGCGGAGGTGCGTAGTGGTGGTGGAATTGAGGTGTGTGTGTTCTACGTAGTCCACTCATAAGTAGTGACCAGTGAAGAAGTGCTGTTGCTAATACAGCAATTTAACCGATCACCGGTGGGTTTTGCAGCCAAACCGTTATCTGGTGCCAGTTTAGGACTTCTACGGGAAAAAACCTCGGTGGAAGACTGTGACAGAACAGAGATCAAGGCAGGACAAACTGCCACATGGGAGACTGAGGAGATGACTTGAATCTCAGGAGGCAATTTGGAAACTAATCCCGTTTTGCAGAGCTCTTGCAGCACATGTGGTATTGTGAACCGATTAATTTTAAAGACTGAAATATTTCAGACTCAGTGGATGAGTTTTTCTCTAACCTCCAGATTCGTTGGGGTTAGGACAGAATTTCTTAATTCAGATAGTTTGTACTTAAAACCATGACTGTATGCACAGAAAAAGGGCAGCCAAAGTATCTTCAGTTTGATTTTCAAGCCCTTTCCTTTTTGTGTAGTCATAAACTTTACGGAAGCTTCAAAATGTTATTTCTTTACAAAGAACGTGTAAAAACATTTCCCATCTCAGGTACATTTGCTGGCATGTTACTTCAGGACTCTTCATCAGGGCTGGGCTGTTGGCAGTGATTTTCCTTCTGACAGGTGGCGACGCCGAGGAAGAGACTTGCAGGCGCAGAAACTGGATGGGCTTTATAGTCAAGTATGGAAACGGGCAGTGAGAGAAGGAGCAGGTGCTGGGCTAGAAACTCCAAAAATCCTCATTAAAGTGAGCTTTTTAGAACAGACACCAACTTCATTGAAAAAGAAGATTAATACCGTAATATATAAGCTTTCGTAGTACATAAGCTGCATTCGTAATATATAAGCAGCTTATTTTTGTTTATTAACTCAATTTTGATAGTCTTTCGAAGCTTTTATTCCTCCAGTACCAACTATTCCTAAAACAGATTTCACATGGAGGAAGTTAGAGCTTTTGGCAATAGAGCAGTGATGGTGGTGCTTTAAACTAGTTCATCAAACAGCGTTTGCAGGGCAGTAAACTTCAGGTTCTTCTGCAAAATGGAGATCAGAACTCGGTTCTTTTTTCCTAGTAAGTTAGGAAAAGAGCTGTTCCCGATTCCTTGTTCAGTAAACAAAATGTTCTTCAGCTAATTGTAGAAGAACAGCCCTTTTCTGAGGAAGATACCTGTAATATTGCTTGGACTCTTGCTGTTGAATACATATCTTAACTGAATGTGAAAATTCTGTCAGTGATCCTTGTTGTGGAAACTGAAAAGGACGAGTTTATATTCTTTGCTAATTCTATATACAGAATTTCCACTGACAGAGGTGAAAATTCTGTGCAACAGTGAGTACAGAGCATGAAACAAAGAGCTGCACTGTCAATCAGGCAGGAATATTTTCTCTTGAAATTATATGCTGCGCCCGGGTTGCCATGTGAGCATCGGCACGCACGCAGGAGGAACATGGATTCTTGACTGACACGGTTCTGACGTTCCCTGTCAGCATTCGAGAGAGCAGCCTGCCGACCCGCCGAGGCAGGCCACAGCGACGCCTCTGTTCCTCAGACCCTCGCTGACTTCAGCCTCGGGGGATCGCCGCAGGTTCCGGCAGTCAGAGCCTGTGGCGGACAAGGGTGTCCAGCAAAGTTAAGACCAACTTGCAAATCACAAGCAAGAAGCAGGACAAGCGGAGTTCTCTGAGGGAGTGGCTAGCTAGGCTGCCAGCGCATCAGAAAGACTCTTCTGCTCAGCCTCCTATAATCTAGCCTCATCTTTGCATCTGAATGGGTGAAGAATTTGTTCTGATCAGGACACATACCTACACAGATTAATTCACATGAAACCATGCTATTCTCTCCTCAAGAGTTCTTCTGTCCTGATGACACAGTGGTTCAAAGGCCCAGTCTTGCAAGCACTTAATAGCAGCAGTACCTACAAACTGCATTATGGAGTGAGTTTTTGCCATCAGCGAATCTAAATTTGTAAATACTGTTGTGATTTTTCCATTCATTCACCTGAAGAAAGCTTGCAGCATTCACAAGAAAGCTGGGGGAAAGAGACGAACTATTATATTTGAAATTTTAAAACATACCAAAGGATATTTTAAGCTTTTAATTGTATTATAAATTCATTAAATTATTAATTAAATAAAGGTCAGTTGTCATTTTGTCCAGCAGCCCCAATTTTCTTGGTACAAGTCAGTCAGAATTTACTGAATGAAGCTAAGCTAGCAGCCACTGATACACATAAATTAATGGGTATATAATTAGTCTGTGTTTTCATTTCAAGTCCTCCCTGTATTAGAACTGAACTACCCCAAAGGACAGATTGGGTTGTATTTCTCTTAAATGTGGTTTCAGTAGATCCAGTAATGCAAATTTTATACTTCATTGAGTTCAGTAGACTGCACATGCTAGTCCTGTGCATGAAAACTAGTAGGTTTAAATTGTTTGAAAGTATGTTTCTTATTTGAAAGTAGGCATGTTACTAAAATCTGAAGTTTTGGAAAAGGTTGGGTGATATTTTAGAATGAGGCAGAGGTATTTCATAATGAAAGCGCTTTCTTTCTTCAGCATAAAAATCTATCTGCCATTTAAGGAGCAAAAAAGGTAAGTCCATTAATTCTTCCGTGTCAGGTATTTCAACTAACTCCTTTAAAGATAACCATTCATAAATGAGTGATTTGAAAAGCAAAATCCTGTGGCTCAATAAAGTCACGTGTAGGTACTTTGTAATATCCCATGGCAACAAAACTGCACAAAACACCATCCACTGCCAAGACGGGTGAATGTGGAGTATCACAAAACCACAGGACTTTAATGTTTCTCGTAGTAACATGTTTTGATTGTATTCCTTTTATGCAGATGCTAGATGAAAATCACCATCTAATACAATGTATTATGGATTATCAGAGCAAGGGGAAAACTGCAGAATGTACTCAGTGAGTATTATGAGTTTGGGAGTATGTTAGAAATTTTTGGTGTACTTTTTCTCAAGAACAGTACTGTGAACCGTTCTGTTCACTGATCACTGAGAAAACAGTTGGACAATTTTTTTAGATTCTCTTGTATTAAGAAATGTATATTGTTCTCGGAACAGAGTTTTTTTCTGAAGTATTTGAGTATTTAGTATTTACAGTATTTTTAACAGATCATTTATTAAAATAATTATAAACAATTATGGTTATTGGACCAATTGCTCTATGCAGATTCATTAAATACAAGTAGAATCAGGCACAAAGTTAGTAACACCTTTTCATCAAAGTACTTAAATGTTAAGGATCAGCCATGTGGTTATCTATGGCTAAAACAATATGCATGTAGACATACCAGTTTGTATCACTGCTTATTATTCCTAATCTTGAAAGCAAAATGCTTTTATAAACTTCAGGTGTTCAGTCTCGGTCAGGAAGAACAGACAATCTGCCCCATGAAAGGTCAAGTTATGGGGCCAAACCCAGAAAGTGGTACATTCAAAGAAATTGTCTAAAAAAATACCTTTGCTAAAGAAGTCATGTCACCATTCTGGCTTAATTTTTGCCACTCTTCCCGCTTCCCAGCCATTTTCCCCTTATCAGAAGAAAATCCATGCTAAAGAAGCATTTTCTCTTGCCTTCTTGGAACCCTCCGTTTCCAGAAGTTTGACTCTTCACTTTGCTGAGTGGCACAGCTGTTAGTTTGCTTTTGGATGCCCTTTTTTATGAGCTTCTCCAGTTCATTGAGAACTGTGAAGAAGCATAAATGGTACTGGTGGTGCTTACTTGAGTAAACACTCCAGTTAGAGCACTCTTGAAAAAAATCTTGTTGTTCTCAGCTTGCTGTCAGAGAAACAGGTTTTGGGTTTTGGAGTTCTGGAATTTCATTACTATTAGGACCCTTGTTAAACAGAGGAAGAAAAAAGTGGCTAATTGTTAGAGCAGCTGTCCAGGTGTCAGTACTCAAAGACTGAGGTCCCAGCTTTACAGTTCACTCAAAGTGCTTTCAAAGGCAAGTGTATTTTACCTTTCCCTTCCCCCAAGTTTAACCACTTGTAAAAGAGGCGTTGAACACACTGATCCTTGATGAAAGCATGACGGCACAGATATAGGTCATTATTATTGCTATTTATTATGACAGATGAAAAGCGGGCTAATGTAATTTAATCATCTGTAAATAGCGGGGAAAAAAGAGAGAGGTTTGGAATTTTCTGTATTGTTAACCCGTTCCAAATAAGCTTTACTCCTTATTCTGTAGATACCAACAAATCTTGCATAGAAACCTGGTTTACTTGGCAACAATAGCAGATTCGAACCAGAATATGCAGTCCTTGCTTCCTGCTGTAAGTACCAGTGCTACCATCAGATACACTTAATGTGTCAGAGGGAAATGTTCTTTGATTCTGTTACTGATCACTGTCAATAAACCATTTTTTAGTATTTTCCAGCTAAAAGTTTTGACGTGGTAAAGTAGACCACTAAGCAAATCGAAAGTTACTTTTACGGTGTTTAAAACACATTCTTTGGGACATTTGTGTTAACCTCTGTCTCCCTAGCTCAACTTCTATATACTGTAAATGGTGCTGTGGTACAGATCCGAACAGCCTCCATTTGTTCCAGATTCATTATTCTTTACCTATTCTTACTGCATTCTTTACTCAGGAAAAAAATGCCATTATATTATGTCAAAAATCTAATTCAGCATTTGAACATTGGTTTATCTTTAAACGTTGTATAATTCTTGCTAAATGGATTGATTTTGGAGGTATCATACATAACACAAAATACAGCATAGCTTTATGCTGGACAAAGGTCAGTTTGTCAACACATTTCTGTATGGTCTTTGCTGATGCATATCCCCTCAACAGTTATGTTCTGACCAGCACAAAATGAAATTCATGTAACTGCGGAAGAATGGGCACAGAAGCCAGACTCTTATTATAAGCACAGTTTCAAGATCTTCACTGTGCTGCGTGCCGGCTTCTCTGTATCATGCTGAGTGTCATTCACACATAGTAGTCAAATGAAGAAAGGTTTACGCAACCAAGCCCAAAAAGTGAAGGAAGCACATATTTCATTGAGGCAGTTTTTAGTCATAGGCTAATTTGGGGGGTATTATTTTTCTAATTAAAAACCTAACCAAAAATTTGCTTCTCCTCCTTGTTATTTGCAGCCACCAACGCAAAACATAAACTTGGGCCCAGGAGGAATGACTCAGAGTGCATCCAACCAATCTCTCCATTCACAGAGCAATCTCAGCGATGCAATTGGGACGGGCCTTCCTCCTTCCTCCCTCATGCAGAGTCAGATTAGCAATGGTGAGCTTCGGTCCCCTTTGTGCTGCTTTGCTGTTGCTTGGCAACAAAATCATTAATGCAGAATATACTTACAGAGCTGTAAAAGACCTCTCCTAACTCACCTTTCAGGCATATGGGGATTTCAGGCACATGCTGAAATCATCACAAAATGGCTACAGTCAGTAATGATGTTGGCTTCTGCAAGGACTGCAGTCTGCTTAGTATTTCTATAGGGGAAATTAAAAACATTTTTTAAAAAAATGTGTAATGAAAATCACTAAGTAAAGATGCATCCAAGTTTTTTTATATATTGCGGTATTTTTCTCTTGAAAGTGGTGGGGTTGGCCAGGGTAAAATGGAATTGCTTGCATGACTAACCACACAAGCAAGCCTTTAGATTGCAAAGACCTTCCAGGATACATGCCTTCTTAAAAATGATTTGGTGTTGCATCAGTCTTTGTCTTCTACAGAAGCTTGCAGAGATTGTACTACATAGCCAAAGAGTTTGCACAGACATTTCATATGAATAAGATAATATACTTTGTCTATTTGGGTTTGTTCGTGCGACTAAAAGAAACTAATTGAAAGACAAATTTTTTTTTTAACTCTGCATTTTATGGTATGAATAATCTGTTTATTTATTTTGTAGTTCACAGTTATTTAGTCAGTTCTTGTTTCTGTGGGTCTTTCCCAGAGTGACAGAGAGAAAAAATAGTTTCTATAAACAGAAATATCTGATTGTAAAATCACAGCCCTTGGCAGGGGGACTCAAGAGCAGATGCAAACCATGGAATTACTTCTGACTTTTTAAAAATCCATTTGTGGTCAAGCTGATCGTACCTTTTAAACTAATGGATGAGGTACCTACTTTAAACAGCTAAAGCTTGTAAAGTGAAGTTACTAAATTTATCTGAGCCTTCTTTTTAAAAGATTTATTACCTAGTATAAGTGTTATAAAAGTCAAAACATTGTTGGGTGTTACAAAGAATCTACATTTTCAGTGTTATTGTTGCTGTTTTTTCTTATTTGCCCTCCCCGCTTCCCCCCCTTCAGTTCTTTATAGTAATTTAGTGCTGATTGAAAGAACCAGACTGGCAGTCCTAAAGACTTGAGTCATCCGCAGAACAGACGCAGCCTGGGCAGTTTACCTCATGTTGCAAGTTTACCTCATGTTGCCCCAACCCAGTACTAAAATCCAGCCTGAGTTGTGGGGGTCTCAGGGTAGTTCACTCTCTGCCCAGTCACTGAGACTCTGTCACCTGGGTAGTGCCAGGTGTTTTACCAGGAAAATATCAGTCCACTGGAAACCAGACTGAGGACATAGCTACACTTCAAAACGAAGATGGGACTGAGAATGCAGTTGGTAGCTTGCCTCTTCCAAGTAGCCGAGGTAACAGCAGTGATGGCATCTGCTCTGCTGCTGGTGCCCGCTGTGAGAATAGGACCCTCACACCCGTGGGCTTGGGGACGCTCCCCTTGGTTGCCAGCCTCTACTGCTGCTGTCTCTGCCAGCTAGAATCAAGTTAGCACAATGGTGCTGTATGACACAGCATTCTTGATGTGTAGGTAGGCTTTGAGACTGAGAAACTATTTCACATCGGTCAACAATTGTTCGACAGCTTTTTTTGGAAATTAGGAATAAATATGCACAAACAATTCAAATATATGGGCTCTAGTACTTGTGAAAATTTCTCATCTAATGGCAATAGAGATGAAAGTCTGTAATGTACAGGTACAGCATTGTAAGAGAGGGAAGAAAAGGGAAGAAGCCATAGCAGCTACTACATTTTATTCTTTATTGTCTTCAGTGAGGACTTTACAGGAATCATCTCTGCAGGACAGTAACTAGGTAATTCCCTACATACATGGTAACTCTGCGTAGTGGCAGCTAGGTCAATTGTAACGATAGTTCTGTTGATGGGGGCAAGCTAAAAAACAGCCCACCGAGATTTCAGGTAATCCACCATCCACAAGTCAGTGATTCTTCATGCCACAGCCCTGCTGGCAAACCCATTAGATTAAGTAAACCAGACAGTGAAACTCAGCTGCCTCTGGACAGAATCGGGCCCAACTGAGAATTCTAACTGTTCAGAAATCATGAATGAGGCCTTTCAAAGAAAAGTCCAGCTGTCTTAGATTCATGAAAGTATGAAAGAGGTTCAATGCTTTGTATTTATCTTATTGTTTTAGTGTTTTTATTTAAACAATTTTGGTCATGCTTTCATATTTTCCCTTACAATCACAAATTAGCCGAACCTTTTTTTTTGCTTTAAAGAAGGCCAAGATTCTCTAACTTTTCCCATGCAAATAGGGCAAGGTTTACCAACACCGGCTTCACTCAATCTCTCACTCAAAGCAACTGCTAGCTCCATTGAAACACCATGTTGTCTTGTGTTGCACAAGTAGAAGTATCAGCCTTACAAGACATACAAAAACTGAAGCAAAACATGGGGCTAGGTCTCTGTAGCGGTATATTGACCTGGCCCCACTGATTTCAGTAGAGCTGGCTCTCTTTATCTCTTGTTGAAAACGCTGCTTGCATCTCTCAATCAGAGGAAAATATAATTATCTACAGCATCTTTTCTCATTTTGATGTCTATAAATACCGTTAAGAGTAATTAATGAGGTTTGTACTAAGTGAATTAGACACATTTTTCAGAGGCTGTAGATAATAACCGTGAATTAAAATATTGTTATCTAAACATTACAACTTAATTCTGTCTCTTCTAGGGATTCTGCATGTCATCCATTCTACCTAAATTAATTTAGATTGACAACAATACAGCTGAATTTAGACAGACAACAATACACACTATCACAATTTAGATCGTAACAATACACAATGAAAACAACTTCCCAAAACTCATTCGTAAAAGTATTTACAGCAACAAACAACAAAAAATAAGGACCAGATCCTCCCCAATTTTAATTACCCAACAGCAATAGAATTTTAAAAAATAACCATACTGCCAGGTAAGCAGGATGATACTCTCAAATGCAGGACATAATTGGAGCAGTCCGATGATTACATACAGTGATGTTGGAAAGGGAGTACCATGACAAAAGGGATTATGATGGTGACTTGGAAAATTTATCTTCCGAAAGCCTGGAGGTACTTTCAGGCAAACTTCAGGACAGGGAGAGACAGGCTTGTCCTCTGAGGAGAGGGTCCCACAGTACTTCCTAAGCCCCAGCTAAGAAGGTTAGTTGGTTACAGAGGAACCGAATGGATGCAGCAATGTGCAAAGTGTTTCTCAGCCACTCCTGTGCCTTCCCATTGTCACCATCTGTGTGAAGGGGGAAGAGCAGTCAATCACAGGACAGGAGGAAGGAAAGCACAAATCTCAGAAGGCTGGGATGTTTCCAGAGTCTATATATTTTCTGAAGTATCTGAAATTGCTGGCATTTGTTAATTCTGCTGCCTGTGAGGAACTGCTTGTAGGGCATTGCTGCTGGTTTTGTTCTTCCTGTCTGCAATTCTGTACAGCCTGGATTTGGCTGCCAGGAAGAGGAGGATCACTCTAACTGTGTAGCAGGCAGTTTTAATTTGTCTGTAGATAACAGGGAATTTTAATAATGAGGATTTTTGTTTGTTTGTTTTGCCTATCATAAGGTATTTTAGAAAGGCCGTGAGGGCTTTAATGCTCACTGTACATTGCCAATAATAGCACAGATTTTCTTGTTGCTCTCTTTAATTTTTCTAGGTCCTAATCACGTGTCTATGCAGCAGTCAGGCCAGAACACTATGCCCACGACCTCTCTGAGTATGACTGTCAGCAGTCATGGAACTGGGCCTGGTTATAGCCATACAGTGCCTGCATCTCAGAATGTGCCAATGCAAGGCCAGGGGTCAATAGGCAATTATGTCTCTCGAACAAACATCAACATGCAGTCTAATCCAGGTAAACTCCCTCTTCCTCCTTCTGGGCCAACTTGACTTTTCAGTGACCTCAGAGGTTTACCACATATGAATTTGTTCTGTAAACATTTTCTGTAGACAGCTACAAACATACAAGAGGAAAAGACAGCTTTAAGACATCTCTGAATTTCAAGGTATCAGGTAGCAGTGTAAGTCAGAACAGTTTCAGATTTGCTTTGACTTACACCTACTTGCTATGGTTAGCAATGAGTTGCGGAAAAGAGGGTTAGCTAAAAGTGCAGCAGCGCTATCTGATAGCCCCTGGCAGCAAATCCCACAACTGTGGGAGGGATCTGCGAAGCACCTTTATCCTAGCTGAAAGAGCCTGCCAAAGGGTATTACACATTTCTTGTTTGTATGTTACTACCCCATTTTTGTTATTTTATTGATACTTCACACTGCTTGCAGGGCATAGAGAGTTTAGCAGACAACTGAGAATTAATCTCTTAATTTATAAAAATGTTTGCTATGGAGTATTGTATGGGATGTCCAATGCTTAAGAATTCTTTCCAACAATATGAAATTTAGGGATCAAATAAATCCTAGAATGTCAGTTTATTTATACTGTGTAATCAGCAGGTATATAAGATGGAATTAGAAGAAAGAATTGATTAGGAAAGAAATTGCAGCAATGAATTGGTGAGGGGGTAGAGAAGAACAAGCATCAGTTCTTATTTCTTTCTTTAATCTTACCGTAATAATGATAAAGTAATAATAATCAAGGCTAGATATATTTTTAAGTATCTGACTGAAGCAAATGGCAAGAACTGACCATGTAATAACATCCTTTCTGGATTACAGTGGAGAAGAGTTAAATACATGCAGTAGGAAAACATCTCCCCCTGTGGAAAATTCACAGAATTATCAGGATGCATGCTAGTTGAAGGTTTTAACTTGCTTCCAAAGAGAATAGGGAGAGAACTGTCACATCCTTCTAGAAAACAGTATTTTCCATCTACATTGTAGTCTCCATGATGCACCAGCAAGCAGCAACGTCACATTACAACTCAGCGCAAGGAGGGAGCCAGCACTACCAGGGGCAGTCCTCCATTGCCATGATGAGTCAGAGCAACCAAGGCAACAGCATGATGGGTCAGCGACCAATGGGCCCTTACAGAGCGTCACAGCAAGGTAAAATCTTTTTTTAGATTATTGATATAATTATTATTAGATTGATGATATGCAATCCGTCCTGCGGGGTAGGTAAGTCAACAAAACTTCCAAGTCACATTTATGAACAGGGAATCCCATCTGGGAACACAGGAAATCTCGAATGATGGAAGTATCATGAGAATCAGATTAACTTTAATCTATTTTCAAGATTTATCTATTTAGTTATTTCATGTGTTTAGAAAAAGAATTCTGTCTAAAAGGGATCATATATCTCTTAAGGAAAGATGAACAATTTGATATATAGCTCACTTAAGCTGAAGGGAATCTTTTCAGTTCTTTCAAATGGTATTGGGTCAGCTGTAACATGGCACAGTTAACAAGGAACACAGTTCTGCAAAGAAGATACAGTTTGCCAGCAATTAGTACAAAAAATTAGGCCAGGGAAAGGAAAAACCAGAGGATAACTAGCATGCTCCAAGACCTCTTTGGAAAAAGTTCCAAGAGGTAATAAGGCTGCTAGACGGACTCTAGCATAAACTGAATTTTGCTAAAAAACAAATTGATACGTTAATTAAAATATATTTAATTCTGCCTGTGTTCTTGAGCATGGAATAAATTCCTGGGCTTTCTAATAACTCAAATTAGTAGATGAAATGTAGTCATTACTTTAGGTATTGCCACAGAAGTGAGTGGTTTTAGGACATGTTACTGACCCTTGCGTAATTTCAATTTCAACCAGCTTTTTCTGTGAATACAAATTTATTTCCTTTTTCTAGTGAGCAAAACTTCTTTGAAATGGCTTTTAACATACATAGCTTGTTTACTTATCCAGATGTAAAGAATATTTTCTTAAAAAAAAAGAAGATAAGAAAAAAACATCTCTTAGGAGTCCACAGGCTTAGTTTGCTGTCTCTTGTCTTTGCCTTGCAGGTTCCTCACAGCAGTACATGGGTCAGGAAGAATATTACAGTGAACAGTACAGTCATGGACAAGGCTCATCAGAACCTATGAATCAGCAATACTATCCAGATGGTAATTCCTCAGAGCTGTAGTCACTGTAATACTGATAAAGTGTAGACCACCGTGACCGCCACATCCAAGGACATGGCAAACCCATTACAATTGATTTCCAATTTAAATGCTAGAAAATTCTAATCCCAGGACATGGGAGTCTGCTACACAAACATACGCATCAGTGCATCCTGCTATCCAGATTGCTTCAAAAAGAGCACAAAGCCAAGCTTGGGTTGGTGAATGCAAGGGGTTTATCCATAGGTGTGACTTTCCTTGACATGTATTCAACTTCCTACCTAAGGGGTCTGTATTTCCTCTTAGCCTCATCTTTGTGCATAAGCAGCTTCATAATATATGTATTCAACAATATATCTCTAGTTATATTAACAATGTATCTGATAAATCTTTGCAATTCCTTGTAGGACATGGTGATTATGCCTATCAGCAGTCATCCTATACTGAGCAGAGCTATGACAGGTCATTTGACGACTCTACACAACACTATTATGAAGGAGGTAGGAAAATATATGGCAATCTTTGTAAACCAAAGCTCCAATCCCTTAAAATACTAATGAAATGCTTCTGAAAATGTAGAATATGCCTTGCAATTTCTGCATCACTAACTGCGACTTAGATACTACTTAAGGAGTATCCAGGAAATAGAATTTAGCTATGTATAGATAGCATTTCTTATACCGAGACTGTATCACACTGTATACACGGTAGCATGTCAGTAACTGTATTGTGAGGCAGTCATGCCGTGCAGCCTTGTGGGATCGCTAACAACTTGTGCATAGCCTCATATTCGTTAGAAAAATGATCCTCGGTCGTAGCCGAGCCAGGTGGAATTATAGCTATGGATATTGAACTTTTTTTGCAGTAAGAGAAAAGACTTCCAGGATATCAGTATCCTCCACTCTTACAAAACTCTTTAACAAACATTTTATGTAATGCAAATAAAAATGGCTGTATTAAAGTAGAAGGTTATGCTGACAAAGGTTAACTAACATGCTGCTGTTAGAAATGGGGTTCAGAGCTGAAAAAAATGGCAGCCATAAATGGAAATTTCTCTAAACTAAGAAAGCCTACTGGTTAATTCCAGGACCAACTTTTTAAAATCTTACTTAATTCACCTTACAAATTGTGAAAAACAATGGGATAAATGAAACTAACCTTTGAAAATCACCAATACTATGAGTTTGCAATTCTACCACTAAAAAACTCTCAACGGTAGTACGTCAGTAAATTCAGTGATACTATTAAGATATCTGAACTCTAAATTATTAACTTAATTATGATACAGCGAGGTGGCATTTAGGAAAAGCAATGTCATCTGTCTCCATTCATTTTGTTGTTTCAGGATACTGCAAATGGAATTCCATCATAGGTATTTAAAAAAATACCAGTAACAACTAGATAAGTGGTCTTTCTGGGATATATGAATAACCATCATTATATAGAAGAAAATACAGTGGGAGGGCTTCTTGAGAAACTGGCTGTTTACCCTGGCACCCTTATCTTTGTGACTCTGTTTTTCTTCTGAAACAATTCTGGGGTAAAAAAAAATCCTTTGGGGAAGAGGTTGCTTGTTTCTTTGTTTGTTTAGTGATGTGTATACACAAACAACTCTCTCTTGTTCAAAAGAACTAAAAATCACTGAAGAAATAAACATCCTGACTGGCAAAATGCAATCATCTGCTTCTGAAAAGAGTAATTGTCTATAAGTTCCAGACCAAGGCTCCTTACACCTTTGTTTTCCTTGTGATCCACATGTACAGTGAAATACCTGACTCATCTATAACCAAACTATTTCAATTTTTCCCTCTTTAGGAAATTCTCAGTACAGCCAGCAGCAGGCAGGATACCAACAGGGAGCTGCACAACAGCAAACATATTCCCAGCAGCAATACCCAAATCAACAAAGTTACCCAGGACAACAGCAAGGATATGGTAAGAAAACTGTCACTGACCAGTCAAGTGTTGACAATATTTCATCCTGATGGCTCCATTTCTAAGATGAAATATGCTGTAAACTATTTCCTTGATTAACCTTGGACATCCACGTACCAAAACTAGCCAAAGAGCATGGCATGCAAAGGGATTCTGGGCAGTAACATACATTGGTATAGCACTGCATTCCATACTGTTATGTCAGCATCCTGAATCCCTCTCTCTTTTGAAAGAAGGTTAGAAAGTTAGAAAATACACCTTTGCCTCATGTTGACCTCCTGGTAAGTGTCAGCAGGAGGTCACTGCCTGGACTCTCAGGCCTTCTACACATCTAATACTTCTGCAGCTGATACGAAAAATAACATCAACAGTCCAGAGAGTCACTGCTTCCTCGCTTAGACTTCTTGCAGCATCATAGGGATTTTATTCCTTCGTGAGGGGCTGAGGCAAAAGGAAAGAAGTGGAAGTGCTTTGAACGTCCAGCTAACACTAGCGCGGGGCTTTTGAACCCTTCAGGTCTCAGGCAGGTCTCCCTGCTGCCATCAAAAGAATCTGAGTTTGACGGCTGTCTTAGAGTTTCCTGACAGATTGGAGGCATCCCGTGTGTATCCTCAGCCTTTGGGAGAAAGAAACCATTTCAGGTTATTTAATACAAAAACAGGGGCCAGAGAGATTGGAATAATCTAAATACTAGCTTCAAGGCAAGGGATTTCTGGTGCATATCCCAAATGTGATGGTACTTGATCTTGAATGGGCAATGTTAACCAAACTTGATAAACTGATGTTGATATAAACAGCAAATCCATTTTAGAAATGTAAGATCTCATGAAATAGAACCGACAGGCCCAAAATGTTAATTAAATTAATAACACCTGACTCTGCAGTGCCAGTAGATACTTTGGACTACTCAAACCAGACATATTCTGTGAAATTAAACCCAACATTCAGTTTATGATGTTAAAATCTGGCCTCTTTTTAACGGTTCTCCTTCATAAAAATCCACCAATAATGCTACAAAGTAAGCGCACATAGCAGTCTATACACAGAATATACAGTCCTGAATAAAAGGAAATCAATACCCCTGTGGAGTTGTGTGTCTGATTTACATGTTTTTTAAAAGTATCTCTATGTGCAAGAGATTTCTTAGGTTCCTGGTCAGCAGTGCTTACGGTGGCACAGACAGATTAAATAGGAAGTTAAACGTGCAATTGTTACTAGAATAAAGGCCAGGTAGCTTGCATACAGGTAATAATTAGGTTATGCCAATACAGATTTCAGAGAGGCAAATCACTTAAAACTGTATCAGATTTTCTAAGCAAAGTTTAAAACCTGAACTGAAGTTTACACTGCTGCGACTAGATCATTATTAGTGTTAACGCTTCCTAGTGTAGAGCTAGAGGGGAGGTCTATGCAAAATTTACGCACAGTTCACACTCACAGAGCTTGCTTTGTTACCATCATGTTTTACATTATGTTAACCATGAGAACTCACTGAGCAAATCTAGCCTTAGTAACAGATTTCACTGTCTTCTCAGGTCCTGCACAAGGAGCCTCTTCACAGTATTCCAGCTACCAACAGGGACAAGGGCAGCAATATGGAAGTTACAGAGCTTCTCAGACAGGCCCATCCGCTCAGCAACAGAGGCCTTACGGCTATGAGCAGGTAAATTGTCTAAATCACTGCTGTGAAAAAGCAGATTTGGCTGTTAGCTCCGCATATAAATTTAGCTGATAATTTGGTGCAGGCATATTGGTGATACTTCAGTGGGTCTTTCAAAATTCATAGACCAAAAGAAATTGTCTAACTCACTGTTTGTAAACTTCTGATCTATTATTCTCCAACATTTTTATTTCTCTTTTTTACAGGGACAATATGGAAATTACCAGCAATAAAAGAATGTGATCCTGTGTCAGATTCATTTCAATAGTATCTCCAACTTTTGAACTGGATATACAGGCAGTTTTGATTAATTGTAATATGTTGGTTACCCCTTAGCACAAAGCAGCGTCTGTATGTGAACAGTGTTCATTTCATGCTGGATATGAAGCAGTGCACTACTGGTAACAAGACAATGCTTTAATGGTTTGATATTTGGTGCTGTGTATAGTATTGTATGTTGATACAATGCAGAAGTTTTTCATTTACCCCCCCCCCCTCGCCCCATTCTTGATGTTTCTAAATAGCTTTAGGATCATTTGATCACAGTTGTGCCCCATTCTGAAAAACAGCCAGGTTATTCTGCAGTCTGGCTCAATACAAAGCCATTGAGTCATATCTCAGTCCAGGGAAGTATCCTGTGGTAGGTTATTGATCTTTTTTGAAAGCATTGAAGATTGCCTGCCAGCCCCTGAAATCCATGGCTCTTAACTTTACTTCTTAAGAGTAAGGGGATGGATACATTCCTTATGTGAAGACACTTCTATGCTCTATGATAAAAATAAAATTAACTGCAACTTCTGTAATACCTACCTACCTAAGTCTTATAATTCAGTAATCTTCATAAGTCCACAGTTCTGTTGTAAAAGGTACAAAAAGAAGATCAATGCCTATATTCAAGAAAATGTTAATCACTAGAGGCGCCTTTTATATATCCACGTAAACTAAGGTATTTCTATCGTGGAAAGAAAAATAGAAGGGAGCTCTGAGATCTGCAGTCTCAGCCTACTAGACATCAATATTGCTTCATATTTTGCTTAGCTGAGAAAAACATCTGGCAAACCTCCAGTCTTAAATATGCTACTCCAAATTTTATAACTCACATATACATTTTCATGCCGAATTTCACAAGCAGGTGGCTGGCATCCTTTTTTATTTCTGATTCTTCCATTGCCCTTGCTTAGATTTTCCAGCAAGCATTATAACCATAAATAATGTCAAATCCTTTGGTCAACTGTTCTTACAGCTTATCATCACTTTTATTTTTCTCTTGCAGCTTGACAGAAATAGTTCAGAAGTAAAAGAAAATAAATCCATCTTTAAAGATAAGCTTATCTTGCAGATAAGCAAGTAAATTCAGCTTTAATTTTGAAACAATATTATGCATGTAGAGAGTGGAACTATTAATGGGGTCAACCAGTGAGAGAATACCTATAGAGGGAGAATTTGGAAATAAAAACTAGTGGTATGTAAAAGCCAGTATGAACACCGTAAGTCACTTTTATTCAGCTTTATATGTTCTTACAAAGTGTTGAAAAAAAGCACTTACAAAGTGCTTATATAAGTGCTGAACAAAACACCATGTCCAAACTCCTCTGAGGCAAAAGGCTAGGATGAGTATACTCCATGAGCATTTTTTAATACGAGATTAATTGCAAATTTACAGTATAAATACAGCCTCTGTAGGATATTCTCCTTTTCTTTGTCTGAACTGGTGTATTTATGGTATTTCTAGTTCTAGTCGAGTTCTAGTACTTTATATTTTGAAAAACCAAGGCCACAAGGAAAATAAAAGATCTCTCCATTTTTTTCTCCTGTAGCTGAAAGTCTTTAACTGGACAACGAAAGAGTTTGCTATTAAATATTGTCCAAGTACTGCCCTTGCTACATTAATAATTTTAATTACTCATAAAACAGAAGACATTTTTTTAGTCAGTCCTCATTTCTCTCATCTTTCCTGCTGGTGTTTTCATACAAATAAGTACTCGCAAATAACAAGGAACAGAAAGGAAGTATGATTGTTTTCTTTACAATATATTAATATTACAGGTAGCCAGAAGAATGCAATATTGCTCTTTGCCAGCTTGGAAGTATGCCTTTTATGTGGTTTTTGAAAGTGCTGAAATACTTTTAAGAGAATATGAACAACACTTAAAATGAAACAGCAACATTACATCAATCTGAAATGTCTTACATTAAGAACTTCTTGAATGTTGTGTATATAATGTATTTGAAAGAGCACTTTGGAAATAGTTTGTACATTTATTTCCTAATTTATACATGATTTTTGGTGTTAATATTTCTAATTGTTAATAACAAAATGTTTATTTAATGTGTTGTCCATTTTTATGTATTAATGTGGAAACAAAGTGATGCCAGCATTTTGACTTCTTCCATTAATTGTATCATTTTCTGTTTTGTAATACAGAATGCTTGACAACTGTTTAGGTTAAATATTATCTGAAAATGAAGTTGGTGGTACTTTCCTTATGACACAGACTTTGGAACAGAAACAACAGATAAAGGGAGATTCTTTTTGAGTTGCACCTTCTCCGATACACTTCATAGATAATTATATATGACAAAAACTTGTCCCAGCTTTCAAATTATTTGATACGCAAAGATCAGACACTCTGTGTGTGCAGAGTGGATGTGCGTAATTAACAGCTCACCTCACAGGTGGGGCGGAGTAGGGGACATGTAGCACGCTGACTGGTGGCGCAGGACTCCTCAAGGGGCCGAGACACCCGTCAGTCAGTCGGCCAGCCTGTCAGTCAGTCGGACTGTCAGTCAGTCAGCCAGCCTGTCAGCCCGGCGGCCGGCACCTGCACACGCGGTACTTCAGCTGCCGCAGCCCGCTGCCGGCTCGCTGCGGTGACAGCGACTTCTAGCGCCGGTAAAGCCGAAGCGGCCAGGACACTCGGCGCGCCCCTGAGGGGAAGGGACCCCCAGACCGGGTCTCCCAGGCTTCTTGCCGCACCGCTCAGCCCCGGGATGCGCAGGACCGCTGTCACGGGCTAACTTAACCCTCACGGGAGCGAACTGCGTCCGCGGGGCGATTCTCGGCTGGCGCACAAAAAGTACCACGGGCCTTTGCGCGTACCCCGGTGCCCAGACCCGGCGCTCTCCCTGCAGCGGCCGGGGGAGGGGGTCGGTGTGTGAGGGGAAGCCGCGGGCTGAGGGGGAAGCAAGAGAGAAACTGCCGGGGGCGGCGGAACGCACCTTCCCGCGCTTTCTCCACAGCGGCGCAGCTGCGCGTGCGCGCGGCGGGGAGCGGCCGGGGGCGGCCCGCTCGCTCTGGTGCGGGGACGGCGGGAAGGTGTGGACGGTGCGGCGCAGCGGGGTCGTGGTCTCCAGGTGCGCCGTGGTGACGGCGAGGTCGTCGTGCGGGGTCAGCACCACGCGCACGTCGGTCTCGCCGAGCAGCTCAAGGGTCCCGGCGAGCAGTCCGCGCCGGAAGGCGTAGAGCACCGGGGCGTGCCGGGCCGCGATCGCGAGGAAGGGCGCGGCCGTCAGGGTCAGGTCCACCCGGCGACCGCCGTCGGCGAGCGCGATCTCGTGGCGGAAGCCCAGCGGCTC
>JAVJGG010000009.1:28794575-28818623 GCA_035590195.1 Aviceda cuculoides
CGGGCGGCCGTTGGGCGGGGCGGGTCGCGGCTGCGCCCCGGCCGGGGTTGTCCCGGCGGCTCTTGCCGCCGCCATGCTGCCGGCGTCGTGCTGGGCTGTGGTGGGCGGCCGGGTTGTCCCGGCGGCTGTCCGTGCTCTGCTGCCGCCGCGCTGGGCCGTGCTGGGTGGCCGGCCACCCTGGAGGCCGGCCCTCCTCCTTCTCAGCCTGGTGCCGCTGCCGGCGGGGGGCCGGCAGCTGCCTTTCTCCACAACCTGCTCGAGGTGCTCAAAGAACAGGCGGCTGAGGCAAAAAAGAGTCATTTCGGAGAGGAAGCTGGTAAGTGCTGAGGTAAATCAGCTGTTATTGTGCAGTGCAGTTACATTGCTGGGCGGGCACCTCCCAGGCATGCGTCAGAAAACAGAGCTTACCTCCTCCTTGCCGTTTCCTCCTCACAGTGGTCAAATAGATGCTTTTGATGTGAGGAAATATTTTTCTAAAATCTGGTAAGATTTCTGGCTGGTGGGAAAATAAGTCTCCCGCGTGACATTATCGGTGTTCGGAGGGGTTGTGGTAGCGGTAAGTGTGCCTTTAAATCATGCCTAGGTCGAGAAAGCAAAAAGTCTTACGTAGCTTTAAAGCTAAAATACTGTTTTGTTTCTCACCGGTGTTATCGTCTTGTATAGCAGTCAGCTGACAAACAGACAGCATTTTGTGTCAGAGAAACTGCAGGGTCCTAGAACTGTTTCTTCATACCCTTTCTCGTTACACGGCTATGGAAAATCTTGTTTTCTAATGAATAAACTGCTTCCCATTTAAAGCAATAGTTTCCGGTCTCGCCGTGTGGTGGTGCCAAATACTTTTCTGAAAGAGGCTTTTTAAGAAATCACTGGTCATGATACAACTTTAATTATCAAAAGTTAGGGGTTTTTTTTCAGTTGCTTATCTTGGTATCATAATACTAATAAATTTTTTTCTCGCATACTGTTTAATTAAAAGTGACCCTTACTGCTTATTGTCATTATGAAGTCCCTTAGTAATTGACAGAATTTTAATGTTGCCACAGTCAAGGTCATGCTTTCTCTTTTCATCCCGGTATGGAAACAATTTCACCTGCCTATATGAATGTACTTCTCTAATTTCCCTTGGTGATTTCAGCTTACTTTCTGGAGATAGGTAAATGCCATCAAACCTTTTTTGCTGACAGAAAAGCTGAAACATAGTGCACCATAGTTAGTTTGCTAGAAGTCAATATTAAGTTAATGTCAGAAATAGAGTCAAGACCTAGAATTCTCTTTACGCTATATTATTTTTAGCTCCTGAGCAACTGATTGTGGCATATATTAAGATTTCCTCTGCTTACTATGTTTACAAATACTTTATGTTCTTCATCTTTAATACTTTTCTTAATTGTTAGAAGATCGAAGTTTGCCTTAACTTCATCACCTGGTATAGAAAGTGTGAATCAGTATGCGAATATCCCTCCCACACATGCACTATGTCTTTTTTGCAAATTTCAGTTCGAATTAAAGAAGTAAAAATTTCATGTATATAATTTTTTTTTAAATTTTTGTTTTCATGAATATGAACACAGTTACTGAGTGATTTTTTGCTTATAGTGTGGTAGCTCTCTTGAGCTACCTGTCAGCACTGTATAACTGTATTAAAAGGATACTTTTCCTGTTACTGGTTCCATTAATGTGAATTTTGCACTTTTGGTATCTGAGCTGCTGCATTAGGTTACATCAACATAGACTCAGGCATGTACTTTTAAGGGGATTCTTAAAAAATACCTGAAAAGTTAGATTTATTTTTCTTTAACGTTATACTTAGTATGCTGTATTTAGTTGATATGTGAATAGCAGCGGAGTTCTGATTTTTTTTTTTTTTTTTTAAACCATTGAATGGAACTCATCATGACTAAAAAGAGCAGGTCTGCATACTACTAAGTTTTGCAGAACAATCAACTTCTTGGAAGATGACTCTGATAAACTGTACGTAAAGGGTACAAAACACATCCTTGTTACAGACACGCTATTTCGTGGATCACCGGAAGGTGCGTGTGGTTGGAGGACAAGGAGGAGGAGGGGGTCATTCTTTTTATAGCGAACCCAGAAAAATATTTGGAGGTCCTGATGGTGGAAATGGAGGTGATGGGGGTCATGTCATTTTGAAAGGTAAAACTCACTAAATCTGTTCTGTTTCATGTTGTCTTATTGCTTAACACCCCACGCGCCAGCAAAAACAACCCTACATGTATGGTGGGAGATGGTAGATATAAATGTCAAAAATGTTAAAATGGTTATTTCTGTATAAGATGCCTGCTTTTTAAGCTTTGTCCTGAGCTGTAGTAATAGGGACATAAATGACTCTGCCTTAGAAAGCATTTTGAAAATCAAGCTATTTTGCAGACATTGTAGTGGCTGGTGTCTGACTATGTTATGATAAGGCTGGAATCTGATCAAATTTTACTCTTTAGATGGATAAAGCTGCTTCTGCCACCCCCCTGCTGCAAAATCTGCTCATCTAGCAAATTAATTTTCTAGAGTATTTTGTAATGGTTAATTTTGGAATGACCACTTAATAAAGTGCATAGTTAATAAACTTAAGCACATAAGTAAAGGTAGTTAAACTTCATCACAACTTACATTAATATTAGTCTTCCCTAATAGGTTATTGTTGAGACAGTAAGTAGGATATGCATTCATGCAATATTCAAAAAGGGAAAGAACAGTTAAGAGGTTGCTCTTCTGTGCCTCTTCTACTAAAACAATGTGTTTAAAATATGCGTATTTTGCTTTACAGCTGACCAGCAAATGAAATCACTTTCTTCAGTCCTCCCCTTCTATCAGGGTTTCCATGGAGAGAGAGGAGGAAGCAAAAACTGTTACGGAGCTAATGGTGCATATGTGTACGTTAAAGTAAGTAAATTAGGGTTGCTTGCTAGTGTGTCAGCTTTGTATTAACATTGCTGATTTTCAAGATGGATGACCTTATTGTGAGAAAATCTCATGGGTGTTTTTTCAGGGAGCCTTGTGTGCTGTCTCTGCTGAGACAGGGCTGGTTGGCACACAAGCAGATCAAGCTGTTTTAAATTGTTTATAAAAATTAGACTTCTGTGGAAGGTACATCTGGCCAAAACAAATATGGTTCTGATTTGCTTTAATTTTAGGGGTCATATGCCTAGAGCAATCACAAAACAGAACTTTTTAAATAGGAGCAGACTTTTTTCTTTCCTGCTTCTTTTTTCTTCAACATTTCTGATTTTGTGCACACCTACAGTATGTTTCTTAGCTCACTACTGTGCTTAGCCTTCTTTGCATAAAAGGAGAGAAAGAGGGTTATAGTACTGTTAACATTTTAATGAACTGTAAATGTCTGACAGTGCTGTTTGGGTCCAGGAAGTGAGCCTCATGTTCTCTTTTGGATACCCCAGCTGGAGAATACAGAGGAATGATTTTCAACAACTCTGAAATCAGCTGGTAAAGGATCTACTGAAGACAGTTCTGCTGCAGACTTTGAGCTTCAGTGTAATGCTTGCATCTCTCTTCACTTTAAGGTCCCTGTAGGTACATTGGTTAAGGAGGATGGGAAGGTTGTGGCTGACCTCACTCAGCATGGTGAAGAGTATGTTGCAGCTTATGGAGGAGCTGGAGGGAAAGGTAATCGGTTTTTTCTTTCCAATGAAAACCGAGCTCCGACATTATTTACTCCAGGAGAGCCAGGTCAGGAAAGGGTCCTCCATTTGGAACTCAAGACAACAGCTCATGCAGGATTGGTGAGTGTTGTGGTTCTTCAACTTCCTTATCGTTGTAGGATGACACTTGACTGACTGAAGAAATAATGTTTGATAACATTTTTGTTAGCCTTTTGGCTTGCTTGTTTAGAGATGCAGCTTGATGCTTTCTTGCTGTTACTTGGTAAAAGGGTGTCCAAAGTGATTTGCAGAGCTGTCACTCTCGTGCTACTTGACGTCAGCCTACTTTTGCTGAAATCAACACTATGTATAGAAAAGCAATGTGCAAGATTCATCAGTGATTAACAGACTCACTGATGATGTACAGCAGGCTGTCTGCCAATTCTGCAGACAGACAGTACAGCATGGAGAGTTCTAAATTATTTTCTGTTTTCTTGGGTTTTTAAAAAATAAAATTGATAAAGTTCAAATCATCTTCTGTTTCATCCCTATATTTCTCTTTTTACAGTTATTAAACATTTGACTTTGTTACTTACAGATTTAGCATCCTCTGAAATGAAAAATACTATTTAAATATGAATGCTAAGTCAATTTAGGGCTTAAGCTGTTTTCATTCTTAAGTATGGAAATGTTTTAACACCAACTGGTAAAGCTGTTAAAATTATGTTTTGCTGCGAAGTGTTGTTGCTGTAGTTCAACAACTGCAGAATAACTGTCTAGTCTAGTAGAATTTTGTGAATTTTTTTAGAGACTAAGAAAAGAGTTGGCATTGGTGGACCAATATGCTTAATTCTCTGCCCAGCTGGACACTGGTCCATTTCTCACATATTTGGCACTAATTTGGAAATCTGAGATGAATCTGTTCTGTACTTTACTTACACAAAGAGGAATTCAGAGTGTCTGACACCAGCAAATAGGAGGATTTAGGATATAATCTACTTTCCTCTGGGGATTATTGACCATCTATGTAGCTATCATATGTTAACTGTAGGATATCTCAGAGTAACTTCATTTCTGGGATAGGTTTGCTTAAATTCTTGCCTTCTCCCCGGAAGGCCAAGTTTCAATTTAATTCTTGGATGTCGAGTCTATGAAGAGCTGTAAAATCCCAAACTTGTAGGCATTCTGGTTACTTAAAGGCCACACTATATTACTGAATCAGGGACAATGCCAATTCTGAATTCTTTTGGGAAATAATAAATCAGAGTTAGAAAACACAGCTAAAATGGGAAGTGCAGCACAAAGTGTTATAACATTGTTTCAGGGTAAAAGAGCTCTTATGGTATATACCCTTCTGGCTCTGAACAAAGTAAATACTTAAGATGGTACAAAAAAGTTAAGGGGACCCTTCTATGTTTGATCTATTTAATGTTTATGAGAAAAAAGAAATAAAACAGGGTTTAGGAGAAACAAAGGGAAACCAGGATGCTTTTCAGAAATAAGTATGCAAAATTAATGTTGTTATATTCATGCTGGAAGAACCATGCCACATCTGCAAAAGCTTAACAGGTTTTTTTATCCGGATTAACCTAGAACTGTAGCTCTAATAAGTGTTTGTATTCCAGGTGGGCTTTCCCAATGCTGGCAAATCATCGCTTTTGAGAGCAATCTCCAGGGCAAAGCCAGCCGTGGCTGCCTACCCGTTCACAACCCTAAATCCCCATGTTGGCATTGTCCACTATCAAGACTATGAACAAGTAGCAGGTAAGAGGTGTAGTATGTTGTGTGTACCTTGATAGCACTTTGTCACCTGGGTTATTCTTTAAAATGCTGCAGAACTAAGTTTAGCGGTTCTGTAGAATTCTTGCTAGTTCTAAAGAACTTCAAACAAAACAATACTGAAAGCCCATTTCACATTCATTTATATGTGCCCTTAATATCAAACTAGCAATCTGTATTCTGCCTCCACTGGAATAACCTAAATTTGGGGGGTTTGAAAGGTAATAGCAGCCAAACTTAACATGAGCTATGCTTTAATATTGATGCATCGAGATGTAATTTTAAAAGTACTTGCACTGGCCAGTAAAAGACTGGGTTTGGTGGTGGTTTTGTGTTTTATTTTGTTTTTTTGTTGTTGCATATGTCAGATTCACTGTGGAATTTCTCTCATTGTAGTTGCTGACATTCCTGGCCTAATAAAAGGTGCTCATCAAAACAGGGGCCTTGGGATGGCCTTCCTAAGGCATATTGAGCGCTGCCGCTTTCTCTTATATGTGGTGGATCTCTCTGTGTCTCAGCCATGGATTCAGCTGCAAGACTTAAAATATGAACTGGAACAATATAAGAAAGGATTGTCTGAGAGGCCTTGTGTTGTCATCGGGAATAAGATTGACCTTGCTCAGTCCAGGATCAATCTGCCACTCCTTAAAGAACAGATAGATGACCGGGTCATTGCACTGTCTGCATTGACAGGAGACAACCTAGAGGAACTGTTTTTGCATTTGAGAGAACTGTACGACACTTATGTGAAGACAGAACAATCACGAGGGCAAAGCCCAGTCAAGTGGTAGGAACTAGAACTACTGTGAACTGTACTGGAAAGAGGAAAAAAAAAAAATCATAATTTGATTAGGTTGCATCTGTGTAGTTTGGGCATTTTTTTTGAGTTGTTTATTTTTAAATGCAAGGGGCACAGCATGGATTTGTTCTGGACTGCTGCGTTGCAAAGATTTTTTTTGTTTGTTCACTTTTGTGTCTTGGGTGTTTTACAACAAAATTTGAAAATTGTAATCATGATGGGTGTTCAACTGGAAACCTGGATCTTGTTTGGCATTAGTTAATTATGGTATGAAGAGAATGCTACCTAGCAGAAATGACTGAAATTCAGGATCTGCAGGAGATGCTGGCTTGCTTTCTGAATTGGAGTGAAGTAACTTCTCACTTTTCACTTACCAAAAATTCTAAAATAAAAACAAGGTGGTCCCATGTTTATCTGTTTTCATACCATAACCACTTTCAGTCATCTCTTAAAATTTTCTCCTGTTTTGTTTTTTTTCTCAGAGGAGGCACAGCTGCTCAGTATTTTTAGGGAGGGGGGAGCATGAAACAGCTGCAATTAATGATTGAAATTATTTCCTCATTAGTATAAATAAGTAACTATCTTTCAGTGCTGGCAGCAGCTAAGTAGCTGTATAAACTAGCCAGGGAACAGTCATTTGAGACTCACTTCTGAGTTCTTCTGCAGTTTCCTTGAGGAATCTCAGGCAATGTTCTGAAAAATCCTAGGCTTAGGTATTCCACATAAAAGAAAAACACAGTTCTTTGCCTTTTCTTTTTACTGTGTCATTTTGTGGATATTGTTCTTAAATTTTGTTCTCTAGGAATTCAGAAATCTTCATTTAGAACAGTGGGTCTCTGCCCACTCCTTATAATGAAAGAAATGCTGCTTCTATATGTTCTCGTTGTATTCTGTGTAAAAGATTATTATCTTGATAGTGAGAAGTCAAAATTTATCAAAGCATATTATTAAAGTTTTTCATAAGGGACCCTAACAGACTTGTGGAATGCTGAGACACAAATACTTAAGAAATCAAGAGAAACAGTTGTTCTTGAGCCTTTACTTATGTTTCTTGATTTTTAAAGCAGATTAACTTTGCTTTCCAAACCAGCAGTCTGGAATTACAGACCTTGCACATACTTTGTCACATCAGTGAAATACAAAGTAAACTCATTAGCACCATCATAAAATAGAAAGATGCGATGTTTGTAAACTTGCCTTTGTTTTTGAGGAAATACAGCAGCTAAGTTTTGAGGACAGTTTGGTGTGTTATAAAACACGCAGCTATCACTTGTCTTTGGTTAAGCTTTGTTAGCTCACAAATAAAGATTTCGTTATGTTTAAACTAAAATTGGCTATTTTCTACTGTTGCAGCAGTAGTGGGAATTACTCAGCTGTAGCCTCTACTTCTATACACTACAGCAAAGGTGGTAATTTTCTCTGCTTCTATCTCTTTGCACATTTTGTTTGATTTAATCTCTTGTACTCTAATGCTTCTGAATGCTGCATCCTTAAAAGACTGGCTTTCTCAGATTCCATGAACGATGGACTTTTTTCTCTGCCTATGGCTGGAAAGGGGCGGTCTTGTTCGATCTCTAAATTAAAGCTCAACTCACACCCTCCTGCTGTATCAGTGTTGGGATCATCTCTGTGATTATGAATTAGAACTAACTTTGCCTGTGTAAGAAAGAAGGTGCATACCCTTTCTCATGAGCAGCAGGGTTTTTTTTTTCTGAAAAAGTGCAAGGTCAACTCAAATGCCTGAATTTATTTAATAAAAATGTGGGCAGAACAGGTAATTACCTCTCCTAAATTCACATTCCGAGTATTTCTATCTGTGAGCAGGTGTGGAAAGTAATCTATGCATTATAAGCAGTGATATTAGTATAAATATGAATAGGAAAAAATGAAAACAAATCCCAAAGTTGCTCTCATGTTTTGTTTCATACGTGCTTCATCCCTGGAATTTACCAAACTGAGTTAGGTAAAAATTAATATTCGGTTCTGTCCTTCTGTTTGGTTTTGTGCAGCATTTTTAGGCTTTGCTGTTGTTTTTCGTTTTATTGCTACATGTTTTTCAGCCACATTTAATAAAACTAGGAGAAGATTGCCTGAACACAAAAGCCGGTGCAACTTCTTTTCAGAACATTCGATACCTACAACTACCTTGTGTTCTCTGACTGTTGTAGTGTTTGGCAGTCTTTGAGAATGTCAGAGGCCGTTTTAAAAGCCTCTGTAATCGCAGGAGCTTTCACCCTTAGTTCCTAGTGCTCATGGAACATCAGCTCTTAGAATAGAGAGTATTTTGTGTACTGTTGTGCAAAAAGCACAGCAGGGTGCTAGATATCTTAACAGAATCCCCTATTGATCATATAATTGGTTTCTTCCTTAACACTTCAGCCGCCTATTCTGAGATGACAGTACCAGGTTCCTAACCACATGCCTATGGAGTTCAAAGAGGCTTTACAGGAAGGAGCACGTACTCCATCTGTCGATGAAAAGTGTCGAATAGCCCCAGCTTTAGTGTTGGAACAACTGTTTGTAGGAGCTTGAACTTACTGTCCTCGATATACATCTATACCAAATGAAGTAACCTCGTGTTAGAGGTTGCTGTGCTAATGCCAAACAAGAGGAGTGGCTGTGTGCTGCTGAGCACAATACAGAGTTAATAGCTTGGGTCACATTTCTCTGTAGTGCTTCCTCAGTATCTATTTATTATCCACTTGCATCTCATTCTAATTATGAAGTACAGAACTGAGGAGTAACCTCTGGTTCTGCTGAAAATAGGGTATTTACAAAGGAAACTTGTTTTGTGTCTAGGAACAGAGAAGGAAAAATTATCAGATTAAGAGAGAGAAAGATTAATTGTTTCAGAGAAGAATGACGTGCTATAGGACTTCTTCCCACTTCTTTTTTTGGCCAAAGTTGAGGTGGATGGGCTTGTTTTGTTTTAGGTTTTGGAGAGCGTTTGGTGGCTTTCTTCTGCATGACTTTCCTTAACTAGCTTTTGCTTTCCTCTGCTGAAACCTTCAATGTTGTCCTTGCTTTTCAAGTTGACAAGAGGAAAGAAATGGGGGATTTTCCTTCTCATCCTAACAATAAGCTCATTTTAATGTGAATTGAAGTCCAGTCTATTTTGTATTTCCTAGAGAAGCTTGAGCCATAATGTTGTTTAGCACTTTACGGTTCTAGTACTCATCTTTTTAATACATTTTTTAGTACATGATTACAACAGTAGTGCTAATTGTGGTGGGGGTTTTATATTTATTTGCAATTCTCTCCCTCTTTGTAAGTTCTTGGAAAATGTAGGTGGTATCAATTGAACAGAAAAAGAAAATGAAATGTTGATGTAAAAACAAGCATTAAAAAGGACCACACTTTTTAAACATGGCTATTGAAGACTCATTGCGCGGTACATTAAAAACCTTGAATCAGTGTGTTTAAGCATAGTATATTTTGCAACCTGCTTTACTTATATGGTTTTGTAAAGCACTTTTTTTGGTATTATGTAGTATTTTTTAAGGTGAATCGGAATGTGTTTGCAATGAATTGAACTAACAGCAATTAAACTGAGACCCTTGCTGAACTTGCACTCAGTGGTTCTGCTCTGCTGCAGAGGAGCAAGGCCTGCCTCCACCCTGCTTCCAGTGCTGGGGAGGTTGTGAAGACAGCACTGATGGGGGTCTCGGCACGGGGCAGGAGATGCAGGACATGACGCCAGATGCTATGTAAAGTCTGCCTGTATTCATTCTGATAATAAGTATGCTTACAGCTGTGGTATTAAAGTAGTGGTAGGGCACCAGTTGCTTGAATGCAATGAAAAGTGAAGGCTGCCAGAAGTGTCAGATCTCACTTTTTTTTTTCTTCCATCGCAAGGGAAGCTTCTTTCACTATTGTGTGTGTATTCATTAAGCCTCTTCGTAGTGATTTTTAAGTAAGTTTGTGGTAAGTGAATAGGTACTCGAACATGTTTAAAAACTCGTAACCTGTTGTTCTTAAATACTGATTCAAACTACAGAATTACAGGAACGGCTATGAACCAGAGGTGCTACTGCTAGTGGAACAGGTCCTTTGCACGTGTTTGTACAAGCTACTGGATACAGAACACCAATCTAACTTCTTTGCTGTCTTGTTTTCCACAGGGTATTGCTAACTGGGCTCGTTGGCTGACACCTGTGATGTAAGGTTAATGTTGGGACCAGAGGTTAGGTGTCTTGCAGGTGTGCAACTTAATGAGTTATTAATTGAATGGCAGGTGGAACATAAATAGGGAGCAGACAGGCTGCTGGAATGCTAACGTGTTGTTTGAACTGTTAACTCTGCCACAGAAATTAAATGACAATGAATATATGCTTTGGCTTAAATCTTTCTATGAATATCATTGTTGTGTAAAAATGGATTTTTACTAATAGCAAGATTACCTTTACTTTGGGAGCTCTTATTTTTGGGGACAATGTAGCTCATAATCTGGAGGTTGTTGTCTTGCATACAAGTTATGAGACATGAGGCTTTTTGGGAGAGGTAGTACATTGTACAGAGTGTGTAGGGAGAACAGGTGGGTTTGGAGCTCAGCATCTCTTCAACAGGTCTACAGCCCTATTGTTCCTGTGAAAGTTATATTTTGGTTTTGGACTGCTTCCATTAATAATGAAGTTCATCATCATTGTGAAAATGGCTTTGATAGGAATTAAAACGTCGTCCTGATATTGCTAAACTTCGTCCCAATATTGATGTGTGCCTGTCCTTTAAAGAACAGCTTTGTTTTCTTCTGTTTGTCTTCCAGACTGCAATTTCCAGTGCTGCTCCCCATCAATAAGTTTCCACATCTTGTATATTAGGGATTAATTGTGCCTGCACCACAGAGGTCTGGAAATACAGAAGTTACTGATACTTGGAGGGGAGGTTATATATGTGTGTCAATAATGGTAATGGATGGTTTTGCAACTCTTGATAATAGAACAAAGCTACCTTCAGGCTGCACTCTTGATTTTTCTCTATGCAGTTCTGAAATTTATTATGTGGTATGTGCCCATTTTTCTGAGACATAAAACATAGCTGGTAGAACAAAGGCAGGGAGATTTTTATCATCCTTGTTTTAATATTGAGATTGTGTTTGTCTTTCATTTTCCCACTGAGAGTAATTTTTCATCTCCTCTTTCCTGATTGAAATAGAATTGTCTGAGGAGGCCTTAAGAGCATCTGATTTCTTATCCACAGTTTTGGGGTATTTTTTCTCTGCCCTTGATTATATGAAATATCGCTTTGATGCCTTGAAACATGCATTCCTTGGTTAAGCTCTATTCTTTGCTTATTGCTATACTGCTACATCACCAAGGTGGAAGTATTTGTGCATTATGTATGTATTTCCTGAATGATGAGTGAAGACAAAAGATTAGCCATACTACTAACCGTATAGTTATGGTTTAATAACTAAGTCATGTCTGCATGCTTGATTTCAGTAAGAGGTAATGGGTCTGGCTGGGTACTTTGTTATAATCCATTTTATTCTGGTAACATTCCATTAGTTTTAATTGGAGTCACTCTGGCATAATGCAGTCGTGACCCAGGCTCAGGTTGGTTTATTTTTTTAACCTGAATGTAGCATTGCAGTATACTCAAGTGCTGTTATTTTGTGTCATGGTTATTGGGTAAAATAAGGCACATAAAATGAAGAGCCCTGTGCTTATTGTCATGTGCTGAAGATGTTTTATACAGACTAAATCACCTTTTAAAATGCATGCTTTAGAAATGCATCTAGATCCAGACTTATTAGTGCTAATTGAAAAACAGGGCTAAAAACTAGCTGCAGAACAAATTATCTTTTGTTATTCAGATCCTCAGTGGGTGCCTTTTTGTCTTTGTAACTGGAGAAATCGGTAATTAATGTGTAGGTAAGAGTCAGTATTTTAGAAAACATCTATGGTTTAGGATCAGTTTTAGCATATGGAAAAGCTTGGTCATAGTTATAAAAATTTCTCATTTGAGTCTTGACATTTGGTTCCTCTGCTTAATTACCATTGGGATTGGAACATCAGTGTTTTCCAAAGACATGTGAATCCCCACCCAGTACAGCCTTTGTACACACACTAATCAACCATTGATAGACGTTAGCTATTCACTGTCTAAATCCAGATAAATTAATCTTCCACTAAAAGTGGAAAATGCTTGTGAAGAAAAATATTTGCATGAGGCAATGTAATTGCTAAAACACTGGTTGTCAAGAAGACATCTGTGATGTTACGAATGAAGTATCCATATTTTGATTATCTTATTCATGAAGTCATACTGTTTTGTGGCTATTCATTTCCTGTTGTTTTCCTCTGTTAGAAATCAGGAAGATGAGTTTGGGCAGCTACTTTGCTTTGTCCAGACAGGACACACATTTATCACATTTAAAAAACAACCTGGTAAAAGGTCACTGTATTAAATCAACATTTTTTTACTGCATTATTTTAGAAAATGTTTATTTTCTTCACTTATCCACCCCCATGCCAGACATGTAATGGAAGTTTAAAACAGTAGTTTAAATCAACAGTTACTGGGACAATGAGCTCTGTCTAGAAAAACAAAAACTGGTAAAGTTTAGTACCTTCAATGCCAGAAGTTGTGGTTTTGAAGCTTACCCATCTATGCCATGGATTAAGTCCCATGCTAGCTGTGCAAGGTCCTTCAGGCCCCTGTAACTATAGATGTAAAAAGTGTATTTTATTTTGGTAAGCTAACTCATCTCTGTTTCTATAATAACCAAAATTTTCTAGCTTCATTAACTAATTTATCACCATTAGGAAAATGGCTTTGAGGATGAAAATTTCATGTGTTTTATATCATATGCTTTTTTTTTTTTTTTTTATTATTAAAATACCTTATGTTTGAGAGATTTATTAACCTTCTTCCACTGGTAGAAACTGAATTACAGGAGGCTGAGGTCCCAATCTAGCCAGGCTAGGAAAAGCCTATGTCCCACTGAATTTTAAAAATTTTGAATTCAAGTATCTGTCTGGATTTGGACCCCAGTGACTTACACAGTCACATGGAAATTCTGTGGCAAGGCAGTGGACCTGGAATTTGGAAAAAAATTTAGTGTAGTGCTAGTCCTGTAACACTACTCTTTTTTTTTTTGGCACCTTGTACAAGCGTAACTTACCGCTAACCATATGTGTCGTATTTGCATTCGTAGCTTCCAAGTACTTCATCAAGGGTGTGCAGAGAGGCACAGAAATACACAATTCTCTGAAGAGATGCCCGGTTCAGCATGCTGCTTCACATCTGCCCTCCACAAAATCCTCCAGTATCCATTTTACCCTCTTCACGGTATTGCAGTCCGTTTTAGTGTTTAGGAGCTTTCTGTGAGTGAACTCGGTTATCTGCTAGGTGTTTTTTGAAGGCATTCAGGATTTTTTTTTCACAGTAAATAAAACTTGATTTGCAGATGGATAACAAAAATTGCCACGTGAAACATGTACAGTTTATTAACTGGTGCTACTAATTCATGTAAATTATCACTAATTAAATGTTCTAAAGATAGGGGTTTTTTTAATGCTTATTAAATCTATTGAACTGGCTTATGAAACTGATCAACACAGAACAGTTCTACAATTGTGTATTAAGACTAAATGAAGTTAGTGCTTACAGAATGATCAGAAGTTAATTTCCTAATGTATTTAGTCTGGAACAAAACCGATAATACATTTAACTAACCAGGTCGCTTGATGAATGAGTGCACACTTGGAAATTTGCTTTTAGTGAATATTCAAGCTAAAAATATCTCTATTCCCACTTTCATGCTAGCAAAGCCTGAGTGCTTTTATATTAATGGAGAAAATAACTACAGAGGGTAAAAAATGTAATTGAATAAAGAAGGAACTTGTTCAGATTTTCTCAGAAAATATGTTTGTTCTTGTCTTTAGTTAATATTTCTGTTTTTCTAAGGCAGTTTAGTATATCCCATCAGCACACAAGTACCTCTTCAGAGATTTTTGTACAAGTGGCATTTAGGCTAACTAAATTTGGTGTGGAGGAGGCAATTCTTCTGTTGTATTAACCTGCTGATTTGATAACTTGTCATGCCACAGCTGTGAGTGACTAATACTGATTAGAAATTTTTCCTATTTACCAACTGTGATTGAAAGACATTTTACTGGTGCATAGTGATGGCACTCAGAGGATTAATTGCTGAGGTGAAAACATGGTTATTAGGATGAGTTGAGCATAATGACCTTAAATAGTTGATTTCCCAGTTCCTGGTCTTCTGTCCAGTACTTCAGCTGGGGCAACCTCTCAAGAAGTGAATGAAGGAAGGTTGTATTTCTAGTTTTTTCAAAGGAAATTAGTATAAAACCCATGTTCTCAGAAACCATTTTTGAGATGATCACTTTGTAGCAGAGGTCAGGAGCATGTGGGACTTCTGAGAGGAATTTCTAAGGGATTTCAGCTCTTTATCTTTCCAAAATAGATGAACTGTTCTGCATACTTCAGTCTATATGGGTTCTGCCCATTGAGAACTTCAGAAAGGGTATGTTGGGCATTTTGGTCCTTTGCTGAGGTTTTAATTTACCTTGTTGCTGTATACTTGCAATGACAGTCATCCATGCAGTCTTTCTCTTACTCTAGAATCAGCAATATGCATAACATTCTTCTGTCTATATAGTTCTGTAACGTACTTTGTGACCTTCACTTTCATTAAAAGTATTAATGACAGCAGCAAAGGATCTTCTCACTTGTTACTTTCATGAAAGCTCTTGAATAACAGCTTAATTCCTAGTTCTCAGAGCGCTTAACATAGGCCTCATGCAAGTATTATACATTATTATTTTAGCCCTGTATGTTTTGAATACAAGCTGTATCAGAGATATTAAACAGTGCTGTAGCTGTAATGGTCTATTAAATTTGTGCTTCTTAGAGTGTAAATTATTTTCATAATGGAAGGCAATTTCTCTGCTTTGCCAATCCATCATCAATTCATGAACACTGCAGGGTGTATGTGCAACCTCATGTTCAAGGAATTATATATGCAACTGCCATTATTGTTTGTTGTTCAATAAACAGCTTCTAATGACTAAAGCTATGTGTGAGCTGTTACTTAACAGCTAAAAAATTTCCCAGATCTGTTATTGCCCTTGTAGCAATAGCCCTCGTTTGTGAATGTTGAGAGACGTCTTGAATGAGATTAACTACTTTGCAATCAGTTTTCCTTCAGTGTTAATTGTTAAAAATAATTCAAAAGTCAGTGTCATTTCACAGATCCATTTTTGTGCTTAAAAGAACAGATGCCTAAGTTGTGGACACAGTCTGCCTATAAAAACTCTTATTTTTGTCAGCAATTGTGCATTTACATGCACGGGAGGGTTACTCGTGATGTTTGTACACACAGGCACCACAACTACCTAACTTCATACCCTTGCCTTGCCACCTCTAATATATAACCATTGTATGTTATGGCAGGGCATCCTAGGAATTATTGGCAGGTATTTGATGTCTAAGAAAAGCCTTTATACCACAACAGAAAGTCCTGCTTGGTGCATCTGAATCATTTAAAACAATGTTTCAGGTTGTAGAATTTTACAAATGGAAAAATAATAGTCTTGTTTTTCCCCCACAAATGTGTATGCCTAGCTCTACCTATAATGTTTGCTAATTGGATTAAATAGTAGTTAGCTTTTGTACCCAGACTGTGCGATCTGTAAATTACGGAGGGGCTTGTAAATACCCAGTAATAATTAATGCTCATGCATTCGGGACTATAGCAACAAAAATGGTGCTGCTTTAATGAGTCATCAGCATTCCTGAGCTCATAACAAGAGGTTTAGGGACAGACCTGGGTTTTCTCGCCTCTAAGGGATGCACAAGTCTTCCTCTTCCATGTAGCAGGGGGTTTGCTGAAGTGAATGCCGATGATGGTTTTATATCTCAATAAAATGATGTTACCAGGTTATAGATAATACCTTTCATCCTGCAGAATTCCTAGTTGCTTTTCTAAAACCCCATAACTCCTTAATCCTACAAATACAACTATATTGGCAGAAAAGTATGTTGTGCAATGGTAAGGAGGAGATTTAAGTCAAGGTTAAGGGGACACACAAGTGCTGTGAGTTCCCCACTCTCCACAAGGACACCTGTGAAATCTTGCATGAAAGGCTAGCTTCGTTGTGTTAGAAATCGAGAGCGCTTTTCCTTTTTGTGACACTCATCCAGGGCGGCTAGCAAAGTGTTTTTATTCTTGTCTACAATTCCCGCATCAGAAGTGAAGATAATACTCCTTATTGTCTGTCATCTCTTTGCAGAATCAGTTCTGTGGAGTGGAGAAGGTCTCTTTCAAGACGAGGTCTATACTGCAAAGTTGTGCTGGTGTCACTGCATGGGAGCTGGGGTTATGAAAAATTAATCCTCCCTCACAGAAATCATGTTGTTAAACTTCTTTTTAGCAAGGGTACTAACCTACTGTCTTTCCATCCTAGTTCTGCTCTGAAAATGAATGTTCATTTACAAACATGAAAGGAAAACCATTAGCATTCTTTCAAATCTAAATACAATCCCATCTTCCTGATTTCAAAGCCCATCCCTCTCAGCAAGTCTCATTAATTATCCCAGACAGGTGTTTTTCAACAAAAGCTCCTTCTTGCATTCTCTCTTCTCCTCTAGCCTCCTACTTGAGCTAATGAAGCTTCAGCAATGTCTCTGGAACAATGGAGCAATTTGTATAACTGCAGGTTGGAGAGAACAGATAAGGAATGGTAATTGAGGAAGGGCACTGAAGAGAGGCGGTGGGAGCAAAGTTCCTCTATTTGTGTAAAGAGATCTCTCATTATTGGTGATTAGGGAGGAAGCATTACAGAGCCAAAAAGAAAGTAGCTGTGCTAAAAAGTGTTCTTTGATAGTTTGTTGATATGCAGATGCTGCTCTATGAAAGGACCACAGACCTTGTTACGGTGGCCTTTACATCCTCGAGTTAGTGGAGTGTAGGTTTGTATTAAAAGAAGGGAACTGGCATTACCTCTGCACAGGTCTTATGGGAAGTCACTTAGCCCATTGCTTTAAAAAGCGCCTGGGTACGATTTACAGCTGCATGATCATTGTTTACTCCATGCATAAATTGGATACTTCTCTCTGGAAATAGCTGGGTTTCTTTTCTGTGTGAAGGCTATGTGCTTTCGCAAATATTTAATTCATATTAATAATTACAGCAGGTCTTCTTTCATGGTTTTTGAAAACAGGTCCTGCCTGCTTGCTTTATGTCTAGACAATAGGAATGGGGCATTTTTGTTAGCAGGTAGGTAGCAAAATATGTATATAGGTGTTTTGCAGGGTAGGTAGCAAGAAGCCCTACCTTGTCTAATGGTAATGTGTTTTCACAGTTCATATTTGATTATGCCTAGAAGCTACCTAGTCCCTGCCTCATCCAAATGCATATAGGCATTTATATTCTGAACACTAAAAATCAGCAGAATTCAAATACTCTTTTAAGCATATTTGAATGCATTACCAGCTATTCTGAAACTTCAGACCAGCTCATAACATTTTCTGTATGAAACCCAGGCTCAGGTCTGACCTCACATCCAGGCATAACTTAGTTATGTTTCTTTTTTATTTGGCAAGGCAAGAGCTCTTATTTCAGGAAGGAATACAAATATCTTCCCTGCAAAATCCACCAATGAATAAAATTACTTTCAGCTAAGTTTAGGTAATTCTGCCCATATGGCGGTCAGAGACCATAAAAACACTGTGCAAAAGGCTCACGGTGAAATGTGTCCATTTATTCACTCTTTGGGAAAGGACTTTAATAGCAAAAGCACATTCTGAAAGCTCAGAGAAAAGTACCATTAGGACTTTATACAGAAATACATTGATGTCACTAGTTGGGACTCTAAGAAAGTGTTGTGCTTGTACAGATGGCACGTGTGCTTCAGTGCAGGTACATCAATGGTCTTAGGCATCGCTGAAAGCAGAACCAGTCTCCACCAACTGCCTGTGAGTATCATGAGTTTTGATTCTCTTAAAACTGGGTATTTTGCTTACAGCTTTAGCTCTTTGTGTGAACATGTGAAAGAAAGGAATTCCTAGCCCATGTGCTTGCAAAGTCACCTTGAAATGTAAAGCTGGTCTCATCACTTTTGAACAAAGTTACTACCAATGGATGTAGGAGGAAACCTGCTGTTGGCCTTCAGTATTTAAAAACTTAATCATAAGCTAATAATTTGAGATCGGAGGCTCAGCTTATCTGGAAAAAAGTCATGTTCAGAATTTAAATAGTTGCAACAACCATTTTAAATGGCTGCTTGCTCAGCTCATCATGTGTAGGAAAACCACTTCTGGAGCTAAAGAGTGTTAATGTGTTGTGGGGGGGTTGTTTTGTTTTGTTTTGTTGGGTTTTTTAAAATTTTATTTTATTCAATTAATTCAAGCCCTAAGAAAGGGAAATTTATCGAAAGAGGGGAAAAAAGCCTGCTAAAATAACTCCATATATGCTCCCTGTTGCTTAGCTCTGGTCTTCTTGACCAATAATTTTTACTGTTCTTGATGTGTGTTGGAATGTGGAGGAAATAAGAAAAACAAACCCACCCCGCTCTGTCATCTTCCTATTTTATTCTAGTAGAAAGCCCAATCTGCTCAGGCAAATGTCTCATATAGGAAAGACTGATAAATTCTTTGTTCATTAGTTCAGTCAGAAGTAACAGAACTGTAGTATGGAAGGTATTCTCAGGTCTAGTTTGTCAGAGATTCAGTGTTAAACACAGAAGGTGTGAGAGCTTGCTTAGCTGAGCTCCCATCTCTTCTGTTAAGTTTTCTCTCTCTTAAAATGGTAGAAGTGTGAGTGCTAATAAGATTCCTGGGCTTTCAGTTACGTTTCAGGGTATTTCTGTGGAAAAACAACCCCTCCAAAAAGGGAGAAGGGAAGGAACCCAGCAAGGTGTGTTATGCTGTAACTTTACTCAGTTTTGTTAAACAACTGGTATCTGGTTTGACTTTTCAGTAGTTACCTGTAGCATCATACTCGTTTTGGTGGCAGTAGATGGCATGCAATCAACATTTATTTGCAAGCATGGTGAGTAGAAATCAGGATATCAGAGGTACAAGAAAGAGACTTTTGTGTCATGTAGGGGCAAAAGAAGTGGTACAGGAGCAAGTATTGTGGGCATGACTTCAGAAGCTGATAAAATCTTCCTGGAGAAAGCTGGCTATTTGAATGATGGAAGACCACGTAAAATGGGGCCTATTTGCCTTTTGCAACCAATTTAGTATAATTTTAATGGTTACTTGGCCTTTACTGTATTTCAAAGACCTTCCACTGATCCAGTGAAGATCATGCAGGATAGTCTTTAAAAGAAGAAAACAAAATCCTTTTTCTGGAGGATGAGAACATGAAGTAGGTAACCACTACTTAATACTAGGTTAAAAAAAAAAAAAAAAAGATAGACACCATTTCTCCACCCTTTTCATAATGTGTAACACAGCCAGTAGCTTTTCTTTTTATCACACTGAACGATCTAGTAGCCCTGCCTCTGTTATGAACAAATGAAGAGAACCACAGCTGGAAACTGGTACCTTGTTCACATTATGACTTTGTAATTTTTAGGCAGGCCAGTGGATTTCATAATTCACGGGAAGACTTAGTGTTAGTGGAACCTTTTCAGCTCTAAGTTGCACGTAACATGCTCTGGAAAAGAACCAAAGTTGGAAAGAATTAAGCCATGTGCCCTCACCAACCACATCCTTAGTGTGCTGTCAGGAACCTGCTAGTCAGAGGTAAGAGAAACTCAGCTGTTCCAGGAGCTATTTTTTTGTGAAATGTATAGGCTTTAGCTGTCTCCTCAGGCAAATCCATAGATATTTTGCTTTCAGTTGTATTTTATCATTTCCAGCAACACTCTGTTTACCATAAAATATTTGGCAAGCTTTGTATAAAAATACTTTATTGGGGTTTTCAGAAGGTAGCAGTCACAAGGAAAGGTACAAGCAGGCTCAACAGTACATGCTGTCAATTCTTAGTACACTTACTTCAAAGGCTATATTTTAACCCATATATAATGGTCTGACTGAACATGTCACAAGACTGAAATATCATATACACATAACAATACATCATTTAACCTGACTTCAGGTGACAATACTAATCTACTCAACAAATATCACTGGAATAAAATTGGATAGCGTTTTCTTTTATTCCTAGCAGCAGCCAAAAAGCAGTTTGCTTACAACAGCGAAGTGTAACTGGCAATCACAACATCATAAGCTTTTGGGTACTAGTACACAGCATTTGGGTTTCTATTTGTAAATGTAGTTTTCAGACTTATGATCTTGAGTTTCCCTGTACAATACTGTTAAATATGAGCGTTTGCCATGGCAACTAATTACATATTTGTATTACTATATCACTGAGCAGTGCTAACAGAGGTGGGCAGTGGAAGTATTTTGCTTTATGGTCACACTACCTCTGTTCCCAGAGAGGTTACAGAATAAATGGGCAAGTATGGTGAAGTGCGAGATGGGAAGCAGCAATAAAAAGCCCAAGATTTTATGTTAAGACTGAAGCTAGAGCCCTGGTCTCTTGAATCTGGTGCTCATATCTGTGGAATTAGTTGACTGCTTTAAAAAAAAAAAAAAAAAAAAAAAAGATGATCATTTTGCGTGTATCAGCTAAACCCAGGTCTCCATTCAAATGACGTATTTTAAAAGGAAGCATGCAAGAGTTCTGGAACTTGCTACAGTTAAGAGGTCTGAAACTAACTTAAAAAAAAAAAGGAACACAAGATTTACTTCTCTCCGTGCTTGTCATCCTCTAGCACATAGCCAAAAGAGTATTTTTAAGATCCTGCAGAAGAGATTTTAAACTCTCTTTGGGTCATGACGAGGGAGACTGTGGAGAAGCTGATACCCTGCTGGCACCTTTCCCGTAGGCACAGCAGCCCTCTCCTTCGGCTCTGCCGGGGCTCCCATGTCCTACTGGGCTTGCTCCTGCTGCACAGCTCCGGGCAGGAGGGAAGCACTCCCGTGTGCTGTGGGAGCACTGGCCGGTGTGCTGCTGGACGCAAAGGAAATCGAATCAGTTTTGAAGCAGGGATCAGGGAACGCCGAGAGGTTGCTTCAGGATGCTCAGCGCCTTTGAGTCTGGCTGTAAACTCCTTAGGGCAGAGGTTTGTCCCTTCTTGGGGAGTGGAAGGGACATCTATTGCACCACGGATCTAGATTATCGCTGTAGCAGTCGGGATAAATGAGGTGTTTTCCTTCTGAGGTTTGTTCTTTTCTTTCTGTATTATCACATATGTGTAATATCTTAAGTGTAAGGACAAAATGCTCCCATTTACAGGAGAAATCAGGTCTGCGAACAGGTAAACTGTAGTTGAGTCCAGTAGTTTTAGGTTAGATATTTATTTTTGTTAGCTTTTATTTTTCAGTTTCCGTTTTTCTTTACTTTAGCAAAATGCTGGTGCGGCTCTGGCAGACTAGGTGGCAGCAGAGCTCTTTTGTGGCACCTGCAAGTGGCGGGGACAGATTTCACTGCCTGTGGTTAATGTCAAAAAACCCTTTACCCTTCCACCCTGCGTGATTTTGTTGTTGACGGACTAGAATAAATTAATAGTGGTCTTACTGCTGCCTTCCTCGCATGCCCCAGACCAGTGCTGCCAGGTTCTTCCAAGGAAGCAAGCTACAGTACTTTCTCATAACACAGGTGTATTAAACCAAGGCTCTTCTCATCCGCGCACAGGGCTGGCGTCACTTCCAGCAGTTCTGAAGGGGATCGTGAGGTTGAATCTTTAGCTTCTTGGGACAGAGGAGTTTAATAAAAGCTCTTCTGAAGCTGTAGTGGCAGAGAGGGTATAGGACAGGGTTGACAGCTGAGTTGATCCACAGCAGCCAAAAGGAAGTCTCGTACCAGTACTCAGAGATGCAGCGGCCATGGCAGCCAGCACGGATGATCATCAGGAGAGTGTACGGTGCCCAGCAAATTCCAAAAATGCCCACGATGATTGCCAGTGATTTAGCCACTTTCTTGTCTCTAGAGAGCCTGAAGCGTTGAGTCATGCTCTGGGACACCATCTTCATCTGTTTCTCCAAGGAGAGAGTGGATGCTGAATTTTTACAGCTCTTTTTGTTGCAACACTTGGGCTTCCCGGAGCTCTCGGAGCTTGTTGACAGCAGGTCTTTGGCACCCAGGCTGGCCGTGGAGGCTGCTGCTTGCGCTTTGCTCTTAGAGAGGTCGAGGGTTTCAGCTGGCTCCTTCTGCTCCCACTTACAGCATTTCAAAGAAAGCTTTGCTTCTGGGCTCATTTCCATCTCTTCAGTGAAGGACTGGTTGTGCACTTCGTGGAAAATATCCAGGCGTGTTTTGGTACGCTTCTGTATGTTCAGGTAAATGCTCAGGTTGAAAAACATTACACTGATGAAAGGGGTGAAAAACTCCAGCGTAGAGGCTGTCATGAGAAAATACCAGTTGTAGAAAAATTCAGCGTAGCATTCCCCAGTGGGTATGATACTCCGGCCTGATATATACTCCCAGCTGATAATGGCAGGTCCATAAAGCAGGAACGCTAGTACCCATACCATCACCATCTTCAGCACCGCTCGCTTGGTGTTGCCTTGCTGGGCTCTGTAGGCAACCTGCAATGGGGAAACCTTTTCTTAAGTATGATCACGCACCCCAACTGGTTGAGGCTCTTCACAAATGAACCGTTAGCATTCCTGGTAAAGTTGCTAGGCAATATCCCAGCAGTCTAACAAATTCATGTGCCATAGACAACAGGAGCAATTGCAAGATAAATCAAACTCCCGCAGGGAAGACTTAGAACCCTCATCTTGCAGCTCCAAAACCAGACGTGGCTTCTACTTAGTGGAAATGTAGTGACTTGGTTGGAGCCTGACAGTCTCCTGCATCCCACCACTCGCCTGAGTTGTCCCCAGCTACTCTGTAACTCCCAGGGAGAGGCAAGCGTTAAACTCCCGGGCTAGGCAGGCATCTAGCTCTGGCTCTCTCTGAGCCTTGTAACTAATCCACGTTGTATTTGGAGGCCGGGAACAAGCAAACAGCAACGGATCTGATCTGCCTGCCGATTGCTCGTTACCTCCTGCAAAAGGCCGAGTGTTTTCATCTCGCCACGTACCCAGAGACCTCAGGGCTGTGCCCTGCCGAAGTTGGTACTGCAGTCTACTGCCTCGGTAGCCAGGGAGAGGCTGGGAGTCCAGCTGCAATCCGCTTGTTTGTCCTGGAGATAATAAGCCCCTGCAAGTTAGTAATAGGTCTGCTCACCTCGCTGACTCACTTGTACACTACTATCCTGTCATCTGGGAAGGGAACACCTGCGCAACGGGGTCTGAACCTGAAATGATTTAATTATGCCCGGAAAACTAATCTGAAACCACAGCTGAATTATGGATTTGTGGATAATTATTGCCTTCCATCACCAGGCCGAAAGATTCGTAATTTCTGGAGGATTCATAGAGCTTTTAATTATTGCAGAGAACCTGGGGAACAAAGCAGGAGGAGTGTTATTCCCCTCTCAGCTGCCATGACAGGACTCACCGCTCTTGTCACCGAGAGGAATCTGTCATAGCTAATCAGCACGATGTTGAAGACCGAAGAGGTGCAGAGCAGGTAATCAACTACCAGCCAGAGTTTGCAGAGGCTTCTCCCGAAGATCCATCTCCCCGTCAGCACATAGGGCACGTACAAGGGAATGCAGAAGGCACCTGCGACCAGAGGGGCCCGTTTCCATTAAGATGCCGAAGTCCGCACGGCGGCTGTCGTCGTGTCCGTCCGTCCGTCCCCCCCGCCAACCTCCCCGGGGGAGCCGCAGGCGCCGGGCCGGGTCCCCCCCCCACCCCGCGACCGCCGCTCCGTTCTGCCCGGCCTCGGAGGGGGGGTGTCAGGAGGGGACCCCGGGGCTG
>JAVJGG010000009.1:28819639-28845083 GCA_035590195.1 Aviceda cuculoides
CCCTCCGGGGGCCGCAGCCCCGCGCTGCCCCGCGGCCGCTGGCACCGGCGCTTCGGTCGGCAGCGGCCCGCTGTTCGTGCCCAGCCAGCCCGAGGTCCCCCGGGGCACCCCGGAGCCTCCCCCGAGCATCCCTGCGTGTCCCGCCTTCCTCCCTCCAGCCGGGAGCGTCCGTGCGTTACCCCAGAGCATCTCTGCACCCGCCTGGAAGATCCCCACGTTCCTCCTTCCCTCTCCAGCCGGGAGCATGCTTGAGTTCTCCCAGAGCATCCTTGCGTTCCCCGCGGGATGAATTCCTGCACCTCCCCACAGCATCCTTCCCTCCCCCAAGACAGAGGCCATGGGGACTGCTTGGGGTTCCTGCCTCGGGGTCTCCGCCTCTATGGAGAGGAGTGGAGGTCAAGGCTTAATTTGTCTTTTACTCAGCGGTCGGCCGGGAGTGCTCTCCGGGCAGGCAGAGCAAGGAAGGTGATGCTCTTGCCCGTGCCCCTCATGGGCAGCAGGAGGAAGGGGTAAAGCTGCCTGGGAGCAGGTAACTTTACCAAATGGCCATGCCGCTTGGTCTGCAAACCGAGGAAGTCCTTGCCCCCAGCCCCCAGCTCCAGGGAGGTGATTAATGCTCCCTCCTCCCTCCACAGATTTAGCTTGTCATAGAGCTAAACAAAGTAACTTTTGTTTGAATACTTTCTTCAGTTGGTGATACTCTAGGATGAAATTTGATTGAGTACTTTCTTCAGTTGGTGATACTCTAGGATGAAGTTTGTCTGAGTACATTCTTCAGTTGGTGATACTCTAGGATGAAGTTTGTTTGAGTACTTTCTTCAGTTGGTGACACTCTAGGATGAAGTTTGTTTGAGTACTTTCTTCAGTTGGTGACACTCTAGGATGAAGTTTGAGTACTTTCTTCAGTTGGTGATACTCTAGGATGAAATTTGATTGAGTACTTTCTTCAGTTGGTGACACTCTAGGATGAAGTTTGAGTACATTCTTCAGTTGGTGACACTAGGATGAAGTTTGTTTGAGTACTTTCTTCAGTTGGTGATACTCTAGGATGAAGTTACCCACCACTGTAAAACCCCTGTCCACAGAGCCTGCTCCAGACTGCAGGAGTGGAAACGTCTTCACAGGTGTCGCATCACCAGGGTAGGATCAGCTCACCACAGTCACCACCTCTGGAGAACGGCGTGGGGATGTGCGGAGCAGCAACACTGGAAACCAGAGCGGGATACTGGCTGGAGACCCTGGCCAAGCGCCTTTTTTTCTGGGGAAGTCTGGTAGGTTGTGTACATCTCTGAAGACCAGAAACCAAAACAGCAGAGCAAGAAAATTGTGCAAACCCAGAAACATGCATGAAGCTAATGCCCAGGGGGTTTGCTGCCTTCTGATTACTCCAAAAGCTATTTTCCCATCAGGAACTGTTACAGCCTCACAGAATTCCTCTTCAAAGACACCACCACCGCCACCGTCTTGATAGCAGATGCTGATCCTGCTGGGAGGAGGCTGAAAGGGCTCTTTCTTTTAAATCACAGTAAATCACTTGCAGCCAGCAGAGCTGGGAGGTGAGAGCACCTTTCAGCGCAGGCAGGGAGCCTGCCAACGCTCCCGCAGGGGTGGCCCTTGATGGCACCCACCAAAGGGTGGCCTCCAGCAAGGACCAGCCTCATTCTGTCCCTTAACTTGCCCAGCACTGAGACAACAAGCTGTCTCTGTGTTTAGATCCCGGCTTAGCTTTTTCCAGGTGCCGGAGCAGGGGCTGTGCCTGATGGGCAGGCAGCCGGGCAGGCCTGCTGCGGTGCGTCCCCTTCTTCAGGGAACCAAGTGTCCCCAAGCCAGTCCACGAAGCAGAGGACTCAATCCACGCCGCTGCCGTGTCCCAGCCAAGGATGTCACTGTGGGCTCGTGGGAGCCGTGGGTGGGAGAGCAGAGGATGCTGCGTGGGCGAGAAACTCCTGTTCGGTGGGATAAGGGCTGGAGGGTGCCGTTGGAGGAAGATGAGATTTGACAACGCGCCCAACTGGCTTCCCACCGGGGTGGTGAGCAGACCGGCTCACCGGTCTGCAGCATGGCCGCAGCAGAGAGGATGCGAATTTTGTGCACATCGTCTCGGATGTGATGGAGAAAGGGCTTTTTTTCCCCTTGTTTAATGAACCCACAGACCACTTTCATTCTGTGACTGTTTGTGATCTGGTGTTGTCTGTAATCTCTAGCTATTCAGGCAATCATTAGTATTCATTGAAATGTTTACAAATTCCAAATTATTGTGTGCATGTTGCAGTGCTATCACTAGGAGCTGTTTGCTGTTTGTTAGCTGTCATTCATTATTCAGAGTTTTCACCATCCAGACAGAAAGCAGAAACTGTAGTTTGTACCTAAGGTAATTTATAAAGTGACTTGCAAAATGTAACGTGGACAAATCTCGATTACTCTTTATCCAGAGTAATTTGCCAGGAGTGTTAGATAAATAAGAGATGACAGAGCTTAGCAGACTATAGTTTTCCTGGTCCTGATGCTTCTCTCTTGCTTCAGCAGAAGGACAAATATACTCCTAATATATTTCAGGAAACATGCTATCTTGGTAATAAAACAAAGGAAATCACCCAGCCTAGAAGGGTGGTTAAAGCAGGTTACATACAGATACGCGAGCAGATGGCATGATAGCTAACGTTTTGGCCTGGCTTCTGCAGTACCTATATCACATGTAGATATCCCATATGTCCATAAGTGCTTATATACGTTCATATAGGGTGTATTGATCACCCTGCAGTCAGGCTATGGGGTCCTCTTCTGGGCTAGGAGGCCTCTGGAGCCTCAGAGCCTGGATACTGCTTAATCCTTGCGTAGATACAGGGGCCAAAATGGGACCTTTCTGGAGGGTCAGAGCTCTAGCTCAGCTATAAGCTCTCCTGAGCCTGGTTTCTGTTTATTCTAAGGTCATGATTGAGAAGCAGGGAGTGAGGATGGCAGATGCAGAGGTCCCAGATCTCCCTCCCGAACCTGTTCTGCCCTGCTGCGGGGCCAGCGAGGCACTGGAAGAGCCACAGCTCGCAGCCTGGGTGCTAAGGTAATTCAGTGTTCCCTGAACGCATGCTTGTGGTTCAGCTACAGGAGCAGACGTGTCCCAGAATCCCCCAGGAAGGGTGAAAGGCTCGGGGCAGCCCTGCCGCCACTGCCTGCAAAGCAATTCCTCTCCTGGGGAGCTCCCGAGCAAGGAGCTGGGAGCTCTCTTCCCGTCTCTGCTTCCTTCCCTACTTTATTTTTGAGAAGCATTTAGATTCAACATGAATTCTGCAGAACTTCTGTATCTTTAAAAAGAGGCAAGGATAATATGTGGCTTTTTTAAGGCTGCTTTTACTGGAAGAGAAGTCTGCACTTGAAAGTCTTTTCGCATTCAAGCAGAGAGTGAGTAAGAAGTGAGTAAGCCTCTTGTAAGATAGGTGTTCTGGGGAGTTATTTTCTCTGTGATGTGAAGCCTTCAGGCTGAGAAACAAAGAGCTTCTGCAGCCTCCTGGTGTTTAGGGAACTTGAGCTTTGGATGTAATCTAGCAGTTGGCCCTATCCTGGATTTTGGGCACTGCAAAGTCTGTTTATTGCCACATCACAGAGCGGTGCCTGAGGACCGTCAACTGCTGCTGGCTTTGCTAAGCCTTGCTGGTGACCGTCGCCGCTCTGCTTGGTACTGGTTACCGTGGGAAAACTGGCCATCGGTCTGACTCATGGCGTGTTTTGTACGTGCTTTGTATGCATGTGGCTTAGTGCCACTTGCTTCTGGGTCTGTTATTTATTATTTTAGTTTGGAGGTCCTAGAGGGACCAATTTGGAGTTTCCTTTGCACGGCATCTCATTTATGTTTTCTCCTGTGACTTGTGGAACTGCATGTAGATTTACAAGCTGGACAGAGGAGATATGGAGAAGTTCTGTCTTCTCCAAGAACTTGCATCCAAATAAATAAAGTTTCTGTGAGGACTGATTATGCTGGCCACCGAAGACACAATGCTGGGATCTGCTCTTCCCAGTGGGCCATCTTCTACAGGCCAGGTGTAATTCTCCTTCTTTCTAAAATTTAGCATCCTGTAGTTTTATTAAATCCCCATGATTCCCATACTATAAAAATACTATGGTTTTATTAAACACCCAGTTCAAGATGTTTTTGCTTTAACACTCATGGGATTCCTTGAGCTACAAGGCACGTGCTGTAGTGCATGTCAAATCAGAGCCTATTATACATGCATCTGTTTTGTCTTGGACCACTGTCACTGGTTACCTCATGCATTTATTTGCAATTCATGAAAATCTCAAAACGACATATGCCAAAACACTGGATGTAGAGAACCATGCTCTACAAAACCTGTTTTCAGCTTCTTTGGAGTGCTGTAGATTTTGTCAGATGCTTGTCGCGTTCTCAGATTTTTTTTTAGGTGCTCCTTATTTTTCTAATGAACCAAGAAATCCAGATGCAAGGAGTTGGATTGCTCCCCGCTCTGGGAGGCGTGTCCTGAAATCACTTTCACACACATCCCAGTCCAAACCAACCGAGATGGTCGCAGCCAACTTCTACCTGCAAACACCCCTGACTCCATGAGGCAGCAGGTGGCTGAAAAGTTTCCAAAGTTTGCTCCCCCTCTACTCCAGGCGCATCTGTAATTCAGTGCTTACACTGACGTGCTTGGCTTCAGCTCGGGAATCATACAGCGCTTCGACATCGGTAGAAGTGCCTCCGTTGCAGGGTACAGGTGTGTGGGCAAAGCATCCCACCCGTGGGTGAGCTCAGCTGCGCCGGGGCACACGCGCGTGCCCGTCTGGGCATTGCTCTTGCTTGCTTCTTCACGAAGGGGAGAGGTGGAAACTCCTGCTTCTCCTGGAATAAATCAAATAAAACTAGTAAATTAGGTGCTAATGACGAGGGGGTTGTTAATAATCTGTGGTGACAGAAGCGACGTCCCCTGGATGTTGATCAGCCTCATCCCACCCTCCCATGGGGGAATTTGCACTTTGGTGCAGGTTTAGATACGCATCGTTGCAATTACACAGTGAGGACAGCTGCGGCCCGAAATCAAGTTATGGAAATCAGAAGACACATTAGCGTCAGTAACATTTAATGGTGAAATGAGAGCTTTCTTGGCACCTTCTCTTTGATGTCTGTCTGTCTTTGCATTTCCACGGAGGCAGAGCTTCCACACCGAGGAGTTTGCTCTTCCCGGGGGCAGGGAGGCTGTGCAGGGCTGGAGGCAGCGCAAGCTCCAAACCTCCAGGAGAGATGATGTTATTGCTATGCACGAATTGTATTTTTTCCATTGCTTATTTCTGTCCCATGGAGCCAGCTTGTCTGTGAAACAAACTTTAAAGAACGAGATGATTAAAAAAACTCTTTGTGTTCACGTCTTTACTGATGAGGGTTGAAAGTGCTCTGGCATTCACACAAGTATCTGTCACTGTCAAACCCGTCCCTTCGTTTTATTTCCTTTTCTTCTGCCTTTTATCATGGGAAATGTTTATTCAGTTTGGAAAATTCCCTTTTTTGAGGTCCCCTCGCAAGTTACCAGCACACATGGGCGAGGGTAGGGGAAGTGTGGCAGAGAAAAAAGATCCCAGAGTGGCTGAGGATGGAATCTCCAGAGAAGCCCTGGAGCTCCTGCTTTGCCAGACCACTGAGCTACTGCACAAACAGGGAAGCCAACCCTCGATATAAATTTTTTGCATGTAATGTCAGAGGATAGGACACAGAAAATGCCAGGGGAGCATTTCCCATTCTAGAAATGCTTTTCCAGTAAAATGCTAGTCTTTGATATATATTTATCTTTTAAAAACAAACCCAACAACAACTTGTCTGTCAAACATGGGGAGCTATTGGGACTGAAAAATAGCATGGCAATCCAAAATCTGATGGGACATCATGAAATCAGTTGCTGAGTGCAATTCATCTTGCTGCTCAGCCAGATGTCAAAATGGCTTCTGCTGGTGGCAGAAGGTCTTTTCCCTACTGTACTGCAAGGGACTTAACTGGGCAAGTCTGATGCTGGATAGAGACGATGATGAGAGGAATATTCCTCAAAAATGCTATGAGATACCCTGTGAACCAGCTTTTAAAAATGTAGGAAGAGCACTAACATCTCTACTTTCAAAGCAGCACATGCTGCGAGCCGTACTGCGCAGCACCGACGGCACCAAAGCCACCGCATCTCTGAGGGCCGCGAAGGCTGGAGGGGAATTGCCCCTGGCCTGGGCATGGTACGTGTCCATCTGTATTCAGAACAAGTCCTACACCTTTTCACTTCTTTCTTTTCCTTCCTTCTTTCTCTCCGTTCCCAGCTGTAGCTCTAACCTGCAAATCCAAACTCCCAGGGGGTCCAAAAATAGATCCTTTAGCGCAGGGAGACTGTCATAGTTGGACCTGTCCCAAAATACCGTGAGTGTTTTTGGCTTCTTGGGAACTGACTACTTAAAATTACAAATCACCTTGTCATCAAAGAAAGTCAGATTTCTAGTCTTCTGCAAACCAACCGCACTTTTATGAGCATGAAAATGCTGAGTTTAGCTACTCTGGGGGAGGAAAACACAGCAGAGCAGGTTGAATAATACAGTTAGTAATGAAGTATCTGTCTGATCAGAATTAACACCTGGTTCTTGTCAAGGCCCATTCAATATTGCACTTTGAAATGAAAATTTCAGAGCACAAGGAGAATAGAAACGAAAGTCATCCTGCATCTGTCAGCTTGGACCAAGTTGGCAGCTGCTGTTAAGACCAATACGTGTTTTCAGAGAGAGACAGCAGGGTCTGAATAACAAAGACATGATATCCATATAGAGCTGCTACCAACGACACTGGAAGCATTTTGCCACATGGAGGAGTAAACGTTAAAGCTCTGTTGAAAAGGCGGCCGTTAAATCTGGTACTCCATCAGGGGACGCTTTAAGAAGCAGGGCTGGGCTTCACACCTAATACTCCTAATGGCAGTAAGTGGTGTAGGTTAGGAGTGATGTGAGGACATTTGGGAAGGACGAAACAAGTTCTAGTTGAAGCCAGAGCTGTTCCCAGGCAGATGGAAAAACGGAGCAGCTGCAGAAAAATGAGCTGGGTTTCCCTGGGCTTTGGTGCAAGCTGCAGCACAGCGTGCTCCTTAACGTTTCATCGAACTTTATAAAACTTCATGACACTAAGCAATTAGAGGGGTAGAGTTTAAGCCCACTTGTGGAGTCAATGGTTTTCTTCAGAGCTACCACCAGGTTCTCGTGGGAGAAGACCTACAAATGTCAGCTCCCTCGCTTCCCGCTGGCCCGCAGGGGCCTGGAGGTGGGGAACTCATTGGTAACCTCATGTAATATTTAACAGACTTCCTGGGCTAATTAAGTATATTACTTTATATAGTAACTAACATATCTCTAATATGTATCAAAATTTAATTCAGTTTAATTCATTGCTGCCACTCAACATGGGCCCAATTCTCTTCTCCCTTACAAAGATGCAACCGCATTAATTCATAGTGTGCATCAGGGAGGACAACGTAGCCCTCGTTCTGCCAGATCATCTCCAAGAAGAAATATAGAGACAACTTTACTCTTGTCTCTGCACAACTTGACTGAACCAAGAGAGTCCCTTCAGAGTCATGCCAGTGTAGCTGAGAGCAGAAGCTGTCCCCAAACACTCCCATCAGGTTCTCGGTGTCTTACAGGCTGGAGGGTCCTTCAGGCACAATATTTGAGGGGCTTTTCTGCAAGTCGAAGCTTGGACTTGCTGTCTGGTACTTATTCCCCAAGCATATGCGGTTGTAAAAGCAACACAGGCTAGAAGGAAAGGTATTTCTCTGAAGAGGACAAGACAAACAAGATCTTTGTTGCTGGGATTAGGAAAATCAGCAGTCTAGCTAGTTTTAACTCGTTTATTTGACTGTTTGACTTCTGCAGAGCCCCTGACGATGAAGCCTGGTATCTCCAGGCTGCTGGACGGTGTCTAGCCAAGAGGGACTGAAACTTGTTGTTATTCTCTCCCTCTCCAGTGGCTCCTGTGAAATGATGCAGCGGCATCTGTCCAGGTCCTATGGACAGTACTCTCCTTCACCAAGACACCTTCTCCAGGAGAAGTCCCTCTCCCATGCAGGCAGGGCAATCTCCGCTGTTCCAGGCTGGGCTGCCCCTCTTTAGGGCAGGGGATGCTTCACCCGAGCCAGCTCTGAGAAAGAGAAGAGGCTCCTGTTTGCCCGCAGCCCCTGAGAGCCGCCCGACACCGCGCTCACAGAGCCCTGGGATGGGTACCCGGCTTCTCACCAGTGACCTCCGTGCTGGCTGGAGACCTCATCTGAAGCCCGTGGGTTGTCCCCGGGCGGGGAGGATAGGACAACTCTGCTCTGCTGCCCAGGAGGGCAAGGAGGAGATGCTGGGGAGATAGAAGCAGAGATGCCGGCAGAATTGGCTTGGCCGGACCATGACAAAGGTCCAACAGCTTCATAGTCGGTTATCAAACGTATTTTCTCCGAAGGAAGTTACCCTTCCTGGGGAGAGGGGAACATGTCCCTCTGTTCTTCCAGCCCTTGTCAGCTCTGCCGGGTTCCCTGTTCCACCCTCTTTGAGCCACCGTGACCCTTCTTTTCCGTGTTTGAAGAGACGGGATTCTGCTCAGCTCCTCAGTGACAAGTTTGCTAGCAGAGGGATGCTGCTTCCCCTGCCCGCCCGTCGCCTTCCAAAGCCTGGCCCCCGGTCGCTCGCAGTCTCCAGATCAGTCTAATTTAGGAAGACCTTCATCTGTACAAGGATTTTCCCTGACTCCTGGCTTCTCTCACGAACTGCGCTGTCTCAACTCCGTCTCTGGCTGCTTGTGACAACACCAAGCCTGCCCTTAGATCTGTCTAATAAAGGCAGATGGAAAATGTATTTCATATTGAGCCTCAGGGTGCCTAATGTATTCTCTTCTATTAGCTATTGCTCTAGGTCCTGATCTGTGATTCCTCATCTTTTCAGGCTTCCTTTTGATGTTTGTTATAAGGCAGCAGAGACTAATAGAGAGTTTGTCAGGCATCCGACTAGAAGAGCATGGGAAAGAAGGATTAAAAGGGCCACGGTGACAGGAGGAAGACAAAGCATTTAGGAAGCATCGGCTCACTGCAGGCAAAGTTGCAACGATGCTTGGGATGCTTTTGCCTGTGCTGCTATCTTCTGCCTTCCCCTTCGAAGCCCAAATCTCCGTCCCTGGAGCTGCTTTTGACTCTAGACAAGCCAGTCATCTGGAGTCAGATTTGTGCAGAGAGAAATAGTACAGAGCAAAGGAACCAGAGCCCTCCTGGGTCTGGAGAGGAGCTGAAACCCCCAGCAGGTCTATTTATTGGGCTGGCTTGCAATGAACAGCATTTTAGCAACAAAATCCGTCTCACCACCGAGCCTGGTGTTTGCTGAGGTTTCTGACCTGTTCCTCTGTAGAGAGAGGGAGTTTGTTGCTGCTGTAAGTAACAGGATTCTCATTTTCCTGACTGCATTTATGATACTCCTCTTCTTGTGAAACCACTCAGCTAAGTTGTCTCAGGGGACTCCAAATGCTACAGAGCTGCCACTGAATGTAACAGTCACTGTGATCAGAGTTCGGAACATCCTGGAACAAATAATGGGAAAAAAAAGAAAACTGGAAGTCCTCCCCTCTGCAATAAGGAATCATGTCCTGCCAGCACCGACCTCTGCCTAACCAGGGTGCAGCCACATGGGAGGCGGGATGCAGGGAGAAGCCGAGGAACAATGTTAGATATCTCTGGTGTGAATTAAGGGTCTGAATCACATGAGAACTGCAGGAAAACAAGTTGTGCAGGAGCTGGGTCTTCCTTCTGGAGGGTGTTTGCCATCTCCCCCCTGGTCGTTCTCTGCCTCAGCACTGCTGGTAATGCACAGGGTTGCTGATCGGATCCTGCAGCTCCAGGGGATGACAGTCAGTGAGTGATTTTCCTGCGTGGTGTAGTGCAAGAGTGTGTGCTATAGGAGCAAGAATTAGGGGGATGCTGGGAGCCAGGTCTCCTTTTAGCCTGCATGATAAACCCTACCTGCTTATCCCAAAACCAGTGGCCACAGAAACTCATCTTACTCTGTCGCTCCCTGCACCTCTCTGCTAGGCGGAGGCTGTGAAACATCACCTCTTAGCAGGGAAGGGGGAGTGAGAAATAATTGCCCACCTGTGTCTTGTTCTTCTTTCCTTTCTTTTACAGGGCCTACGAGACATGGGAAACTTGAAAATGAATGTCAGCCAGACACAAAAGCCTGTCGTGCAATTTTTGCAGGTGGTATTAGCTGATGCAGGCTGGCTTGGTGCTAGGCGAGTGGAGGATTCCTCAATAATTTGCTTGGAGAACAGAGGAGAGCAGCAAAAATAGGAATGAGATGCAGAGCTGCACCTGACGCGAGGGGACTGAGGTTTTCTGCAATTATACAGCCCCCACGTGGCCTGGGGGTACCTCTCTGGTTTTCCTATTTCCCAACCAGATGCTGAAGGAGAGAAAAAGCAACAATTCCCCATGGGCAGAGGGGCACTCCCCAGAGCTGCTGCTGGCACTGGGGGCGGGTGGAAAAGCACAGTCGGGGCAACTGGGAATGGACGAGGGAACCAAACTGAGGCTGGTTGCCTTTAGTATTTCCCTGGTAGCTAAAAGCTTTGGCAGAAAATGAGGAGCTGGGATATTTACCTTCCCCACCTCTCTCCGGGGCCCAGGTGCCACCATCCTGCCACCACCTCCCAGCCAGGACCCCAGTGCAATTTCTCTTTTAATTTCTCCTTGTCTTGCTCCGCTTTAACTCTGTGAGTTAGGTGGTTTGCAGGAAAGGCTCTACCTGTCCCTTCAGATGCTATTTCCCCTTCTCTTTGCTTTCTGCTGTCAGTGTTGTCTGCTGGCATGACAAGGTGTGATAAAAAAAAGGGAGGGATCACAGAGCACGTCGATAAATTAATTGCATTTTCTCAGGTACAAGATGAATGGTCCAAATCGAGTCACAGTCTGTCATTTTGCTAACAACTGTGTAGGGGCACTAAGGGCGGTTCTGAGCAGTTTTCTGAAAAAGAGTTAATAATTCCAGTTGTTAATAATGCATCACGCTGTTGATGCTGTTCCCGGTGCCCACAGCCAGGTTTTGTGGATCCCACTTGTTTGCAGGCAGCTTGGGAAGGAGAGGGAAGTGATTCTGAGTAACACTTTATGTGACACTTGGCATTTAAGAACATTACGGCATTTTTCTAAAGCACTTCACAGTTTCAAAGCAATCCTGCCTGAGCTCGCCTGTATAAAAATGTGCTTATTTGTTTGCACATGTCAACATTCTATGTGTGATCTCCCCAGCCTGTCACAGCCCTTTTTTGTGCATCAGCACACAGTGGCAGGCTTTCACATCCAAACTAATTGTGCAAAGTGCACAGTGTTTTGAAAAACAGTTCCTAAATAGATACTTGGTATTGAGCAAGAAATGAAAGCGATTGGGAAAGCGCATGGGTTGCTATTTACAGCAGCTAGATTTCAAAAAGTTTTAGCAAGTTATAGGCCCTCTTGAAAACAAGCAGGAAATGTTCCATAATATTCCTTTAATTCAATTATCAGGAGTAAGATCTTTTTTATATATAACAACACTAATTTTAGCAGCTCAGACCAGCTGAAGTCAACCTCCCCCTCCGTGCCCTGGCCATGCAGTCCTGCAGAAGCATGCCGTGAAGGGATGATCAGGGCTGGTGGAGCTTCAGGGGATGTGCTTCAAAGAGCTTTTCTATTGCTCTGCTCATCGTATTCACAGCTCCGGTCGCTGTGTCAGGCTCATGGCAAGCGTGGAGCAGTGGAAAAAGCAGTGCAAGGACAAGCAGGAGAGAGGATTGTGTCTGTAATTGCTCGCTTGTAATTATCTGCCATTGTGCATTTTGTTAGCTCTCCCTGCTTCTCATTAGCATAGAGCGGGGAAAATATTTAATTGCAACACTGCTCTGTCTATGGCATTCTCTGCAAGCAGAGCAGATCAAATCAGCCTGCCTTGTGGGGACAAGGGAGCGATTAGCTTCTCCAGGGCAGCGGAGTACAGCTGATGAAGATCAAGAGGCAGAATACAAATCGCAGGGTGCCGCGCACCAGCCCGCACTTACACTAGTGCCGCCTTGAGCAGGCTTTTCTCTCCTCTTCTTTCTGCCGATCACTTGGTGGAGGCAGAGTCCCGCATCCCAGTCGAGATCCCAAAGCATTTTGCAACGTGAGGCTGATTTTCCGAAGCACCCGCTTCAGCTTTGACACTCTCTGCGGGACGCGGGGGACAGCGGGGACAGGGAGTTGCAGCGCGGTGGCTGCTAGAAACCTGGGTTTGAGGTGGGCACGCACTCCACCGTGCCTCGTCGCCGTGGCCCGTGCACGCTCATGGCACACTGGCGTAAAAATGCCATCCTGGGGTTGCACAACCGCCGCAGCTGGGTGGACGGGAGAGGAACGGACCCCTCCTCCCGGCAGGCTGTGAGAGGAGAAGTGAGGTTGAAGAATGCGCCGAAATAAAGTTGCATCTTGCAGGAAAGAGGCTCCGTAACAGTGAAATGCGGCTGGGCAGAGACTCTAATTTTACCGATGCACATGTGAAACTGCATGAATCTGAGCTACTGCATGCAGAGCAGCCAGAAGTGGAGGCAAAACCACCCAGACTTGACCTGCGGTCTGGTTTCCAGTGCCGTGAGAAATGCTAAAGCTGCTCCTTCCTCAGTTCCTGCTCCTTTTGCCCGGGCTGGAAGCTCAGCTTGGGCCCAGTTTAGCCAGGCACAGACCAGCGGCAGCCCCTGACGTGCGGATTGCCCATGTGCACAGGGCACAGGTGAATTTGGCTTTGAGCCTGCTAAGCTGGCTCCACGCTGCGGGCAGACACCTTGGTACCAGGGGACCTTAGGGAGGGCTCCGGCAGCACTTTTCCCCACAGTTTGTGCTATGAAGCAAGGAGCTGGGTTTCAAACCAATGCTCTCTGCTCCCAGCCACCTTCTTCCCTGCAGGCAAAGGAGTTTTTCCAGGCTCTGGCTGGATCTGTGCTCGCCAGCCGATCTGATCAGCGAGGGTGGTAATACTGACACTATTACTCTGGCCTATTAGCCCGAATATCCAAGTCATCACGCAGCTCCGCAGCCACCTGATCTCCTGCGCTTATTCCCACAGCCTCCACGCTGCCGCCCTGAAACGCTGCCACGGCGTTAGACATTAACGGCAGACTTAATTAAAGGGTGGCAGCCTGCCAACATCCAAGAGGCAGAGCTGAGCTGGCTGCGCCGCTTTCAAAGGGTTTTTTTTTAAAAAAAAACCCCTGGGAAATAGCAGGGCAAGCCCTGCCACGCAGATGTCAGTGTGGGTCAAGCATCTGTTTTGCCTCAAGTCCGTCCCCTGGGAAGAAGCGTTGTGCGGGGGCTCAGCCGGTCCCCGATCCTGTGGCTGAGCCTGCTCCCAGGACGCTCGCAGGGACTCTTCCCAGTGGGGTGCACGGTGTGGTGTTGAGTCCCATCTCCATCCCGCCCCGCTGGAGAGGGTGATGGAAAAGTGTGGTCCCGCTGTTTCTGGGGGCTAGGGTGGAGATCAGGAGAACTCTGGTCTTTTCCCGTGCGCTGCTCCGTGTGTGACAAGGGGCTGGGCAGCGGGCCACCGCGCTGCACTCCAGATGTGCGTTGGCAGGGAGCTGAACACACAGACCTGCCTTGGCTCGCCCGCAGCAGCCCCGAGGCAGTCTTGCTAATTCCTCGCTTTTTGGAGCCTCGGGTTTATTCACTCCTGTGACAAAATGAGACGAAGCGACATATTTCCGCGGCTGTCGGGGATCTAAACATTTCCTCGCCAGAGACCCCGGCAGGAGCGAAGGGTGGCGAGCGCCTGACGTGGGTCCCAGCCCTGCTAAGGAGTTGTCACGGCATCGGGCCCTTCCCGAGGCCACGCACCATCTGATAGTGTCGCTGCAATCTTGATGCTGGAGGATCCCCACGGATGGATATTCATTGCCCCTCCTCGGAGGACAAAAGCATTTTTGCAGCTGGAACCGAGGGCGAGCAGCCGCACAAAAGCAGGACAGGGATGAACCAAGTGCGGGAGGAGAAAGGTAAAATCCTTGGGTACCACTTTGAAGCAGGCAGATCCCCATGGCACATGTGCCTCGCAGCTCTAGGCAGATAACAGACAATACTCTGATTATGGGAATGCATTTAGCATTGTGCACCAAATTGTGTGAATGCCTAGTTAAAGAATAGCTATTCCAACAAAAAAAGAAGACCAGAGAAAAAGAAATCAGCCTTTGGTTTCTGAGTCATCGCTTTGCTTTGCATTCAGGATTTGGTCCACTGTGTGTCCAGAATAATTATTAAGCAAGTTCTGGTGGAAGAATTTTATTTACCCAGCCTCAAAAAGGAAGAAAAGAATCCTTAATAGTTGATTAGATCAAAAAAGCATAATTTATTTTTCAATAAGTGCTTTAGATGTAAGATCAATGGCTTGAGGTTGAATGATAGGAGCTGTTTGCAAAGACCTTAGATCTAATTGTACTCAGGCAATCACATGGACTTTTTCTTTGACTAATACTAGACACCATCCCTCTTGTATGGATGGGGGAGGTACCAGAAAATAGCAATACTTTGCATTGGAGAGTTGCTCAGCAACTGCCCCATATTATTTTTGAGTTGTCCCTCAGTACAGCCTCCTTTCTCTTTGATCATTGCGTAATTTTTGTTGCTGTTACTTCTCAAAAAAAGACAACATTTAAAAAGTATTGCATCTCCATTTGCCACAATCTTTTTTTTTTTTTTTTTCCTCCATCTTCCAAGCCCAACCGAAGCCTGATGACATCAGGGAAAACAGTGCACTTCTTTGTAGAGGGGAGGAGATCAAGGTCCGTCTACTCTGCTAGAGCCTTTCAGGGGATATTGGAGAACTCGGGCTCCTACAGAGATTTAGCATCTGTTTCTGTACATGGTCCATATATAATATTCAGAGGCAGAATAATAGTGCTCAGCACTTGCACCAAGCAGCCACACAGCTGAGTTTGGGCAGACAAGCTGCTACTAGCACTCCCATTTTGGCAGTGTTTGATTAAGAAACAGTGATGGGGTGATTTGTCTGCAGAAGAGAGTGCCAGGGCTGGGATTTCTCACCCTGCTGTAATCCCAGACGGAGCTTGGCATGGAAGGCATTACTCTACCATCCTGATTTGGAAGCAGCATCACATCTCGCCAACCAGTTATTATCAGCCCTGCTGACAATTGTCTTTATGTGATGCAAAAAGTGATCCGACCCTGAGCTGCTCATCCTGAACCAGTGCTTCTTCCATGCTCCAGATGACACAGACCCCTCGTGGGGCACAGCAGAAAGGAGCTTCTGGTTATTGTGGTGTATCCAGTCCTTTTCTCTCTCTCATTTATTTTCTGCTGCTGCCACACACAAGTGGGTTACAAGAGGTCTGCACCATGGTTTGGTCTCTCCTGGGTACCACACACAGAAGAAAAGCAATAAGTAAAACATCAAGTCCCCGCAATATGAAAAAAAACCACTCAAAAAAACTAGAGAAGAAAGTAGCCAGTGAATTTAAATGGCATTTGCAAATATGAGTCAGCAGCATCTTTTCTGAAATCTCTAGACAGCAGCATTGTACAACTGCTGCCAGCTACACGGACTAAAACTGGAACGATTAGGTGAGGTTTAGCAGAGCCTCTGCTCGAGGAGGACACACACAGCTCCTGAGCTGGGTTACATCCCAGCCAGAGGATGCCATCAAGGGAAACCAGCAATTTCATCATTTCCCCCTGGTCTCAGAGTAACCCCATTAGGCAATCAATTACCCGGGCCGAGCTGCAGAGCTGTGTGCAGGGGGTTCCTTCTTGGACTCTTTCCCCAGTGATGGGTGGCAGAAAGTAGCTGGTTTGTTTTGCTAGTGTTTGACCAGGCACCACCCAAAAGTCTGAAAAACAAACCCCTGAAACTTAATGCAAATTAACACCCGAGGCAGCAGAAGGAAGCAAATTTCTACATCTAGTAAAAATTTCAGCTTGAAAGGTCTAAAAATAGACTTTTCTTGCCTTGGGAATTCTAGCCTTGCCTTGTAACTTGTGGTGCTGCAGATTATTGCATTCATAATTTAAATCTTGGATGGGTATAAAATTACTCACGTGGGAGTTATTCAATTTCTGGTAAGTACATTTACATTAAATAGCGGCTGCACGTACAAAAGATAGGAAAAAGCCCTTCCACTTCTGTTTGCCTGAAGCAGTGAGACCTTGTGCAGCCTCACAAGGCTGCTGTTGTGAGTGGACGATCTTTTTTTCCTACTGAAAACCTGATAAAGTTCACCATGGCTGAAAGGGCACTTGTGGCTCCTCTCTGACACTTGGCATAGGGCCGCTCTGGACTAATCCCTCTCTGGGCTGGAAAAACACCCAGCGCTGATCTGAGCACTGCCAGGGATGGCTATTTGTCTGGTTTCCAACCATTGCATTTTGTCACCTCGGTGTCTGCAAATCTGGAAAGCCCAATTTCACAATGTCCCTCTCCTGGGAGCATATCTGTCCCCCTCTACAGCTGGACAGAGGGTTGAGCTTGCTGGGCATCATCAGGTGGACCACGTATGGCACAACCCAAGCGAGGAGTGGGTGGCCAGTCCTGTGCTCACACTTGGTGGGCTGAAATTTCTTCCCTGACTGTCCCCAACACTTGCCTGGCTTTCTGGTTGCCTCTGTGTTTGGTTTTGCCTGTGCTCACGCAGAGGTGTGCAGGAGACCCTCCTCGGGTGCTGCCCGGCGAAGCAGTGGTGGGATGGGTATCCACGGGGCCACAGTCTGGGGCCACGCACCCAAATTCATTAGTTTGTATTGAATAGATGGGAAGAGGAATAGACTGGGAAAGAGATCCACCTCGCAGCAGGGCCTGGACGAGTGGAGGGTTTTGACAAGGCAGGCATGATGGTAAGTCACAACAAGCCTCACTCCAGCCTTTAATTTGGAGGCAGGAGTTGGGGTTCCCTTTGAGGTCCATCCTTCCCACTGCCTGAAATCCTCCCAGATCTCTGCTCTGTGCTCCTGGAGTGGATGCTCTGTGTTTACAACAACTGAAACATTAATTTGAGGAAATCGGTGGCTAACTGGTCATTGTTCCACCCTCACCCCACTCCTTCCTGCCTCCACCTTCATTCCCTCTGCCTCCATGCTCCCAGAGGAAGGCTGTTTCTGGTTTGTGCAAAGCCACTGCCAAAAACCAAGTGGCTGCATCTGGAGAGCCATTGAGGGAGGATGGTTCAGCTGGACCCAGCTCCAGCTGCATCAGCAGCAGACCCCAGCCCTGCACCTGAGGAGCTGCAGCAGCTCCGGCACTGCAGCAGCCTGCAAGAAGTCCTGGCCATCCCCCACCAGCACGTCAGGGTTACTGGGGCACTTGCTTGCCAGACAGCCTGGGGGTTTCAGTGATTTTTTTTTTTTTTTTTTGTGATGCCGTTTTAATTCAGACAGTGCAAGCCTACTAATGATTCACATCTCGGTCAATTAGAAGTTTCCTGTGAGTTGTGCCTTCTTGGACATTATTCACGCCAGCGTAAATGCGATGCTTGGAGCCAAAATTGAGCTCTGTCAGCCAGGGTGAAACCCTGGAAATGAGGAAAGAGTACCTGCAAAATCCACTCCCGAATGACAGAGCTTGAAAAACGCAAGTGTGCTTTGCACCCGGAGCGGCCGAGCACAGGTAGAGCAGCTTCTTCTCCTCCTCTCCCGGCCAGGTTCTCATCCCGGGTGATGAGGAATCAATGGAAATGTGAAAGAAGCCCTGGGCAGCGATGCAGGCAGAGCCGTTTCTCACTGCTGGAAACCCTTAGCAGGCAGCCAGCTGGCAGGGCTCCTTCCTGCCCGCCCGTGGCCGTGGGGCCGGATGGCTGGAGATGCCGGTGTTTGTGCTCGGCGCTTGGGAAACGCCGATGCCGCCAGCCCAGCCTAGGCAGACACCTGGGGATGATTTCTCTCTTTACAAAGCTTAGCGGCTGTATTTTCACCGATGGTGGACGCCTACCCCCAGCACAGCTCCCTGGGCTGAAGCGGCGTTGTGATTTGGGTTCAGGACACCATTTGTTTTGTGTGGAAATGGGGACAAGGAGTGATTTTATCCTCCTTTCGCCATCAGGGTGAGGGAACTGTTACTTGCCAGCTGCAATTTCAACCAATCTGCCTTCATCATTAGAGACGTCAAATTGGGCATTTAGCTTAGTTAAGGTAAAAAACTGTTTTTTCACAGTGCCCAGGCTGAGTCCACCTTACTTTTCTGTTACCAAATATACACACAGTAATCAAAATGATTCATGGTAATCTAATACACGGAGTAATACAGCCCCTTCCTCCACAACAAGGTCCTTTCTTCACTTCTGACGGCTATTCTTCTACCTAATCACTTGTTTTCTCCCGTTTTTTGAAAGAGCTCCCTTAGACAAAAATAATGCTGGACATGTAAGACATCATTGTGAATATCAATGAAGGTTTTTTTTCTTTTCCTTCTGCTCCCAGTTCTTCCTCTGGGCTAAAAGTAAATAGAGTCAGCTGTAGCTGACACAGAAGCTGATGAGGGAGGCACATTAGTTTGTCTGCTTGTGGGGGATTGCTTGTATAGCAGACTTCAGATCCAGAGCCAAAGTTCCCAACTCCATCTGGGACAGGATCTGGGACAGGATCTGATTTTTTTTTTTTTGTTCATGCTCAAATATCCTATCTATTTTATTACTTTTTTTTAATTTAATTTAATGATGAGATCTTTTCTATACTTATTTTTAAAACCAATATGTAAATTAGTATCATTTGTTTCAGGAAAGTTTAGATGCTAATTTTCAAGCACAGAAGACACTGAGGCAACATAAAATTAATGTAGATCTTATTTTCATGGATATGTGTGAATTTGTAGTTACTAATTAGTTTGTTCTAGAGGTTGCCTAGGGACCAGTGAACAGGACTTTGTTACATTCAGTACAGGAGACTGTCCCAGCAAGTAATATGTGCACATAAATATTTGCTGGATCAAAGGTGCTAATTTTACAAAGATAAACTATATGCTGAATTGATTTGGAACAGTCTATAGTGTATCAGTAAAAAAAGCTTACAGTCTGCTATACACAGTGATTTGGTTTTGTTTTTTTTTTTTTTCTTTTTTCGCAGGTGTTGCTGGCAACCACAAGTGTCAGAGTTAAAATCCAGGGATTTTTTACAGAATTGCAGGGCTGAACTGGTCTGAGCCCATTCCCAGCATTGGTAGATGCCTGAGCTCCATGCTGCATCGTGAGGAGGTGGTACCCCAGGTATGAAAGCAGTTGTCCTCGTTCTGTGACCCTGCCAGCCCTGGTGGCTCTTCCCCGTGCTGTGGGGCGCAGTGCAGATGTGTCATCAGGAACATCTGAAAAATACATGTACATACCACCAGAAACACTGTTCTGCTGTCCATTCATCCACAAAGCCAGCAAAATGGAGAGGGAACTGGTGGTGACTTGGGGAACACTGCGCTACTGAATTATTAGTATTTAATTCACTAAAAAACTTAATGAAATTAATGTACTGGACATCAGCAACACCTCCATGTAACCTGGGCAGTAGATATCTGTTTGACTTTCTGTCTTGGCATGAGGAGTATCCAAAGGAAAATATCCCTCATACTGTAGGTTGTGAGGAGCATCCCTTTGCCTGCCTCATGCACACCCACCCTGCCTTGCCACTGGTAACGGGTGACATCCTGGAGACAAGATAAGTTACCAAGGAAGCACTCAGACAGGTTCAATTTTACTCGCACGTCAATTCTGATCTTGCATCAATAAGTATAATTAGCTTCTATTGACTTGAATTTCCAGAAAGAAAGCATCATATAAGCCATTGAATTAATCTCCGGTGTAAGTACTGCCATACGCAGATAGAAATTTGGTCCAAAGAGTACAAGGGTAACTTGCCGTGCTGTTGTACACGTAGCTAAAACCAGACATTGTAATTAATTCTAACTAAGATGCTCTTGTAGCCAGGTTTGACAAATAAACCTCTATTAGGATATAAAGCATCATTGATCGCTGGTAGATCAACCGGCAGCAGCGTGGTAGCGCACGGGCACTGGGAAAATAGAGTGTCTTCAGATCCGCTCCTGAATCAGAGACAGTCGAAGCTCGTGGGTACCCAGTGGGAGCGGGTGTCTAAAAGTCAGGCTCCATGGGGGCTCTGGTATCCCCTGCGGTACCTCCCAAACCCTATACAAGGGTGTGGGGGGTTGAAGCTGTGAGTCAAAGATGATCTGTCCCCATCTTCCCTGCTATGGACACGAGAAAACCGTGGACTTTCATCCCAAGGAGGGTGAGATGGGATATGGAAGCAACTTGGTTTTGCCCAACTATTTTTATCCCAAGTACAACCTCCTGCTCATCTCTAATCGGCTCCAGAAGCAGGAGTTTCCAGTGCCAGAAGTCATATTCGGAATCAGAAGAATTCAGGATTCAGCAGTGGGTAACATCTAGACTTCGTGAGAAAGCACAGTTTTTAAGAAGATTTCTGGCTTACTGTGGAAAGCCCCTTGTACACCTCAGCATTCGGCTTTTAATCTTTCACAACTTTGACCATGGAGATTTTCAAAACTTTATTTCATATTGAAGAGAAGTGGCCCAGACCCTGAGCTGCCCTCAGCTGAATGGGTGCAGCTCCCAGGGGAATTATCACTGAAGCGGAGGATACAGGCTGTTGTGTCTTTTCCTTTCCATGCAGTTACAAAGAACATGCTTATTCAGCCTTTTAACAGACTGGCTATTTCTACTTATTCAGCTTTTGCCATGTTCCTCATTATTTATGGATTCCTTTTTCTCTTGAATTGCTTTCCTTCAAGATTCTGGTTAAAATTCATGTGGTTTCAGCATTACCATGTTTTTCACTAAAGCCTTATCAGTGTTACCAACATCTGCTTTTTTAATGTCTTTTTTATATTAAATAAATTTATGTGACACTAGCTCTTTCACAGTATTTTCCCTTTTCTAGTGCCAGCAGCTCAAAATATGTTGCCACTGTCAACAGAATTCAAAATGTCTATCTTTTGAGATGAGACAGGCTGTAGGAAGAAAACTTTATTATTCAGATTGTGAAAGATTTGGATGTTTCCCATTTTGCAAAGTGATGTCTAGCTCATTTGTATCCGGACACAGCCTCTTCTCACTTGGGAAGAGAGAGACTGCCACTGCAAACTCTTTAAGGCAGAAAGTTTCTTTCTATTCCATGTTTGCACAGCCTCTGGCACGGCATGACAGGGGTGTGCCGTCTTATAATAATCACAATTAATATTTAACAAGGAAGCTGCAGAGAACAGGATGTGAAAACCACCGTCTCCAGCCGGGCACAGCGCGGTTGTCCAGGCTGGTACCTGCCCTGGGCTGGGGAGCTCCTGCCCCGACAACCAGTACCGCGTGCTGGGAAGTAACCAGAGGTGGGCTGGGCTCCTGGCTGCAGTCCTGCTCATCCTCTTACGAGGTTTGCTCTTTCCCCACGTCCCACTTCCACGTCCACATCTCCCCGTGGCTGATGGCTGAGGGTAAACCCAAACCTGCCCCGTCCCTGCCGGTGCTGGGATGCGTGACCTTCTTCTCTCCTGAGCATGCTTATTTCCCTTCTCCACTGATATTGCAATTAGTGGTGGTACATTTAATCAATTGTTTTGATACCTCGGGGCTTATCTGCCTAGCGATATTTTGGGATTGCTCCTGTGCTTTTAATTCACACCCTCCCTTAATCCAAATTAGCTTTTAAGTGTGGACAAGCCCCGTACTCCTCTGAGGCGAAGCTGTTGGCAAACAGGAGCGGCAGCATTTCCAAGCACATTCGGCACATAAGGACAACGCTGCGTCTTTGAAATTCCCTCTGGCAGCACTCGGGGGGCTGAGGAGGCACAGCGTGCCGGGAATCCCAGCCTCGTGCTGCAGGTAAGCACAGCACGGAGGAGGGACCAGCGCAACGTGAGGCAGAAGATGCTGGAGCGCTCGCTAAACAAATGGGTTTGGTTTTCAAGTTCCCTGGCAAGGAGTCATTGTCTGAGCAGAGCTTCCCATGGCAGAGGTGAGCGCTTGCCCACACATGTCGGGACTGAAGTGGCTGCCTTTGGCTGCTGGCTTATTTGGAGGAGGAGAGAAGAGGCATTTGTCTCTGCCTACATACAACTGGTGAAAGACAATCAGCATTTTTGCCTTAATGTGCCACATTTCCTTGCATTATCTCTAGATCACAGGATCAATGTGTTTTGTTTTTCCATTTTGGCCCTCCTTATTCTCTCACAATTTAGGTTTTGTAAACCCGCTGCAGTAACAAGGTTTTCTTGGATCAGTTTTCTAAGCGGATTGCGTTGCTTTGCAGGAGGGGAACAGTTGGGTTTATTATAGGTGGAGCTGATGGTTACACCTATGTCTGAGACAGTTGCTCAATACTTTCTGCTGTAAAACCCTGGTTTAATTACTTCTAATGTTGCAAAACTTTCACCAGCAAAGCAAAATTTTCCATGCTATTTCCTTTAAAAGGTAACTGCTCTCTCCCCTCATTGCCAACACAGGTGGGAGACAACAAATACGGAGCTAGATTCTTCTCCCTGCCCAATTTTGGGCTTTTGAGATTTTAGATCGCTAAAGAGTAGCCCCTGAATATTTAATAGAAGAATAAATCATCAATTAGCCTTGTTTTCACTAAGCATGGGCATTTAGTTCAAATGCCTACGAAATGCCTGGGAGAATGATTTTTGTAGCAGGCTCAGAATGCACATGCCTTCAATCAAGATCTGCAAAAGTTACACAAATTCAGTATTCCTTGGTCATCTAATCAGTGGATTTTTCTTTTCATTATCTTTTTGGAGAACTCTTCCATATCAGCTGCTTACTTACAACAAAGGCTTGTTCAGTCAGAAAATAATTTAAATTGACGCTTACTTTCTGTTCATGGACCTTTGCTTTAACGTTGCAATAGGAATATTTCTATGCATAATGTTGAGCAATCCAACAATGGGTTGCTGAATCAGGGCCTACTGGAAAAAAATAATCACTTTTCTGGGCAAAGCAGAAAAACTTTAAAACCAGATTTGGAATGATACAAATTATCCTGTCCTCCCAAAGATTTGTTTTCCCTAAAGACGAGTCCAACAACAACTGCCTTGCAACTTCGCGTGGGTGATTGCAGGGGTGAAACAACATATGGGTATAGCAAGACTGGATCCAGAGAGCCTGAGAAACATCCTCTGAGTCAACTGTGCCCACCCCAAAACACTCCTCAATCCCAATGTATGTGAGAAATCCTCAGTGGAGATTTCATTTAAATCCCTGCATTTGTGCCAGAGCAAGGAGCATTACCACTGTTAATCCGTGTCTTGTATATTGTCAGCATGTGGCTGATGGCCAGGAGCTGTCAGCTCATTTAAAGGTGAGTAATACTCCAGAATCAACAGTGTGCCAGGTAAAGTGTTTGGGGAGGGCAGCAGAGAGCCAGACAGCAAAGGAGTGATTCGTATTTTTGCTGCTGCATCTCTGAAAACACACTTTACACAAGCGCAAGTGGAGGAATAAATCCCATGATGACGCGAGTCTCTGCTGCCATTCCTACCTCTGACCACCACCGTTCCTTGCAGGGTGCCTACAGCAGACACCCGTTCATGGTGCTACATCTGCGGCCGGTCTCTGGTCCACAGCAGGAGCCCTCGCGCGGTGCCCAAACCCAGGTTACCCCCCGGAGGGGCAGCCACCCCACTGGGACAGGTCCACTCCTGCCCGGCCCGGCTGCCCTCTCTCCCAGCCCCTGCACAGGTGAGTTGTTCTGGTGGGGAAGGTCTGGCGTGGCCATGATTTCCCCCACCGGCCTTGCAGCTGTTAAAAACCATTTGTATCCACCTCTGACGAACAAGTTCCGTGCTGCAGAATTAATATGCTAATTCCTATATTTGCTTTGCATTGAGAAGTGTATCAGTGGTAGGGAAGATCATTTTGAGGATAAATATTTCTGTGACTCATCTCCCTCCTTCACTCCCTACCGTTCCATACTCAGGCTCCAGCTTGTCATTCCGGAGCAGTTTTTGTTCACTCTTGTGCTGGACCCTCCTGACGTTTCCTAGGACAACGAGGTCTCCGTCAGCAATTATATCAATGGCTTGTTTTGTCTTAGTGATATGAGATGTACTTCATCCAGACCAATTGGTTTCTAGCTCCTCAGGATGGATGCTTGTTACCTTCATGGCTGATCTCCCCTGAAGCACCTCACTCTGTGCATGCTTTGCAATCTTTTTCATTTATTTATTTTTTTTCCTTTTACAGTCGTGGTTGCTGGGTCCAATGATATTTCATTTGATTCTTAGCTTTCAGGTATGAAAAGGGAGGGAGGGAGACATTTCAGTGGAAAAGAGTTTCAAATCTCTGATCATGGAAGAAGTCCAAGTGTACGTGAAGGAAAACACCTTGCAGACTGAGAAATGAGAAGGTAAATAAAAAGAGCAGAACAGGTGTTATCTAAAAGAAATGTTATGAGTCAAATTAAACTCCTGACTCACAGTTTTGATACTTGCATCAACATCTACAAATAGTCTCAATTGCTTTAGCATGCCAGTAATTACTCTGAAGTGGATGATTACGAACTTGCCTCCAGTTACCTGTTGTGTATGAACAAGTGCAAGCTCAGGGTGAGAGAAATAAAGGCACCTGCCAGCTTCTCTCCTGGTAGAGAATGACTCTAACCTGTGAGCCACCAGCCCATGGCTTTGTTGACTTTGATTTGATTTCCAGATGCCCATTAACCTGCCCCGAGCAGCAGTGCTGGCCGCAGCTGCTTGCTGGACAGGCAGACAGGGAGACTGAGGCTGTCCTGAAAGACACATACTGGACAAGGCCTAAAAATCGAGGTGTTGCACCTAGCCTAGGTTTGACATGCCCCGAATATAGCAAGAATGTTAAAAAAACCCCACAAAACTGGTAAATTCATACCCGTGCACAGCAAACGATAGCACACACCAGGACACGAAGAGACCTACCACATACTGATACCAAAACCTACAAGCCTTTCCCACCCCACAGTAAGGAGGATACTTTGTCCTACAAGGTTATGGTGAGCTGCACTCGCTCTCGCAGCTGTCTAAAAGTACATGCATCCCAGAAAGCACAACTTGACGATAGCAGTTACAGCAGGATCGTGTGCGTTTTGCAGCGGTTTTCCCCCGAAACGCCCCAGGTGAGGCCCCCTCCGGGGCAGCGGGGGCTCCCGGTACCGCCTTCGTCTGCATAGACCCGCCCCCCCGACGCGCCATTGGCCAGCAGTCTCCTCAGCAGTGGTGCGGTCCGGGGGGCTGTGAGGCTCGGCGTCTTGCTTCGCATTCGCCCCGCCTCCGGTGGAGTGGGTGGGAGAAGCTGGTTCGTCGTTTCGGCGGCGGCGGGGCGAGGCCGCTCGCTACGATTGGTGGAGCGGCGCGTCCCTCCGCCGCGGCGAGGGCCGCACTTCCGCCTCGGTGTCAGCGGTGC
>JAVJGG010000009.1:28852879-28866699 GCA_035590195.1 Aviceda cuculoides
ACTGCCCCCCCCCCCCCCCCCCCCCCTTGCTTGCAAGTATTCTCCTTTCAAGTTAATATATTTAATTTGTTTTGAAATTTGCTGTGGCAGTGCACATCCAACAAAACCTTGTTAGCATACGAAAAAGCTGACAAATGTGCTAGTTCATTAACTCTTTGGCGGCACTCTAGTTCCAGTGTATTGAACTTCTAACACCCTACCTGCTAATGCTGGTGAACATCTGTGTTTATTTTCATGACAGCTTACTGTTTCCGTCCTTGGTCTCACAAGTAGATTCAATGTCTGTATAATGAACATGACCTAGTGTTTTATACATGTCTCATAGAGCTAGAACATGTGCTTTAAGAGCGAGAAAACCAGGATTTGTAAAGGTAGCAGGATGGTGTCAATAAAGCATTGGCTTTCCAGAATTGCTGCATGTAAAATTTCAACTTCAGGTCCGGAGGAATAAGACACTGCAGCTGTAGACAGCCAGCCAGACTTCAAAACTGATCTTGCTGAACTGCATTCCAGTCAAATTGGCTGCTCCAGCTGTAAATGCTTACCTTTCTATAGAAATGTAAATGTTTCTTTAAGGAGGAGTAACTTTTGGTTAACCAGCTGGGTCTTTGTTGAGGATTAACATAGGAGAACAAGTTAGTATGGAGTAACTAGTTACGTCGAATTAACTAAGTCATAGTAATTGCATGTTTAAACTTATACAGGTTGTTTTGAACAGGTACTAGTGTTTGGGGTTCTTTAATTGGTGTATAAGTTCTGAGGATCCAGAATCTCAGGGACATAGAGATAAGCTGGTTTTTTTCTTAATTTTTTTCTGTTGAGGAAAGCACATCTGGTGACAAATCTGAAGGATTACTAACCTATCCAGGTAAATGGCATAGGAAATTTCAACTTTTAGTACTTGATAGAGCTGTAAGCAAATGAAATGATGTTATGGACAACCATTACAGGTCACCTCCACAGCCTCATCTGGCATATAGGTGTGGAGAGCACAGGTGCCAGAGAGCAGCCTTTGACCACTCACCCAGCAGTGGATCTCCATACCTTTGGTTTCAGAGAGAAGCCTATGAAGGTGCAACCTCTCTTTGCAAGGTGTGCGTGCATCTCTTCTCATATAGATGCTCACATGTGTGTCACAGAATGCGTTGAGCAAATTAGATACTTCATAAAGTGATTTGGAAAGTCTTGCACTTTTGTCCTGGTTTTAAAAATAAATTCAAGTGGGAGGAAATGGTTTAAAATAGGTGGGAACTGTGCAAAGTCTGGGACTGATCTTACTGATACTGTATCCCTGGAAAAGAGTTCCCTGTACCTTCTACTGCTGGGGACTGTGAGCTTGTATCAGACCCTCCGATCTGCGCAGAGTTAAGTTTTTGAAAGCAAAGTGTGTTACCGGAGGCCAGATCACCTGGTACGTGTCACTGTCGAGTTCCAGGTTCAACACAGTGCTTGACAGAACACTTTGACAGTATTCCTAACAAGCTGATTGACAGGTACGGTACGACTTTGTTCTTCCTTCATCACGGGACCTTAGCTATCACTGTGGTGTAGGTGGTATGAATATTTACATTCTCTGCATCAAGGCTGTAAAGATCGCTGAGAGAAGCATGTTTTCTGCTGAGAGCAAGCCTCTCGGGATCTGTCTTAGTATGTGTTGTGACCGTTGGTGTACCATGCATGTTCAGGAAGAGCCCTTTCTGTTTGTTCTCTCTGTCTGTGACAGATGTACTGCTGGAAAGCAGTATGCCAATCTTAGTAATTACCTCCTCTCTGTAGAACCTGTTTCAAGGTGTGCTATGGACGTGGTGCAGGTATTTCCTTGTGTTTCCGCAGTATTTATTGCAAATGCATGCTTTATTTCATCCTTCGCCTTTGCAAAACATCCTCCTGTCCTTTAAGAAAAGGACTGTCTGTGGTCATCAGTCATACAAGAATGTGTGAACCTTTTCTGATAAATTATGAGAATTTAAAGGAGTTTTAATGAGTAACCTGCTTTTGAGTAGTTGTGCAGCACCGATGAGACTTTTTAATAACCAAGGTACAAACCGGACTTTGTGCCCATGTGACTAGTAGTTATATTTCCCTCCCTTACCTGTTCAGGTTTTGGGGTTACTTTCTTGGGACAAACATAGCATTTTTATTTCAGCATTGTTATCTGCATTTCTAAATTGTGTTATTGGACCGCATGATATCTTGTTTATCCTGTTTGTAGATGGCTTTACAACATCACCAAGGTGCAAAGCTTATTTCAGAGGAACCAAAATAGTAGTCCTTTGATTAGAAGATACCAGAAGCTCTTACAAGTTTTTGACTTCACATGCTACGCTTAGCTTAACTCTTGCTAGTCTGGTTTTGTGTATTGTAGGCATTGGCATGCAAATAAGCAAAATGACTAGAAAAACTAGGTTCTGCCCAAGTAACTTGTTCAATGCTTGCTTCAATAAACTATGTTAAGCTTCGTTGTTTTCTGTTAATTGCTTTGGCAATCACTTTAAATGTAATTTCAAGGAGTAAAATCATATTATGAATATTCTGGACAACCTAGTACAGAGAATTTCTCAGAGCAAAATATAAGATAATACAGCCGACAGTACAGATTTACCAACCCATTATGAAGTTGTGCTGTTGGGATAGGTATTACACTGTTTTTGGATGTTTTTATCTGTTGTCTTTCAGTTTGAGTTTCAAAAATAACATCTCTCCTGTAGGGAAATCAATCTGTTACAAAAATGAAAATAAATACGTCAGTTTTTATTCATGCACACAAATCCCATAATAAACCCAATTAATGTATAGCAATCCATAGCCTTAAAATATGAGGAAATAGATGAGCTTTGTCACTTATCATGTAAACCACAAAATCTGGGCTGCTTGTGGTCAGGAGTGTGTTGTCATCATTAAATTACGAATCTCCAGTTCTCTTAAGATGCCTCTACTTGCAGCTTTTTCCTGTTATTATAAAATTATTTATATCAGTCCCTCTTTGGTCATCAGTGTGACAATGCAGCTGGGCTGCAATTCCCAGGCAAAAGCACCTTTCTGAGTGTCTGTGTCTTGAGTACCCAGGCCCAGCCTGTAAGCACTGGCTAAAGTGAAGCCCACTAAGATAATTTTAACCTGTAAACCAGCAAACCCTGGTTGCCGAAATAGTGCTCTCTACAGCAAAGAGCAAATGAAGTCCTGTATGGAAAACTGTTACATTCCTATTGATTACTATGTAAGAAAATATCTAAATATACTTTCTTATTCCTTCTGCACTGTCGGACTAAAAGATGTGAACATGATATGGTGTTTATGCTTTATGAAAGGTTTTTCATGATGGCAGTTGGTCCTAAGCTCCTGAAGGTCTGTCTGACACAGGAGAATTGCACCCTCTTTTGAATGGCAATTTTGATAAAAGCTGTTAACTACAGCTGGTCGCGTGTAAGTGAATTCTTTTGGTACATCATGGACATGGAGGAGGAAATACAGATTACAAATGCTGAATATGAAGCAAATAGGATGTTTTTGTCTGCTGGCATTTCAGCCTAGTTTAAAGTAACTTTTTGCTGTTGCTTTTAGTAAGAGAAAAGGACTTAATCCCAGCTTTTTGGCTTGCGATAGCTAAATGCTGTTATCATTGTGTGTTCAGCTACATGCAAATTCATGTTAATCTCTGCTAAATAGAAGAACTGAATGTAAAAGAAGTGATATGAGCATTAAGTTATTCCCAGTGTAACTCTGACGCAAAATATATTACTTTATCCTTTTAAAAATGCTCATACCATCTTGGGAGAATTTGTGGCTATTATTTAAAGTGACTTCATGAATATTTTGTTCTTTAGGTAATAGTTACAAAGCTTGTATATAATTTACAGGGATATGACTGAACTTTCATTTTCAAATAACAACGAGCTTAAGGTGTGGTGTGAGGTGCATATCAGGAGAGCACAGCATAACTAACTCTTGCTTTCAGTTAACTCAAATCTTTGATTCTAGTTATTTCATTTGTACTTGGTGAGTGTTTTTATAGGAAAGCTTCATTGTCTTTGTAGTGAAACTGCATGCTGTGTGATGTAGTTCTACTTCACAAGTCCTTTTGTAATGCAATTATTATTGGGGAGAGTGGGGTGGGGGTGGGAGGAGAAACTGACATTCATGTGTATGACCGTGTTTAGTTTAAGGCTCTTAAGATAACTAACAATTTTTTAAGTCGTAGTTTTTATTTCTTAGTGCTTTCTATACAAGACTGTAGATACCGTACTGGAGTTGCTGTTACAAAGCATCTCTGGAGCTTGCAAGCTGTAACTGGCTGTGTTTGGATAGGGACCCTGTGGAAGTATGCTCTTTGCATTTGAACTGAACAGGGGTGGGTTTTGAACTAGCTCTTTTTTTTTGTTTTCATGTGTTGCAGATAGATATAAGGCTGTTTCAGAACAGAATCCCACCACATGAGCTGTATGCAATAACAGGATAGTCTTGTTGCAAGAGCTTAAATAAAAATAGAGACTAAACATAAAAAGGGGAGATGCAAGAAAACATGGAGAAAATGAGGGAATGGTAGTCCTGATCATAAAGGTTGTATCTTATGCATATACAAGTTTCCTTCTGGAATGGCTGCTGTTTTGCTAGAAGGATGCAATACTTGCAGACAATTGAAGCAATAAATGTCTTGCATCTTCAAGGATACAGTACCTTGGAGGGTTAAAGAAGCCCTCTAATGCAGCTTCTTTTTTGGCAAACTAGTGGAATCATTCCAGCGTGGTGATAATGGCGTCTGGGGTGAACAGTTGTCATGAGATGTTGAGTTCCTGTTTTCTGTAACAAAGTTTTCTTTGGATTCCTCCTTTCTGCCCCGATTGAAAGGTTTCTATAGTAGCATCCTCAAGGACAGATTGTCTGCAAAGATATGACACATTTGGAGACCTTGGAAAAGTTGCTTCTAGATGTATTGCTGGTGGGACTAGAAAGTTTGTAGAAACTCTTAAGACTGACAGCAGCTTTGGTATGAACAAGCATTTTTTTTTTTTTTTTTAACAGAGTCGAGGACTGGCTCCCACTAGACAAGATAGCACAGGGATAGGTACACTGACTTGAACTTACAGTACAGATTTAGAACAATGTTATCAATTCTGCTATTTAGTTCACCCAGAAACCTGAGCTAGCTGCTACTCTTGAACCAATTGTTAGTTAAGAGGATTTCTCCCTTTCTTTGATTCTGAGGCAGCATGGTTGCTAGTGGCCTGAACTGCCTGTATCTTTTTGAAGTGAAGCTGCTGCTCCTTCCCCTTATGTAAGCAGAGCACTTGCTGATAGCCTTGCACTGGAAGTCTTCAGACATACATGTATCTGACTTGTTAATGTTTTGAGCTGTTGTATCCTTGCCTAGGAGAATGCAGCATTTTGACAAAAGTAAGTCAGAAGCTTGTCACTGATGAGCAAGAAAGTTGAAGGAGGTTTAAAGGTCTTGGACTGGAGAACAACACAGGAAAAGGAAGGAAATTATCATCCAGCTGAGAGCAATTGCAACAGTGCTGTAGTAACAGTCAAGAGAAGCAGCTGTATAAAGTTTTGTCCTTGTGGAGGTGAGGACCTGTGAATAAGAAATTGCTGAATATTACATGGAAACTCAGATACTCACCGTGATTGACATAAAATCCTATAGTGGCAAGGAAATAGGGAGTTCCTAAGGGAAAAGTGAGAAACTGAAGTACCTGGCCTTAGCAGACATAATGCTTCAAGGCGAACACCGCATTCATTAACTTACATAAGTTCCAAAATGGGCTATTTTAGCTCTTCCTTCTGAATGGAGAATTGGAAGGACTGTATGTGTGAGAGACATCTGAATAGCTTTTTTTCTGGGCAGTGAGGTAAAAAGACTTGAAACACAGGAGGAATCATGCAGTTTGATTTCTTGCAGAGGAAGAAGGAATTGGCTTCAAACATGGCAAGCTCTTCTACTGGCTTTGTTTCTCTTAATTGGAATGGAATTGCGCAAGTTATAATTACTCTGGAAAAACTGTCACAAAAGCAGTGGGATCTTCAAGGGTCATAAAAAATTGAGACTGACAGATTGAGGTTGTTTTGGAGGAGATATTGATAGCATTGCCATGCTGTTGTTTATCATTGTGTACTTAGCTCGTTGTTGGTACCTGATGAACATTTGTAAGAGTGGAAACAAAATTTTCTCATTATTCTCCTTAGACTAAAGTTGGGTGAAGTAAAAATGTTTACATTACACCATTGCCAACCATCTGGAAAAAATCTGGTATAGTCTATCCATAAAGTAGAGCTGGAATGCTTCATAAATCTGTAAGTTATTTGCAGTGTGCTTGGTTTTACTAAGAAAAAAATTGTTGTTTCTTTACACTCTTCCTCTAGAGGGAAAAATCTCCAGTTGTCTCTTCAAGAGTTCACAGCAGTAGCCTAACAAAACTTCTCTAATGGTCACTAGATACTGATTGCATGATGTACAGTGAGGCCCAACATTTTTATGCAACAGTAAGATTTTGAGATACAAGGTTCTCTTTCTTGTTCCCAGCTTTCTGGGTTAAGGATGTGGTAAGGCTGATCTTCATTTTTGTTTTGCCAGACTTCTTTTTCTTCCTTTGGTTCTCTGCTCCTTCTAGCTGTACTTGCCTGAATTTTAACTTGTAGTAAATAAGATGTATTTCACAGTGATGTATATGATGTATTTATATATAGAGAAGTGTGGCATAGTACATCAGCTGTTCTTGTTGTAGGTAGTATTCGTCTTCAGAATGACTTTGGTATCAAAGAAGGCTGTTTACTTATGAATGCAAAAATCCATCTTTTACCATAGGAAGAAATAGGAAAATTAGAATTTGTCAAGTCTGCATGTTTGTGCACACAAGAAAAGTGGAAGTTGCTAATTCTGTTCCCTGTCTTGTCAAATAGATCATCTAAAGCAGCTGGGTATTTGCAGAAGGCGACTTCGACAGCACACAGATACTTAATCTCTAAATCAAGTTCAACGATGCATTAGAGGAAGCTGGATTGGCTGTACAGAGATTTCATACTGAAGGATGAATAGTGAAGAAGAGTTTTATGATGCCGTTACGGGTAAGTGATGGGCACAGTGCCAAGAAAATAAAAAAAAAGCTATAAACTGCATTGTGTGTGGTGAGGGGCTAGTAATATATTGCTGTTAATAATTAAAGTAAACCGTTGTTTGTAAAACTTGTAGTGCTGTCTTCTGAAAAGAAGAAAGGAAGAATTATAATTCAGGTTCAGACTTGGAGAGAGGTGTTTTTTATTAAAGCTTAATGCTGGCTATCATTTTATCACTATAACAGTCTTTTAGTAGTCAAGTCTTGCTTTAATTTTCTGTAAAATGCGGGTAATTTAATAGCAGCTTGAGAAGTAATGCTTTTAAGACCCTTTGAAAGGTGAAATATCTTCCATGGGTTATTTTTATTGTTATTTTATTCATATCTTTATTTTAATGGAAAACTTAGTGTGAGGAATTGAAGTAGAAAATGTTTTTCTAGTCAGAAACAAATTACTGTAAAAGTATGCTTTCAAGATAGGGAGCCAAAAGTCTTTGCAATCCACTGTTGTTTCTAGAAAAGCAAATATGAATCACTTCACACTTGATTAGTGTATCAAGTAGTACTTTTCTTTGAACTAAGAAGGATGAATGGTTATTTATAAGAGCCTTACATGGTTTTAGTGGTGAAGTAAAATGCTTAAAGTATTTTAATAAAAAAAAAGAAATCCTTTCCAAGAGCTCAAACAATTTTAAAGTCTTCTACTTAAATGTCTCCTCAGAAATGAGGTGAAATGAGAAATGCTGGCCATGGCAAGTGTAGAGTGCTTAGTATAGAATCATGGGAATGAAAAGAGAATAACGGGAAGTGTGAAAGCTGAAGGAATGGAAGTAGGATGGCATATACAAGTGGGGAAGGTAGGCTTACACATGGTTGGTTGGAAATTCATATGAGGAGTAAACAGAGGGGGCTGGGTGAAGCAGTGTGACTGACAGCAGGCTGTATAGGACTTGTCACAATTATGTCACAGAGAAGGAAATTTGGATTGCAATCATGCTAGCTAGGAGTGATAGAGGCTAGTTCGTTGTACCATAAAAAATCTTGAAAACACAATGGATTGTTCCTGTATGTCTTTAGTAATCTTTCAGTTCTAAGAGCTCAGGACCATGGCCATAAATGAACTAGATTTTTCTTCTACTGAAAAAGGTGAACAGAAATGTGCCTCCAAGTATGAGGTGTGTGTCGTACAGCTTTGATGTTGATGCATTCCTTTGTCTTGCTGCAGAAATACACAGCCCTCAGTGTTTGAGTCATCTGCATTTGAATACTCTGGTTTTGTCCTCTTTCCTCTTCTTTTTCCCCTTTCTTCAGTCTTAAAAAATTGATTCTCCCTGCAAGTGCTCAAGGTGGTAATGACTTCTGAGCTATTGTGCATGAGATGTTCTTGTACCTTGCAGTCTTGGCTGGCTCAGCTCAGAAGTGGGATGGTGTGCATCAGTTCTGTGAGCACTCCTTGTCCCGTCCTAATCTTGTTCTTCCACAGGGAGGAGTGTGATGCCAGGAGAGAAGTTTCTAAGCAAAAGAGGTTTCTAAGCAAAAGAAGGGCTCTCAGCACAGCCCTCTTCTGATGGAGGGTGTTTGATCTGCAGCAGCCACTCCAGGAACTGAATGAAGTTGGAACTTTTTTCCCTTTTGGTTTAAGATGAGTTCTAAGTTTGCAATAGTTTGTTTCAGATTCTTTCTCCCTTGGGACTGTCTTTAAAGACAGGTGCTCAATCTCTTTCTCCAGCTAGGTGCTTTAGAAGATGCTGACAGTTTGATGGATTACTTGCACAAACTTAGTGAAGTCTAGACCTAGTTCTTTGTAGCTGTGTCTTGTCCAAGTCATATATAAATGTGATGCTAAGAACAACTGTAAATAGGTCTTTCTGCATTCATGTTGCCCAAGTGCTGATGCCTGTAGCAACTCTTTGCTCCTTTTAGCGCCATGGACTGTATATCTTTCAGACGGTGCTTTGCTGAATTTTTTGGGTTCTAATGGGTCCTGATTGTGCCTGCCTATCTCTTAGTTTTTGTATGGTCTGGACATGGTAGGTGTAGACCCAGTACTCCCAGGAGCTATAGTTCAGAACTGAGGTCCTTTCTGAGCCAAGGTGAGCTTTCAGGTTCCACAGTGAAAACTTCAGGATTTGGGGTTCCAAATTTTGAAAAAAAAATGAAATGCCCTTGGCAGACTCCTTGGTCTGTTCTTTCCAAGGATACTCTCCTTCCTTTAGGTCAGATCAGTAGGTGGGCAGAAGCCACCTTTAGACAGATGCTTGTTCTGCTCTAAGTCTAGGATTGGGACATGGCTACCAGGATCAAGCACATTCTCCAGCTGTGTCTTAACTCCATGTTGAGATGAAAACAGCATGTACGCCATACTCTACTCCTCTTGTTCCCCCAGAGTCCTGGGCCCTGGCTTCCCCAGAGGGAGCTGCAATGCGTTCCCCCAGGTTCCCTGATTTTAGTAATTGGGTACTGTGGTTTGTGTCCTATAAGTAGCAAACCAGGCTTAGTAAAGCACTTGAACTCTGTGTGAAGTTACGTTTTAGAATTCTGCAGCAGTCTCAGCAGCAGCCCAAGTAGTATGCCACCTCCTTTAAGATACTATGAGTTCACTCCTTGAGGAAGCCACAACTTTTCTGTAGTTATTAATTGATGACATCCACTTTTAGAACATTAATCTATCCTAAGGAGACCCCTGGTTTTTGTTGTGGTGGATTTCATCTCTGGCTGAGAAATTTCCTGCTTCTGACACAGTCCCTATCACATCCAAAAGACATGCTCATGTGATGGAATTGTATGCTGCGTGGCTGGGAATCATCCTCCTGGTAGATGGTTTGGCCCTGACTGGATGATAATTACACTTGTAAATGTGCAGGATGGACTGTGTTATATAGGTGATGAATTGAGTTAGTGACCAGTAAGGAGTTTCGATGGAGAGAAGTTTCTTTGCATTCAGAGGTTTTTAGCATTGCTGATTAGTTGGACGCTTGACATCCTTACTTCATGAATGTGTACTCCCCTTGGGAATCTGTTGTGAATGTTACTTGTGATCTCAGTTAATTCTTCACAGCCCAGAACCTGCTTTTTCTCAAATACAGGAGGTAGTCTTCTCTCAGACTGGATCAGGTAAAGCGGTCAATCCTTTGATGAACTTCAGGCTCTTTGAAATTTTACGAGATGGGGAGCGTATAGCTTTGATCACTTGCCTCTAGCCTATATCACCATGGATTTATTAATCTCATCGCAGACTTCTTAAAGACTGTGTGCTATCAGGTTCTGCTCTGTCAGAACTGTATCCTTCATTAATTCTGTCAGATATCCATTTGCCAAAGTGTTTTGTGAAAAGATTGCCACAGAACAGGAAAATGCTTGGCTAGTTATCAGAGTAATTTATTTTTTACAAACATGAATAGTTTAGTTTTGCTTTTTTTAAATATTACCCTGCAGTTCCGTGGAAATCTGTTCGGTCCCTTTGACGTTAATCTAGCCTGGTGTATTTGTGAGGATGTTGCCCTTCTGTTTCCTGTTGCTTGGCTGTTGTTCACTGTAAACTATTGCTTTCACTTGGGGATGAGGAAGCAAGGTACTTGCTGCCAAATTTATGTATTTTCGTAATATCTAGATCAAATACAATCAGCAGATTCTGCCATAATGCTTAAGTACTGCAGATCTTGTGAAAGGCCAGCCTGACTCCTGTCGGAACAGTGTGATATGGCTATGTGTTGTGAAGTTGGACTTGTTTTGAAAAGTGGAGAATAGTGACTTCTGGCAAAGAAAAAAATTACCTCTTGCTTCACTTGCTATCTACACTTTCAGTGTATTTATCCCTATTCCTTATGCCCTTTTTAGATCTGAAAATTCTCAGTATTACGCTATTTTGATACCCTCTCTGTCTTGAGGGACAAAGCTTAATTAGTATTTAAGGAAATTGCTCACTGTACGAAAGGGGCGGTCTTGTGTCTTTGTACATGACTCAGAACAGTGTGCCTCTGCTCCCTCATAGGTGGATGTATAGCATAGTCTGAGTGGACTTGTTTCGTTTGCAGGATGTGGAAGAAGAAGGCTAAGAAAACTAGAGTTACTGGCAAGTCACTTTTCTTTAAGCTCTTGAGATAGATTAATGTTGGCACCCAACTTAAGTGTTTGAAAATTTAAGACTTTTTAAAAGCTTTTGTTTCACCCTTAATACACATAAGTTGGGACTTTTGATTAAGCTAATTTTTGACATTTTATTTCTGTGTGTGGTCCCCTATTCCCCTTTTAAGTCCCCATTTTTATCCTCACTTCCAGTGGCTCTTCAGTATAAAAACTGTCCTGTAAGTAACACATACCTACTCAGTTTTGCAAGTTCAAGGCTTTAATGGCAACTGCAGAAAGGCTCTTTTTGTAAATTAGAAAAACTAAACCAAATAATTTCAGTAAACTGTTCTTATTCCAGATCAGTACTTCCTCTGTGAAGAACATTCTCTAGATAGTACTTCACAGAACTATAATACTTGGAACTTCATTGAGAAACAGCTTTTAAAACTTTCTCAATGGGCTTGTAGTAGACAAGCCAGCTGATACTTGAAAGTATAGTTGAAAGTCTAGTGATTATCTAGCTGTGTACTCTAGTGGTTTGGTTTTGGGGGTTGGTTCGTTTGTTTTGTTTTTAATTAGGTGGAGATGCACTTTAATAAAGCAGACTTTACACTTCTGATATATCTTATTTTTCTGGAGCAGGGATTTAATATTTCTTGTTTGTATGCAAGGCATTTGTTTGAATTGGCATTTATTTACTTACCAATGACATATTGTTGTCCATAAATTATATATATACCCGAATCTAAATTCCCATTGTGTTGTACAGGAACAAGGTAAAACAATTCTGAATCGTGGAGAAACAGAAAGACTAGTGTGGATAAAAACAATGAGCATTTGATACAATTTGCAAGGTTTCAGGTACAATGTAAAGGCTATTATTCCAGTAATATTTTTCATAACTATTCCCCTACAAGCCAGTTGACTATTCCTGTTATGAAGCTTTACTTCTACATTTAGGTGTGCTTATCTCATTGAAGTGCTCATTAAATGTGATGCTCTTCCTTATGTTGTGTGCACTTGATCAGCTTTCTAGCTGAGGTCACATGTACCAAAAAGCTCATCTGTTTTGTCCAACTTCATCAGTCAAACTAATAAAAGTTATTTTGTTATACCCTACAGTACTTGCCCTTTCCATCTCCTTGTACTGTAACAGGTTCCAAAAAAAGCTAAGATGTGATTAGAAATGCCATTTTTAAAGTATAAATATTTTGTTGTGTGTTGACTGAAGATAGGCATGTGGTTTTTTAAGACAGGTGTTTCAGGGTAGTCTTCATTTTAATGACCTGAATATGTATATGACTATCATACTTTCCAATTTAGTACTAAGACTGCTAAGGTGTGGTTATTGCTGTATAATTGCATGCTTGTGACATCAAAATGTAGGAGATGGTTTAATACATGACATCACCCATTACACCTGCTGTTTACCAAATAAGATCACAAGGAAACACTACCGATATGCAGTTTTGGATGTTATTGTCGTGGTCTTGATCCCTGAAAAAAATGCAGCTTTTTGTTTCTGAATGTGTGTCTCGCATGAAGTACTCAAAGTAAAAACACCCTGTTGGAGAAGTTAACAAAAAGAAAAGTCGAAGTACTACTTATGATAGATACTCTCTGTTTTTAAAAAGTTAATGACAGAGGATCATAACATTTTACTCTAATTAAAATTGAAATAATCTTTGTCAAAACGGATTTCTTTACTCCATTAGAGTGTTTACATGCTTTGTAATATTTCAGAATCTTTCTGTACCTACAGCTGGACTTTGAGATAGGCTGTAGCTGAGCATGGTGGTGACTGTCAGCACATAGACAAGTGGTTGGCCAGGTTGTGATAGCTGGAATGAAAGGAATACAAAAATGATGTTAGTGTATTCCTTAAAACTGTGGCAAGGATTGTATGCCAGCAAATACACATGTTTTCATGTTGCTTTTGGATTCTGACTCTAAAATTGGAAGCTGGAAACTAAAGTCGTCTTGTGGTTCTTGATGAAGAATTGACCCTTGTGGCAGTAAGAAAGGACTTAATGCTCTTTGAATTACTTTCAACAAAAATACTCCTTTATGTATGGTCCACTCAGAGTTGCGGTCAATGGCTTGATGTCCAAGTGGAAAGCAGTGATGAGTGGCGTTCCTCAGGGACCTATTGGGACTGGCACTGTTTAACATCTTTGTCGGCGACATGGACAGTGGGACTGAGCGCACCCTCAGCAAATTTGCCGACGACACCAAGCTGTGTGGTGCGGTCAGCACTCTGGAGGCAAGGGATGCCATCCAGAGGGACCTTGACAGGCTTCAGAGGTGGGCCTGTGTGAACTTCATGAAGTTCAGCAAGGCCAATTGCAAGGTCCTGCACATGGGTTGGAGCAATCCCAAGCACAAATACAGGCTGGGTGGAGAATGGATTGAGAGCAGCTCTGAGGAGAAGGAGCTTCCTCATCAAGCAACACCCCCAAGTCAACATGACACAGCAATGCACGCTTGCAGCCCAGAAAGCCAACTGTATCCTGGGCTGCATCAAGAGAAGTGTGGCCAGCAGGTCGAGGGAGGTGATTCTCCCCCTCGATTCCACTCTCGTTGCAGTACTGCGTCCAGCTCTGGGTTCCCCAGCATAAGAAGGACATGGACCTGTTGGAGCGAGTCCAGAGGAGGCACACCAAGATGATCAGAGGGCTGGAGCACCTCTCCTGCGAAGGCAGG
>JAVJGG010000009.1:28866947-28886086 GCA_035590195.1 Aviceda cuculoides
GGCTGTGGCTGCCCCATCCCTGGCAGTGTTCAAGGCCAGGCTGGATGGGGCTTGGAGCAACCTGGTCTAGTGGAAGGCGTCCCTGCCCAGGGCAGGGGGGTTGGAACTGGATGATCTTTAAGGTCCCTTCCAACACAAACCATTCCATGATTCTGTTACACTGAATGATCAGCAGTGCTTTCTATTGTGATACTGTGACAGTTGTGAAGAGGGATTGTGTTAATGCAGTGTTTTAGGGTGCTCGGTATTGATTCTGCAGCTGATCCTTATGTGTCGTTAACAGTTGTTTTGTTTCTGCAGTCAGTCTGTGTAGCAGCATTGACAAGAGGCCTGTTGCTGTTGATAGTGACCAAGCGTGTGTGTGTGTGTATGCATAAAATGTTTTTTACAATTTTCTTATTTAAAGGTATATGCAAAATTGTTGTTATTCTAAGTGTGTGTGTGGAAGTAGTGTGACTTAAAAAAAAAATAAAATCATTAGGCTAAAATCTTGGATTTTTGGTTTAGTCCAACTTGTACTTAGGGCAGCTTGATTACAGAAGCTTGTGTTCCTGTAGATTCCTGTTGGTTTAACTTTTTTTATGGTTAAAGCTGTTCAAGGCATGTTGTTATTGGGGGCACTAGCATTTAGTTACAACGGTGTTTCCAGTAGCTCTCTACCCAAGTGGATGGAACTGGGTCATAGGAAATGGAACCACCTGCTGTATGCCATGCTTTGGGTCGCTTGTAGGCTCAGGGCATGATTCATCTTGGTGTCCACAAGTTCTTGCTGTAACTATTACGGAGGTGTTATATGATTTGCACACACGGATGGCAAAAAGAAGTTAGACAGCCTACTTTTGTTTTGCTCTGGGTGTGTGGGTGTTTGGAGGGGGATTGTGAAATAGTGGTTTTCTTTTTTTTTTTTTTCTTTTCTTTTTTTTTTTTTTTTTTGCTCCTTGCCTGTTAGCAGTGTAAGTAGGCTAAGTAAAATTTTTTTTAAGGTCTTTGAGGAAAACTATATAACTGAACAAAATTATTGTAATCATATTGCAGCTCTGAAGAAGAGACAATCAGCTAATCTGATTAGGAGCTACTGAAGAACTTGTAAGATTCTAAAATGGTTTTATATTCACCAGTGTGAAAAAGTAGTTGAGAATGCTTGATTCTAATGCAGTACTTGGCTCTAAATACTCTTGGAAATCAGGTCACTTAATAAAGGGTTTTCACTCTGATATTCTTTAAAAAAAAATAACCTGGTATAAGTATACTTATGCTGTGAGAGTTACAAAATGTGAGTGCCACTCTGTGGCGTAATAACGTTCCTAAGAAAATCGTTGCCTTATGGTTTTTATACAGGCTTTGATTCTGACAATTCTTCAGGAGACTTTTCAGAAGCAAATCATAAAGTTGCAGAAATGCTTGATCTAGATCCGCACCAAAGCAATAGGACTGGAAAGCATAACGGAGAGACAGAGATTCAAGAAAATGGAATTAAGAGACACAGGTAAATGCAAAGTACTGCATAGTCAATGAGAAGTGAATACATTCTGGCTCATTATCTTTTGGGACATTACTCTTCTCATTGGAAGAGGCTGATTCTCTGGAACTGAAAAGACTTGTCTGCTTCCTATGTCAACTCTAGGTTAATGCTTTGCTTCCTTTATAAATTGCTTCAATACCTACAAATGAAAATGTCTTGTTGTTTAAGGGGCTGATAATGACAGTTGTTTTTTTTCCGATTACAGGACATCATTACCTGCCCCAATGTTTTCTAGAAGTGATTTTAGTGTGTGGAGCATATTAAAAAAATGCATTGGACTGGTAAGTTTCCCCCTGCATAATTTAAGCAGTTTGTGCCAAAAAAATTGCTTTCATCTGATAGGAAAGTTTGGGATCTGTTTGAGTTCCTTGGAGAGCCCAGTGTAGGCTTGGTGTATTAATGGTGTGATGTCACTGGGTCCAAGATTTGTTGTTGGACTCGGAGACACAGACCTTTGCATTGCTCTGTGTTGTTAAAGGACCCCGATGCTTGCATCGTTATTGGCCATCACTGCTCTTTTCTTTTAATCCTTTAACAATTCAGTTACATGTTTGATTACTTCATTCTTACTAGGAATGAAAATGATGTTCTACACTGGAGGGCCTTACTGCCATAGCCTCTTTTTAGAAGCATTAAGCAATTACATTGATGTCTAGTCTAGGTCTGCCAGTACAGTCTTTTGTGAATGCAACAGACAAGTCAGTGAGCACTTCTGCTGGCTTAACTTATGTCATCTAGGAGACACAGCTGTACTGTCAAAACTCCTTTTATTAGGATGAGTGACCTATCTACTAGAGTGCTTTGCTTGGACCAAATCAATTTAAGTCAGTTAGGGGTGATGTTTGGGTTTTGTTTGGGGGTTTGGTTTTTTTGGGTTTTTTTTCCCCTTACTGCCTGTGACAATGCAAGGAAAATGTTTCATTAACTTCATCTGGTGGTATTCTCCTTTCCACTAAGTTTTAAGCTCTCAAATGATGCTTTAGTGCTCAGTCATGAGTGCAACTTTTTAATTAAACAGCCAAATTTGCTTGGATATAGTAAAAGACCTGGGGAGTTGGAAATCTCTGTGTGAACTTCATGTCTGTCTTGGATCCACATGCGAAATGAGAAACATTCTGACGCAAATAACAGGTTGCTTAAATAAAGCCACTAAAATTTGTTAGAGCAATTCAAATCCTGTTCTTTATGTAACTGTTCCTTTCAAAAAATAATTCGTGGTTACTGCAGTAAAATAGTTAGATTTTACGCAAATAGGTATGTGAGGATTTCAAAGGAATGCGTGGTACTTAAAAGTCAGTAATGAGCTGGTTAGCACGTTATTGCTGCTATCTATGGAAATTTTAACCACTTCTGTTTTATGTAGACCACAGAATAGAAGGTATCTTTTTTCTTGAATTTACAAGGTTAACTAGATCAATTTTTGAAGTTGTTTATTCTTTCAGATTGCTACTAGGCTTCTGTAGCGCTTCTAGCCCCTTTCAGTTGTAGCACTTAGAGGTCTACTATAGGGTTGTCAAATGTCTTTCCAAGAATGCTAGAAGTAAACTAACCTACAACTTATTTTCAAAATTCTTGTTGTTGTCCGTGGTTAACTTAGTGTTGTGTCGAAGAAATTAACTTATCCTTTTGTTACCTAGGAGCTGTCTAAAATTACAATGCCTATTGTCTTCAACGAGCCACTGAGTTTTCTTCAACGGATAACAGAATATATGGAACATATATACCTCATTAATAAGGCTTGTAGTCATGCAGACCCCCTGGAAAGAATGCAAGTAAGTAACAGCTACCACCTTCTGGTTAGTTAGGAAGATGTTTTTCTCTCCTAGAGTCTTTCATTTTAAGACAATTTCTCACTTGAGTGTATTTCTTTCTCTGGAGCTATCATAAGAATGCCCATATTTGTCTGTCTAGACAAGTTTCTTGTTTCATAGTGGCTGTATTAGATATTTGTGACACTTTCACACTTGATGCTGTGCACAGAGTTTGAGCCAAAAGTCTAGTGCTGGAGGGTGCCACAACTGATGATGCCCAAGGACCTCAATCCTTTTTTAGGACTGCTTTAATTGTGACTCTTTTTGTGGTTTTATGTGTTGTGAAGGTGAAATCTTGGCTTTAAGTCACCCTAAATTGATTTGTTGAGTGGCTCCATGATTTTTAAGTTACTGGATGAAAAATTGTTGTGGCAGAGACAAGCTTTACCACTCTTCTCCAAAACTGGTTGTTGTTGGGAATAGAATATAGTACCTGGCTACGAGGACCTGAATATGGTGAAACCAGGCCTGTGTATATTAGGTTATACTGGTATTGCTTGTAGCTGTGTTTTTACTTAAGTGAAACTGAAATGTGTGTCTTGTATTCTGTGTTTGTGTAGTACATACCCCTACTTATCAGCCTGCAGGAGCTTCTAAGTGTCATTTGTACCTGCTGGTATGATTCAAGAAATCTCATCTGTATGAGAGAGAACGCTTGTCTGACATTAAGAAAAGCAAGATTCTCTTCCCATGAGCTTAGTGTGTGGGGCAGTCAAAATAGGGGAAAAGTAGATTTAAAAAGACAGGCTGAACTCTTAGAGGTAGATGGAGAAACATGGGGCAGAGTATAACCTGTCAAAATTTACTACAGAAAATAATTTCTTTTGGAAATGAGATTCTTATTAACGCTTGTATTTCCCCACTTCTATATCGCTTATCCCATGGCTTACAAATGTTTTGGCCTTAAGCAATATATAGTGCTTTCTTTCTGGAAGAATAATGAAGTACTGTAATGTGCAACAAATACAATATATTAAACGTAGAGTTTTAATGTACTGTTCTCATAACAATGTGTTCTTAATTTGCTTATAGGCTGTAGCTGCTTTTGCAGTTTCTGCTGTAGCTTCTCAGTGGGAGAGAACTGGCAAACCATTTAACCCGCTGTTAGGAGAAACTTATGAATTAACCAGGTAATAATTACTTTACACTGGGAGCTGGAGCTATTTGTGTTCTTGAGTTAGCAGACTCTCATACTAGTTTAGCTGTTTATTCAGTAAAATAAATAAAAATCTACTAAAATGTATTTTTGAGTATAGCTAAAATTCTTTTCCCCAAACTATCTCAACATCTTTGAGAAGTTGTTATAAAAGCCAATAATTTTATTTCTAGGTTTAGGCAGAGTATTCTTTGAGTTATTCAGAGAAAAATTCGTCCTTGTTCTTCCACCAAAGTCATTTCCTGACCGGACACAATTAATTTAAATAGTGTTTTACTGGTCATGTCAGATAGAGTAGTTAGTCTGAAGGACTTCCAGCTTGCTTAAATAAATGGGTGATAGGTCTGCAGTGGAGAAAAGAATTTTCAGTCAAACCTTCTCCTGCTGCCCAAAGAGTTTCAGTATTTTCATGAGTTATTTCAGTGAAACATCTTCCGATGCCTTTCTGTGTAGAAAGTCATTTAGATGTTTGAATGTGGGTTGGTTTGGGGTATAAAGAGAAAGTGTTCAGAGTATGGATTCTTTCATTTCATAAATTGTAAATGTGTTATGGGACTAGAAAAGGAAAAGTCTCACCTTCAGTTTAATCTAAAAAACCTTCAAAAAATTTTTAAAGTATCAAGTAACTTTTCTTTTGTAATGTTAAAAAAAATATTTACTGTTTAATGCTCTTTTTTGTTGTTCCTAGGGAGGATTTAGGATTTAGGTTTATATCTGAGCAAGTCAGCCACCACCCACCTATTAGTGCATTTTATTCTGAAGGCCTCAATAAGGACTTTATTTTTCATGGATCAATCTATCCCAAACTAAAATTCTGGGGAAAGAGTATAGAAGCAGAGCCTCGAGGAACAATTACTTTGGAGCTTCTGAAGTGAGTATGAGAAGTAAATACCTTTTTTATGTTGATCTCCTTAACATTTACTTGAATAAAAAGATAGGTGATAATCATTCTATTGGCTCTTCATAGGTGTTTATCTAAAAACCTCTTGCTGAAGAGATTGTAAGAGTTTATTTACATGTTAATTTTCACTGCTTAATTTCAGGGCTCTGTTTTTTTAAGTTATGCCATGCTTGCATGACCCAGTCTTTCCACAATGAAAGTTAATGTTTCTTAAAAATTGAATGCTACTGAAAGCTTGTTCTGTGAAGGCATGTAAAATTTAAATAGATAAAATTATATTACCAGGCTATTCAAGCTCATCTTGCTTTTAAATATTGTTGTTGGTTTTGATTGTTTGTGCGCATATGTTTGTGTGGAAAGAACTGCATCTTCAGAATAGCCGTTCTATGTGGTAAGGGAACGTGAGAAACTTGTCAGGATTGCCTTGTCACCTGTTTAACACTTCCTGTGTATGATCACCTTCCTGTTAAAATCAAGAATGCCTCTCCAGATTGCTCTGAGGCTTGTCTCTAATTACATATGTGTCTCATAAATTACGTGACTTTCCATAAGTTGTTTTGTGCCCTGGTGGGACAAAGACTCTTGAGCTTTCCCAAGTAGGACACAAGGATGCACTAGATAATAGTTGCAGAAAAAGTAATCTGCAATTGAACACTTAAAGGTGCTTTTATAAAAGCTTTCCTCAGGCCTAACTCTCTGGTTGTTTTGAAATGTTGTCTTATGAACTTTCTAGACATTTGGTTTCAATAAAGAGTCAACTTGCCTGCCATATCAAGCATTGACTTTTCCTGTAGTTTCTTTTGAAAGTATAGTTTAATTTTCAAGCTGCTGGCGTCTAATCTTCCAAAGCTTATAAAAGTATGAACTGGTCTTGGGTATAAATGGTGATGGAAATAAAGGAAATTTCTTCTGAATCTAGAAGGGACTATGAATGTTAGTGTAGAATGCAGACATGACAAAAATAAAGTTTGTTGCTTCAGAGAGAGCCTGTATTTAGAAGACAATTAAAATTCTTGCTCTGCCTAATCAAATTACAGGGCACAGATTTAAACTGGAATATAAATGATTAAAGAATTTATTTTAAGTAATTAATTCAAGTTAGCAGCAGAAGTTGAAATAAAATTTTGAGCCTCTCAGTGTTGTGATTCATACTATTCTGTTGGTTTAAGTAGTTGTGAGAACTGCTCAGGGCCTGCGTGAACAATTGTTTAGGAAGTAAAATTGCAAGTCAATGTTAAGTACTGCATTTATGTTAACCATGACTTTGTTTTCAAAACATACTTTAGAAAACACACTTCTTCCTCACTTCTCCAGCACAAATAAGTGTTTCAATTTATCAGCACTGACCATGAGTGTCTTGTGTTTTGTTTTATGCTATACAGCTTTTGGTGTCAAGTAGTTCATGAATAAAAATGTGCGCGAAGGTTGGTGGGATGAATTTGGGGGATTCTGGTATTTTTTTCCCCACTGAAAGAGTAGTCATTGTTCTAAAGTGTGCTTGAAGGCAGGTCACTGTGGAAAATAGTCAGACTTCAATGATCTGTTTTTTCTCCATACTGGAAAATGATAGACCGGTTGGAAACATTAAATAAAGGTATTCTCTCTGTGCTTGCTCGAAGTAGAAGTTCAAGGCATTTGTTACAAAGAGGACACTGCTTGCTTTTGTAATTTTTTTGTATTAAAATAGAGTTTGCAAGCTTTCCTAAGATGGATTGATAACCAACCGGGTAACTTCAGCATTTCTTTTACCAGCATGGAAAGATGAGTGAGAATAGATGGCTTTGACTCTGCTGAGCTAGTGATAATAGGAATCTTGTTGTTTAACATTGTGACCACTTTTAGAATAATGTCTTTCAAGGATTTAGAATCTGCTAACTCATCTTTGTAAAGTTTTTCACAAAACATTAAAACCAAAATTAAACTAAGTGGAAATTTCTTCAATTCTAGGACTTATCCTTCTTCCCAGTAAATCTTTGGGAAAAAGATGGAGTTGAGTAATAACTTGGATTTTTAAATGTCATGTTTATGAACCTTAAATATAGTGCTATCGTGTCCCACTGGTGTTAAACAACCAACCGAAAGAACCCTAAAAACACACACACACCCAAAATTGCCTTCAGTGGCACTGGAGCAGGCCTCATATATGGATGTGGAAACTTGTGGCATATTTGTGGAAACCACTTATGCAGTTTGCTGGCTCGTGTCACTCTCTTCAGATTCAAAAGCCTTTACCACTCAGTGTTTGTACAGTGAAAAATTGTTTAAGTGGGTTAGTCTGACCAACCCTTGAGGAGGAGTGTCTTCATGTCTAACCTTTGTCAGAACTAGTAGTGACTGACCTCTCTGGTAGAAGACTCAAATATTTACATTCAGCGCTTTTTTTCATCACAGAAAGGTACTCTCTAGATGATGATAGAGGTTTACAAGAGCGAGCTTTAGGAAGTTTACAGTGCTGCCGCGGTAGTTGAATAGAAGATGCTGTTACACATTAGTCTGTCAGTCTGCTTCTCCAGCAAGTAGTATGTTTTATCACACAGAACTTTAAAAGTGCAAACAAAAAAGATTAATTCCTGGCCTGCTGTTTATGTTGGGCTGGAATTTGTAGTCAAAAGCACAGCAACTGTGAAACTCACTATATCAGCTCTGTGAGAAGGAAGAAGAATGAAGGTGGTATCACTGTATTAACTTGCACTAATGTTTAGATGCAACACATTGTTGGCTTATAAAGAAAAGTCTGTTTCTTTTCTGTTTTGAAGTTAACTGCTGGCTGTTCATAGGAGTGCTAAATATTTTGCCCTGCTACGAACAGAATTGAAAACAGGCTTACATTCCATCTCAAACTCAAGAAAATTATTTATTTCTCTATTTTCTTTACAGACATAATGAAGCTTACACATGGACAAATCCAACCTGTTGTGTACATAATGTAATTATTGGTAAACTGTGGTTAGAACAATATGGAACAGTAGAAATTGTAAATCACAGGTAATGCTAATCATGAAACTGAGGGTTGGCTTATAGGGGCTGGTCCATGGTCACTTTTGTTACAAAGCAGAGAGTTTTGATTTTTGTCAGATTACATAGGAAGCTTTGTTTTGTAGGTCCAAAGTCTTGTCTCTTTTTCTTTTTTTCTTTTTTCTTTTTTTTTCCCCTTCTGACAAATGCAAACTATTTGTTGGACTGCGCTTAGTAACATAATATTAATGAAAAGGCACAGGGCTAGATGGCTTATGAGATACAAAGATTTTACATTTGTGAGTTACTTGTTCAAATTCAGACCTATTGACAGAGAACAGAAATTAAATTTAACTCCAGAACCGTTAAGTGGAATAATTGTTGGAGGCTTGCAGTGGACCTCTGTCATGTTGATTGTGATTTGGCCCTCTTTATTTTTGAAAATAGAGAATGTCTTAAATTAAGGGTACAGCACAAAAAATGACTGCAAAGTAGGATAATGTGAACTTCGAGCATGTCAGTTGCTCTGCCAACTGCCTATATAAAAGCTTTTTACCTTATATAAAATAAATTACCTCTTGTAATGATGAGGGAGAGAATTTTGTGAAAATAGTATTACTTTTGCGCATGTTTCTCTGTCAAAAAATGGGAGCTTTAATCCAGCAGGGCTGCTGTTTTCGTACTTCTCATAGCATCAGATCTACAATCCTGTCTCCTACATTGGCACAGAAGACCCAGGATGGTGTCTGTGTGCTTTGTGCTTGACATAGAAACTTGGCCTGACGCCTCACAGGGAGAGATGATTTACATCTACATCTCAGTGCAAGGAAGATGCTGAAATACAATGCTGGTTTATGTTTGTAAAATGTTTAGTTCAGAATTTTTGGTATGTCATTTAGAGGTAACGTTTGAATGCACTTAACTAGATTTTCCTGCGTAGGTCATTTGTAAAAGTTACGTCTCATTGCATTTAGCTGTAAATAGATACGAGTCTGAAATGCAGTTTGTTAATAGTGTGGGTTGAGTAGTATGCAAGACTGCATTCCATTTTATTCCTAACACTTTTGATAAATTTTCGATATACATGAAACTCAGAAGTGTGGCCATGTTTTCAGTGGTCTTTCATGTGCACTTTGATTTCTTTTTTTGTCCTTTTTGTGGAATTTTGAAATGTGCCTTTTTTAATGTCCTGGCCACGTAATAAACCATAGTTAAAGAAGAATAATTATATAAATAACTACCCCCCAGCTAACTGTAACTGTACAAAAAAAACTAGATAAGGTAAAAAAGTAAACTTACTAATGTATTTAGGGGCTTGCTTCTTTAATCATATACTTATTTCCTAAACAGTACTGGAGATAAATGTGTCCTTAATTTTAAACCGTGTGGACTGTTTGGGAAAGAGCTTCACAGAGTGGAGGGATACATTCAGGACAAAAAGTAAGTGATAAAAGCCTCTTGGCCTCTCCGTTTCCGAGCACTGTGGCATTTCTTTAGTGCTGGCATAGTGACCACAACTGATGGGACTGCAAAGTTGCTGGCAATGCAGATTGTAACCCATTTCTCTTCTCTGTGTCAGTGTTAAACCCCTTCATTCTAGGATGATAAATTCAAGCATTATTAGAAAAACTCTCCAGTCTAGTCTTTGGAAATAAAAGTATCCAGGGAAAATGCAGAGTAGTCGCAACTGATTTCACTGTTGTACACTCACAAGTCCAGTCTTCAGTTTAAAAAAACAAAAATATGGTAATTAGGAATTTTTAATCGAACCCAAACCTGTTTCGTGACTCTGAATCTCTGTGTTGTAAACTGCTGGCTTTATTGGACCCACACTCATTTTAACAGTGGCAAAAGCATGTGACTAAGTCATGAGGATGTGTTCTGCAGGACTGAATGCCAGAAAGACTGGAATAAGCTGAAACCTTTTCTTTGCGTTATCAAATATCTGACTTCTAAGAAGTCTGCAAAGAAACATAAAATACAACACAGTAGGAAGCTGGGTATTTAATATAGACCAGAATCTCTGCATGACTTGGCTTAGAAGGCTTTATAAGAAGCAACAATTAAGTCTCCTTTGCTTTCTCTGCAGCAGAAAGAAGCTGTGTGTGATCTATGGCAAGTGGACAGAATGCTTATGGTGCACTGATCCCACTACGTATGAGACTTACAAAAAGAATGAAAAGAGAGGTGGTGAGCAGAAGAAATTGAAGCCGGTAAGGTTAAGGATTCTTTAGGGAGAAAAGATACTGAAATATGAGAAATTAAAGGAAAACATCTTCTTTACAGAAATGGTCAGGTGGTAGTGAATGGAGGGTTAAAACAGTCTGTCTTTTGGTGAGGGTCAGAGATGGGCAGTGTTAGTCCCATGAAAAGGCTTTTACACTTTTAACTTGTGTAGACTTCTGTGAGAGCTGCTGGTATTGAAGAGAGCTCATAGAAATGGTATTTGCTAGAGATTTGTCAGAGAAGGCATCAAATATCGACCCCCAAGCTGATGTTGTCCATTTCTTGAATGAGGAAAGTGGCTCTACTGCCAACTCCAGATGTAGAAATATTAGGATTTGGGCTTAAAAAAAAAAAAGTAATTGCATGTTTTTAAGTTGGTTATGCTTTTTGGTGATGGAGCCTTTCAGAATTTGATGTAGATAGCCTTGACAACATGGAAACATGCAGGGTTTTTTTGTTACATGTAAGCAGTGTCAGGTGAGTTACTGCCAAAGCCTCAGTGTTATATGGAAAATGCAAAATGTTGTATGGTGAAGCAGAGGACTGTTGGGTTACCTGATATCAACAGGGTCTTGCAGACCCTTGTTGCTCATTGAAAATGAAAATGATAAGTTAAACAGAAGCTAATCACTCTTAGCGTTAAGAGACTTAAACTTTTTTTAAAAAAGAATTCATGTCAGAAGAATCTAGAGCAGCAACAGGCCTTGCTTTTGGCTCTGGATTCTGTCATGTTACAGGCTTATATTTTGACTTTTTTTTTTTTTAAATAATAAGGTTCTGTTCATCTTATGAAAAGCAACTCTCTCTCTCTCCTTCCTGTTGAATCTATATTTAGATGGGGAACAACTGTCTTTCCATGTCAACATCTGGTTTACTGTTAAGTAGTCTAAAAGAGTGTTTAAATAATGAATACTCAAACCAAGTGATTGAAATTAGACTCTTAACCATATGGATCTCTTTCCTAGTGTATAAAACAGGCCCTGTCTAACTTAATAGGGTATTTTTGAGTAAAATAAATGAGCCATGTCAGAGGGGGCAGAAAGAAAATAGGAGTGGGAGGAAAACTGTGTTACTATCACTCTAGGATGTTTCTGCCTCAAACTTCTCTTCCAGTTGTTGTGGTTTTAAATAGTTTCTCATGGTAAAACCCTCTGAAATTCCACCATGTAGTTGTTTCTGTCCTACAACAGTCAGATGCTCTCAGATTCTGAGAGCAGCCTCTTGAAGAATACTGCATTTGATTTTGTATATGCATTATAGCAGTGCATCTGATAACAAAGGAACTTGGAAGGAAAGACACGGTATTTACAAACTTCAGTACATAGTCTTCACAGTGAGAAAATAGGCAGTGATAATAGTTATTAGAATCTAGATCATAGGAAATCAGACTGGAACAAGGGCATATCTGTTTTTTAATTGCATGTCCAAATCTTTTGCAAGTGATGAAGTAATATCCAAAAGAAGGCATGCCCTATTTATGTTTCTTAGGCCATCATGGGAATTGGTTTAAATTGCAGTCTTGGCTCATTTCAACCTGAAGAAGTAATAGTCACGTTAGGTGAAATAAAGCTATGGCATGGATAGAAGGGAGGCTAGAGAAAAGATTTCTCAAAGACATTAATTTACTATTATTAATGCTTTTTTTAAACAGACATTCAAGTTGTACATAGGTGGTGGGAGGCTGCTCAGAGATACCAGCCGCAAGACATGATAAAAATGAGAGGAACAGTATACACAGTGAGGAAAAGCGTATGAGCGGTGAGGCAGAAGTACAGGAGAGTGTTTAGTATCTCAAATTTGAACAAATTCTTCAACAGTCACAGTAGAACTCTAGATGAAACTGTGCAATTTCCCTTTGTTCCTCTGCCAAATCTTATCTCTCTTTCAGAGTGAAGATGTTATTAAATCTGAAAATGATGAGGCTGATGATATGCCAGAGGTTCAAGACACAGTGCAGTTCATACCAGGCAGTAAATTACTTTGGAGAATAAATTGTAGGCCACCAAACTCATCACAGGTAACTGTTTCAATCAGTCTGTGTATTGCTGTCACTAGTGGCTTACCCAAGGGAACATGAGTAATGTTCAAGGGAAACCTTGTTGAAGCATCTGTCCTTAGCATGTGTATTGGCAGGCTCTGGCAGTTCTTGCTGCAGCAGTAAAAATATACTACAGCAAGCTCTCTGCTTCGTTCCTGTGCTGAAAGCATCACTGCTGTGTTGAAGCTGGTAGAAGGAATGCATGTTCTGACTGCAGCTGCTTCTGTGTGAGTCTGTCGTCTTAGGTTAACCTGCCTGCACTTAGAGTGGCTAAAATACGGATATACTTTCCCTTCTGCTGACCCTGCTGTTACGAGACAGGCCAAAAAATACAGTAACTGGGCAGCTGGATATTAACTTCAATAGTTTCAACAAGACTTTGTGGTCTTTTAGGTGTGCATGTTTTTTTTCATAAAAATCATGATGTTAAATACAGATATAGAGGAAAATCTGTTTTAATACTCTGAAGCAAAGACTGCTTAAAAAATGAAAGGTGGGATTTCCATCCCCTTCTGCCCTTCTTTGTCACTCCCCTCCAACAAGAAACCTAGTTTTGTATGAATCTAACCTTGCTTTCAGGGTAGCCAGTGGGAGAAGGTTTGACTTGGTAATTTCTCTTGGAAGTTCTGTTGTATCCATTCAGTATAGGGAACCCAGTGCTACTTTACCAAAATAACTTGTATGTTATCTTTAATTTGCTTTTAAGATGTACAATTTCACCAGTTTTGCTGTGAGTCTCAATGAGCTAGAAAAGGGCATGGAAGCAATATTAGCTCCTACTGACTGTCGGCTACGTCCAGATATCAGAAATATGGAAAACGGAAACATGGGTATGTGTTTGCTGGAGGAAATACTTTCACATTCATAAGTTTCGAGAGGGGTGACTGGAGGGAGGCTGGTTGATACAGGAACACGGTCTTGACTTTCTTATTCCCAGAGCAGCCTTAACTCTTTTTCATCCTGTGTTAATGAACATGCTTTTGAACAATGTATGATGTTTGCTTTCCCCCAGAAAAGTCTGGGAGAGCAAATGTGTCTCAGGCGGATCCCAAGACTGCTATCCTATGTTATGGTGTATTTGCATGTTTGTTAACTTGGGGGGAACTGGCAGACGTGCTCTCTTGCTCTGGAGTTTGTCTGGAAAGACATGTGGTGAACAGACATGCTCCGTTGATCTGGTGTTTGTCAGAAAAAACATATGGCCAAATAGTGAAAAAATCACTCACTCTATTATGCCTAATCTAAGTTCTTTCCTGCTGTCTTGGTGCAGTGTTTCTGATAGATAAACCACCAAAATTTCAGTTTTGACTCTGTGTTTGTAGTAGCAACTTTTCTGAAATGACAGGTTTTTGTTGCCTGAGATTTTCATTGTTCAGTGGGATTGTGTACAGCAAATGCTTTCTCTTGCGTAAATGAACTATATTTCACTCCTCTCCAGTCTTTTCTGTATTTTTGTCTCTATTTTGCTAAGTAACCAATTTCTCTTGAAATGTTTGTTAGATGTGGCTAGCAAAGAAAAAGAGAGACTAGAAGAGAAACAAAGAGCTGCTCGCAAGGAGCGTGCAAAAGATGAAGTGGAGTGGCACACACGGTAAGGGGGAAGGAAGCTGGGCATTTGTTTAATGCTTGGAATGGTTTGGTATACTGGTTGAAATGTTTTTATTCAAGACAGCATTTGATTTTGTGTTTGATTTCCTGCATGACATTACAATTTGTAGTGTCACTTAAAGCATTTGCTGGGTCAACAAGTAATGTAGCTGGAAGCCAAAATTGCTGATTTTGGAGATAATGTCTGGAGAAATTATCTAATAATAAATGCTGAAACCTGTCATAATTAACCACTGTGGTAATGCTGGATTTTTTTAGTTTTGTTTTTTAAAACCTACAGAGGTCATATTTTTGTTAGAATGAATAAAATGTTAAGTCTCACCTATCTTTCAATCAATTCCTGTCCAGCTTTTGGCAGTTCAGTAAGACATTGTGGCCCTCTAGGGCCTTTTCTTTTCACACTCTTAGGACTTCTTGGCTTGGATACTTCAGAAATTGCTTTTTTGATTGCATATTCAAGTGACTTCTCAGTCGTAGAATGCATCACGGAGTAATGTGTGCTTTGGCTCCTGCTCCTGCTGGTTGCTTTTCACAGATGCCAATGCTGTGCAGTCAAGTGTACGCTCACGGCCGGTTACTGCAGGTGTTTCCTTCAAAGGCAAGAACTTTGGGATGCTCCTGTGATTTCATGAAATTCAGAAGAGAAGGCATTCTCTTCCCAAAGCCTGGAGGAGCAGCTGCAGACTAATTCCAGTTAATGCCTTTGAAAATCTCTTCCAGAGAACATAAAATTGTTTTCAGTCAATGTGGCTAAAAAGTGAGCATCTGTTAATGTTCTCTGCAAAGTACAGCTCCACAGAACAAAAATGTTTCCTGTTTGCACAGGTTCACAAAAAGGATTGTGTAACTGATTTGGCATTCTTTTAAAGTAAAAATTAATATATGTAATCAATATATAATCTAGAGTATCAATGTTATTTGGAATAGGACAGCAGTTTTAAAATCCATTTCATACTCCTCGACTTTATGTAAAAAAAATTTTAAAACATGCTTTACAAGGTGATTTTTTTTTTCTGATAAGAAATACCAGTGTATTTTTACAATGTTTTGTGAAAGAAGCAAACTTGGGTTTTTTTTCCCCTATTGATAACTGTTCACTCTGCTTTTTTCTTTTATTGTTTCTTTCCTTTTTTTTTTTTCCAGATGGTTTCATAAAGGCACTAACCCATACACTGGGACTTCAGATTGGCTGTACTCAGGTGGCTATTTTGATAGAAATTTCTCAGACTGTCCAGACATATACTGAAATTATGGAACCAATTGCTCATCTCATCTGGACATCTAGTTACTAGATTTCATTCCAAGCCAGTTACTCTGGTTATGTTGATAGCAAAAACCAGCTTTTCTAAGTAAATTTTAACAAAAATTCTATCGGTCAACAATCAAGGATTTAATTATCACTAACGTTGGATTGCCAAATATTTAAATACTGTTGCATTCTTTCCATAAAGCTGCACCTGAAATCGTCGTGTTTTCACTAATTTTCAAAGGGACCTTTGGTTCTTCATTTTTTCCCCCTAGTTTCTTTGTCAGGAAGATACGCTGTATCCGGTAGAGCACATAACATCCTTGAAAACTACGTAACTTAAATAAAATAGAGATAATATCCTTGTTACTTAGTACAATAGTGAAGAATCTGAAGTTTTTGGAACTCGGAGCAGGGATGAAAAGCTAATATGGTACCAACAGGATCAAATCTAGTCGACACTCCCCGTGAAGAGATGCATGTGAACTTCCATACGGTATGTAGCACTACGTGGGGACCGGAGCTCCCGGCCCCTCTCTCAATACCATTCAATAATGGAGAGACTCGGGGAAACAAAAACCAACCTGAGCTTCTCAAACTCTAGTTGTCTGTTAGAGTCTTCACAACTTCTGGACACTGTGAGCATTAAACTGTATACCTGTGATAAAATTACATAAAGCATACGTTAGGAGAAGGGAAGGGTGCATTAAACAGTGTGCTTTTTCTGAAGTCAAATGCTGTTCTTAAAATAGGAGAAGCTTCGGAAGCAATTGCAGCAATGTCGAGGTGGTTACAATGTAAAATATATTGCTTGCTACCACTTGGAGGCTTAAATCTTCTGCACTACCTTTGGCAGCTTTGGCACTATGTATGCTTCTAGACTAAACTTTTATTTGGAAGCACTTTGGTATCTATATCCACACAACACAGGTTCATATTTTGGGGAAGTTTTGGTTTGCATGTTTTTTGTTATTAGGTCATGTCTGTTTTGTATGTTGTGAAAAAGCAGAATCAATTTAAAGCTTTGGCAGAGTTATACCTATTACAAGTTTTCTGTGAGCATGTGATGTCAAAAAGTGGGATTTTTTTGTTCCATATCAAACCATTGAAGCCATATAATACTGGAAATAATCAATTACTGAATTGATGCATTTGTTTTCTTTCAAGTGGTACACTTCGGGGGGGGGGGGGGTAAGGGAGGAGAGAGGCTTGAAAAATTAGGTCCAGTAATTAAAACTAACCCTAATGTTGCTTCTTTTATGAAAGTTTTTAATTGAGTAACCAGGCAAAAATGGAGAGTGGCTACACTGCTATGAAGTTTACAGTCATTCAGAAATTGCTGGTGTTAAGCACCAGTAACTTGAGGAATTTGTGGGAGAACTGGAATGATTGATGTCCAAACACATCCAAAGAGTAGATTTTTGAAGGCTTCTCTCCCGGCCGCAGGATTAAAAAGCAAGAGAAAATGAACATACTCATGGAGAAACATTTTTGTATCAAATCATGCATCTGATGAGTGGATTAACTTTAAATTTTGGGGAAATCCAGTTGTTGTCTTCATTGGAAAAATAGGAGAAGCTGTAAAACTTCAAGGCAGTAAGTAAAGGCCTAATCCGAAATGTGCTCGTGGCAACTTTGTTGTGTTGCCAGAAGTGGCACTTTGTGCTGGTGGATTGCAAGTCTTTAGGACTCACCAGCTGGAGTTGGTAATATGGCGCAGACAGCAAGTAGGGTTGTGTTTGTTCCTTGTCAGTGCATGGACACCTGACTTAAAAAGACATTGCTGATCCATATGGGGCAGCATAAAGATACTTTTTATAAAAAACTGTACTTCAGTGACCGTGCTGGGCACTGTAACCCCCTTTCTAAACTTGCTGCAAGCAGCATAGGGAACCCTTTGTTAGGTGAGGATTGAAAGGATTTGCGTATTAAGCCAGTTTAACAGCTCATGGGAGTTTAAAACTTGCTTAAACTAAATAGTATGCTTAATGCTGGAGTAGTGTTTTCAAAACAATACATATAAATAGAAATTGCCTGAATGGAAAAACTGTGGAGTAATTGCTAAAGAAATATTTTATTTATAAGAAGGAAGTGTACAGGTTAGCATCCCTCTCGTCTAAGTTATGATTTAAATTCAAAGACCTAAGGTCTTGTAATTTTGTGAAAGCGTGAAAAAATTGTAACAACATGTTTAATCCAAACTTCAGTACAGGATCTTCATGGGATTTAAAAAGAAATGGGGAAGGTTTCTAAAGTAAGAACACTTCATTAGTTATGTCTTTACCCCCTTCTCCCCTTCCTTGAAAGTTTTTAGCAGAATTTCAGATTAAGTTCCAAATCCATTCTTCTAATTTATTGTTCTTCATTGATGACACAAAATACTTTCCCCTCACTGCCGACACATCTATGCTTGGCTAGCCATGGGACTCCTAATGCTCTGAAAGTGAAAAAGTTTTATTTTCGATGCAGATCTCGCCTCAGTAGTTTACGTGTCAAAACATGAATAACTTTGCACCTTTTGAAAGAATGTCACTTTTGTAACTTGATTAAACACTGTATATAAGATAACTGTGTTAGTATATGTTAATACAGCTATGTAGAGAAACCATCTAGAAAGAAATTATAATAAATACTTAATACCCTTTGGGCCTCTAGATGGTGACAGAGAGATTTTTGTGAGACTTTTGTACGGGGGCAGCTGTCTCGTAGGGCAAGAGGAGGCCTGGAGATGACCCTGGCTTTGTTCAGCCAGGTCCTGGTCTGTGCTTGGTTTCACCGCCGTGCCCGTTGAGACGAAGATGATTTACACCAGAGCTTCGAACACCTCCTGCCCCGCCATCGAAGCTTTTTTTTTTTTTTTTTTCCCCCAACCGCGGGTGGACTCGCTCCCTTGGCAGCCTGTTGCCCTGCCGGTACGTTGGGGCCGAGAAGCGCGAGGTGATGGTGGTGATGGCGGTGATGGCGAGGGACGTGCGGCGTGGAAGCGGGGTTGGAAAGCTGCGGCTGTGGGAGCCCTCCCGGCGCGGGGGCCTGGCCCTGGCCTGGTGGCGGAGGGTCCGGGCGTTAGCTGGAGCCGGGCAGCGAGGGGGCTGGTGCTAGAAAAGGTGGTGGAAGGGAAAAATGACGGTCGCTGTATGGCGTCTGCGTTTGTGTCTTCGAGGCGACGTCGTATGGTGAACTGGGAGCAGCTCGTTAGACAGCTGGCGTTCATGTAATTAGCGGTCCCTAGATGAATGCGGACAGGAGCCACCTACCCTAAATTAACCCAGGAGCACCAGAACCGATCAGCAGCCTTTAATTCCCCTTTAATAATGAAAACCTACTTTTAAAAATGCCGTTTTTTAAAAACAGAACGAAGTCGGGGGAGGTGGAGGCAGCTGCTCTCCTCCCTCCTCCTTGCTGGGCCCCCACGGAGCGGGCCAGCCCGGGGTACCGGGGCAGAGGTCTTCCCGCCCGGCGCCTTCCCTCACGACCCGGCGGCGGGCAGCAGCGAGGCGCTTCGGGGAAACCGCGTTTATTTCCGTGTCGCGTCCGAGAGCCCCCGCTGCCCCCCTCCGCGGCGGGGCCCGGTCCGGGCGGGCCCTGGGAGGCGCTCCGCGCCGGCTGGGGCGGGGGCGCCGCCATCTTCCGCCGCCGTGACACAGCAGGGCGCCCGGCGCCGCCGCCCCGTTGACTG
>JAVJGG010000009.1:28886546-28908365 GCA_035590195.1 Aviceda cuculoides
CGGCAGCCCCGCTCCGCTCCCGGCTTAGCGTGAGGGGCTGGGGCCGGTCTCCCCCGCGGCGGTGTCGGCGGGTGCGCTCGCATCGGCCGGCGCGGGGTGGAGGGAGAGGGGGGGACGGACGACGGGACGGGACGGGACGCGGTGCGGTTTAAGCGGTAGTGCGAGCTTGGAAACAACTGCCAAGTCATGCAGGCCGAGCGGTGCCCCGGCATTAAGGGCCCGGCCCGCGGGGCCGGTGGGTGCTTTCCTCGGGAGAGGGGAGGGGAGGTCACCCGTGGGGGGCTGCGGTGGCACAGGGCAGCCTGCGGTTCTCTGCCGGCAGGCTGAAGCAGGAGTCCGAAGATCGGCGTTAGAGCAGGGCTTCTGGTAATTCAGATGTCCGCCATCCTTTGAACCGCGATAGGAACCGAAGAAGGAAGAGGCAGGGGGACGGCGGTTCCGTTTTCGAGGACCTTAGCAGATCGGCTCCTCTGTGTTAGGGGAGATCTGCGGAGCATCCTGTCTTCGTCCTGGGTTCCACTTTAGCTCTTGTGGATTGCCCTGAAATCCTGCAGGCAGCGAGACAGATTCCTTTTGTGGAGCTCACTGGGTAGAGATTGAAATTTGATATCGAGAAGAGGGAATATGGGAAGGTTTCTCACCACATCTGCTGCTCTCTCTCGTTCCAGGATGTCTTCGGGCGCGTTATTTCCAAGCCTGGTGCCAGGCTCCCGTGGCTCTTCGAGCAAATACCTGGTGGAATTTCGGGCAGGGAAGATGTCCCTGAAAGGCAGCACTGTAACCCCAGATAAGAGAAAAGGCCTCGTGTACATCCAGCAAACTGACGATTCCCTCATTCACTTCTGCTGGAAGGACAGGACTTCAGGCAATGTTGAGGATGTGAGTATGGTTTTGTGTTTCAGTGCTGAGGCGTTAAGTCGCGGTCTGTCTTGTTCTTGTTCCGCTGGTGCTGCTGAAAGAGCTTCTCCAAGACAATTAGGATGAGAACGCCACTGCGGTCTGACAGACCCGCGCTTCCAAATCCTCTCTGCTCTGAGGAGCAGATGGAGGAAGGTTTGGGGAGGAGGGCAGAGGTTTGGGGGAGGCTAAAAGGAATATCCGGGTATTTTCTCACATGCTTGTTCCTGCTGCCCCATTTTCCAGGATTTGATTATTTTTCCTGATGACTGTGAATTCAAGAGGGTACCTCAGTGCACTACCGGCCGCGTGTATGTATTGAAGTTCAAGGCAGGATCAAAACGACTCTTCTTCTGGATGCAGGTTTGTGGGAAGTCAATAACAAAAGCTCTTGGAACAAAATACTTCCAGTTTGACTCGTACCAAGAGCAACTTTCTTGCAGGAGCCGAAGACTGACAAGGACGAAGAACACTGCCGTAAAGTGAACGAGTATCTCAACAATCCACCAATGCCTGGTGCTTTGGGTGGAAATGCAAGCGGAGGCCATGAGCTCTCAGCATTAGGAGGTACAGTCCATTCTCTGCTCCTTCACGTGAGAGGCTTTTTTTTTTAAGAATTTGTTTTTGGAATAAGCACGTATAGCTCCCTAGGAAGAAATTCCTGATGGCTGTGGAGGGTGAGTTGGGGACGATGTTAATACCAGAAGTGTAAACGTGCTCCCAGCAAAATAAACTGTGCTGTTACAATAGGTGCAGGCTGAAAGTTAAGACTGCCAGAAGAAATCTCTCTTTGTTTCCAGCAGATTCTCTGGAGTCTTACCGCTTTATGAAGCCAAGTTGCATTTATCTTTTATGAGCATCATGAATCAGTAAACACTTGAAACTGTTTTTTCCATACAGAATGTGATGCCAATTAATCTCCTGCTGTTTGAGCCGGAGTGCTGTGAAAAAAAACTATGTGAATATGTTGTGTTTCAGAATGTTTTTGTTTTTAGGTGAGGGTGGCTTGCAAAGCCTTCTTGGAAACATGAGCCATAACCAGCTCATGCAGCTGATCGGACCAACGGGCTTAGGAGGACTTGGTAAAATGCTTTAATATATTTCTGCCAAAATGGTATTTTCTCCTGCCAGGTTAAATCTTACCTGACAATATTTTCAAGTAGTGCTATTGATTTGAATAGCGCTTCTTTCACGTGAGAAAGCAAGGCCCTGCCTCCAAGATGAGCTAAGGGGCAAAAAAAGGATGCAGGAAACGAAGGGTACCAGATTCTACACAGCACTCATCTTAGGGCTGGTCTGCAAGGAACGTCAGTTCTGCTCCTTGCTCTGCTGAATCTTCTGCTTTTTTATTTTCCTCCTTTTTTCTACCCCTCCTCTTCCTCCTAAATATTCACTGGAGCAGGGACTGAAAACCAGGGCTTCGTTCCTGGTGAATGTCCCAGTTACTAAGCTGTGGAGTTGCTCATGTTGTCTCTGGTCCAGTGAATATTTGTGTGCAAAGTAGAAAGAGTTCAAGAGGAAGGTTGGAGCGTACCCACCCCACAGCACTCTCTAGTCAGAGCAGTAAGGCTCAGGTTAGGGCTTTCTTTCCTGGGCCACACTGGGGAGAGCTTGAATCGACGCGCTGTTTTTCGGAAGGGGATGAGAGGTGTGTTGGAGTCCCTGCTGTGGTCTGTTCTTAACGCTGTCCATGCTCCAAGCCCAATAGAGCGTTTTCTGAGCGGTCAGACCCTCGAGTGGAAGTAGGCAAAGGAATGCTTGGCAGGTGGCAGTGACTAAGGTTCTGTGCTTAAGCTCTAAGGTCCATTTTTGCAGATCTAGCTCGCGTCTTTTTAGTTTCAGATGCAAATCTCGTGTTGGTGGGATGTTCCGATGGAAATCTCATGTTACTGTTGGAAGATTCTGGCTTTTTAGGATATGTTTGGAAAAGATCTTCCTTCTTGAAGCTTCATGTGACTCCTGAGACTGTCTTCCTCTTCTTCTCAACACTTTTTCTCAGCAGCTCTTCTTTCTTTGCCTTTACATCTAGCCATAAGACAGCTTGTCATGAAGCTCACTACTGTAACGCAAAGAAAACCATCTGCTTGCCTGCAAACGGTGGTTGTGGTGAATCTGTGCTGATCTCTTCCCCCAGTAGCGTCTTGTTCTTTTGCATCTGGTTTGCATCTCTCTCGGGACTCTGTCTTTATTGCAGAGCTCCTGCAAAAAGGGAGCTTTCTTGCTCCTGGGTAAACTTTCCTAGCAAGGACAAACAGAGTAGGTAGCGTGTGGTACAGCCCGTTTAGCTTCACCTTGCCCTTCCTGCTGCTGGGGAAGCTCTGCGATTAGTGAACAGAAGTGTTCGGGGCGTGGATCCGCAGGAGTGGGCTCTATACAAAGGAGGGAGCTGGTGGCTGGTGCTTGCTCTCACCTCCAGTGGTTTGCAGCTTTGGTTAATCACGTGTTTGCTAATGGAGTGCTGTCGTTCTGTCCTCTGCTTGCAGGTGGTTACCAAAAGGTGGGTGATGAATGCAGGTGCTTGTGTAGGGACGTGTATGTTATTAAATGTGGTACAAGAAACCACTGGATGGAAAGTGTGTGGTAAATGGAGCGTTTCGCTAGTGTGGCTCAAAGGAATTGTAGGGGGACAATCAGTCACTGACTGCTCCAGTGGACCTAGAAGCCAGGCCTTTCCCCAGCTCTTCTTAGCTGATGTTCTTGATGCTGCGATAAGTCCTTTGTGGTTGGGATGTGTGGATGAAGGAGGCCGATTCTGATTTCTTTTGCATATGGTGGTTGGCTGAAAGGCCGAGTGTTGGTTTCCTGCTGTGTTTTCTGATCACTGCTCTACTGGGAGTGCTTTGTTTGTGCGTGGGGTTGTCCTTACTTTGCCTATGAAGCATTTAAGGACTCGGCTGATTCCGCTGCTGCATCTCTGCGTTGTTAGGTTTGAAGCTGCAAAACCCAGGTGTGCGGGGAGACAGTGGTGGTGACTCAAAGGCTGACTCTGTAATCTTCTGCTGAGGGCCTTGGCTTTAGAGAAAAGTTGGATTTTGGGGAACCAGTAGATAAGAAGAGAGGGCTGTGTTACAGTGATCGTGTACGTACGGCACAAACCTTGTGTACATCTAGAAACTGAGTCATTTCTAAGACGCGCAACTCTCTAAGGCAGTTTTCTAATAGGGATGCAAGATCCGAAAATGAGAGCTGTTAATTTACAGAAGGGGGTGGGGGGGGTTGGTCTGGGCTCTTTCACCCCCTCCTCCTTTATTTTAGCAAATAAAACCTTTCAGGTACAAGAGTGACCTCTCTAGAGCAGAGAGGTGCAAAAAACCTGAAGAAATGAATTTCTAAACCTGTTCTTCTTTTATGTTTACGGAAGGTGGGCTGGGTGCACTGACGGGTCCTGGGCTGGCCAGTCTGCTTGGAAGTGGGGGACCCCCGACCAGCAGTTCATCATCAAGGTAGGATGCCTGTCTGGTTTGGGTTTGTAATAGTTTTGTAACGTAAAGTTGCCACCTCTGTGGCAGGAATTGCGGCCTATTGAACAGGAAATATGATGGGAAATAAGACTGCTTATTATCTCTTTAAAAGGAGGTGGGAGCTCTTCACGTTGTAAGGGCTTGAAAAGAAGCTTTTCAGAATACAAGAGGCAAAGCTGTTTTTTCAGGGAATTGATTATACTAATTATCTTCTCCAGCTCTCGCAGCCAATCAGCTGCTGTGACACCATCTTCCACGACTTCTTCTACACGTGTAACGCCTGCCCCGTCCGTTCCTGCGGCTGCGTCTGTGACCAGTCCGAGCCCCGTACCAAGTTCGGGCAATGGAACCAGCTCAGCCACAAGCCCAACCCAGCCCATTCAATTGAGTGACCTTCAGAACATTTTAGCCACTATGAATGTGCCAGCTGGAGCAGGAGGACAGCAAGGTAACGGTGTTCTGACCAGACAGCTGTTGGATCCAGGAGTCCTTTGGAGGTGTTTTACTGTCCTATCCTGTTCCAAATTGGTTTGAAAGGTCTCTTAGATTTTTTGGGGGGGGTTCTTTTTTTCACTTGAGTGCGGTTCTTGGCTGCTTCAAGAGTCTTATTCTCACTCCAAAACTGAGGGAGGGAGAAAGGATGCTAGCAGTGTGCTAACTACGTTTCAGTACTCCTCGCACTAGATCATTTGGTTTACACGACAAAAACATGGGGGTTTGTGCATAGTCTAACAGCCAACCCTTTATTTTCTTCCTAGTTGACCTGGCAACTGTTCTGACTCCCGAGATAATGGCTCCCATCCTGGCCAACGCTGAAGTTCAAGAGCGGTTGATGCCTTACCTTCCCTCAGGGGAATCTCTGCCGCAGACCGCAGAAGAGATTCAGAATACCCTGACGTCTCCTCAGTTTCAGCAGGTAGGTGCCTAGCTGTCATGGGAAGTGCAGTTCTCCTTCTCTCCTCCCCCATGTGGCATGATTTGCCTTGCCCTGCTTTTTCAGGTTCCTGACACTGTTCAGAGTAGGAAGTTGCTTAGTAGAAGTGGAAAGGAGGGAGGAACATGGTTTAATGGAGCACTAGTTCTTCCTTCCTGCAGTCACCTGTGGGCAGATCGGAATGTGTTTTACTTTTTTTTTTCTTTTGGAATTGGGCTTTACCATTCTCTTTATTACAAATGCTCTCTGGCAAATGACAGGAGTAGTAGCAAATTTGTTATTCCCTGTCAGAGAGTGGCTTGTCAGCAGTCTCCTTAAAGATCAAGTGACTAAACACATGGAAGGGAAGAGAACAGATGCTCGTGTTGACAGCACTACATCCTTTGTTCCTCTTGAAACACTAGTACTTAATTCCGGGAGTGTCTATGGGTGATTAAAGCTGGTGTGTTACAGGCCAATTTGAACTAGTTACACTGACTGATTGCTTGAAATTTGTCAATTTGCAAAATTTCAGTGGCTGACTGTTTTTAAACTACAGCAGCTCTTTTGTGCAGGCAAGACTTGGAAGCAAGGGGTGTTTTTAATTGGTGATTTGATAAAAGCATCTGCATCTAGATAAAAGCTTATGTTGTCCATGCAGTAAACCAACCGGAGGTTATGTCGCTGTGGTTTGGTGTGTTGCTCAGTCTAGCAGGCTCACCAGTTTGTGCTTGCTCGTTAAGAGCAGACGTTGTTCCCGATTGCAGAATCTGCACAGGGCCTGTGGTGTAGTGGTATTTTGAAGCCAGCCCACAGCACAGTGGTTGATACTGGAGAACGGCTGCTCCTGCGCTGGCCGTACGGTCATCGCGCCATAACCGCACTGCTCTCCTCACGCGGGTATCGCACAGTAGCCACCTGGTGCTGGAGAAACATGGTGCAAACATTTTTTTTGACGCTGTTGACTCCAATTCACAGGCATTGAGCATGTTCAGTGCTGCCTTAGCTTCAGGACAGCTTGGCCCACTCATGAGTCAGTTTGGCTTACCCGCAGAGGCAGTAGATGCAGCAAATAAAGGAGGTAAGTATTGGTGCTGTTGGGAACATGATGAAGTGGTTTGTTGGTTTTTTTTTTTTTGGTGTGTGCTATTAAACATGGAATGTAATGATTAGCTGCTGAGTAACTGTCAGTAGCTGATTCTTGTGCTGTTCTTTTTTACAATGAAAAGGCGACGGCCTCAGGTGTTGTCCAGCAGACACAGCGTGATGTCATATGTGCGTTTAGAGAACTTGGGGTTCTGCAAAGAGATATGCTGAGCAGCCTTGGCATCGTTTTCTTGCTAGAGATGCCAAAGGCTCTGGAGATGTCATAGTGTCCTTGTTCAGGAATGCCTTTTTTGTGGGAGTCTTTAAAGAGTCATTTGAAATAAGTGCACAGCTGTGGCCTGTAGCACTGGGGGGAGGGGTATCTGTTTTCCCTGATGAGCTTTTAGCATCCATTTTATGACTGAAGTAATTCTGGTCTTAGGCTGCCTGCACACAGAGTTAAAGAGCAGAAAACGCTGGCTTTGTCAGGGAGATCCCAATGGGTGTTATAAAGAAGTGTTAAAATTTTCTGCCTTGCTAACAGATTCTTACTAAAGCAAATGTTTATTTTCCAAGTAATGAAGCTTAACCTCATGTGGACAGTTAACTCCATCCCAGAAAGAGCAAAGTTAAATAACTGATGTGTTTAACTTCTAGATGTAGAAGCATTTGCCAAAGCAATGCAGAACAGTGTCAAGTCAGACCAAAAGGAAGGAGACTCTAAGGACAAGAAAGACGAAGAGGAAGATATGAGTTTAGATTAAGTTATTTGCTCTTCCTTACAGATATTCCTAGATACTAACTTAAGCAACTGCAGTAGGATTACTAACTTCATATTATGCTTATATAAATCTACAAATAAAGGAATTTTCTTTATCTGCCATACTGTTCTTTCTCAGTCTATTTAACATGCATGTAAGCAGTACTTGCTCTTTGTGTTCAGTGGAGTTGCTTACTGTTCAGTTTTGATGCTTCTGATGTCAGGCTAGACTAATATTTCTGATTTCCTTGTGATAAAAGAGTTGAGCCCATGATTATGTGAGTAGTGAGCATCTCAGGGACACACCGCTGCCTGCCATCCCGTTTTGGGCCCACCAGGTTGCGATCTGCAGGGCTGCCAACTCACCCAGTTGTTGTCCCCCAAGTACAGCTGCAAGGGTTGTCCTGTCCTGGGTGCAGGACTTGACCTTTGAACAGGACTTGACCTTTGAACAGGAGGAGGTTCACCGTCATGAACACCCAAGTGCTGCCGTACTAGGAGGGAGCTGTTTATGGCAAATACAGCTCTAAGGTCCCTATTGTGCCACTTCCCGAGGCGGTGATTTATTCCTCTTCCAGTTCTACGTCAGCCTCATACTTGCTCTTCACTAGTAAAGTGAAAGAGAGTAACATAAAACTTTATTCGACTCCAAAGTATGTACCAGTGATTTACAAAGACCACCTTTAATACTACAACTTAAAACCAGGTCATAATTACATTTGTTTAAGATGGACATGTTAAAAACCCATTTTACAATATTTACCCCTCATAAAAAAACCACAATATAATGATATAAGTTATAAGTCCATTTCAGAAGCAAGATTTTGTCCCCAAGTGGCTAGATATATATATATACACACAAATATATAAATGACGTGTAAGTGCACAAGTGAACTAGGTGTCTTGGGAGAAAAAGGTTTTTTCAAGTGAAGACTGCACTACAAGAGGCATGAGTGAGGCTGGACAGGAGAAGACAAGGGCTGGCAGGGTGGGTGAGGACCAAGTGACACTTCCCACACCCAGCCAGACTTGGAGGTAACCTTTCTTTATTCCCTTTCAAGCAACAGTTTCTTGCTTCATGCAACAGGACTTTTGTCAGTGTATCATCTACCAGCGCTGAATGCAACTGCAGAGAGTCAGAGTGGTATTTGTGTCTTTCTGCTTGCCCTCAGCAGTTCTCCTAGCCTATTTTGTTCTTTTTTTTTTTGATTCTTATAAATTAATCTGATAAGATGCTAATTCTGTGAACAGAATTTTGTCCAAGTTCCCCCTTGCAGAGCTCTTTGCATAGCAGTGGCACGTGAACTGAGACTGCCCCTGGGGGGAGGTTAAATGTGTCCTTGGTTATAAAAACACAAAAGTGACGGAATTAATCCAGTTTGTCCTAATTGCATTTATTATAAAACAGAAACTGCCTACAGCCTGTAGCAGAAGACAGTCTGTGACTGTTATTAATAGCCTCGGTGTTCGTGAACTAAATCTATGTGCGTTGTAAGTGTGGGGTAAAGGGAACAGGATTTAGGTAGGACATGATGTACGGCTGCTGTCTGCTTCAGCCCACGCTCCACAGAGGACAGTTGCTCTTACCACAAGGCACGTGGCAGCGCCGAGTCCTGTTGCAGGTGCTTGACCACCGGGGAAGGACTCTGACCTGTCTCCATATCCTGCTCCAACTTTTTGGTTGTATTTGTGAAAGATGTCCCCAAAGTGCCCCCTTTTCCCTACCTTCCTCCTGTGCCCTCCTTCCCCTTGGATTCGTGGCCCCTCTCTGGTTTCGGCCCCAGACTTGTGCCTGCAATCACTGGAGATCAAGTATGTTTGACCACAGTTAATGTTATCGAGTAGGTGACGTCTGGGGCCCAGGGAGCAGTGCAGCTTTCTGTCGGTCAGGCTGTACACAGAGGTGCACGCACTTACAGCACAGGGCAACCCTTGAGGCCAACGGAGCCCCTGACAGTCCCGGCTCGCGGCAGGTCCACGTGGCTCCGGTTAATCACCAGGTTCCTTATACAGCCCACGTAATGAGGGAGGGGAGGTAACGGTGACGCTGTGCTGGCCTTGTCTGTCTCTGCAGAAGGAACAAGTAAAAGCAAGCATTAGTCTGGCTAATAACAGGGCAGGGGATTAAGTATCTCTTACTTGCATCAGGAATAGCATCTCTTGGCTTTGGGGTATTTCGTTCTGGAACGTGTCTTTCCCAACTCACCTGGCAGCCCTCCCACGTAGAAGGTCGCCCTTGTGCTGGGTGCAGGAGCCTGGCTGGGTCCCACTGTGTAGTTGCCTTCCGTGTCCACATCAATCTGGATTATGTTTTTCCATTTGGTAACTTCAAAAGAAAACAACAGTCAGTGCTGCTTCCCTGCCTGGAGGGCAAGTCCACTTCAACCCTCAGGCCCAGACCAGTGCTGGAGCAGAGCAAAACTACTGGGAGGGTCAGAGGACCTGGCCTGGTTCTTGGGAAACACCCAGAATCTGGACAGCCTCCCCAAAATCTGTCCTGCAGCCACCCATAAAGCACTGCGTCTCGCCCTAGTGAAGACGACTGCCCTCTCCCAGTGAGGCGGGATGGCACATGCCGACCGTAAGGGGATCAGCTCAGACCGGCTCCAGCCACAGATGCGGAGGGGTCCTGTAGCTGAAAATGCACCAGGAGGGCTCTCATCCAGTGCTGGGTCAAGCAAGATGAGGGCTTAAAATAGAGCTGTGCCAAGATGGGGGCTGTAGCTGTGACCCCGCATCCCCAGAAAGGGCTTGATGCAAAACCTTAGCGCTTGTTTGATGACAACTACATTAAAGGCTGAGTTTTGCCTGTACCGATGTGAATCCTGCAAATCACCGGTCCCAGCTGTGGGCTTTGAGCCCTTTGGGCACACTGCACCAGAGCAAGTTGGGCTTTCACTTTCAGCAGGACACCACAGTCCTGGATGGAGCTGGTACCGTGGGACATCCCTGGCCTCGCTGGCTGCTCCATGACCTGGGGAAACACCCTGTCTCTCCTGTCCACCAGATCTGACAGCACTAAAAAGATCAGGCAAGGACTCTTATTAATTAGGAAATGACTTAATAGAAGCTACAATCTCCCAAGTTAAGTGCATATAGGTGGGAGCTGGGGTTTAAATACCCAAGGAAGAACCCCAGGCTTCCCCTAGGAGATGTGGGCTGAGCAGCAGGAGTGGAGCAGCGTCCCAGAGCCAAGTGCAGGCTCTCACCTCACCTGCAATAGTGTGCCACTGCCCGTCGCAGAGAGATGGGCACGTCACCGATGCGGAGAACTCGTCAGCCCCAGTGTTCACTCTCACAGTGACCTGGTGTGCGAGACAAACCCATTAGAGCCCAGTGAGCTGAGCGGGATGGGCAGGAGATGGCTGCTGCCTCTGAAAACCTGTGGGGAAGCCACCCTCCCACTACCTTTGTCTCCTCCATGTACAGGAGGAGATGGTGGCTTCTCCTCGTGCCGACGTGGAAAATGAGGCCAGAGGCACTGCGGGGACGGACCTCCAGTGTCACCTCCAAGTCCTGCTCAGTCACCACTGCATCAGCTGGAAGAGAAATGTCACTGGTGAGGAGAGGGACAAGGGACCTCCCCCGAGATGTGTCCCTCCCAGTCCCGGGGCACGGGGTACCTATAATGATGGACCCGCCATCCACAGCAAAGAAGACCCCGCTCTCCAGTGCACCCTCATAGCACGGCGTCACCCCGAAGGTGCGTGAAGGGGGACCCAGGGGCCTCCCATCCAGCTGTGGGTTCCTCAGGCAGCCGTCGAAGCTGGAGGATGACGCAACCTGCGGAGAGGCCATGGGAGTGAGCGCAGAGGGGCTAAAAACTGGCAGGCATGGCGTGATGCCACGGGACTGGGAACTGGCAGAGATAGAGCGATGCCATGGGAGCACCAAGTCCTTACCGGTATGTGAGCCTTGGCTTTTCCAGCTGGGACCCCCCCTACATACAAGGGGGTCCGGGCCACAAGGAGCCCTGCAGTGGCCACCACAGCATCCTGGGCTCGTAGCCCATCGATGACCAGCTGGGCTCGGCTCTGGTCTCTGCTGAAGAAGACCTGCAAGGACCAAAGGTCAGTTCCAGGGCTGGGGGCTTCCCAGGTCGGGAGGAGCCCCACGGCTGTGCCCAGGGAAGGGAGACCTCAGCTCAGAGGTTCAGCCAGCCCCAGCTGTATTTTTGCTGTCCCCTTTGCTCCCATGGGACCGCGGGTGTCCCGGGTGCAATTAAGAAGCGATACCCAGAGCAGAGCTGCACCGAGCTAACCCCTGCAGGGGCACCTGGCAGGGGGGGGGAGTCTAGTGGCTCGGGGAGGTCCTGCCGAGCCCTGACCCTCCACTCACCGTGTGCCACTGCCGGTCACGGTACTTGTCTTTGCTGCGGATGCGCAGCCGGCGCCCACCGACATCCACCAGGAAGACAAAGCGCCCATTGGAGACAAGGAGAGCCATAAAGGCACCCTGCTCGCCTGCCACGTAGAAGAGCAGCCCGCTGGAGGAGTTCAGCTTCACCTCCAGGGAGAAGTGGGACCTGCAGGGACAGGGAGGGGTGATGGGAGCACCCTGCTCTCCCATAACTGCAAGGGACACCTGCTCTCCGAGCGACGGTCCCTGGGGCCAGGCTTGTGTGGGGTGGACACGGGGTGAGCCTCACCTTCGCCCAAAGGAGGCTGGGATCTCCTCGAACTCCCAGCGACTGCTCGGGGTCCCCCCAAAGCGGAAGGTGCCCCTGGCTGCGCGGGGCTGTGGGTGCAGCCGGCAGAGCCTGTTCTGATCGTGGCGGCGGTCCTTCGAGGCAGGCTTGCCCGGCACCTACAGAGGATGCACCAAGGAATGGAGTGAGGGGAGCATCCCTGTGGGTGTCATGGGGCAGAGGTGCTTGGCAAGGGAGCAACAGTGCATCTGAGGATGGGGAGTGGGATGTGGGGAGTTTCAGCAGCAGCTGGTACCTTGTGTTTCCGCCTGTCCTTCTTCGGAGTGACTCTGAGCTGTTGTGGCTGCTCACCCCAGGGACAGCTCATGGTGACATTGATGCTCTCCACGTTCTGCTGCAGGTCCACCACCATCTGTGGCTCTGACATCCTACATGCAGGGAGAAGAGGTCCCTGTCACCAGGCCAGCTAGGAGGTGGGAAGGGGCTGAGCCCTGCTCTCCAGAAGTGGCACAGAGATGCTCACCGCTTGACAAAGACATTCCCAATGCAGCCGGTGAGGTTGCTGAGGGCACCCGGCTCCGGTGAACCCCCAAGCCGGAAGAGCGGCCGGCCATCCTGCCGTCGCTGCCGCCGGCCAGGCCCAGCGCCTGTCACAGTGTCCTGCAGTTCATCATCCACGTACAGCCGGACTCTGTGGGGGATGAGCAGCATGGGGTGAGCAGGTCCCCGTGGCTGTTGGCACCCCATCCCCCATCCCCCACCATGACACGTACCCACGGGCATCGCTGTAGAAGGCCACATAGTGGGTCCTGCCATCTGCATAGGCATTTTCAGTGGTGACTTCGGTTTCCAGCAGGTTCAAGGCCAGCTGGCCCCTCTGGAGGGACACCCGGCACATCCCCTCCTGCAGAAAGCATCACCCCATTGCTGCTCAGCAGCTGAACCCCCAAAGAAGGGCCCATTTCCTCACCACCCTCCAGGAACTCAGGGTAGATTTCACTGTGGATTCACCCTCTGGCCCCACCCAAACCCCCGCCTTTCCCAAGGGGAAGCAGTACCATCCTCAGAGCAGGAGCAGATGTTTCTGTCCTGCTGCTGGGATACCCGGGGGGACTGCAGGTACCCACCTGGGTGGTGTGATGGTAGAGCAGCCCCTCGCGCTGGCTCGTCCGGAAGCTGAAGCCGCTGTAGAAGTCCCGCAGCCCTGGCACGTCCTTCAGGGCCAGAGTCAGGTAGCCGTGGCCGTGGACGCTGACTGAGCGAGCCACCTGCGAGGGACACCATGGAGGTGAGGCGAGAGCCCAGCCCTGGCACTGCAGGGGTGCCGGGAGGGCAACTGGAGATGCTCAGGTCCTCGCTGGGTCTGGCCAGTGCTATGGCCAGCCATGTGGAGCGCCTTGCCAGAACCCCCCTACACCGAGGACCTGGGGGTTTTATGCTTGTTTCTGTGTGAACGAGGGGAGATCGAGCCTGTCCTGCAGGTCCTGTGCTCCCTTTCCCTGACAGACCCTTTCCCCATCAAGCTGGCCAGGCTGCCACGGCTTGTGCTTACCAGGAGGTCTGACGTGCACCCATAGCTCACACCGACGGTGCTCATGCGTTTCAGGTCGACGTATTTGCCGAGAGCCTTCAAGCCCTTCATGCAGCCCCGGATGGGCCCGCCCGTAGGGAAGAGTGCTTTCAAGCTGCAGGAGAAGCAGGGGGTGTTACCAGGCCAGCCCAGCCCCAGGCAGGATCTGGCCCTGCAGCCCTTCAAACAGAGTGCCTGGGAAGGACGTGTGATGGCCACGGGTTATCTCCAGTGCCTCGGGCACAAGGCTGCTCCAAAACACCCAGCATGGCAAAAGAGGACTCAGTGACACCTACCAGCACCTCATCCATCACCAGAGATGAAGATGTCTCATCCTCAAAAGCTCATGGTGATGGGTAGGAAGAGGAAATCTTCCCCCTAGAGCTTCAGCAGGGCCCTCGCAGCCCTGGATGGGGTTGGGAAAGGGGCAGGGCCACCACCAGGGACACTGGAGGGGAAGATACGGACTGTCCCACCCCACCGTGGGCTGGACCCACCTGGGGGGCAGCGCAGCTGGGGGCACACCACCCAGGTAGTAGGAGACGGCATTCTCCAGGGAGTTCTCCTGCTCCACCATGAAGATGGTGAGGCGCTCCAGCCGCACCAGGATGCGCTTCTTGTTATTCATTTTGAGGAGAAAAATCTGGATCTGGAGACAGAGGAGAAAAATGATCTGCCAGCCTGGGGCAATTAGGTCCATCACAGAGAGCAGTATGAGGTGAGCCAAAGAACTTCTTGCAGCTCCACCCCACCAAAAAATATACACAAGAGTCCAGGTGTCCCCCCTACCCTCTGGATGAAAAGCCCTCCAAGCGAGCCGGGCAGACGGCTCTTCCCCCTTACCGCTTTGTTTGTGGTACTGCTGATGGTGAGGGAGGAGGAGTTGCTGCTGGGTTTTGCCACCTCCAGGCCAGTGCTGAAGTCATAGTAAAGCACCAGCTTCCCATCCCGAATGGCCAGGCAAAGGAACTGACCCTGGGGGAGGCAGAATGAACACTCAGCCCCATATCCTGGGTGTCCAGCACTGTCGTGGCACTGAGCCCGACCTGTCCTTTAGGACTGGTGGGAGCAGGTCCCACTGCCAGTGCCCTGACACATTGCTGTCAATGGTCCCACTGCCATTGCCATTGCCCTGACGCTGGAGCACAAGGATAGCACTGCAAGCTGGAAACGCTCCTTGCAGCGCTGCCTGCTCCAGTGAACCCTGGCCCAGCTTGGAGGGTCTGTGCTTGGGTGCTCTCCAAATTCAGGGGAGTCTCTCCAGCACCAGAGAAGTAATCACTCTGAGGTTTGGGTCCAGCCCTCTTGTGGCTTTTAACAATAGTGCAGAAATACTGCTCAAAGCAGCCCTGCCATCTCCAAAGCCCTCTTCTCGCCAGTGTCCTGAACTGGGAATGCCTACAAGTGGGGCTGGAATTGTCCCATCCCAACAGCTGAGGCGTGAAGGCTCCTCAGGGGAGCAAGCACCTGCCTGGTTCTCCAAGAAGAAGAGGATGCCGTTGTAGGAGACCACTCGGATCTCCTGCTCGAAGCGCTTGGTCGTGCCAAACTGGCTCTCAAACTTGATCTCCGCGTAACCGGTGCCATCAAAGTAGGAGCCATCAGTCAACCAGGGGTCTCCTGTGGACTTGGACCTGAGCCATACAAGAAGAGGCATGAGGCATCACTCCAAAGCCAGTTGCCATGCTCTGGGGCAGCTAAGAGTCAAGGTAAGTGCCACAGACCAGAGCTGCCCCCAGCCTGGGCACAGTGCCCTACCTTGCACAGGGCTTCTCAGCAGTGGTATCCAGCTGGAAGGTGTGTTGGAAGTTGTACAGGCTCACCACCTCCTCGTTCAGTGTGTCCAGCTCCAAGCACCCACGGTAGTTGGGATAGCTCAAAGTTGGAGGAGGCTGGGAACGAAACCGGACAGTTAGGGCAAGTTGATCCTGGTTTTCCAATGAAATCAAGGGTTTTCCCCTTAAAGAAGCTCCAAAAGTATCACTGATACCCCCTAGAAAACCGAGCCTCCCTCTCTGCTGCCTGTCTCACCGTGAAGCTGGAAGGGTAGCCACCCACGTAGAAGACCACGTTGCGCGGGTCGAGGTTGAGCAGCCCCTGCTCCCCCTTGGCCACACTGTCTCCCTTGGTCTCGTGCACCGTCTGCCTCTCCACGATCACCGACATGTGCCCATACTGCAGGATCCTGCAGCAGGGAGGGGTGGTCAAGACAAGGGGAGACCCTGAAAGAGGAGCAAACCCTGCCCTCCCCGAGCAAAGAGCCTCCCCCCCACAGCCCTACCAAAAAGGGGTGCATCTCCCACTGGGGACCCCCACAGCAGCAGTGCATTCAAAGGACTCAGCACTTATGTTATCAGCACTGCCACAAGGCTGAATGGACCCTCCAAGATGAGCTTCATCTTTCTTCTCCTGCAGGCACCCCCAGACCCTCCATGACCTGGTAAGACACCATCTCCCTGCTAGTTTTTTTGAGGTATCTCAGTGTTGATCATTTAGGGATGACTGGATGATGGAGTCCACAGCAACCCTGCAAGCCCAGGACCTGACTGAGCTTGGGCATAGCACTACCTACATCCGCTGCAGGGACAGTCTCCCACTGAACTTCCTCGGGATGCATTTCATCAGTCTCCTACCTGTTGATGCTGATAGTGGCAAACTGCTCTCCAATATCCTCATCGACGGTTAGGGAGGCTGGCTCCTCATCGCCCAGTTTGTAGATCCACTGCACTCTGCGGTCCTTGAGCACAATGCCCAGGTAGTCTCCAGTGGCCTGAATGCAGGGAGAGACAGGGCCACACATTGGCATTTGAGACAGACGGGAGCACCAGGTGATGCTCTCCCTGATGCTCCCAGGGCTGCACCGGCCAAGCACCCCCATTCGCACTGTTCTCCCCATCCAGGCTGACAGCTGCACCCAGAGCCTGTTCGTGTTCCCCACAAAGACACTCAGACAGCAGGAAAAGGGCAAGGGGCTGATGTCCAGGCGTGATCCCCCATTGATGCTACCAACATGGGCTCCTGCTGCCCTCCTCCTGCCTGCATAGCCCCATCTCACCTCCCGGCTGCCCAGGTACAACACGAACCGCCCCTCCTCTGTCCCATCCTGCCGTCGCTGCCGGCTCCTGGGCTCGGGGTTTTGGATGTAGAATTTCAGGGATGTATATGCTGCCAAATCCTGCAGGTTGCTGGGCATCCGGACCTGCACACCGGAGCTGCCATTGAACTTCATGGGGACTTTCACCTGGAGGGAGAGAAGTCCAAACCCATAGCACTGAAACCACTGCTGCTGCCTCTCTTGTCACTGCCAGCTCTACCAAGTCAAAGCATTTTCTGGAGTCTTCCCATGAGAAAAGGACCCTGCCTGATGGCCCCAGAGCTCTTCTAGATATCCCTCCCATTTGCATACTGCCCTCGGGTAAGCCCTCATTCACCCCAAGTCCCCAGCACCCTGTGCACAGCCCTCACCCTCCCACAAACCTACCTTGCTGGCAGCGTTCCTCGCCTGAGTGATGAGCTGCCGGATCCGCACAATGTTCTCTGACACGGTGGCGTTCTTGTTCCTCCTGTTCTCCAGGCTGCTCAGCTTCCCCAGCAACAGTGGGATGGTGCTTTCCAGGCTGGACACTGGGGTTGGAGAGGAGCCAGGGGTTTTGAAGGTTAGTGAGGAAGGGAGATGTAAAGCTAAGGTAGTTTTGAGACATGCAAGTCAAAGCAATGGCAGTTGGGAGCAGAGTCACAGAATGATCCCCTAAATCTGAAAGCCTTGATGGGGGATTGTGAAAATGCTCTAGTGCATGCAATCTCCTGCAGTAAAGGTGTAAGTGATACAGACGCTGCAGGGAGAGAAAAAAATTTAAGAGACAGGACTTAAAGCACCCAGTATTGGCTGCCACCTCCCTCTACTCTTAACCTGGAGCTGCAAAGCATGGCTTCGAAAAGCACAGAGCTCTCTGGAGACATCTGTCCATGCACAGGCTCATGTCAGACTCAGCCCTGGCAGCCCAGCAGGCTCAGCACTCACCAGATTTCCTGGCATCCTGGACTGCCTGGTTCAGGTCTTCATTTCGAAGGTCTCCATACTGGTCTTTCCACTCATCCAGATTCTTCTTCATGGTGCTCAGGGTATCTTCCACTCTTGCAGCTGTTTCATTGGCCTCGGCAGCTGCTGCTTTGGCATTCTGGATTGTCTCTTTTGTGTCCTCTGGAAAGAAAGGACAAAAATCTCTGCGATGGCCAGGAGTGGAGAGGAAACACCCTTGCGTCACAGCCTGGGTGCGAGGAAGGGAGCAGAGAGAACCAGTCTAGCTGCCCCAGGACAAACCTTGTTCCCTGCCCAGCATGTCCTGCACAGACTGGAGCTGGCTCAGGAGCTGCTCCTTCTTCACACGGAGGTCAGCCAGCTTGTCCTTTGCTCTCTGCAGAGTGCCTTTAATAACTGCAATTAAAGAAATGTATATGTTGTGTGTTGCATTTCAGTCCAGCCCTAAGGACATCACACCCTACAAGGAGCCTCTCTCACCCTCATTGAGTTTTCTCTGCTCTCTCCTCACAGCCTCCTCCAGGTGGCTGCTGTTCCTCTTCAGCTCTTTAGAGATGGCCTCGAGATTTTCTGATATGACACTCTGTAAAACAAACATGCACTGCCTGGGAGTCTGAAGAGGAGTTCGAGTCTCCGGTCCCGACTGCACACAAAAATGCTCATTCAGACAACTGCAGTGACGTGTGAGGCTGGGGTGTGATGGGTAGATCCAAACCCCCAGAGTCTGGCCCCAGCTGTGGCAGAGGCTCTGCTCACTGGCACAGAACAAAGTGCTCAAGTGTCAGAAGGAAGGGGCAGCAGAGCCCTACGTGTGGGTGTGAAAAGTTGGAGGACTGTCAAGGGAGTTTGGCTTTTTCCCATCTTCACAGGGCTCCCCATAGCACGTACCATCAAAGCCTCGCTGGCTGCCTCATCGGCATTGTGGGCTGCTCGCTCAGCTTTTTTCACAGCTTCAATGATGCTGGCGTAGGCATTAGAGGCATCGACCGCCCGCTGGATAAAGCCATCCTGGTTTGTGCCCTGGATAATGCTGTGTTGGAAGATGAAACCATCAAGTCCACGAAGACGGTTCGGGCTGGGCTCTTGCCAGCCTTTGTGTTCCCTTTGGGGAACCCCTTTGGGTTCCTCATCACAACATGTTTTCCAGGATAAAGCTTTGGAGATGGCACCTGGCTGCTCCCCTGCCATGGTATGGGGCTGCAGTTTCCCATCCTCAACTCTGGCAGCAGATGGTCTGACTACTAAGCATCAGGACCTGTTCCTCACCTGGACAGGTTCCTTGCAAGCTCATCCAGGAGCCGGGCATGCTCCTCTGCCTGCTCCACAATAGGGATCTTGCTGCTGGCTGGGGAGAACTTCTTGACCCGCTCAGTCAGGGGCAGCTTCGCCCCATCCAGCAGGGCTGCCAGCTTCTCGTACGCCTGAAAGGACACACGTCACTCCTGAGGCCTGCCACCCCCTTGCACTCTGCCCATGCCAAAACACCTCCATCACTCACCTCCTTTGCACTCTCCATCTTCTGTAGGAACTTGGAGACGTGGGCCAGGGAGTCCTTGGCCATCCTCAGGGTCTCCTGCACCAGCGCATGCTGCTTTTGGAGTTCCCGGCTCTTTTGCTAGACATACAGATGCAGGGTTTGGCACTGGCAGGGCTGGGGCAGGCTGCCCCTTCATTGCGTGCCCATACAGGACCACCCCATGAAGCTCTACCTGACTCTCCTCCAGGTTGTTGCGGTTCAGGCTGTTCAAATCCTCCGTCTGCCTTGTTTTGTTCACAGCCTCGTTGAGGGCATCGCGGAGATCCATCAGCTGGGAGCTGTGCTGTGCCAGCCGGTCCCGGATGCTGCTCACCAGGTCCTGGTTGGACTGCCAGCGGGCGTGGAACTCATTCTTCACCCGATGCAGCACTGAGGATGGAGGAGATGAGAACTATTGCTAATTCATCCTCCTGTGTTAAAGGGCTCTTTCTGTGCTTGGCTACAGAAAAGCCTGGTTCTGGTCTCACTTGGCAGGTATCAAGGCCAGAAGTGACCGTCTTCCCTCCCTCTCTCCCTCTTTCATAGAATCATAGAATCATTTAGGTTGGAAAAGACCTTTAAGATCATTGAGTCCAACCGTCAACCCAACACCACCATGCCCACCTAAACCATGCCCTAGATAGCAGAGGAACTCATCCAAGATTGTCTCCAAACCCCCAGTGCTGGTGAGAGGGATGGGATCTCTTTCAGAAAGACACCCAGCCATGCCTGAAAGGCTCCGGATGATGAAGAAACCCCACCTGAGGCCTGTTCCAGTGCTTGATTACTCCCACTGTGAAAAATCACTTATTTCTAGCAAGAGCCAGTTTATAATTCCAGTTTTCAGGTGCTGAATTATGTTTTGCCACTGCCTCTTAATCAGAAGACTTTGCTTCCCGTAGCGCCAGCGTGCCTGGTTATGCAGTGGGGCTCACTCCCCTCGCTCCTGCAAAGGATGCCCTCGGGACAGCAGAGCTGCTGTGGGTGGTGGGCTGCTGCTTGTTACTCTGAAACCCTTTCCTGGCACAGCGAATATGAAGAAACACGAGGTGATTTATTCACGTCCACATGTGATGTGAATACATCACATAATAATGGTAACTCCTGTTTCTAAGTGTGGTAATTTTTGGTCATCAAACAGAACTACCCAGTTAGTACAATCTGCTTTAAAATTTGCCTTAAGGGAAAAGGAACCACAAATGATACCACTGGAGTGTCACAGGGGACTCTCAAACTACCGTAAAACTTGTTGGGGGTGTCTGTTTATTAAGAGCACTCTCCAAATGTGACCATGATGCGTAGCATCCGCATGAGGTCCAAGCCAGGCTATCAGGAATGGCTAGACCCAGCAGGATCTGTGCAGCCCTGTCCCATGCCACTGAGCCAAACTCACACTTCTGAGCCTCCTCATGCTCATGCCTTGCCAGCTCTTCCTGGCTGCCCAGACTCCGCTCCTTCATCTCCCTCAGCATTCTTTCCACCTCAGCCATCTTCTGCCGAAACTCCTCAGTGGAGGTGGTGCTGGTGTTTGCTGCCCCAAACCTGGCCATCTGCCGCACCAAGTCTGCAGAGAAATCCAGATCCCCTGTTAGTATTGACCAACCCAGGTCCTTTGCAATCCCTCGAGATCCTTCCTCTCTTACATCACCCTCAACAAACCGCAGCCAGCTTTCATGCAGTACTCGGGCATCCAAATTGCTCGTGATCGCTCTGAAGTATTGCCCCACAGTTTTGTCTCCTTGCCTGTTACAGTAACACATGCTACATCCCAAGCATCTTTTTGGGGCTTTACCTCCTCTCCTAGATCCAGTCACTCCCTGTTTTGCTAAATCTCTCCTGAGGCAGTAGTGCAGATTGCCCCAGTTTTATGCATTTTAATAACATTTGTGCAAGCTTAATGTGTTTTTTCTGAAGATTCTGTTTAGCCAAACAGCTGGGACTTGCAATAAGCCTGGTTTACCTGAACAGCCAGAATTCTGCAGGGATCTCCATTTCATTTGTACTTCCCCTTATTTTCTCCACGGCTCTAAGTGATGCAGTACTGGGTGCTGTTTGAAAGCAAGAGCATGGCATTCCCAGCAGGAGAAACCCACAAAGCAGAGACCCTTCTTTACCTACCTGCAATGCCTTTCTGAATGCTTTGGATATTTAGCAGGAGCTGCTCCCCCCTCTGGTAGGTCTCTCTTGTGTGCTGCTCAATCCGGTTTGCTTCTCTGTGAGTCATTGTCATCTACAACAAAAAACACTGGCTTAGCTGAAGTATGAGATTATGTTTTATGTGATGTGTCAGCATGAAAGATATTCCCAAAATGCACATAAGGCTTGGGAATGTGCAGCTTTTGAGTTCTTTGAACTATGTCTCCTCCAACAGCCTGCCCTGTGCTGCTCACCTACAACGCATTTAGTGACGGTCTTATTTAGTACCTTCAGAGAAGCAAAAGCAATAAATGCAGCTCCAATGCAACAGGGTCTGGACCCTGAAACAGTCCTAAGACCACAGAGGACAGCACTATCCTGCGCTCTTAACACAGGACAAACCCTAGAGCCTGGAGACAGGCCCACCTGAGACCTGACCACGACACAAGAAGAGATGGAGGGCTCCAGTTTGACCGTTCAGACCGTAGATGTGTGTAGATGTATGTATACATAGAAGCAGTTTGTCCATGCAGCTGCCTGAGGATGTGCATCATTAAATAGAGACTTTTCCCTCTCCCTTAGATTAGGAGCAGGCAGTTTATAAATCAAATCAGATCAAACCTTGCTCAGTTTTTAAGTTCTCTGAAGACAGAACTGGTGTTTTTTAGATTGTATAGGCATTGCATCTTGCAAAAGGTGTTACTGTACTGAGGCCTCCAAGGACTGTGTCGTGGTTTAACCCCAGCCAGCAACTAAGCACCACGCAGCCGCTCACTCACTCCCCCCCATCCCC
>JAVJGG010000009.1:28908465-28930600 GCA_035590195.1 Aviceda cuculoides
CTGAACTCAAAACACAGCACTGTACCAGCTACTAGGAAGACAATTAACTCTATCCCAGCTGAAACCAGGACAGACTGTTACAATAAAAAGGGTTGACTCATTTGCTGGCAGGGCCCAGGTTCTCCCAGCCACAGTGTGGATACATCCAGGATGGACCTGGATGTTTACATTCCCTTCCTCGTATGCTTCTTCTATAAATGACATTTTGTTGAATTTATTTTTACTGGTTGAAGTTGGAGCCACCTCAAAAGCAACTAATTGAGAAACAACCATCAGTATCACAAGACGGTCAACAGCACTCCAAGGTAAGAATGCAGGTAATCTACCTTGAGCATCTAAGTAAGAGATCCCGATCCCCAAGCCTAGTGCTAGCTGGGCAGGAGATCCATCCTGCCTGAACTAGGCTCTCCACAGCCTTCAAAGCCCACATTTTGGGTAAAAGGAGGGACTCGTGCTCTGGCAAAGGAAGATGGAGAAATACCCTACTTTGTGCTGCAGTGCGTTCAGGTCCTGCGTGAGGTCCACGTTCTCATCCTCCAGCTCGTCAGCCCTTTGTCTGACCTTATTCATGGCTCTCTGGTACTCACGGAGCTGGTTCTGGAAAAAAAAAAAAAAAAAAGAGATGAAATCAGGCCAACAGGCCAGGAAATGTGGGCGAAAGTGATGTTAAACCTTCCACATACAGCGACAGTTGCCATAGTGCTGTTGAGACCGTGGAGGCGAGCCCAGGCGATGGAGCTGGCGTTGAGGTTGACCAGCTGGCTGCGAATGGAGGGGAAGGACATCTCGATGTTCTGCAGATCCTCCAGCAGAAGCAGGACACAGCTGTCGCACACTGCCAGGGTAACGGAGCGGTCAGCACAGGGGCCTTTCCCATGGCTTCCCTTACCTCTTTCCCCAGGACTGCAGGATACAGACCTTCACACCTCATGCTGTCTGGGCCGTTTGCCACGGGGATCTCATACTCATGCATGCAGACGTCACACTGCTTCCCCGTCAGCCCGTTGGAGCAAGTGCACTCCCCAGTGCGCGGGTCGCAGGAACCCCCTCTGCACTCGCACTCTGCCAAGTTTAAGAACAGGGAAATGCCTGCGGCATCATTTTGTGCTGTCACCACCCCAGACAAAGGGGAAGGAGTGGTTTTATTCCAGCTGTGCAATTGCATCTCTGCTTATCTACCTGCCACTGCTGGGAGTTTCCCTGTGCAACCTAGCAACATGCACAGGACCTCAGATAGCAGTCATTTGTTTTCCACCTTTAACAATTTGACAAGCACACGTGCCATCAACGCCTTGTCCCACTCCTCCACGTGCAGGACCCAACCCCCAGGAAGCAGGACTTACTCGTACAGCCGCTCTCGCTGAAGCCCCAGTAGCCCGGAGCACACTGCTGGCAGCGTGAGCCGCTGACGCCGGGCAGGCAGCTGCACTGCCCAGTCTGTGCGTGGCAGCTGCTCCCCACAGCGCCGACATCGCAGTCGCACCTCCGGCAGCCGGAGCATCCCTCGAAGCCATAGTATCCCTCCTAGGGAAAAGCAGAACAGTGAGTGCCCTGTTCAGCAAGAAGGCATGCGTGCCTCCCTCCTGGGGCAGGCTGAGGTGACACTGGATCCCAGCCTTGCTTTCTAGGGGTGTCTTCACCACCACCAAACTCATATCAACATGGCGAAGATGTGGAGCTGCAGTAAGAACCCAGACACACCACAGCACTGCCTTGCAAACCTGCCCTTGCCCTGCAAGGCCCATGCTGGACACATACAGGAAAATGGGGTTTATTGCAGTTTCCCAAAGGGTACCCACATTGCTGCCCAGGCTGCAGCTGAATGCTGCCGCCTCCATTGCGTGGTGCCAGATCGTTAATAGACTTTTGCCATGTATAGGCAGGTCATGCAAATCCAGCCTTAACCTCCTGGCTGCCAGTACTGCTCTGCTCATAGGCCTGGGGACGACACGCCAGTGCTGTGCCAAGGACAGGCACCATCCCAGTACACAGGTGGCCCTTACCTCGCAGCGGTCGCAGTGCTGGCCGGTCACTCCAGTCTTGCAGAAGCACTGCCCAGTTCGTGGATGGCATGAGTCAGTCCCGCAAGGTGAACAGTTGCACTCTACCAGGGAAAAATACACCCATTTATACACTGAAGAGCCTGCTCAGTCACTCACAAACCTTATTCCCAACGTGGAATCCTATTTCCTCCTTATCTATCACAGTCAGAGCGAAGATAGAGCCTCTCTCCTATTGGATTTGCTCCTGCCAACAACTTACTCCCACAATACCCGCCCAGGGCAGAACCCCTTTTGTGAGCTGCAACTTGGCTCCTGCTCCTCAGAGGGAGATGAGCAGTGCTGGGAGTGGGCTGTGCAAACCCACACTCCCGAGGGAGCGCCAGCACCGCTGCGGTGGCGGCTGCTCAGGGCAAGACCGTTCTAGCTTGGGTGTGGTTTGGCGGTTTGCATTTGGGAGTGGATTGGAGGTTATGGAGTTGTGATGCTGGAGGGAAGGTTTTTGGAGTTGGTTTTTTTCCCCATTATTGTGTTTAGAGGATGCCTGCAAGGTGTGCAATCAAGTGTGTGACTCACTGGGGCAACGCACAGCCTGGCTAAGGTGCTAAACGCATCCACAGTCAGTCTGTCCGTCTTCCCCTCCCCCCAGCGCTTGCTGCCCACCCCACTCACGTGTGCAGTTCTTGGCTGCCACTGCGTCCCCGTAGTAGCCGGAGGCGCAGACCTCGCACCGCGCGCCAGCCGTGTGGTGCATGCACCCTGTGCAGGCGCCCGTCAGGGAGTCGCAGCTGCTGAACAGCATGTTGGGATCCGTGTTCCCGCTGCAGTCGCAGGGCTGGCACGAGCTGCCAATCACCAAGGGATTGCCATAGTATCCCGGGGCACACCTGGAAAAATACGGCAAGTTAAAACACAGTCAGGGCATCGAGGGGATCCCTGCAGCTCATGTCTGCACCATGCTCGAGTTGTGCAATTATAACAGTGCAAGCATCCAGCACTTGTAACTGCTGCAGCCCTCGGGGATCTCAAAGCACTTTGTGTTTTGCCTCACGATACCTCAGAAAGGTGCCTTTATCACACACTGCAAGTTAAGGCAAAGCATAGCTAAGGAATACACCCAAGCTAACACAATATATCTGCAGCAGGGACAGCAATAGGGCATTTGCAGGCTGAAAAGGACTGAAAGAAACCCTGCCAGAGCTAAGCACACTGGGAGCAGAGCCAACCGTTTCCTCTGCAATCTTTACTAGGACAACTTCTTTCCTGCCACAGCAGTGGCTGCAGGGGACTAGTGTGTCTGAGGCCCCTGAAACATGGGTGCCACGACCCTTACCGCTCACAGTTGGGTCCAGCGTAGCCGGGCTTGCAGAGGCACTGTGTGTTGGAGCCCTTATGGACACAGCCAATGGCAAAACTGAAACGATAAGGGGTAAACAGGAGGGTGTGGTCAGCCCTCACGTGATGCCAGGGGAGCTGATCATTTGGTGCGAGCTGCTGGGGCCTTGGGTAAGAGGCCATGGCCAAGGCTGGCACTGGGACACCCATCGGTGCCAAGCCAGTGCCCCGATGTGGCACAGCATGGCTCCCAGCAGCTAAGCAGTGAGGCCAACTAGGCAATCCCATCCAAGGGTCCTTACTTGTTGGAGGCAACTGAAAGAGGGCACGGACATCCAACACACTGCAGGCGTTCTTCAGCAGAGTGGCTGCTCACGTAGCCATCCTTGCATCGCTCACAGTGCTCTCCCTCCGTGTTGTGCTGGCAGTTCTGCAAGAACAAGGCAGGCTGCAGGCTCAGCACTGACAGCAAGAAATGGTGTGTTGCACAAAGAATTCCCCACCAGATCTCTGGATGCTTCAGTCCTTCCTCTTTCCCAAAAATGTCTTTCACCCTAAGCTGACCCCGAGCGGGACCACCCCTGAAATGGCTCATGCAGCTAATGCTCTGATTCAGGCACGGTTCTGCCAGCTCAGTTAGTATGTGAAGAGCTTTTTAATTGCACACTACAGACCTTATAACTCCAAAATATCATGCTGTTTTACTGTTTACTTACAAGGCATATCCCAGAGCCTGGCAGGCACTGATCTGAGTGGCCGTTGCAATGACATGGGATGCATTTTCCCAGAAAGAGCCCCTTGGTGTCCCTGTAGTAACCTGGAGCACATTCCTGAGGAGATAGAAAAAGATGGAGATCTGAAAAACAGTCCGATACATTCAGGCAAAGAGACTAATTTAGTTTCCATGACAGAATTCCCACAGGGTTGTACTGATGGAGAAGAGATTAAAAGCAAAAATGAAGATTGTTTTCAGTGCAGTTTCTTCCTGCTCCTTGTCAATAGGAGATAACTGGCCAGACAGAAGGACCTATTCTTCGAAGGTACCGCATGCACTTAATTTTGGTCTGCCACACCTGAATGACTTCCCCATCATGGCTCTTGTAAGAAGGCAGATGCAGCTAACACACCTCTCCCAGGTGCACTGTGTTGTAGTGGGAGGGGAGCTGGGAGCAGGCTGGTGTGGGGGAGCCTGGGAGATGTTGTTCCTTCCCCCAGCACAACCTAAGCTGTAATTTCAACTGAAGCCCTCAGGGGTCGGCTTGGAAGCTGGTACTTTGGCACCACTGCTTTGCACAAACTTCCAAACCCCACAGCTGCCACCCACACTGAGCATGAGAGGTGGCTGAGGTCCCAAACGGCGGCTGTTTGACTGCCCTCTGCCTGAAGCAGCATGTCCCCTTTCACCCCTACCTGGCAGGAGTCCCCCTGGTAGTTAGCTGGGCAGAAGCACAGCTCCACATTGCTGGCACGGATGCCCGTAGCTGTATCTGTTGCCATCTCCAGGACCACGCGGCGCAGGGACACGGTTGAAGAGATCTGGGAGAAGAGCGCCCGGATCTGTAGCTGTTCCAGGTTTGCCAGCACCATCACGAGCTCCTCTCTAGACACAGGGTTGTGTGTCTCTGTGTGCCTGAAGTTACCCTAGGGGAAGAAGACCTGATGTTACTGGCAGGAAGCACAGGCACCTGAAAATCCAGCCCAGCCTTCATTTCCCTGCAGCTGGGATGTCTCCTCTTTGCACAGGTAAAAAAGCCCCTGGATCTTCACAGCCAGTTCTGCTGCAATAGGCAGCCCCTAAAATACTGGCCTCAAAGCAACTGTCCCTTCTGTCTACATGCTAGACTTGTCCTTTCAGTAGCATCTGAGCACTTGGTACACTCTTGTGTGTGCAAACTCACCTCCATCAGCTGCAGCTGGCCTTCATGTACCTCCCCTGGGGAAGGGTAAGTGCTTTCCAGAAACATGATGCTCATCTGATTGCCCTGGGAAAAGCAAGGAAGGTGTCAGTCACCACCTCATCCTGCTCGTGCATTAGCAGGGGGCACCAGGGAATTTCTTGGACTGCACCTTCAGGATCACGTCTGGACGGGACTCCATGGGAATGAACACATCACCCCTCCGTGGGTCAGAGTGAAGCTCATAGTGCAGGTGTCCACCGTAGGAGGAAACCTAAGGGAGAGCCAGACTGCATGTGTTGCTGCAAGTCCACACCACTGAGCTGGGTCAGAGCTGTCCATGTTTAACCAGAGCATTAGCAATGCCCGCATGTCAGTGGGGTCAGGGATGTGCATGACCGCTGGTCCAGCTGCCACTGTGCTCTTACCCGGTCCCCGAGGTAGGAGCTGGGTGCAACCCAGTAGAGCTCCTGGTAGGCATCTGGGAGGTTCTTGAGATCAGCGCGGAGGAGCTGCTCCCGCAAGCTCAGAGTTGTCGGCACCTCTTGGCGGTCGCTGCTCAGCAAGAGCCACCCATTCATGTCGATGAACTGTGGGGGAAGAGCAACTGTGGATCTTCTGGTGGAGCTACAGAATGTATTTGGGTGCTGATGCTTCAGAAGAGCAAGTCCCAGAGCAGCAGGAAGGATGATAACATGCTCACAACCTCACATGCATCCTGACGAAGCCACCGAAAAGCTGAGCACTACCCCTGCCTCCCGCCTGTCACAGTCCCCCCACACCATGACTGAGACCCCAGAGACCACGAAAAGGGACTGGAAGTGGGAGACAGGCACAGGGAGACAAAGCTAACCCTTCTCACGGTCTATCTTCCAGAGGATTAGGATTAATGCACGACAGAGACTCGAGGGCAGTAGGGAGCCAGGTGGATGAGAACACAATTGCATTGCAGGCTCTGGAGGCCCCCAGCCCCCCTCACCTCAGCTCGGTGCTTCTCAGCACTGCGGCAGCGATTGGTCGCACCAAAGCAGAAACACTTGGTGCAGCCCTTGGGGTTGCTGGCATCCAGAGAAAACGTCCCCAGGCGGCACTGGTCACACCTCGGGCCCTCCACATTTTCCTGGAAGACAGGCAAAGCTCAACAGTGTCAGCAGCTTCTCACTAGACCTTAGTAGACAGAGATGGCTGTATGAGCGATCAAAGCACAATGATGCGATGCTGAAAGATGATTAAGCAGTCCCTGAACAGGTTTGCTTGCACACCACCCATCAAACATTAAATTCACCTAGAGAAAGCACTTGCAAACCCTGCAAAAGGGCTGGAGTAGGTAACTCAGCAGCAGTTGAGGTCACTGCTGTCACACAGAAACAGGAGGAGTCAACGGGGCTGACAGCTTTACCTGCAGTGGGCTCTGACACAGGGCTGGACTCAGACTGTCTGTCTCTGCAGTGACAGCCCAAAGTAGGCCTTCATGGCCAGGAAAGATGGGGAAAAGGAGTCTTTCAGGGTGCTCCGAACCCACCAACACATGGGGCAAGCTGGTTGCAGCTCAGCACGCAGGCATTCTCCTTCTCAAGCCATGCTCCCTCCCAGCACGCCAGACACCCACAGCCCCCCTAGGCTGAACCAGCTGTATTGCCAGGGCAGGAGAGTTGAGCTGAACAGAAACATCGCATGAAGCCATCGAAGGACTGACCTTGCAGTGACACTGACCCGTGACCGGGTCGCACACGCTTGCTTCGGTGCCAGCCTGGTGGCAGTCACACCGCTGGCAGCTGGGGTAGTGGTAGAAGCCAGGGGCGCAGAGGTCACACTGTCGCCCTATGATATTGGGCTTGCACCTGGATGGGATCCAAGAGCCACAGCGTTAGAAACCTCTGCCTCGTGCTGCTGTGCGGGGAAAAGCCGGGCTTTCCGAGCTTCACCCACACTGGCAGGGACACAGTGCTGACGAGGATTTCCCCATCCTGCACATTTCCTCCCCGTAAGCTGCCAGCATGTCCCATCACTCCAGCAGGGACTGGGGATGCTGCCAGACGTGCTGTGCATCGGGACAGGGCTCCCTCACCTGCACTGTCCGCTGTCCACGTCGCAGCCCGGCTCCGTCAGCTCCTGCACGCCAGGCCGAGAGCAATTGCAGTCCTCGCAGCCGATGAGGGGGTGGCAGCCGAAGGTCTGGGGCTCACAGATGACGCATTCCGGCTTCAGGGTGTGCGGAGGGCAGATGCACTGCCCCGTCACTTCGTCGCAGAGACGTGTCCCGCAGTCGCATGCTGGAAGGCACAGAAAAGGGGCTGTGTTTGGGAGCAAGACCCAGGCAGCCCAAGGAGAGCATGAGGCAATGGATGCAGAGCTCAACTGCTCTGTGGGCAACTGGGCTGTTTTCATGCAAGTGGAGCCATTACGGGGCTGGAAAATGCAGCCATTTCCCAGACCAGCCTCAGCTGGTAAGAGGCAAAACAGCAAGTGCTGGGCAAGCAGAGTGGGAGATGGGACAACTCACGCCTGCAGTTGGGGAAGCCCCAGTAGCCGGTGGCACAGCGGGAGCACTCTCGTCCGATGACATTGGACTTGCAGGGACACTGCCCGCCAAAGGGCTCGCACTGGCTGCCCCGTGCCCCTGCCTCATGGCACCGGCAGGGCTGTGCCCCGTTGTTGTAGAAGAGGGAGAGTGAGATGGCAGAGTCGCGGCAGAACCTCGACGATGTACTGGGGCTGCAGGAGAAGGCAGGAGGAATCACTGTGCTGCATACCCTCACAGCCTCCCCATCAACCCCAGATCCAGCAGGACACCCTGCAGCATTGAATTAGTGGTAGGGACAGCCCTGTGACACTGAGATCCCCCAAATACCCACAGGTTTGGTCATTAGATAAGGAAAGCCTTAACCAGATGCCTCCCCTGCCACACACAGGGCCCAAGAAGGGAAGGGGTTTTTGCTCCTGGGGAGTGTGCAGCTCATGGACAGCAGAGCAGCTACCCAAAGCCAAGGGTCTCACTTGATGTAGAAGCTGTTGATGCCGCAGCTGCTGATGAAATCATAGGACTTGTCCAGGGGTTCCTCCTGCAGGTACTGAGAGCTGTAGCTGTCCTCAGGCACCACAAGGATGTAATCCTGCAAAGCGAGGACGAGATGGGTGAGCCAGGCTCCTTAGCTGAGCCAGACAGACGCAGTACAAAATGAGCTCACTCGTAAGTCCAAATGCACCAACTTCTCATCAGCTCATCCCTCGCTGGGACAGAACATAACACACAAAGTGCCCAAGTACTTGGAAGACCAGGGATCACCTCTCTGTTGGGGTCTTTCCATCAGGGTCCATCTACTCTAATGCTCCATGTGAGAAGTGGCACAAATTCACTGGAGTAAAAAAAGGCAGGATACCCCAAAAGGGCAGCACTGGCTGTGCTTCAGCACAGAGGCAGACAGTCACTGTCATCTCATGACATGAAGGCGCTTGGGTTCCAATTCTGTCTTTCAGTCATTTATCCAAATTTTGTTCCATCTCTAGTCCTGTTCCCTGAGGATAACAATGGCTACCTGCTCCCATGATGAGGCCTGCCTGGACAAACAACGCTATGCAAGTGCAAAATATTGCTGGGGCAGCAATAAGGCTTATTCTGGATTTTCACAAGCTACATACGCAAAGCAACGCAGCTTCAGCTTCTGCCTTGTTTTGCTATCAAAACCACACAGTGAAGAATAACTGTCATACAAAGATCCTGTCTCTGAGAATTCTGCCCTCAATTCTACACTACTAAGGTTGGAAATGGCAACTTTCTAGGACAATTCAGAAACTGAGTGATGGTGGGAAACATTCCTGTGGTCACACAGTGACAAAAATCCCTAAGGACAAACTCTAGCCCTGCTGGAGCCTGGTCCAGCATGCCCTGGGAGCTTCCCAGAGAGAGGCTTACCAGCCACAGCTGCTTGCCCTCTGGCACTCGAACAACCACAGTCAGATCATTATCGGTAACATCCAGGATAATCTGGTCCTCGGAAACTACCAGGCTCCGGCAGCCATAGCCATGTGGGCAGAAAGTAGCATTGGTCTGACCTGAAAAGACAACAAATGTATTGGTCCCACATTTCCCTTACAGTCCCCATCACACCCTCCCAGTTCGGAAGAGATGAGTCAGTCTTGCTTCATCTTTGCAATCCTCAGAGACCCCACAGTTATCCTCTGGTATGAAGAACTCTCCAGGGCTTCTGCCTACCAGCAGCTTCCCCCAGGTCCCTGCTCTTCTCACCTTGCCAGATACGCCCACCGTTGATTAACACTTCCACAGGGAAGGTGGGATGGTTGGGCTGGTAGTAGTGTAGGATGAAAGCATAGCGTCCCAGGGTCTGGATCCGGCTGTTAAACACAACAGCAGCCTGGCCCAAAACAGGAGAACAGAGAGACAAACCGCCACATTTTACAGCTGCACTCACAGCTGGAATATTTTCTATTACTGCACAAATTTGTGCTCTTCTTGCACAGCTGTCAGGTCCTAAGACTTTTGCTGAATCAATCCCCCTCCTCTTCACAGTCCCCCCCTCAATGGTGCCACCTGCAAGGCTTTTCCTGGGAGCCCAGAGAACCAAGCAGGGTTGGACGGAGCTAAGACTGGAGAGTCCACAGGAATTACAGATTCAGGAAAAAGTCCCAATTAAATTCTGAAAATGCTAATTGCTAAAGCTACTGAATAGAGATGGAAAACTCCCCTGTGTCCCAAGTGTCTGGTGTCACAGCACCAGCAAACCACCCTGACCCATACCCGTGCCACTACCTGCGGTGGTTGCAGGAGGATAAGCTCTGTGGTGGGATCCACCGCCGTGGGAGGCCGAGGTGCAGGCTCCACTGGGATGCCGGCTGGAGCCATGTGGACTGCCTGAGCCAGGGGGACATCAGGAGCGATGGGCAGAGCCTGGCCTCCCTCCAAAATGATCGACTGAGAAAGCTTCAGGAACCTTGAGGGAACACAGGAGCTGCTGCAAGACAAGGAGAAAATGGGACGTAAAGATCTCTGACAAGGAAAGAGAGAGGCTAGGGGGGCTGTGGCAGCCCAAGCACACCCTGTAACACCTAGCAGATTATGAAGGACGCCTGCTGAGGGAGAGCTTTCTACCAGTACCCCTGGGGCTCTGGGACACAGGCTCAGTGTGATGAACAGGAACCTTGCATAGGCTAATTCCTGCGCAAATATTGATTCAAAGCAGCGCCAAAAATTCGGATACAGCAAGCATGTCTTGCTGTATGCAACCAAGGCACAGGAAAGGCTGTTCAGGATGACACTTGAGTGTCTGCCACGGGAGGCAGTGTGGTGTTCAGATAAAGGACCAGCAGCCTGACTTCCAGTCCTTACTCCATTGCCACCTGCTCAGTGGACACGGGCAAGGCGCTTCACCTCAGCCAGAGCTTGCTTTCTACTGTGTCAAGAACTGAAAAGGCTCCAAACCTGAGGGAAGTGGGGGAAGCAATTGCTTTTGGAAACAGCCGCATTCATGGCAAAACCCTGAGGGACCTGAGACTCTTACCTGTTGGATGAGAATGTGCCATGGACGCTGATGCAATGAACCTTCGGCTCAATGAGCTCCATGGTGAACTGTGCAGCAGGTATGAGGTACACTTTGTGCTGCCGCATGTGAAAGAGAGAGACGCCCAGTTACATGACAGCCTCTGCCACTGGGAGCCTACAGTAGTTTTTGTGCCCGTCACCGATCAGGCTGACCACACTAAGCACCTCTGATACAGACACTTCAGCTAATGCATGGCAGGTCACATGTCTGTTTACTGCCCCTTCTTCCTTGGCACAAGCCCTAAGGTGTTTAGGAGCTCCACGTATTTATGGGACTCTTCTATCTTTGGCTAAGCAATTGTGAATGCCTTCAAGGTAAAATAGGAAGAGGCACTGCCACACTGCTGCAGAGCTCCCTCTGCCCAGAGCAGCTTCTCCCCATCTTCTCCCAAATCCCAGTCCCATGATCTACTTCAAAACACAGCAGTGATCACATTCTCTACCTTGGACTGCTCATGACATAGACTAAGATCGAGTATCCAGTCCAAACAGGATTAGAAAACCCTTCTACGATGCCACTCCTGCCTCTCCTCCTTGCAACCTATCAACAGAGCTGCCCTCACAAGGGGGCTTACCAGGAAGAAGTCAGCCAGATCAGAGGTGAACCGAACGGTGGCCTCTGAGCTAAGTTCAAAAGTTGCCATGCGGCTCTGGGAATCTACAGCAATCCCTCGACAAAGGAAACTGTAAGAGAAACACAGATTTTGAAGCCAGCCTTGAGCTGGGTCATGACCTATTTCTTGTCTTGCCAGCTGTATGTCCTGAAGGTATTTATACAAAGTCCCTGGAAATTTTTTGATGCCTTTTCTGGCAAGTCATAAGAGTGAATTTTCCCAAGGACACCCCAGACATTTGTTTCCTGTTGCAAAGGTTGCAGTCTGAAGTCAGACACTTCCACGGTAAGGGACAGTGTTTGACCTGCACCAACAGCTCCAATAAACCTGCCTGTAGGCCGTTCCCTAAATCAAGGACCTCTACCAATGTACCCAGCTGTAAACAGATGCAACAGATTATCTCCTGGCAGAGGCATTAGAGGACTGTGTTGCCACAGGTACACATCTCCCAGAGAAGGCCAGTCATTAAAATCCATGTCCAGCTAGAATGAGTTTGGACATACACAGCTTAGATGTACAACACTGAGGCATTGCTTTGTTGATGCAGTAAAGCAGAAAAAGGGGGGGGGGGGCCTGTCCCTGCCTGTCCCTTTCCCTGTATCGGAGATGACCATACCTGTAGACGCACGGGTAGAAGACGAATGTGCCCTGCTGCATGGCTAAGTGCGGCGAGCTCACAGCAATGCCCACCGTCTGCAAAGCATTGGTGTTGGCATACTCCACCACTAGCACGTATTTCCCAGGCTGGGCAATAGGCAGGGACAGCTGGACTTCTACCTGGAGGGCAGAGAGATGGCTGAGTGAGGGTCTCCTGTCCCACTCCCCAGAGAGAGCCTGTGCAGGATGCCTGTGCTACAAACCAGCCTCCTCTGCAGCTTAGGGGACAACGGGACAACTCTTACCATGTCCTTGCAAGCCCTTTGCATGTGAGACACTGCTTTTGGGTGCCTTGAACAACAGGGCACGCAAGCACACAGCTGCAAGACCGACGGGGCAACAGCGGGGCGCACATGAGCGCAAAGCCCTTCTGGTAACCTGCCCGGTTGTATGTAAAGCACCAGATGGTGGGAACAGAGGGATAAGTGCTGCAGTGCCCATGCGAGGGATGAAACAGAAGTGCCACTCACATCACTGCCGCTGCATGTTGCCATCCGGGGATGGGAGGGGGTGAGCTGCTCTGTGGGACACACTCTGGGTAACCGGTTGTCCAGCCTGCACACTGCATCCACGCCAGATACAGCAGGGAAACCATCTACAGACAGGTATTTATACAAGAGGCAGCTAAAAACAGTAAGAAAAAAATTGCAAAGTATGGTTGTTACATCACGATTGTTAAGACTCAAGAGCACCCACGCAGCCTGATACCAGCAAGATTTGCAAAAGGCTTTAGTCCAACATGAAGGCTCCACTGCCCAAAGGAACATCTCTAGTTAGTGTGGAGCAAGAGATTCTGTATTATAGGACCCATGATGGCAGTAAAACCAAAAAGCTTCTCTCCTTGCAATGTGCTTTATCCTGGGGACCATTGCCATAGTGGAAGGGACAACTGGTGTCCAGAGCCCAACCAGCCTTCCCGCCAAGATAGACAGAGGTTCTGGGCAGAGCAAGCAGATGCACTGAGATGCTCTACACACTACCACACTCTGTCCATTCATTTTAAATAGTCCAGCAAGACCTAACTTGTTGTAGCCATTTTCCAGGGCTGTCGACTAACATACAACCCAGCACTGGGAACCCAGCCTAGCAGAGGAAAGGGCTATGGTCTTACTGGATGAGTTGGCCCTCCAGGGTCCATGAACACACAGACTGACTGTGCCATGGATGAGGAGATCTATGCATTGGCTTTTTGGTACAGGGCAGGTTCGATGGGCTTTATCAACCACAGCAAAGTCCTCCACTAAGTAGTTTTATTGCATCCAGATCCTCACAGAGTGTGGACTGTATATATTTCTTAATCCCAGGCCAAGAGGAGCTGAGTAGGTCCCACACAGCACAAAGACATGGAGATCCTTACTTCTGGGTGCCTTGTTCTGGGGCTGGCTGGTAGGTACATGGCTCCGTGACCTTTAGCTGCAGTATTGGAGCTTCATAGTATGAGCTGGGTAGCAAAACAAGATAGTCCTAGGAGGAGAGATGGGAGAGTCGGTTATGTTTGCGACACTTGCCCCTAGGGAGCTGCAGAAGCCCCCTGTGGTCGATGGAGCATGGGGGCTGGTCCTTACCAGCAGCACACCCTCTGCTTCAACAACCAGAGACCAGGTGTTGGGGTTGAGTACGAAGGGCTCCCCAAAGCTGTTCTGGGGCACGGTGACAAAGGCTGGCTCTGTGCTGGGAGCAAAGACAATCTGCTTGGTCTGCTCTGTACCTGGAGCGGGAGGGATGAGAGGCTGTGAAGGAACTGGGATGGAAAACCTGGGGCTGCAAATAGGAGGCTATGTTCAGAGAAGCAGCTCTGTAGTGCAGCGGGGAGTCTTGGGCTCCTGCTTTCTCAGCGCTGTCATAGCAGATGCACCACAATCCCACACTGTCCCGTAACAGAGATATCCACTCTGAATCTGCTCAGTAGCTTAATGGGAGAAAAACCATAAATCACTGCAATCCTTAGAGCTAATCCACAGCTCTTACCGTGTGCTCTGTATCCCCAGGCTGCAAAGCATGGAGTATTGCATGCCAAGGAGAGTTTTGCTAGCTAGAGAAGGAATGAACTCATCTGTGAAGAATTTATTCTGAGACAGACAAAAAGAATCGCTGGGATATGTTCCTCCTTAGGGATATACTGACCCCAGCTCCACAGGCGAGATACCTGTCTTCTGGCAAACTCTCAAAGCCCCAAGCTGTGGTCCTGTCTTTCTTGCCAGCCACACACTCTGCATCTGAGGTTTAGGCATTAATTTTAACTGACAGGACAGAAAGGGTTTAAGGCCTGATCCTACTGCTGTTGAACAGCTCCTTGGCTTAGCTGACACAGTCCCATAACCTTTGAATTCATTAACTATGGATGCAGTAACGATACAGCACCTAGAAGCAGACTGTCTGCCTGTCTAGCAGTCTCAGGAGCATTTTGAAGAGCACAGGTGAGAGGGATTCACTGAGTATGGCTGCAAGGCGAGCAGATGAGATGAAGAAGGAAGTGGGGAATGTGGCACACTGACTATCCTGGTGTGGTACGTGGACATCAAGGTATAATGCAGAGGACCAGAAGCTAAAGCAAGGGCTTGGGCTACTGCTGGGATGGGTCGGCCCCTTCCCAGGTGTGCTACCTCTGCAACAGGCCTGGCATCAGCTGAAGCTGAGCTCTTGCTTTCTCAGATGGGAAGCAGAGGTGAGGATTCAAGGAATGAAGAGATTTCCCTGAACAAGCAATGGGGTAGATTTCTTGACAAGCTGAATTTTCGCATCCCTTTGAGATGAGACACAACTCAAACTGAGATGGCTCCTGCAGGTGGGGTGGGAGAAACCAGTCTGCAAAGCATATATTCGGAAAAGGCTTCCCTTTTTTGCAAGCCACATCTTCCAACTTATCTTCTTTCCAGGCTGCTTGTCCTTTCCCATGTGAAGCCCATTCCACCTGGGCAGAAGGTGGCTCAGCATTTCTGAAGCCAATCTGGCCTATCGAGAAAGCTGCCCTCCTGGATCCCATTGCTGGTGTGTCAGTCTGGCAGCTTGCGTTCAGCGCTAGAAAAATCTAATGTTGCTTCTGATTGAGAAGGGAAGCACATTCCTCTGCTGCTGGATAGGATAGATTAAATAATTCCCGACCTTTGGTGGGATCCTAAAGCATGAGCATGGCTCATGCTTCTCTTCTCTTTCTGCTGCGTAACATGACTGGCCGTAAAAATAACCAGCTATTTTTCCCCTCAAAAAAAAAAAGGAGAAAAATACTATCTTGGCTTTTCAAACCTTGCATAACACATCAAAGGCAAAACACCTTCTATGTCAATTCAAGACAGAGGAGAGAACTTCACACACCGATAAATTACGTAGCTGGTATCGACAGCCTTGTGCTGTATGATCTGGAGGAAGAGCTTCAGCAGGATGATGTGTCTGTAGCATCAGAAGGGGTAAAATCAATCAGCCAACCACCCACTAGGGCACTTGCATGGCCTCAGGTCTGTCCCCATGCAGTCTTGCTCATATTGATTCCCAGAATATTTGTTGTCCACGTCTCTAGGCTTGTTCAGCTATCTTTTGGTGGCTCTTCTTCTCCAGCAGCTCACGGCTTGATGAGAAGACACTGCACCAGAGTGCAATGCCTGTATAACACACGCAATTCCATGCCATTTCCAAAGCCCACACCATGTGTGAAGCTAGAAGACTGGTTTGGGAGAAGCACAAGGCAAGGGCAGGGCTGCCACATGAAGGCACCTGTGAAACAAAACCACGTCCGGCTGCCAAAGTTTGGATCCAGTTACCAGCACATGGCCCACTCTGATTTCATGGAAACTCAGCTCAGTTCTGCTTGGGACACTGGGGTGATCTTGTCCCATGCTGGAAAGGCTGTATCGAATCGTACAGCAGTCTTATCTCACACCAGCCTGGCTGCTAACAGTCCTCAGTGTGCAGCCCCAGGACTGAAGGCCAGCTTGCTGCTGCTTTGTTAAATAAGGGGGGCTGCAAACTCAAATCAGCTTTCAATTGGAAGGGCAGGACTAATGGGATAAAGCCATATGGAAGTGTCTTCTGGAAAGGATGATGTAGAAGGTTGCCTGGGATGGGGAGGAGGTGGCGATGGTGCAGGGAAGCAGAGCAGTCTGGGATCCTTACCTCTCCTTCGTGGCTGATAAGCTGTAATTTTGCCATACACAGTGGCCCCTCCTGAATTAATATACCTCAGGATGACATGGAACAGATAGAGCTCTGCCTCCTTCACGTCTACAGTGACTCTGATTTTATTCTGCAAAAAGCACAAAAGCACACGGGGCACATGTCACCGGGGAGCCAGCTCCTGGCTGCTCACCTGCTCTGCGGGAGAGCCTTACCCGCCTGCCTACCTGCCTGCCTGCCTGCCTCTCTTCCCCCTCCCTTGCCATCCCATGGCACGGCGCTGGCCGGCCACCTGAGATGGGCACACTTGGGATGGGCACACCTGCGACGGGCACACCTGGGGCAGGAGAAGGGGCAGAGGAGCAGTGTTGCAGCGTGGGATGCTCTGAGTTAGTCTAGAAGTGAAAAATGCACTTACAGTTGCCACAAACATTAAACTTTCCTTCCTCAACGACCGAGACCCTCCCTTCCACACTGGCGGGCCCCCGGCTGACGTAGCGGAAGACGAGGCGGAAGAGGTCGGGGGAGGTCACATTGAGAGTCACCACTACCTTGGGCTGGTGGGAGAGAGAAAGGGGAGAGAAGCAGAGCACACCTTCAATTACCTCCACCGCCGACAGCTACCAGCCCAAGCGCAGCCGCTCGGCTCACTGCTCCCAAAGCAACATGCCACAGCGCAAGGAGGAGACAAGCACGCTGGCCCTACTGCACAGTCACGGCACGGCTGCCTCGTGACACTCTCCCTTTTGGGGCCAGCCACCAAGGGAGCGACCTGCCTGGAGGAAGTAGGTGGAAAAGCTCTGATCACATCTGGAAGACACTGTGGCGCAGCAGGGTGGTTCGGCTATCCTGGGGCACACGCCATGCCAGAGGAAAGGTTTTAAGAAGTTCTTGCTTTTGTTATCGGCATGTTGCTTTTGGGCTTAGTGTGCCGTAACCAGCCAGCAGGCACCAAACGCTGAAGCGCCTGCCCTTGTATTTATGGGGCTCTGCCCAGATGCCTACAGAGGAGGCTACAAACTGAGCTGGTGCCTTGTCCTTGGGAACCTGCAATGCTAAGGACTAGTGGTGCTAACGGAGTGTGCCGCTGATGGGCACTGTCAGGCCTCCATCTGTGTGGACGCTGTTTGGCAAGACCCCAGTTAGGGAGATGCTTAAGTCTGACCCATTTCAAAGAGATCTAAGCCTCTGCTTAAACACCTTCCTGTCTAAAAGCTGGGGTTCTGCCCAGGGAGACACCTAACGAGGGCTCTGTGATCTTCAAAGCTCCAGTTACACACTGTCTTCCTACCAGAGAGCAAACTGGAAGGGACCCTGCAGAGAGCAAACTACAGGCAAGACCTGCCAGAAAAAAAGCCATGCGCTAGCCCTTCTATAAAGGCCTATTTCTATCTCAAATGCCAACACTGGATGCAAAACAAAAGCCATGAGCTTGAGCACGAGCTCCATCCTTAAGCTGTAAGGCTGGGGTTTTCTCAAGGGAGCCTACAGGAGTTTGTTGCTTAGCTCCTACCTACAAATTCAATGGGAAATGGCTAATGCATTTGGCCCCTCTACTGTTTTAACTAAGCATGAAAAAGTGAAGAAAAGTGAAAGTACATGCACCAGAATAAGGAGCATCTTACATGGGACAACTGTCAGAGAATTGCTGCCCTGCACCCCATTCCTAAACGGACACACAGGCGACACTTCCGCGGGGGCCATGCAGAAGAAGAATCCTCCGAGGAGAAAAAAGGGTCAACAGATGAAATAGCTTCACTTCTAGGGCTTACACAACTCCAGATTAGTGTAAACCATCGCCACAGCAAAACAGCTAATAGCAAGAGCAGAGGCAGAATGGTAACAAGAGGTCCAAGCTGAACATGGCAGCTAAGGAGGAGGTAATTTATTTTTGGAAAAAGGAGGGAAGGTTATGCAGAGAGTTGCAGGAAAGAGCAGAGTCAGATGAAAGGGCCACAAGGAAACCCAGAGACAGTGTTTATAGACATCCCTGTAAGTAATCACCAAGCTACCCCCTTTGTCTAAATGGATTAGGATGTCAGGGGATTCCCAATTTAGGATCTTTCCCCTCATCAGTCTATGCCATCCCCAGCACTACAGGAAATATCTGCGCAAACAGGCTATATATACACACTGTGCTTGTTTATGTTCACCATCATGTGACTTTGGGGGTTTGAGAAGTACTTGGGGTGAAAGATGTGTGCCAAAAGCACGTCAGTCCTTCACCAGCTGCATCCTCCCCTGGGAGAGCTGGGCTGGAGACACCAGGCGTACCTGGATGGAGGACATCTGTGCGTATCCTCGCCAGCTGAAGCCCTCAAACTCCAGGGGGTTGTAGCCGAAGCGCACAGCCCGGCCAGCCGGCGTGGTGCCTTCCTCCAGCTCGAATTTCAAGTGGTGAAGGTCAGGGAAATAATGATCCCGCGCAGGTCTGGGAAAGAGAGGGAGCACTGTTACCTGCTGGGCAACCTGGAGGGAGAGGCAAGAGGACACCTCCGCCAGGCACGCGGCTGATGTGGCAGCAGCCCAGACGATGAGGTCCTCATCCCTGTGGTGGCAGAGGACACCATTCCCGAGGGAGTGAAGGGAAGGCAGAGCACTGCAAGGTGCCATCTCCTGCCAGCAGCTTACTGGGTGCAGGTAGGACCACGTGTATTCTGCCGGCAGCGACAGGCTCCGCTCCGCTCCTCGCAGGATGGCCCCAGGGACCCGCCGACGTCGCACCGGCAGCCTGTGGGCAGGAAGAGCCTGTTTACATTCCCGCCGCACTAACAAGCTCCTGGTCACTAATCAAAGGCGCACCCCAGCGGGCGGGGAGGCTGGGGCCGCTATTTTTATTCCATTGTATCCGTTTTCATATTGGCCCCGGCCCCACTTGGATCTACTCCTCTTCCACCTCAGCACTGAGTTATTTCCAGACGGCTGACGGCTGCGGGAGGAACAAGGTCTGCAAACCCTCATGGCTGGGTGCCGCAGCCCTGCCGCCAGCAGCAGCCTTGCTGCCTCTTCCCAGCCCTGCCAGGACTGCGTGGGCCAGCTGAGAATGGCTGGATCTCCTCCTTCCCTGCTTCCCATGGGCACGATGGAGAGCAGCCGACCCCACATGTCCATGCCCACCTGCTCCCAACAGGAGGAAGGGGTAGAGCTGCAAGGAGATGGCCAGTGGTTAAAACACACCAGTTTCTGGCACCCAAAGGGGCACCTTTCCCGGCCTTTCACTCCCCAGCTTGATGGACTCGTGTCCAAAGCTACTAAAAGCGTGAACTCCGGTCTCCAGATCCACAGCAAGACCCAGCCCCTGCTCTGGGCCATGGTATGATCAAAAGCCAGAGGTGGGACATCTCCCACCCCTCCTCTCCAAGGCCAACAGTCAGTTGGTATATGCAGAGCCACTTGTGGTCCCCCTCCTTCACCCAACACATCACGATGGGGGCTCACCTTGGCAGCCAAAGTAATTTGCATTCTCCATATTGAAGTAGCCGTCTTTGCATGTCGAGCAGAACTGGCCACAGATGTTCGGTTTGCAGAAGCACTGCCCGTCACCCTAGGGGAGAAGCAGGCATGGAAGCTCATTCCCTCCCATTGCTCGTCACGGCCAAACCATTTCTCAGTTATTTGGATCCTAGTCTGAGACACTGGAGAAGCATTTTGAGTGTCATGCTCTACACTGCTTCCTGTGCGTGGGTGGGCCAGATAAGTTAAATTATACAACAATGCAAGCAAACAAAAATTCAGGCATCCTGGGCCAGACCCTGAAATATTTAGGTGCCTAATTTATGACAGGTCTTAATCCTATGTTCTCATGCAAGCCCAGATTGTGGTGCAACCTTTGAGAACTCGGCATCAGGACAGGCCTCTCCAGCAGCTGCTGGGAGAGATGGAGCTGGAACACTCCCAACACAGCACACACTCAGAGTGCCTGGAGGCAGAGAGGAGCAAACCTACCTGGTGGCACTCCGCGATTCCGCTGACGGTGCCCTTGGTATCACACTTGCAGCCTGGAGAGAGAGAGATGAACAAGAAAGCCAGATGATCAATCAGCCCCCGAGAAGAAACCTGATGGGGGACAGTACCCACCACACCAGAGGACACTGGCAGGGATGAGAAAGACTGGAAACTGCTCAAGTAGAGGGTAACGCTGCTCAAGGGTTCACATCTAATTTTGGACAGTTACTGTTGAGGATGCAACTACCAAAGACATTTGCCTTTTCTGCACATTTGGCCGTGAAAAATTAAGTGTGCAATGTCTGCAGGGAGGGCTGAGAATGGCACAACTCATTGCATGAGCCCTGTGTTTCATCCCAGGCAAAAACCTCCAGGCTCCAGCCTTTCCCCTGTCCAAGTGGCATTACCCAGACGACTCCAGCTTTGACATGTAACTTCAGGGTGAAGATGGAAGGAAGGGCAATTCTTCCATCCAGCAATGACGGTCCCCACTGGCTTGGGTTTGGGTCTTGCACCATTACATCACGGAGGGGACTTTTTGGGGCTGTGCAAATGCCATTTCCTTACTCAGGCAGCCGTAGGGGTTCTCTGGAGTCAGGTTCCAGTATAAGGGCTTGCATCTGTCGCAAGCTGGGCCTTCAACGTATGCCCGACATGTGCAGGAGCCCTGGGGAAAGGGAGAGAGAAAAAAGAGCAGGTGAGAATTTGCCACATGGTGGCTGAATGTGGTGTCGGCTACTCTGGCGTGGGTAATGGCTGTTTTCAGGCTGTGCTAAAGGAAGGACTTGGCCCAAAGTGAGAAAAAGGGCATCACACAAAAATGAGCTGCAGGGTTTGGTGTGTTCATTCGATACTCACCGGGGCCACTGAGGGATCTGCAGTCACCAACCCTGCTGGGTTACAGGAGCCCACTAGAAAAGAGACGCACAAGGAGGGATTTATAAAGAGAGAGCTCACACCCCAGCTGTTCCTAAAGGCAGTTATTTCTTCCCTTGCAAAGCTCTTGGGGGATGATAAGCCCATTTACCAGCACTGCACCACTATGTCCCAAGACACCGGATTCCCCCGCCATCAGGGAGAAGGGGGCTACCTTCGCAGTGCGGAAATCCGTAGGCGCCCAGCACGCAGCTATCGCAGCGCAGTCCCGTCACTTTGGGCCGGCAGCTGCACTGCCCCGTTTCCTGGTCGCAGGTGCTGTGCAGGGAGCCTTCCCGGGAGCACTGGCAAGCTGCAAAAGGGGAGAGCAACTGCTGGAGCTGCAGGGCACAGGGACTCCTGCATTTCAAGGCTTCTCATCAGCAATCTCTTTCATCCGCCTGACCTTCACCACCATCAAAGCAGCCAGAAATATGGGGTATAAATAACATACACACTCATTCTTTCCCTTTGGTTAAAAACATGCCATCTTTAAAGAAAAACAATAGAAGCTGCTATGTTTATCACACCTATTCACATACATTTATGTGTATTTCTGGAGGCAGGGAGAAGTTTTGGTTAAGGAAAAGGGGAATGTGTGATCTCACCCCCAAAAGGTCAGCAAGCAGTGACAGATCAGACCCATTTGCACCCAAACACCCAAGAGCAGCATTCAGCCATCAGGGTCTGCCTTGAGGACGTTGCGTGTGGGCAGCAAGCCTGCAGCACCGGGCCAGCAACGCAGCCTTGGCACTGCCAGCATCCGAGGGTAAGGGCAGGGCAATGGCTCTGTGGCTTCCTGCATGACTTGCCTCCTGTGAACGCACGTAGAGATCCTGCTGCCGTCTCACATGAAAGGTCAGCAAGCTGTCGGGGAGTTGCCCATGCCCTCCTTGCCCAGTCAGCACTCCTCAAATCCCTGCCTAAGGGGACATTTTAGGCTGACACCCCCAGACTGGCAAACAGCAAAACATTGTTCATAAAACAACACATTAGAAAAAAAAAAAATCAGGTTCTCCTCTTTTTCCTTGCCATGACTCCGCTACAGCTCTGCAATTTGGACACTGCTTTATGAGATACAAAAAAAAAAAAAAAAAAAAAAAAAAGTGA
>JAVJGG010000009.1:28932841-28999795 GCA_035590195.1 Aviceda cuculoides
AACCTCATGACATCCTTGTAGTCCTCCTGAGTTGCCTGCCCCTTCTTCCAAAGGTCATGAACTCTCCTTTTTTTTCCCTGAGTTCCAGCCAAAGCTCTCTGTTCAGCCAGGCCACTCTTCCTCCCCGCTGGCTCGTCTTTTGGCACATGGGTACGCCTGCTCCTACACCTTTAAGATTTCCTTCTTGAAGAATGTCCAGCTTTCCTGGACCCCTTCGCCCTTCAGGACTGCCTCCCAAGGGACTCTGTCAACCAGTCTCCTAAACAAGCCAAACTCTGCCCTCCAGAAGTCCAAGGTGGCAGTTCTGCTGACCCCCCTCCTTACTTCTCCAAGAATCAAAAACTCTATAATTTCCTGATGCCAAGCTCTCACCATGCCAGCAGATACCTTGAATTTGGGGCTGACCTGAAACCCCAAATCCTGATCCTCATTGTTCACCCTGTGTACAACCACACTCCTGTGTTTCAGCACAGTTGCTCCTCCTTTGCATTGGCATGAACCAAGGTGGAGTAAGCCATGAAGAGCCTGGATGTGTCATGTGAGCCACATCTGAGCATCTCATGGCACCAGGGTATAATCTGAACATGTGGTTTGAGACTTCGCTTACCCCACTCAGAGTCCTGCTCTCTCTGGCTGCAGGCACTCAAGCCTGAGGACAGGCAGATGCAATTCAGCATATGTTTGATGTGCATCTGCACCCAATGCTTTCAGAGAGACAGTCCGAACCACAGCTGCTCCCCAAGTCATACTCTGTAGGTCTGCTTCTTAATAGGTCCCTGGATTACAGGCGATTCATCCAGACTGGGTTTTATTTCCAAACTGAGCAGGCAGACCCAAGCTCCTGCTGTTAGTGACAGTGAATGAACTGGGTGAGACAAATCGCACAGCCTTTAGGGAAGCATTTCTTCGAGATGCTTACTCATTATAGAGCACGCCTGTCAGATGAGGTAGCCCAGTGAACTGTGTACAGGAAAACTGATTCCTGCTGCAAGATCCAACTATATTCATATACAACCCTGGGAGATGGGTTATGGAAAGGAAAAATCATTACAAAGCCAGTAGCAGCAGCAGCTATTCCCTTCCCTGCCCTAAGATCTGACAGTGGTTACTCACGTGTGCAGCTGGGGTACCCATAGAAGCCCAGGGCACACCGGTTGCAGGTGTGTCCTGCAAAATTCACATGGCATCGGCACTGGCCAGCTGGGCTGCAGTTGTTGTCCACCGCACCCCGGGAATCGCAGGAGCAAGCTGTAAGAGCAGGACTCTTGATAGTCTGATAGATGTGCAGTCTGTGACCAACCACTGCTGGTCTGAATTGTCATTCAGCCCCACAGGAATTAGCCATTTCCATCAGAACTAAATTAATTTCTTAATCCCCTGGAAAGATAGGCAATATTTTCAGCTAGAGTTATGGCCACACCAGGAAAACGCCACTGAGGGTTTTTTACAGCCCGTTTGATGTTCCGCAGTAGTTTAGTAGGTTAATGCATTAAAAAGAGAGACAAAAAAGGCATAAGCTGAGACACCAGGTCACAGCAGGGTTGTGATGAGGAAGTGTGACCAATAAAAACCGCTTTGTCTTCCAGGCTTTGGCATGATCCATGACCTCCAGAATAAGCCTGCCAAATTCACAGTGCAAACCACGTGGGTTTTGATTTTGAGAAACACCAAAGCCTTGCAAAAATAGGCATGTTTTTCAGAAAGTGACAGACCAGCAGGAACTGAATGTTAACATCCTTACCATAGCAGTGGGGGTAGGAGTGGTGCTCAGGACTGCACTGCTCACACCGTGGCCCAGCAAACTCGGGTCTGCAGAAACACCTCCCAGCGGAGTCACAGCCTCCTGGCAGTGTCCCGACTGCGCTGCAGCCGCATACTGCAACAGAGAGAAACCGTTTGTCCTGTGCTAGGAGCATGGGGCAAAGCTCATGGCAATATGCAGGTTTTTTTTTTTTTCTGAGGTTCTCAGATGGGCATTTCGGTGCTGCTCTAAGCATTCAAACCGTCAATCTCTGCCCATTGCATATGTCCTCCAAAACACCCACAAACAACTTTCCAGTCCTCCTCCAAAATCCTGCCAGAACACTCCGGCTTTGTGCATACCCACCCAGGCCCACAGGAGAACAGACACTCACGCTGGCACAGAGGGTAGTTGAAGTAGCCAGGAGCGCACTGGTTACACAAGTGTCCTTCAAATCCCGTTCGACACAGACACTGCCCTGTCTCGCTGTCACAGGTGCCATCATACTGACCAGGGCCAGAACACTGGCAGGCTGGAAAGCAACAAGGGCACTAGTAAATAAGCAGCTTCTTCATCTTTCCCCTTCCTAGGAAAGGAACCAGAGCATCTGTTCCTCTGGGGTAGAAATGCAGTCACTGGAGAAATCATGGGGGACACAGCTGACACCAGGCATGCCTGGCCTATAGCTCACATCCATAGGGAATTTCTCAAGAGCCCCCCGCAGGCTGGGAGGATGCTGGAGGGTCAGGGCTTGGTGGAAACTACCAGCAGAAGTCATGGGAATTTGTCACTTGGAAGTGGGGCTGGAGAATTCCTCCTCCCCAGCGTGAGTGGAGGATGGGGAGAGGCACGCTCCTCCCCAGCAGGGAGGCAAGCAGGGTGAGCTTGGGGCCACTAACCCTGAGTTACTCACGCTGGCAGCTGGGTCCGTAGTGGCCTGGGGCGCACTGGTCGCAGTGTGTTCCCTGGAAGTTGGGTTTGCACACACACATCCCCACCCGAGGGTCTTTGCGACAGGCGTTGCCTTCTGTCCCACCGGCATAGCAATCACAGTCTGGAGTGGGGGGATACAACAAGCAACACCACACACGGCTGTCAGTCGATTTCTGCTGCTAGACAGAGGTCCCGTAAGGACAGGGAAGGAGCTACCATGAGAGGCAACAGCTCAAGCATTTCCCTCCTAATAACATTCCTGCCAGATGCAAATGTTTTAACCAAACCCTCCTCAAGTGACCAGCATGCCTGGCTCGTGGAGTTGCAGGGTGGCTGGGAGACCTCGGCATCATGCACATGTGCAAGGTGCCGGATGGGCAGCAGGGCAATGGACAGGGCAGACAAATGCTGTTTGCACAAGCCCAGACAGGGCTGGTTCAGTGCAGCATTGCCCAAGAGCTGTGTGGGAATAACCAAAGCCTTCAGGGCGGGGTTTGGGCTTTCTCTCTGGTCACTCCATGCTCAGCTATGTCTGAAACCTTCCTGCTGCCAGGGCCGGTGGGTGCTCCAGGCCGGCAGTGGTGAAGTCCTTCCTTGGCCAGCCCTGCCTTCACCAACGGCAGTGGTGTGGGGTGCTGGGCTGGGAGAAAGAAAGGCAAAAATCATCCAAGAACCAGAGGGAGGGGGAGCTGGGGAAATGAGAAGGGAAGTGAGAAATTCCAGCTCAGGAAAGAAAAACCTGGAAGATACAGAGTTTAAAATATCAGAAGGAAGGAAAAGGTTATCTGGAGCGCACTGGGGAGCATGAGACAGGGGAGGACTTGGTGGGGAAAAAAAGAAAAAAAAGAAAAAGCATGAGGGAGGAGAGATAAACCATGAGGAGTGAGCATGGGAGAGAGGCAGAGGGGAGCAGGGATGAAGGCACGGCTGAGCTTTCAAAACAACAGAGAAAGCGACACAGAGTGAGCAGCTCCTGTGCACGCTTCCCAGGAGCCCGCAGCAGTGCTACCTGCAGCTTTGTGCAGAGAGGGCCATCAGCACGGACCCACTGTGCTGTCCACCACATGGAAAACACAGGGCATGCAGGTGTGGCAGAAGGACAGGTTTGTGTCTGAACACAAAGGCTGAGATCTGGGAGAACCCAGCTCGGGTTCCAGCTCAGCCACAGCCACTCCATGATCTTAGCGAGGGTTCCTTACAGGGAGGCCAGAAGGGACATCCCCACATGGCCTGGACTCCAGAAAAAAGCACACAATCACACGGTCACTCTGGGCTAGAGTTTCCCTGTCTATAAAAAAGGGATAGTAAAAATTCCTTTCCCCTACCCCTCACAGTTGCCTCCTCTCTCAGAACTACTCTGTGTCAGGGCTGTCTCTTATAAAATACATGCCCAGTAAGCTAAAAACCTGATCTTGTGTTGGATGGTAAGATATAACAGAAATAACAGCATAGTGATTGCCAAAGCATCAAGGAAAACTGCACTGCTTACTTATTATTTGTCCTGCAGGGAGCACTTGTTCTCCAGTATCGTTGTGAGCGAAAGCTGGAATGGCTACGCAGAGAAAGAGACATTGCACAGGTCATTACACACACTCGAAGAAATCCTGTCAGGATATCAAGGGCTTGACAGTCCCAGAGCTGAACAGGCTGAATTAAAATATGGAACATGGAACAAAGTGCAGACATCCCACTAAACAAAGATTCACTACAACCATTTTTAACCAGGGCTCTGGAAAGATGTCTTTCACAGAAAGTGAGAGATGAGAGTCCAGCCAAATGGGAAGCTCCTGTTGACTCCAGAGAGCTGGGTTCAGCCCGGCTCAGCTCTGGTCCATTGTCCACCCAAGCCAAATGTGGACTTGTTCCCCCCTGCAAGAACTCCTCCTGGGACAGGAGTGCCATGTGGCCCAGAGAAAAGGCACTTGGAGAGCAGCCCCAACTGGAGCTGTTGGCCCTTCCTGCATCCACTGCGTCTGACGGGTCCCAGACCTGACCACTCCACAGTCCCGCACACCCTACTTACGGTAGCAGTGAGGGAAGTTGAGGTATCCCTCGGCACAGGCATCGCAGTGCTCCCCGGTGTAATTGGGCTTGCAGTAACAGCGGCCGGTGAGGTCCTCACAGGTGCCATCGGTGAAGTCAGACTCACAGTTACAGCCTGCAGAGGGACAGGCCAGCAGCAGTTGTCACTGACTGAGACCCTCATAAGCACGACAGAAGCGTCACTATGATACAGAGCCTCTGTAAGAGACCCTACTGCAAATACTCTCCAAAAATAAAAAGTGAGATTTTGCCTCCTCAGAAGGGGTCTGGTTTAGAGGAACTACTGCCACTGTGCTTGTCCCAGTGCAGGGTCGCAAGTAAAGCAGCACAGCCCCAGTTTGCTTCTCCAGGAGACACCAGCTGCCCCAGAGAGGTGGTGGTGGCACACTGCCACGAGGACACAGTGCAGAGCAGCCCATGTGTCATAGCTCCCAGACTGAGCTGGGCTCCCCAGCAAAACAGATATAACCCACCGCTGCCCAGAAATCCCTGTCTTAGGGCGTAGAGACCAACAGTCTGCAATGGCCAGCTGAAAGAGCACAGAGATGACGGCTAAGACTGGATTTCCCTGTGGGCACAGCTGGGGGGACAATGCATTTTTAGCTCATTCCAGCCTTGGAACATGCCACCACTTCTGATTTCATCGATGCTGCAGACACATATACTGTCTGTATGCACAGATACATTTCCATGGGCAGTACCAGCTGCAGCAGGAACCACTCGTGGCCACATCTCTCATGGTGTTGGACTCCCCACACCAGAAAAATCACTCAGCCCAATCCTCCAGACCACCCTCCCCAGTGTCACCGAGTCCAGGAAAGCATCTACGACCTGCAGAGGAGATCACACTCACGATAGCAGATGTATGGAGAATCGATCGGGTGGTCAGGGGACCGATAGTATCCTGGGATGCATCTCTCGCAATTAATGCCAGTGGTGTGATGCTGAAAGACAGTGGTTTAGAGGGGCATCAGTTCCTCTGCCCGCAGGATTCATGTTCATCTGCTGGATTCACTAACAGCTTCAGGGTCCGAAGGAAGCAACTCAGGAGTGTCAGCACACAGAAGACCTAAATCTGCTCAAAATTCCACATACACCGACTTGAAAACAAAGCACTTTCTGCAAACTGTATCCTCCCATAAATGCAGTATGAATTTCAGGTTCATATCTGACCTTGAGCCCATTTCACTTGCTTCAGATGGTAAAATGTCCTGACCATTTTGTGCTAGGAGGATGGGAGCAATCTGTTTCCTCCCATGAAGAAAGCATAGCTAAAAGTTTCATGCCACTGCATGAATTAACCAGCTCCCAGTCACCTTGGGAGCAGAAAAGCTACTTTCTCACTTTCATTGGGAACTTCAGAGACTGAGGAGATTGGCATTTTGGTGGTCAGAGAGAGATCCAGAGAGATGGCAGCACCTGAGCACTGCGAACTGGGCAGGAACTTTGCAATGTGCTCAACACCAACCTGTCCCTCCCAATGCACGGTACCTCAGCAGACCTAACCCTAAAGCATCAGAAAAGTAACGGTACTACCCAGGGGACAGCTAGGAACCCAAGTGCTGTTTTCATTACTACTGCACACTCCTTTAATCTATGGCAAAGAAACTAAATTTCCAGGGAGAGACCTAATTAAGGTAATAGAGGGTATGTGAGGGGGTTGGCAGAGCTGCCAGCAAGGCTGAACTCCAGGCTGACAGCGGGAAAAAACACAAAAATCTGCAACAGCCTTTTCCACGGGAGCTCTTCAGGCCTACCTGACAGTCAATGCAAACACCTCCCCCTTCAAACTTGTCTTCACTACTTTTGCTGGCTTTGTGGCGATCCACCTCTGGGTCATAGTAGCAGTCGTAGGCATGGCCATTGCAATTGCAAGCTGAAAATACAAAGAGACGTTAGGTAAGCCACCAGGCTATGGAGATCCTTCATCACCAGCTGGATCTCAAGATATGAACCCTTCCTCGTGGGTTTGACATTGGATGGTTGCTTTTCAATGAGGAAAGATGCCTGAATGCATCTGGGGCATTACATGATCACCCAAGCTCCCAGAAGTCTTGCAGTTCAAAAGCACAGAAGCAGCAACTCTCTCACAAAATGCGGCAGACACAAAATCAGAAGTAAAATATGTGTAGGCATGTATAGACTAGAAAGGGAAATTACCCAATTTTGGGGCCTCAAGTAGTCTGGTTTAGAGGGCAACATTCTTGCCTGTTTTATCCCACCCGGGATAGAGGTGAGCTGTAAAGTTCAGCACTCAGTGAAGGTGCTCTTTACAAACCCACAGGATTAAGATCCAACTGTCCTTTGCCGCCCTGCATTTATAAGAGATCGTGTGATGTAGCTACACTCCATGCTCTGCATTCCCAGTGCAGCATAAATTCCACTGTCGGCATTTACCAAAGGTTTCTCTAGACAAATAAAGATGTCCTGTATGCAAACACATCCAAATGTAATTCATCTTGGAGACAGAATTGAGCAACGAGACTTGCCTGCATGAACCCTCGGACACGGAGGAGGAACTGGAACATAAGCAGAATCAAAGTCCTGTACAGACCTAGCGGGCCTCCCTGTGTGAGCCTCCGCTGAACACAATTAACCACTGCGCAAACCGTCCTCTCTGTGGTGCCAGTGATCTTCGCTTCACCCAGCGCCACACACCATAAACCCCACCATTTCAGTGAATGGCTTCTCTGCACATCAAGGGGCTGGTGAAGCATGGCCAATCTATGCTTTGCAAAACAGCTGGAAAAGGAATGAAAAAACCCAACTCCAACTTACGCTGGCATTCATTTGCGCTGTCGGCAGTGGCAGGCTTCCACGGGAACTGGTTGAAGCCAGGGCAGCAGCGATCGCAGGACCCGCCGCAGGTGTTGTGCTGGCAGTCGCACTGCAGCCTGCAAGGGAGAGGAATGAGGTACAGCCAAGCCTGTGGCGAGGACAGGGATGTACAGGACGGGGAGCCACAGCATCACCCTGCTGTGCATAACTATCACTAGCCAGATATACAAATGAGTGATATTTGTTAATCCAAATATTCTGGAGAAGAGGCTTCTAAGGCTTTTCTTTTTTTTTTTTTTAGCTTTTGAAATGCTGATATTTTTTTTTAGCCAAACACCAAACTTTGCTCTTCCAGTGCCATTCTCTCCCTTCCTTCTCCTTCACCATCACTCCTCATCTCTTCACAGGGCTTAGAGACAGACAAGGCTTAGAGAAAAATCAGTGTGCCACTGCCTAGCCAGCTCTACAGCCAATAAAATGTGAAATGGTTGGAGGTGGCAGTGGTAGAAACCTGTGCTGAAGTCAATTACTTCAGAGGGAGTAGTGTGGTGCAGGGACACGAAGATGTCCTCAACGCTGTGGCAGGAGCAGCGTGAAAGGAATAAATGATAGCCCAGAGCTGGAGAGTGATGGGGCCACACGGATCCCAACTGTTCATCCAGGTATACCTGTGCTTGCAGAGAGGAAGGCCATGAAATTTGAATTAAGTCTTTTAGCAGATGCTTGCCCCGCACTCCCTGTGAAACGCACCTCCTGCTTTTCTCAGCCGGCACAGGCAGGGCTGTGCTGGGTAAACAGGAGGCTCTGGAGGCGCCAGGCAAGAAATCTCGACGGTCGACTGACGGATCTCGTCCCTGCTCGACCACAACGGTGATTCATTAACATCAGTGACATCATCTCCAAAACTTCCACTTAACAGAAGGCGATTCCCATCCAACACAAACGCTTTCTGTTGTATTAGACTTATGGATAATACAGCATGTTCCAGCTTTTATCTGTGCAATTACTCATTTCCCCTCAGGGCTGGTCTGCCACTCCCATCTCTCCCTCCTCCAATGCTTTTCCATTCAAAAGCAGTGTTTAAAAATAAATGTAATTTTTTAAAACATTAGAAACAAATAGAGTAGTCATTCTGGGTGAAATGCAGGAATGCAGACACACTCTTCCATGGCTGCAATGAGCTGAGTGTCATGGTTTCCACCTACATGTATTTTTAAGATGTGGGACCTGCAAGTGTATGTACAGGGAACAGCCAGGCAGAGGCACAGGACAAATGAACTCATTTTAATGAAATATGGGATGATCTGAAAGTTTGGGGGAACGCGGGCAGGATCCACACTCAGCATGTTTGCTTCAGCCAGAGGGGTTGAGAGGCAGGAGGTCCCAGCCCTGCTGATGGTCCTCCTCTTGCAAATGCCATGAAACACTCGGCTGCAGCCAGCCCTTTGAGCACTCACGATGCCCCATCCCTACCCACGTTCACAGGCTGGGTTGTGGCCGGCAGAATCCAGGCACAAAACCGAGTCCCTGAGAGGTTGGCTGGAGTCCAAGTGGCACAAATGAGCCCTGAAACATTCACCAGCAACTTTGTTCTCCCTGTGTTTTGCAGACCAAAGGGGAAGACTCAATGAGAGGCAAACCTTAGCTGTGCCTCTGTAATGAAACAACCCGCAGACCCCTCACCTGGCTGACTACCACTCAGCACTTACAAGGAAACAAAATTTTATTTTTTTTTTCCACAGCAGCAGCTGGAGATCAAGATAAACGTCCATATACATACGTGTGGAGAAAGATGGTCACTGAGTCAAGGAACTTATAAACCTGCTGAGCAGTGCTAATCTCCCTGGCTGGAGGACGTGGCTCCAGCCACACACCCTGGTTCTTTAACTTCCAAGATGTTTGAAAAGCACTGGTTCAGTTCCCAGAACGCAAAAAGATGGCACTCAATTAGTAAAGATGCACATTTCAGATGCAGAAGGAGCTATTTATTTAGGCTCTGCTGTCCAGTTAGCAACGACCTCTCAGAGAGCTCATCTATCATGGCAGCTTTACCGCACCTTGTGCCAAGTCCATGCTGCTAATGAATTATGGACAAATGTGCATAAGCTACAATATTTACATGTTTCATTGATTGAATGTATACAAGGAGGAAGAGGGAGCGGTTGTGTTCACATAGCACATATTTCCTGGTCATCCTGCCGTGAAAAATAAAACCAGTCTTCCCACTGGAATTAATGCTCAGTAACAGAGACTATAAACAGTTTCCAGCGAGCAGCTGTGTCAGTGCCGTGAGTGGCACACAAGTGCTACAGCCTCTGGATTTGACTGGGACATCGAGCAGCACAATCAAGAAAAAAAGCCCCTTCCTCTAACTGCTTCTGACTGTACTGAGGGAAAACCACCCACGAAAGGGACTCACAGAGGGCACAATCTACCAGCACACACGGTGCTTTCCCTTCCAAAATGGGAAAGAGCAAGCTAGCATTCATGATCCAGCAGTGGGAAAGCATTTTTGATCTCCTCCTGCAGATCTGCTTCTGACCAGCCAGGCTGCTGTTGTCTCGCTGATTATCTTCAGCATCAGGCACAGAAGCAGCAGCTGGACTCTCCAGTTGTCTCCTCTCTTGCTTGTAGCATCCGTGATGGGGCAGTGAACCCACAGAAACAGTTGCTGTTATCAGGCAGATGCAGAGCATTTGCAGGGTTCTCCTAAGCTCACATCAACAGCAGCCACATGTTAACACACGATTCCTGTCTGGGCTCTCCATCTGCAATGTGCCAGGTCCCTACTGATGCTTATCTCGCTGCTCATGGGGTTTGCCAGCAGAAAAGTTTGTGCCTGATCCTGCTGGTGTTCACCTTTAACCAGGAGAACATTCCTTCCCTCTGTGTAACTCAGCCCATTCAATATTGGGGCAGAAAGACAGTTGTGAAAAGTGCAAAGACCCTTGAGGAGGCTGTATCTGCCCCCACACTGTAGGCCCTTGCACATACACACTCACACGGGGACCAGACATGCTGCCAACTTAACACAGCTGGATGTGCAGCCTCTGTAACTTGGCACTTCACAGAAACTTTCCAAAGCTGGATAAACATTATCATTTATGGCCAGGAAGTCAGCTCACGAACATGCTCCATCATGTCCTAAAGTCTTTGCCAAGATTTCTAGCTCACCTCACCTCTATCAAAGTGCTCATCCTGCCTTTCTGGGCAACAGGCACAAGAAACACAGGCATGTGCAGAAGAGAGAAGCTAAACGAGAAGCAGAGACCTCCCAGACAGGCTGAGACATAACTGGGATTTTTAATAGGGCCCAGCCAATCCACATTCCTTGCCTCCCTCTGTTTGCACTTCCTTGGCCTGTTGCTGTCACACAACAGCGTCTGAAGAGGCGGGATGTGCACAGGGACAACACTGCACCTCCTACTCAGATGGGTTGCACAGATTTCTGAAGAAATGACATGTTTATGACAGCTGGGGCCCATGACATGAAGTGACAGTGTGTCTGAGCCCCAGCTGCCTCTGCGATGCCTCTTGTCACGCAGCGCTATGGCAGGTATCACCATGCTGGCTCTGTGCTACGTCAGGGCAGGAGGGCTGGGATGACTGCCCAGCAGTGCCCGCTTCAGCGGGAAGGCTGGACACAGCTGCTGCTGGAGCCTTGGAGAATGGCAGCGTTTCACCAATTACTCATTTTCTCAGCTGAAAGTATTGGATTTCTGCTGACTTCTCTGTGCTCCTGCACTTGTTAACGGGGTACAGCAATGCCATGAGAAGTTATTCTGTTCACCCAGCATCTTTGTCCTGATGTATCCCAAAAGGCTTTACAGATGTTATGTGCTGACTGTACAAAGCACCCAAGTAGGAAATATTTTCTCCTCCGGGCAAGCGCAATCTGCTCTGGGTGAAATGCAACAGCTGCTTACAAACATGTGCTCCAACTTTACAGCAGAGTTTGGGGCCAAGAACAAAAATGCCAAATGCATCCAAATGAGAGCGGAGGAGGGGAATTCTGGGAGGCACTGACAGTCATCAGCAGAAGTGGCATTGAACAAGGGTTCCCAACACAATTCTCCTCCCTCAATTTTCCCTCCCTTCCTGAAGAGCCTCAAGCCATCGATACACCTGAGAAATGTCATAGTGTTTCTACGTTAAAGAATCACTTTACAACATGAAGCCCTTTTGCCCCAGTACACAGGTGTACTGCGCATCCAGCAAAGTCTCAGACAAAAACAAGGAACTGTACATTCAAATATTTATGAACTTCCCTTTGTCAGAGAGTTTGGCACACTAAGGCAGACTTGCTTACCAATACATCTTTGTTTTAATACTTAGCAGCTTTAACCTTGGCTGGGAGTCACTGGAATTTTATTTTAGAAGATCCAAAAGCTCTACATGATCCTGATGAGAAAGAAATATAAGCTTCCCTCGTCCAGCTGAATCTAACATCCCTTTCATAAAGGCAACATTCAGGCCGCAAACAGATGGCTAAGAAGCAACGCTTTCATGGTTTGAAGCAGCTCTTTGGCATTTTAAGTTGCCAAGGCGGATGGGAAGAGTCCCATGAGCCAAAATGTAACTGCTTTGCATGCTCTTGTTCTTTGGCAAAGAGGAGCTGTTTAGCTACATACATAACCAATTTATGGTTCTTATGAGTAGAAGTGGGCAATAGAGTCTCTGGTTTCTTGGGAGACCATCTATTTATGAGACCATTGCCCCAGTTCTTAAGAAGCCACATGGGAAGCAAGAGGCTTCTCTGAACAAGTTCAGAAACCAGCTCTCAGCTTTGATGAGAAACTTCCATGTTCAACAACAGTATCAGCTTTGCGCACCCTCCGATTCCAGCACTCTGCTCCCATGGGGATGGCAAAGTTGTGGGCAGGGAAACCAGACCAGGGAGCTGATCTGGCTGAAAAATAGCCTGACAAAATGCTTAATTTTTGCTACTTTGGCTGGACCAGTTTCTGATTCATTCTCAGGGCAGAGCCACAAACAACAGTGTTGGCACAATTACGAGCTCAGGACAGAACACAACTCACACCGGTGTCTTTCATTCTTAGCACAACACTTTTACACAGAACTGAGACTTTGAGAAATGTACCTGTAAGGGTCATTAGGGTCTTTGGCATCACAGACGTCTGCATGTCCATGGCAAACACAGCGCCCTCCAATGCTGATATCTTTGATGCTGTAGTAATACTAGAGAGCACAAGAAAAGTCGGCCATTAATATCTTTATGAACAAGCTTCATAACTACCCTACTCAGGATTCAGCAGGACTTTACCCAGTAAAATGATGTGTTGGACCTTGTAGGCTGCAATATCTGCCTACGCTAAGACCCACTACCACTAACGGAGCCCATTAGCTACAAGCTGGGTCTCCCAGCACAGCCAGAGAGCCACATGTGACACCAAGAGGTGATTCCCAGTTTCACGTTGTTGGTGCTAAGCACAGTTTTTCCCAAGCAGCTTCTAGCTCCAGCCACGACGGCAGTGGCATCCGCTGCAGATGCCTTCAGCTTGGGGAGCACAAGCACAGAGAGAGAAAATCCCCACGGGCAACATCCAGGGATGTCTTCTCCCCAGAGGTGGCACGCACAGCCCTCAAACACTTCCATCTCATTAGCGAGAGGTATCAAGGCCTGCCTTACCCTCCTTGTCACTGTAGGATCCCTTAAAGCTTTGCCCATCAGGTGCCCAAGCAAAGTGTTTGTCTGCAGGAAGCGCAGTCTGATGTTGGTGGCTTTTGTGAAATTCCGCAGGAGAGGAGAGTAGGAGAAGTTCATGGCTCCTGGGCGTCCATTTACCAGAGAGACAACAATCTGTGAATGCAAGGAGGGAAAAGGCCAAGTTGGATGGGGCTTTCGGCAACCTGGTCTAGTGGAAGGTGTCCCTGCCCATGGCAGGGAGGTTGGAACTAGATGATCTTTAAGGTCCCTTCCAACCCAAACCATTCTATGATTTGGTTTAACTGAGTAGTTTAAGTAGCATCCAAAAGTCAAGAGGGGACCAATTAATAAAGAGTAGCTACAGTCACTGAGAAGTCCTGGAAACTCCAGGGAATGAAAATGTGTAATTGCTCACCTCCCCGTTTTCTAAAGGCACGATCCGAGAGTATTCAGTAGTGCAGATGGCATGGTCATCCTTGGTGATACGATCCACAGTTTGCAGTCCAAACTTCTCAATGCAGTCCCTCTTGGAAGCTGTTCATCGACCAGAGATGAGAGCAGTAAAAAGAAAAGGAACAATTCAGAGTCCTGTATTGATTTTCCCACACTGACCAACAGGAGAGAAGGGTGTACACTCTTTGTTAAGAATTTACTGCATACAGATTTCTTTGTATCATTAACTCTGTCATTGCTAACATACATGTACTCCACTAAGGGAGGGAGTCACTATGAGAGTAATAGGCACGGTCAGAAAAATCCCTCAGATCACCTCATTGCAGTAAATGAAGAAAGTGAGAATGGCCATTGTACCTACTGGGACCACCTGCAGAGAAACCTACCCCTTAATTTCAGCATTAAGCTCGCAGTTTAACCAGCTTGAGATCTAACCCTGGTATGAATTTATTGCCTTGCTGGCACTGGATTTGCTACACTGCTTCTGCTGAACTGAAGAAGGGCTGTTTGCTGCTAGAGCTCTGTTCCTGACGTAGGAGCTTGTACAATGGTGTTCACATGGCTCCTTAACTTCTTGGGTAAACCCTGAAGAGTGAGCCAGCACAGTTCCACACAACGGGAGCAGCCACAAACCACAGCCACCGCTGCAACACCTCCCACCAGGCAGGATGGACACGCAGGTGTGGGGTGGGGACCTGCAGTGTTTGGGAGAGGCAGAGCAGATGCATGCAGGATGTCTCTTTCTCCCACCTTACTCTCAACTCTGCAATTGCCCTTAAACCAACACTACCAAACAGAAATTCCAAAGCCACCCAGAACCACTCCTTGGGGACAGCAATCGAGGGCTCCTGCCACTAAGTGGCAATGCAAGGTTGGCTAAAGCCAGGGGACAGGCACCGCCAGGCAGTCACACTGCTGGCCCTGCAACCTGCTTTGGGGACACTGCATACCAAAAATCTCCTTGCAGCTGTAGGAATGTCCTGGTTTCCCTGCACAGCCTCTCCTGCAAGTCCAGCACCATCGTCCCCAGGATGTCCAGTGTCCCTGCGCTGGCAGAGCCAACCAAACGACAGTGAACATGCTGGGGCAGTTCAAAGACCTGATTGTGCAGAGTGGTGAGCACCCACATCTACCAATTCAAAAAACTTACAGTGCCACTCTCTGGGGCTGTTCCCCTGGGGAAAAGCCTGTGACAAAGGCTGCTGCTCTTTCCCACTCCCGTTTCACCTGCGCCAGGAGCTCTCAAGCAGCGCGTGCCAAAGCACGCATTGCTGCAGCACTCCTGAGGGTGCTTCCACAGGGAGAAGAAGATAGAAAAGGCAGTCAGCACACCCTGCTGCTGTGCCAGCGCTGCTCAGCTCACACAGGGAGCTGATGGGGAAATGTTAACCTAATTCATGGGAATAATCCTCCAAAATCTGTTGCAGTGTGCCTCCAGAAGGCATGTCCCTCACTCCATGTGCTGCACTGGTAGGCTAAGCCAGGCAGGAGGAAGAGGAAGGGGGGAGCACAGAGAGTTTCTGCCTCCCCTGACTTCACCTCTGGCTTGCACCCGCCCACACCTTGTCTCCAGCAACGTGGCCTCACTCCACAAAACACTGTTTTGGCACCAGCAGGAGCTCAGTCGCATCCACAGGAAGATGGTGTGGAAACATTTAACATCATGTCTCTGGCCGCCAAGCTTTGCTTCACCAGATGCTTTTTTAAAGGCAATTTATTCTGAAGCCTCAGACAAGGAGCCTGTCACCATTGGCTCAAGATGATTGATTTCCAGAGCACTGCCACAGCTAGGCATGGAGACAGGATGCTCAGCAAAAGCAGCTACTCAGGAAAACCAAAGAACTCCTCCAGTTATTGCAAATCAACACAACCGTGTGAGCCAAAAGCTGGGCACTCTGAGCTAAAACAGAGTAATCCATCAGCCTTAAACCCCAGCAATGCTTTAAGGAAACAGCTGACTGCGGAAGGCTACCCTCAGCGGAGAAAAGGACAGAGCCTCGCTCTGCACTATGGCTGCCTTCCCCTCCACGGTGGCACTGCCCAGCAAGGCGAGACGAAACGGGCTAATCCTGCACAAGACAATGAGCTGGGGCAGGCAAGGCTCTGTAGGCCTAGATAGACAGCTGGGACTGGGCATCTTTCATGTCTTATCCCCATTTGAAACGCTGCGCGGGGAACCCTTCATGCAGATAAACACCACCATAAATCTCTCCCCAGCGCTCCTGCTTCTCCTTTGGTGGTTGAGGAAAGCATGGTGACTCCCCACCACGATGCACGGAGGATTCGCATTGCTACGGTCCCTTCAGTCCTCCTCCCTGAGACAGCCCATCAGCTGCACTGGCAGATGCTTTCCATGACAGTCATTTCTTCCCTCCTCCCACAGAGCTAAGCCCAAAAGCACTTCAGCAGCCTGGCTGGGGGGCACAGGGTAGCCTGGGGAACCGAATACCTCCCATGATGAGCAGGGCTCGAGGGGCAGCGCTGAGCCAGCAGGGACAGTGTCACCCATGGCAAGGCTTGCTGGCGTCTCTGGAGAACGCTTACATTTCTGCTGACTGCTTTTAACTCTGTTACTGAACTGACCAGTGTTTTTATTAGACCACCTACAGAATTCCCCATGCCAAAAATAAACCTCTGCAAAGGACTTCTTGTGCTAGCAAATCTGGCAGGTTTTGGAGCCGCCACCTCTTTATTTCCATGGGAATTTTCCACTGGGCTGTGTCACTGCATGTCACTTCCCAAGGGGGGTGGTAAGAGGGCCTGATGTTGCGGGAGGGAAGCGGACTCCAGACGTTATAGCATTGCCACTACATGCAGGAACAGCAAGCAGGGCAGGAGCTCCCCACTCAGCCCCAGACCATGCAATAACGTGACTGTAAGGGGCCCCAAGAGAAGCTTCAGGGTTGGAAGGGAAATTCTCAGAAAAGATCGAAAAAGGCAAGGCAGGCAATTTGACAGCAGTAATCCCCCACTAGCACACAGCACAGGGGAAAACATCTGCACTGGAGAGGAGCTACCATGCTAAGGCAACACAGCAGGTAAAATGTCTGCAGCTCTTTCCTGCACAAGAAAAGGCCAGCAAATGTAAAGCACAGGCTGACAGGTAAGCCAGAAATATGAGCCTTTAGGGGCAGCCCAGGGTGAGGCCTCTGAGTGCTCCAAGGTCCTTCCTTGCCAGGTTTTAAGCTCTGGCTGTAGATCTCAACTCACATCTTCTCCCAATTACTGCTGCTGCTTCTGGGAGGGGCTGGTGGTTAACAAGTTCCTCTGCATCCGGCTACCCCCTAGACCCTTTGGGAGAAGAGTTTTGTAGAACCAGCTGTTTCTAAAGGGAGCAGGTTTTAATCAGAGAATGGGGAAGTCAAACGACAGACTGGATCTCGGCAGCCATCCTCTCCAGCTGGCTGTCTCTGGCCCCACCTTGCACAGACAGCGGTTCCCTGCCCTGCACAGGCTGTATCCGATCTCCGGTACTGTAAGTGCAAAGGGATGGTTTTCTGCCTCCAGACTTTTCTGTTATAGCAGCAACTTGGAAGCGAGTCGCTGGTTTGCTTCTGAAGGAGTTGAAATACACCAGTCTGGATACAGTATGGGGCAGAGAGACAGAGGAGGTCAGGGAGGAGATGAGAAGAAATCTCGTGTTCCAGACCTAGATCAGCAATGCTCAGCTACTGACACTGGTGCCAACTCTAGCATCCATATAGATTTGGGTGGACACTAATAATACTATAAAAAATACATTTAGTCGCAGAGAACAAAGAATTTATCCTGCCCTGAAGAGCACCACAACTTCACCCAGCTGTTCTGATCTAAGCTTCAACTCTTGCAGCCTTATTGGGCAGAAGAGAGGACATGTACCGCATCGCAGCAATGACACAGAAACAACTCCAAACCCAGCCTTGTACTTGCACAAAGAGCCATCTTCTCTGTGGCCTCACCACCTGGCACTAGGCTGCAGCTCTCTTGTAACACTGGCATACTTACAGGCAAAATACTGCCAGGGCTCGTAGGTAAGGCCAAAGTCAGTAGATCGCTCCAGCACCCAGAGGTCAGGACGAGGGGAATTGGCAAATTTGATCAGGACATACGCTACATGGAAGAGCTGAAAGAAAGGAACACAGAGTTAGTTGGCTGCTTGAGACATCATAAAAACCAGGGAGAGTTTTGTGGTATCCAAGCTGAATAAACGAGCTTGCACTTTGCAGATCTTGCTGCTCACAAGCAGCCTGTGGAGCAAAATCCTCCGTATCTAAACGGATCGTGATATGACACGGCTGCTGGAGAGAGCCAGATTAGAGAGCTCAGCTCCCACCAGTCTGAATGCAAACAAAATACAGACTTTGTGACTACAGGCCATACTTGGGAGGCTGTGCTGGGCGACACCTTAGACTTAGCCTTGACCTGAGCAGGCAGCACTATAAACCAGCTATGAAGCTGTTCTGGGAGACTTGGCTTTTGGGCTGTTCTTAGGACAACAGGTGACACCCTGGACTGCCAGCCTGGGAATATTCAACTGCACCTTGCACACAATATCACAAAATCCTCCTTTTTTTTTTTTTTTGAGGCTCTCCACATGGCAGCCCTGCTTCAACCACGCAACCTGTGTTTTGAAGTCGGTTGCAGAAGAGCCTGAGCACAGCTCCTCTTCCCCAGGTGCCACGGGCAGGGGAGAGCAGGACACCCACTTGGCTTCAGCACAGCTCCAACACTGGGCTGCTTCCATTTGTCTGGACACTGATGTGTGCACACACACCTGCCAAGAATAAAATAAACATACTCTTTAAAGAGTTAAAATGTCAGTGCTAGAGAGAAACAAAAGCCCCAGCAGAATTTCCCTTCCCCGGCTGGCACGGGCTCGCTCCAAGAATCCCCACTCCATCATCCTGTCACAAAGTGATATTTAAAGGCAAATAAAGTTCTCTTATCAGAGAAAATTCCTAACGTCAGAAACAACCCAAAAGGGAGTCGAGTGCTTGAAAAGCAGAGATTTATAGCTCAGAAGTCCCTCCTCATACAAAGCTGGTGCTGTATGAGCATACATCCCCCAAAGACTAACAGGTATCCAGAGGGACACTTCTACGAGGGGAGGAAAAGGACAGCTCTGTGCCCTTCTCAGCCTACCCGCCCCAGCCATAACCAGCTGTAAAAGTCAGAACAGCAGCCTGCACCTCGGCCCTGCCCTGGCCACACACATCGCTGAACAGAGGATGAGTATTAATAATAACATGCCTCCAAAATAGCCCTGACAGTCCATAGAAGATTTTTTAAAGGGAAAAAGAGACAAGGAAGAGGCATTTAAATCTACCAAGTCATCCATAAAGCACGTGTCTTGTCATGGTCATTCAGACGAGGAGGGCTGAGCGCTGTTGTGTGGGTATGGAACAAGAGGACGGGTGCAGCCCTGCAGATTGGCACCAGCTCAGTCTCCTCCTCAGCAGGACACACAGACAAGAACTTCCTCAGGCTCCTGCCGGACGCTCCTCTGGCTCTGGGGCATCCTCTCCTCCACTTATCAGGGATTGCTGGGGTTCCCACCACAGGCTGGTGGCACCTGAACTTACACCTGGGTGTAGGCTAAGGCAGCTTGAGTGAAATGCTCGGGGAAGGAGTGAACTAGATCCAGCTGGGAAATTTGCATGATCCTAAAGCACAGCAGGTCAGAGACCATTTTCCAGCTGTGAATGGGCAGGAGGGTGGGATTTGTCACCACTCTCAGGGTTTGCACTGGTAAGGACTGGTGCTGTCCAGAATGAAGAAATCAAAGTGGTCACCCAACACAGTTCCCTGCTGCCAAAAGACTTGCAAGACCAATCAGGGGAGAAACAGACATCCTTTTCAAGTTGCTAAAAACTGAGGAAAAAGAGACCTAAATGATGCCTTAATTCAACCTCTGCAACCTACATGTTGTCAAGGCACACAAGACTAAACTTTTTTGGAGGAGCAGCATTTTCTGTCTGCCTACCCTCTCAGCAGAGCTGTTATTTGTTAGCGAAGTCCAAGAGGCTTCAGCTCAGGCAGCTGCTTTCTCTGCAGGACCAGTTCTCACAGCTTAACATCTGCCTCTAGCATGGGAACAGGGCTGAGTACCAGCCAGTGAAGTTACACCTTCCCTCCACTGCAAATCCTCCTCTGGCTTTATTCTACAGGGAACAAATTAATGCTCCTGCTGGAATCTGGTATAGCTGGACAAAATTCACTGTGGCTTCAGCGCACCTGCACGTGTTCTGATCTCAGGCACTAAGAGAGCCTCTGCTCTGAATGAACAGCAACCACAAACACAAAATTAGAAATGCGAGGCATATCCCTATCTTCTGCATTTATCTTTTTGCAAAGCCAGCTACAAGTTTATAGTCAGTAAATCCCATGGAGTTTCTGGGGGGTCTTCCTTGCTGTCCAGTTTCACGCTGGAAAGAAACGTTCCTAATTAAATGTCCTCAAGTCTGAACTCACATGCTTCTAGCTCTCAGAAGTCCCCTGCCTCTGAAGAGCATAGGTTATGCTCCACTCAAATTGGTGCATGGTGAGAGTCAGTCTTTGCACAAACACTGAAACTTGACACAAAACCAAGCCTAGGGCTCAGTGCTTTACAAAGTGAAAACAGGAGCCAAAAAAACAATCAGTGCTGCTGGTTGCACGCCCTGGCATAAGTGCTCCTGGGACAGGGGAGCGGCAGGATCAGGCAGTGCACAGGCTCATGACCCATATGAGCCCTCTCTAACTGAAAGAAGATGATGTAGCTGGTTTTGGTACATTTTAAGTCATGGGAGATGTAGGTTTGTACGTGTACATGCACGTACACACATTGGGCGCTGGGGAAAACTGTCCATGCTTGCTGAGAGCTCTCTGAAAGGCCAGCCTCAACCCCACTGGCAGGGTTAAAATATCCAAGGCCAGGGCTAGAGCGCTAACTTTTTATCTTTTATTGCTGCTTTTCACAGGAAAGAACAAGAAGAACCTCTGGGTTCTTGCTCCATAGTGCTGGATCAGCTGCAGTATCTCAGCTGAAGCCCAGTTCAGATATTCCTATCCTGCTCCCACTCTCAAAGCCAAACACGATCCCTCTGCTCCATACCCAAACCTATCATTAGCACTACTGCACACCGTTGGACCGCTGCTGAATTTTATTCTGGTCACGACCACAATTTTGCGATACAAAGAAGCCAGCCAACACTGCACACCCACTCTCCTCCAGCACCTAAGGGTTAGGGTCATTCCTACACAGAGCACAGAAAACATTCACGAGTCTGTGACCACAGTGAACCCAATCCTGGAACAGCACCTGCATCCTGGTATTCAGAGGGATTTTTCTCAAATCTGGCGAGTCCCCTGTCCCTCCATCCAACATCCTTCTCTTGCAGAATATCACAGCCTGCCGGAAAAAATAAAGGCAGATTGCCTGCTTCAAGTGCATATGCTGAGAAAACTCAGAGAGATACAAAGAAGGAGCAGTAGCTCTAAAAATAGAGCTGGCAGAAAAGCCAGACTTTTCATTCCATGTTTAGTTCCAGTGCAGTTCTGCCCAACCAATATTGCAAGAGAAAGGGTCGGGTTTTTTCCAAAGCCTTTATTTAGCTCTTATTATCAGTCAGATGAATAAAAACCTCTATGCTCCCAGGCTCTTAAGCAATTTTTTTCCCTTCTCCACGGAGGAAGGCAGTGAAGCACCAGCTGTGATGCACACACTTGCCTCCAGACAAGAAGATCCCTTGCTCTCGCCACCTCTGAACGCATACCAGGTACAACTCAACCTTCGACCGCTGCCTGGGATTTCATGAAACGAGTTTTCAGCCAGGAAATTCTGACAGGAGTATTTTAATTAGCAACCAACTTTCTTTGAAAATAGTAACATCCCTACATCCAGCTGATGTTGCTGTTAATGGTTTTGAAGCATGTTTCCTTAGTAACAATCACTTGTGACTGCCCCAGTGCCTGGAAAGATGGAGCAAGTCCCAGAGGCAAGAGAGGAAGATGGAGATGAGGGCATTTCCTCCATCTCCCACCCACTCCATCCCCTTGCACATTTGGATGGTGGGCAGCTTTACTCAGCACCAAAATCCCATGAAAATATAATTCTGATTACTACCCAGTGTGACAGTGCAAAGATTTGAAGAGTAAAACCGGGATCCAGAGATGCAAGAGAAATTCAGCTGCTTTTCACATTCTCTGTCCATCTATCCTCCTGCATAAGCAGCACATGATGGCAAACTTGCTCATTTCTCCTCTTTTCCCTCCCTCAAGACACCAATTTCAGTTTTCCAGCTCTGGGAGGCACGTGTGGAAACAAGATAGCAAGCTGGACCCAGCCACATCCAATGTTGCTTTGGTAAGGGATTTCTGGTGAAGTCTCACTGATATTCCTTCAAGATGCCACAAAGCCATACAGTAACATTTAAGAAGCAAAATAAATCTTCAGACTGTTGTCATATTGGCAACTACATTTTGACAAACAGCAAGAGAGGCCCTTTTTTCGTCCTCTGACAAAAAGGTAGGAGCAAGGTATGTTGGCCGGCAGCTATGCACAGCTCTACTCCCGGCACCGGAGTGCGTAGGAGTAGTTTATATAGTAAACCACTCTCTAATTTTCTGTAGGACAGATTTATTACCTTTGGTGTTGACTTATTAAAATAGCACCATGTAAAAACAAAGCAGTTCATCTCTTCCTAACTGCTGCTAAATATCCCCGTGTGTGGATAGCATTACCAGCACTGTTGTATTCTTGCTTGGGATTTCCTGGAAGGATCAGATGGACCAGGCGAGCAGGTGCGGCTCAGCGGCACAGCACATGGGCAATAAATCCCGCTCTTTAGGGGCACATGAGGCCTCCTGGATACGTGCAGCATGGCTGGGAGCAGTGGCCAGCCCAAGGGGCTTCAGCACACACACAGCAGGCACCTGCAGCCTTTCGGGGCACACTGCACCCCAGTCTGGGTCACTGCGCAGCAGCTCCAGACAGCCGTAAAACGTAGACCAAAGCGGGAAAAGCAGAAAAAAACCCCAGATAAGCCATTTCAGAATCACTGCGGAAAGTGCTTTTTTGTTGGTTTGGGTTTTTGGTTTTTTTATTTCTTTTTTTTCCCCAGAGCTTTCAAAAGCGACCAATGCTTTTGTTTCCTCCCAAGCCCATCCATCCCCCAGACATCGCCTTGGCCCAACACTGCAGCCACAAACCCACCTGGAAGACGCGGCAGAGGCCAGAGCCTGGATGGAGTTATCAGTCCACAGGGGCAAGGAAAAGCAGCTCCCTGGGAGCACAGGTCACCTGTGTCTGCAGCCCAGGCACCGCTGTTCAGACAAGCGGCTGCCCAGCTACCGTGGGCACAGTGAACGCTCGTCAGGCTTGGAAACACTCAGCAGCGCTGGCACCGCATCTGCTCTTCCCAGCGGTGGCAGAAGCTAAAGCTAATAAGCGATCAAGCTTCTTCGTACACCTTTTATCCCCGCAAATAAGTATGTGGAAGGTGAAAAAGCCGTGGAAAGCCAGAGAGCTTCTGACTTGCTTTGAATTTCTCTAGGTCAGTGATCTGCCCCTTTTTTATCTTTTGCCTGTAATCATTTATTCTCATTGAAGCAATGGATTTACTCATTAACAGTCTGGCCATCCCCCCTGCTGAGCTTCTGCTGTCCCGCAGCAGATTTCTTTCTTCCTAGCCCATACGTCAGAATCCTTTATTAAAATCTCTCACATTTAGCTGCTGGTAAGTATGTGCCTACCTTTTATTTCCAATCACACAAGAACTATTTCAGCCCTTCCAGGCAGCAACAAAAGGTGCTTCCCCTCAAGCACGCATGGGTTTTTATCCAGTTGTTTTTTATAAAATACTCAAGTCCCTGAGACCAAAAAAACTCCCACAAAAAAAAGCACAAAAGTCAGTGTTTGAAAGATGGGCATGTACTAAAACACACTTTGCCCCCATTTCCCTCTTCTGCCCACAGCACCTCCTGCCTCATTCTCGTATGTCTGTGTGTCAAGTCCTTGCTCCTAAAAATGATGGTTTTTCCAAATTATTCATGCAGGGTTCCAGGGCTCTGTATGAGAAGGTCCCCTATGCTTGTATCCCAAGATTTTGATAGCCAAGTTTTACAAACAACCATCCATCCCCTTTCACCATCTGCAGAGTCTGTTGCAACTCATCACACCCATGGCTCAGAAACCCTTCAGGGTACCCCACGCCTCTCAGAGAGAAACCAGAGCTCCTTGCCTTAGTAGGTAGGTTAGCTCTTATCTTCCTCCAGAAAATCTGGGACAATCTGGGACGATGCAGAGGCTTGGGAACAGCAGTGTCCGGGCTCCCCTGAGCCCGCAGCTGCTCCGGGAGGTGACAACCAGCCCCTGCCTGGCCCAGGACAGGTACCAGAGAGCCAGAGCCCTGTGCAGACCCAAGCCCAAGGGGAGAGGACAGAGCTGCTAAGCTGTAGCTGTTCAAAGATCTCTGCAGGGCTGGGGAGAGAGGTGAGCACTGAGACTTGACAGGAAAGGAACTGAGTTTTGCACCAACCCATTTTCAAATTTTTCTCTCAAAACTCAAGAGTTTTATTGAGAGAGATCAAAGAAAACGGTCTCACGGAAACCACAGATTCAGAACTACCAGCCAGCATGAAACCTGCTTAGTGTCATAACTAAGGGCAACCCAACATTTTACAATGTTATTTTCTAAACAGCCCTGTTCCCTTTCTAAGCGGCTTGGCTTAGGTGAACAGCTGATAGGGCATTTTCCACAAAGGCTTTTTTCTTTAAACACCCCTTCTGAGTAGGATTTGGCTCATTCACTAATTTCACACACAGCACTGCTTTATCTTCACAGCATCCTCCTGTGCGAGTTGTCCCACCCTAGCCAGTGCCATGCAGGCTCCCTGTCAAAAATCCTTGGGGGACCAAATCTGCAGCACTTGGCGCAAGGCAGGACAGAGAGGTGCCATCACTTGTAGCTCAACGAGCCTGCACAGTGCTGAATTGAAGATTTAGATGGCCAAGTTTTAGAAATGACCACCAACAGGGCAGCAGCAAGAGCCTGATAGGCGGCAGGTTCAGCCAGTTGACACCAAGGAGAGAGGCATGGAGAAGTGTGGGCAGGACGTGGGGTTTGGGAAGCATCCCGTTAAATCCATGCCTGCCTGGAGCTGCAAACAGCAAGTGCCACACAGCTACATGTGCAGCGCTCAGGAGAAGTTGATGCACCAGCCTGTACACGCTCAAACACGAGCTTGTGCTTAAATCCCAGCTTCTGAATTCAGCATCGGCCCTTTCCGTGTTTGCCCAACAGCCACCCAAGTGTCACTTACTGGAGCCAGATGTGCCCAAGGTAGGTGCAAGTAACCGGAGGCATCACAGCAGAGCAAAACGCAGTCAGGACAGAAGGGGATGGCTGGAATTCCTCGGGGTGAGGCTTCAGTCACTTACAGATAAGGACTTCACCCACACTAGGCTTTCACTGTGCATTAGGAGATACCCTACACTTGGCTGAGACGGCCTTTGCACTTTCTAGGTTGCTGGGAGAAGTGTAAACTAACCCCTTAGAGACAAGACTTAAATATTTGTCTTTTAGCCCAAACTTGAACTAGCACACCCTCAGGCAAAGGCTAAGTAGACTCTCCTGCCACCACAACGCAGACAACCTTGGGCACCCCATAAAGGGGGACAATTGCTGGCCCACAAGGCCAGCCCAGCCCGGGAACAGGCTGAGGCCATAGAACATGGAGAGGAGTGGGTACCTCAGCCACAAGGACTGCAACCCTCCCCAGTTGCTTTAATCCTCTTGCAAACACTAGCAGAAGCCCAGCACAGTGGTGGCTGTAAAGATGCCCTTAGAGCTTCCTAATGCTTCAGAGGTAAGACACAGTAACTATATTCAGGATTTCAGAGTCTCAGACTATTTACCTTGAGGTGTCAATTGTCTTTAACTGTTAAATGCTTCTAGGAAGCTTCTGGGAATGTCTTCTGGGAGTCAGGTGTTCTGGAAAAATATCTGCATCATAATTAGTCACTGGCAGGAGTAGGGGCAGTTCATACCAGGATCTTCCTCCCAGTGAAATACAGTATTACTTGAAAAGAGCAGTAAGGAAAAAAATCACTCAAAGAAAAATGGAAAATGAACATCAGTCTCTGGGCTCATGGAGGCACAAGGTGCACTAACAGGTAGGCATCAACAGCCCCCACTGTGAAGTAGAACGTGCTTGTGCCGTGCTGTCTGATGTGCAGAAGTAAAGAAGCCAAACTGCCTGCAAGCAGCTTCATGTAGATAAGTGAGCAATGAGCAGATGCCCCAGAAACGCTTGGTATTGTAGAGGAATTTAACTGACATCGCTCAAATCCAGACAGCTAAATAAATCCAGCCACCTACATGATGATGGCTTTGAGCAGAAAAAAATACTACGTTGTTCTCTAGGCTGATTTTCAAAGGCCCTTGGTCCATTGCCTTAATTCTCCTCCCTTGAACTAACAGGAGTTTGTGACTAATTTTAGCAAAATGAAAACTATACCAGCAAAAACTCTAGTAATCCAAAACATACAGAAAAATGTGCTTTTCTATAAATGGAAAAATCAGGGAGTTCCTGCTTGCTAGTACTGACTGGTGTGCTTGCATCCTAAATCTGAAATTGCTAAGAAAAAGCATGACTTGAGGGATGTAATCTGGCAGCAGTTGAGACAGCAAGAAGCAGCAGTCTCTTCAGGGAGCTGTCAGTCCACCCATAAGGAGTTTTTTGGGGTTTTTTTAATAATTAATGGGAAAGAACTGACTCAGTTCTTAATGCCAGCTAGACTTCAAGAGGCTAATGGTGGAAGAAAAAAAAAAATAAAAAAAAAATCTCCTTGGAGTGCCCCATCCTCCCATGGGAAATTTTAGACAAGGAGCAAATCTCACCTGGGAGGACATGGCTGGTCCCCATGCCCAGATGAAGGGCTCAGTGCCTCATAGTGAGCTCCAGCATGGCACTGCTCTGCAAATAAGCCTTTTAAATCCACTTCACTCTGCATCCATCTGGGTCATTCTCCAATGCTCCTGTTCACATGGACAATCTCCCTCAAGAGCAGCTCACCCCAATGCCGCCTTTGCTCAGGGACAATCTTACACCAGTATTTCAAGAACATCAACTGGTTGTGAAGGAAGGCTTGAGAAACAGACAATACACACATACGAAGGACAAGATTGCACAGTATGTTGCCACAACCTCTCCCCACATGGCTAAAAAAGCCCATCTATCCATTACTTCTTGCTGTGCAGAAGAGAGAAGGTCCAACTTTAGAGAAAAACCTGTCCCTTGTTTCTTCCCCAGTGACTGACCATCTCTGCGCAGCAAGCACTAGCACAGCTGGGAGGAGAGCCCATCCCAGGCCCTGCGTACTGCCCAACTGTCCCATCAGCTGTAGGTACAGTCTGCAAGGCCTCTCCCTGGGCATCCACTCCTGGGACACAGGCGGAATGGGCTTGAAGTCAAGAGCTGTAATACTTTTACTAACAATGGCCCTGCCTGGTACCTCCTGTTTATCAACATGCAGTCTAACAGGGTAGAAACTATGGCCTTGAGCACAAGGAAAAGAAAGAATCCCATTAAAAGACCATGTTCATCCCTCTACCAGCTAAGGACAATGTCACCATGAGAGGACTTCACCACGAGTTTACCAGTCAGAGCTCAGCACTGCTCCTGATCTTTCTCATTTCCTCCCAGTATAATTTAACAGCTCTCAGTTAATTTGGTTAACTGCTCACCCAGCTGCAAGCATGCTGAGATACAGAGAATAAAGTGTCCGCAGTCACAGATTGTTTGCTTTTAAAACATATAGAAGGAATCCGTGACTTTGGCAGCAATCATGACAAAAGCAGGTCAATAAACATGGCACATTCCAGACCCAGATGTATGGGCACAGCTGTCAGAAAGTGCAGGCCCATGGTCCAGCACAGCAGAGCTCAAAGCTCTGCCCATGCTGCAGCCTGTTCTCCGTGAACTTTCCTGGGAAGAGGCTGGGGAGAGCAGAGGGGCTCTTCTGCACAGCTCCTCTGATTCCCACTCTTGCAAACCACCACCAGCTCAGGCAGGCACAATACAGCTCGCAAGATGCAAAGTGGTTTTGTCCTTATAAATAAAAGTCAAGGCGAAGCCTCAATGGATTTGCAAGCAGAGCTGCCTCCCCCAAGCTGAAGCTCCCACACAACCAAGGAGGAATTTCAGCATGCAGTGGGCCAAAATTCCTCAACTTCCTCCAAACAGCAAACAGCTCCTCACTGAGAAATCTGGTCTGACCTTTCATACCATTTCATTTCTCCTGTTCCGCAATTAAAAAGCAGCCGCAACACTGCACGGCCATCAATTTGTGCACAATTTCTCTATGGGAACAGCGTGGGCCACTGAAGATCAGCTTGGGAGTGCTGAAGTAAATCACTGTGTGGCACAGTACGTGGCACCTACATTGTAAGCTCAGCGAACACCATTTGCGGTTAAATTACACCCCAATAAAGACAGGGTGCCTACCAATGCAGAACCCCTGAAGGCATTTCAAGCCAAGCAAAGAAATTGGCACAGTCAGAAAGGAGAGTCTGCCTGGTTCGCAGTTTGGGTCCAAACTGAGCAGGAAGGTAGATAGACTAAGCTGTCTCTCAAGCTCCTGTGAGATGTAATGCTCGGCAATTTTTAAAACCATCCTTCAAGAAAGGATTTTTGTTTGAAAGTGTCTTAAACCCTGTGGAGCCAGCACAACCCTGCAACCAGTTCCTGTGGCTCATTGTATCTCCCCATCATCACTCAGCCTTCAACACCTCCCAAACTCAGGCAGTTAGAGAAAGAAACCTGCAATGCAGACAGGCAGGAGACCTCTCTCCATTGGGTGAACAAATCCCTAATGATACAACACCGACTTCCCAACAAGCTGCGGTGGAAGGGTGGAAAATCAAGACAAAATGCACAGTGATCAATTTCTCCTCTTTATAGAAGTGTCAGACATCACAAGATGGATTTGTGGAACAAGAATGCAGGGGAGGAAAAGCTGAGGAGGGTACATGAGAGACCTTGTGATTTAGGCCGGGCATAAGAGCAAAATCCTTTAAATGGACTAAGATAAAAAAACCCATAAAAATTCAGTGAAGTAATATACATGATGTCATACAGCTCTGAACATAATGAACTTGTATCTAACAGGTAGCCCAAGTTAAACTAGAAGCTGTTCCAGGTAAATCACAAGCCAAGCTGGCTGTGCAGAGCAATTGGAGAGAAAAGTAAGCATCCTGGCAAGAAGTTTAGATTTCCTTTAACTTTCCAGTCTGCCAGGTCACCCGTATTCTCTAAAGTGCATTATCTCTGCTTGCAGGGTTTACTGCAGCCTTTTATTGTCATCTTATCTCCAGCCTCTTCCTGTTCCAGCTTCAACAATAACATTTAACATCACAGAACAACAGGGGGAAAAGTATAAATATCAAGCATATATATACACACACCAGTCCAAACCTTTGGCAACCTGGCTATCCAGCACACTTGCAGAGGCAGGATGGGGTTTTGCGTGCAGAGATGAGGAGAAACAATCCCCCAGCTGAGGAGGACAGGATAACTATGAAATTCCCCCAGTGCTTTGAGCGCAGCTTGGTAAAGTGCAGGTCAAACCAGACAGACCTATCTGCAGCTAATCACTAATGTGAAGCTGAGCAGCATCCGCTGGGTTCATGGGAGGAGGGGAAAAGGCAAACACATCTCAGCTACGTTTGTGCCAGGACTGTAAAACATGGTCTACTCTTGGGTACGACGGACTAATTAAGCAGCCTATCTGCAACCCATGTTGTAACACTTTTAGGGCAGCCACCATGTAGCAGTTGATTCCTGCAGTTTTATTTCTGAGAGCACACTGAAAAGTGTTTCCAAGGAGCTAGCGAAAACAACATTCTCTGTCTGGCTGAGGAGACCATGTCCCAGAGAAGACCTTGTCTCTGGACAACATACGTTTATGACTACTGGGTGAAATCTCCATGCCTATCAGACCAGCAAGACGGATCCCAGGCAGCAGGCAGCCCTCTCCCTTGATAGCCCAGCAGGATGCAGATGTCTGCAGGGGCACAGACCCGCAGCAGCAGCTGGGCACCGACAAGATGCCTCGAAAGGCACCTGAGCTGCCCCACTCAGCAATGTGCAGGACAACAAGCTCTGCAGCTCTCCTCCTCTGCCAGTTTTTAAAAAAAAAAAAAAACAAAAAACAACAAAACAACAAAAAAAACCCCCACACCCAACCAAAAAGCCCCAAACTCCCTGGTCACAGCACCTCCCACACAGGCCAGGGCTCATGAGTCACAACCAGAGCCCAGCCTGCCGCTATGGGATTTTTGCACAAGCCCATATCTGTCCAGGAAGAGCGCGGTTATGACACTAGAGGCTCCATTCGAGACAAACGTAATCTCCCGAGATAAGACTTGTCTGTGGTGAAAGGAAATTGGCTGCTTTGTTTCAAACCAGACCTCCGTTGTAAGTACCTTTTTGCATATGCTTGCATCTCCTCCGCTAAGCTGCGCAGCCCAGTGGGTCAGCACTAGGGCTCGTGCAACAGCAGAGCCCAAGAATAAATCACTGCAGCGGGCTCCCTGCCAGCACAGCCGGCGGCAGCAAGGGCTGCGGTCTTCTGTGAAACAGCCCTCCCCGGGACCGACTTAATTGGACCCTTTAGACTTGCTTCACATTTCCAAAAGAGGCCACTGTCCCCCATCACTATTTGCTCATCGCAGAAGCAAACTCGGGAGACCTATCCATCAAAGCCTGATGCTAACGAAGACCAGTAACCAATTAGCAATCCTCCAACTGCCTCATCAGGGGGTTCTGAAACCTAGATGTGCTACAGGGTGTTCACCTACTCTGGCTACACTGCAAGTTTCTTGCAAAGCAGCTTCGAGGTCATCCAGGCTATTCAAGTTTTGTGTTATTTTTAGGGCTCCGAATTATGTAGGGATATCCGGGAAGACTTCACAGATCTAGTCCAATTCCCACAGAGTGCAAGACCAAATTGCTCACAAACTCATTTTATCCTCAAGGGTTTTTTCTTAATGTTTGGCTTATGCCCTCCTGCTTTCATTGGTATTTTAATTCTTTTTAAAAAATTCTTATTAAACATTATTTAAAAAGGAAAAATATGCTGCAGTCTTTGTGGGTAAAACAGATATTTTAAAGCATTTCCCACATTGGGAATGAAGGTCTAGAATGTCTGAAAAGTCCACTCACATCCTGCCTTTCATGTTAGCTTTGGGCTGCTACCACAGAAAACAGCGGAGAAACAAAAATGATGGAGACATCTTTAAAGTTACACAGGCAGGAGAGAGCACAATGGCTACAAATTAGCCTTTGCAGAGATGGCAGTTACAACACAAACATTTACTAACTCGCCCCATTCCACAGGCAGCATTCACATCCATTCCCACATGGGTATCTGGCCTCCTTACGTCCCCAAACAACAGATGGGCTGCACGAGAGCCATCCATCCCAGCTGCAGAACAGGGACCGCATCAGAGAGCTGGGAGAAACCTCAGCTCTGTGGCTCAACCACCTTCCTGCCTGCTGGGCTACTCCTTCCTTCCCTGTTCAAGAAATACGTCAGTTCCATTTTCCAGCTCTGCTCTTTCTCTTTCAATCATCTCATCTCCCAGTTATGGCTTGTGCTGGCTCATACACCTTTGAATTTCAATTAGGCCATAGCAAAATTTTCATATTCTCCTCTTACACCACAAATTATCATCTACAGCATCAGCCACTGGTGTTGTGCTCCAAGGGCTTATTCATGGATGCACCCCAATTACAACACCACTTTCACGAGCTGATTTAGATCGTGGGTTGCTGCTAACCATCAGTGACAGCCCTCTCTCTCCATCTCTGTCTTTCCAAGAGGATCCCCTCGGATCTAGATGCTGCCATTGCAGTCCCTGGCATCACCACCTCTGTGGGAGCCCCAGCTGGGTGCAGCTACTACAGACAGCGACTCTTGCATATGCCTCAATTTCTCTCCTCTAACTCCACGCACCTTCTTGACCAAAGAGGGAAACTATGTGCCAAACTTCAGCAACTTAATTACCTAAGATTAGCCAGAGTAAGTGCAAGGTGGTGCCCTGCAACCCTCCTATTGTGGAAATGCCCTGGCCATGCTGGCCTGGCCAAGATCCCTAGAAGCATGCAAGCTGGAGCATCCTTGCTATGAGCAAAGCCAACACTAGCAGAGGAGAGAATACTCCACAAAGCTGGAATTCACCCCTCCTCCTCTTAATTCAAAATAGCCCCATCACTGGCTCACGAGGCTCACTCCAGAACTTGACTGCTCTGGGGTCAGAGGAGGAGAAAGGAGTTGTAGACTGGTGATGTGCTGCAAAGGCAGAGCGTGTTTGCTGAAAGTGGTAGTGCTGGAAGGTTAATGCAAACAGGCTGCTAAGGACTGCTAATGATTTCTGCCTTTTTTTTTTTTTTTTTTTTTTTAAAATAATGCAAAGCTGCCTCACGGCAGAACCCGGCACATAATTATTGAATATATACCCAAAAAAAGTCACTGTGCACAGCCTGGGGACAGCTGATGTATTAAGGCAAGACCACAGCAACTCCCCGGCCCATTCATCACGCTGGCATTCGCTCCTCACTGCAGCCGGCTCGGCCTGCTGCACGCTGCTGTGCAGAAAACAAATGATACTAACTCACTTGTCTACAGCATATTATGTTTTGAAATATTTATTGCCACCCCAATCAGAAGAAAGAAACATTTCTCTCTCGGACATAATGAAGAACACATTTCCAGTACTTAACAGCTGGAAGCTGGAAAGGTGGCCAAAGAAAATCCCTAAGTATTTTTTTTTTTTTTCTTTGAAGTAAGCATCTGGAAAACTCATTTGCTGGGGAAGAGGAACCCTCCCAAACCAACCTGGGGAAAGAGTCAATTAAACTTGGTCACAATTCACAGGCAGGAGCTGATAAGATCATACCGTGAGTGTGATATCAACAACTTGTTTTCTGTCTGCCCTGGCAGCTCGACTCCAGTAGGATGAAAAGAGGCTGCTTTTTAATGAAATGCAGCAACTCCTCCAGGCAGAGATTTTCAGTATGGTTTCCATCAGCCACTGAAATATCAGAGAATTCTTTAATCTCCACCCCACATCTCTTCAGCTGATACACTCTGGGCTAGTGTGTTCCTCTGCCCCGGGATGGCAAGCGAGCCCCCCTCTGCCCCCCCAGCTGTACCCCAGCTTCAAGCCGTCCCTGAGACCAGCTCCTCCAGCCCAAGTCGGCATGAACGCAGCAGAAGGAATGACAACCAGCACACACACTTGCAAGCATGCATGCAAAATACTGCTTTGTTCAGGCCAAACGCTTACACTAAACAACCAAGGAACCCCTATTCTTTCTGTCTGCTGTTACACCATCGCTCTCTGCACCCTGAGCGCACCCCAAGGTCTGGAGCCAGTCACCGATTAAACATTGTGGAGCAGCAGCGTTGAGCCATGCTAGGAGGGAGCGGGGCTATGCGTTATTTGCCGACACAGACCCGTGCCCTTTATCGTGTATGAATCACAACAAATTAAAGCTCGTGCCAGGCTGCCCAAACCCACCTCGTCTCTAGGCACCCCTGCTGGGGAGGCTACAGCAGGTCGTGCCAGATGGGTGCTCCCCAGGACACTGCTTCTTGCCCCTGCACCTCCAAGAAAGCCCTGCTGTCAGATGTACCGATTGCTTTTCCCAGAAGCACAAGCAGCTGGTGAGAACAGAAATGCTCTGCTTTGGACAGGCTGTCTGGGAAAATGTTTCTCCTCTAAATTTCATGACAGGTTCGAATTCTTTTGGAGGGAGGACTAATGTGGGGTTGTTTTTAAATACGTGCTGTGTTATTGTAACTAATAACAGGAAATTAATAGCTCGCTATGTGGTGGGACAGAAGGCAGTCCCTCTGGGGCAGGCTGCTGATTGTCCTCCCCATGGCCGTATCCTGTGTGCTGGCTGTTGCTGCTGGCTGTGTAGAGGAGACTGCCAAAAGCACTGGACGCCCCTCAAAGGACCAGCAGCAGATACAAGGGAAAAGGGAAGGCACAATCCAGAGCCAAAGCCTTCCTGTGCACCCCATCCAACGCGCTCTGTCTGCCGTAGCTGTGGGGCAACCAAAGCCCAAAGCCTTTGTCTGGGTTTGTTGCCTCTACCCTGGACACCAAAGGCATGTCCAAAATGAAGTGTGCCACCTCCCCTACCTTGGGGACAGGCAAAGAGATTCCCCTCTCCCTTACTGGATCCCTGGCTGCCATGTACCAGCCACTGGGAGAAAAGCTGCTTCTGGCCAATGCAAGACATTTCTTTTTGAGAAACAAACAGAGTTAGCTCATGCTGTCTTCCAGCATTCAGTTATCTATCTCAGCAGGCAATCGGGCTTTGCCAGAACAAACAGGACATCAAATAAACAACGCATTAAGACGAAGCACGCTGCGGACACGTGCGGTCGCTCTGGTCTCGAGCCCCAGTGGCTCCCGCAGCTCAGACATCTGCAGCTGCTTTGCTTTGCTCACCGTAGAGCCCTGCTTTTCTCTGACCTGCGCCGGGGCTGCCTTGGAGGTACTTCACTGCAGAAAGTGGGTCTTGAATTTGAGCTGGGCTTGTCTGTCAGTGGCAACAGCTTCACTTGGCTGAGGACTGAAGTTTTCAACGTACCTCTAGCTACCCTGGTCAGAGAGGTACCGGCACACAAGGACAACACCAACTGCAAACAACATTACTCCAGTAAGCGCTTCTGCTCAGACAGTGTCAAGCCAGAAGCGACACTGATCCACCTGCTCACAGTTTTAACACCACATTTCTGGCCGATGAGACACGCACAGTACCCAGCAGCCAGGGACTGAAGGAAGAGCCACAGCCCAAAACTTCTCAAGCCCAGCGGTGTGTTTCAGGTCATGCTTCTGACCTAGTTTCAAATCCGGGCAGTTTCTATTCGCGGGGAGCTGCGCTGCAGCACCCGGCCATGCTGCCGGCAACGCACCTGTCACCCCCTCTCCCTTTCAGCAATCCGACCCAGGGCAGCTACGCCACGAATGCGCTCGCATCCTGTCCCGGCCCTGGGGACACTGAGGCACGCAGGGCAGGAACACTGAACCGCACCAGGTCTCACTGCTGACGTGAGACACAGACGTTGGGACGTGTGGAAAATAAACCCCGAAGCTTTTCCAGCACCGGTACTAAAGACAGCGTCCAAGTCTGCATGGCAGCCATCCCATGTTTCCTCCTTCCCAGTGGTGTAGGTACCTAATAACTGAGCGGTCCCACCACTGCAGAAATCCCTGCGCAGAAAACAGCATCACCTGGGGGGATTTACTACCCCTCGACGCAACAAAAAAGGACCGCCATTCAAGTACTAGTTATGGATACAGCGTAAACCCAGGATTACAAACTCAGGATACCCTGAACACCTGGTGTGTGTCCTCACTGGAGAGGCATAGGACCACGAGCACCACAGGCACAGGCAGCTTATCTCCATCAGGCTCCAGGATTTGCTCTCCTGTTCAGGCAGGAACACTGAAAGGGGCAGCACGCAATCGCAAGCGGGGAGGTGCATGCTACCCCGCATCACTGCTGATCATTGAAGACACGAGGCTGTTATTTTGGAATCGGCAGTAGCATTGCTGTAGCATGTCATCCTACCTTGAGATTAACAAGAAGGTTTTAACAACCTGCTATGAATATCCGAAAACACCTTTAGAGAAGCTGCAGAGAGCAGCCATTTAACTTCTATCCCTTGCTGAACACTTATGGTGCTTCTGGAGGCAGGGACCTTGCGAGTACAATTTAGCATTGCATACAGTGCCATGTGTAACAGCAACATAAATGCCGTAGGGTCAATAATAAGTGGCTGTTGGGAAGAAGCAGCATCCCTCAGCAGGACGAACGCTAACCTGAGTGGGTTTGGCTCATGAGGTGTTAGATAGCTATGCTTTGCAGTCCAAGGGAGGCCACTGTACTGTACAGCTCTGCTCCCAAAGGGAGATTTATAAATATTTCCCAGGATAAATATTTGTAAATTGTGTCTTTCAACTTGTTTGAGACCAGATTCTTGATCTCCTGTTTTCAAAGAGAGTCATCATCTTCAAAGGAGGGGAGGCAAAGCCATTCATGCAAACAGGGTAGCTACAAGCAATCCACGCTGTTTGGCACTTGTCTCCAAAGCTGTTGTGGTGGGTGTTTATACTAGATGGTGTGTCTACCAGCGCAGCCAAAGCCTCCCCTGCCATGCCTCCCAGCACCGCTCCCAGGCACAGGGTACATTGCCCTGATGGCCTCCAGAAATCGGATCTGCCTGGAGAAATGTGATCGCCTCCATACCTCTGCTGCTGAGGGACAGGGGTCACATTCTGCTAAGATCACAGCAAAGCAGACTGGCATCTGACGCTGAGCCTCATGGTTCATGAAATCAATATACAGACTGCAGTAGTAATTTCACCTCCTCTGCTCTTTGAAGAGTTCCCTCCCTTCCCCCTCTGCCAGCCATGAAACCAGACTCTGGGTGGTCCCTTCCAAGACTGTAAATTGGCTTGTTGAAAGCCTTAGAAAAAGAAAGGTCAGATGCCTTATAAACTGAGCAAAACCAATTATTCAAAGGATATGTACATCCACACAGCTGCTTGCATCACAGCAGGCATCATACCTCATCCAGACACATCCATGTTCCACAGGTTTCCCCCAAAACAGCACATGAAGATCCAACTCTTGGTACCATGCCCCAAACCTTCAGGTCTGGCTACAGAATGGGCAAAGGTCGTTTGAGCTGTGGAATTGCTGCCCTTCACTACGGATTGTAAACCCCCATACAGAAAACAAATCTCTTGGGAAGCAAAGCTCAGACAGAGACAAGGGGACAGAGACAAGACCATACAGAAACTTGGCAACAAACTTCAAGCCAGTTTTCAGCCCCTCTCCATGAGCTGACATCCACACGAGAAACTGCAACTTTGTGCTGCACAACCATGCTGCAAATACTACTGCCTCAGACCCTAAAAAGATTAAAAAAAAATTGCCTTGCAGAAAGCCAAATTGCACAGCAATTTGGAAAATCTCAACTGTCCTACAGGTGCTCCTATTGCTCTCAGTCTTGCCTGTTGCTGTAAACCATAGAGCATCACTGCAGGGCAAACACACATTTACAGCTTGTTCAGCCCCTCCTGCTTCCCTGCTCCCACTGCCCAGCCCTGAGAAAGAACAGAGATAAGAGGAGTGCTACAGAAAACACAAGGACTTAAGAAAGCTGTGATTTAGTAAGATAAAAGGTCTGGGTGTGTAAGCACAAACCACTGAAAAAGGCCACTACTGAAAGAAGGAAGGACATGTGCAATGGCATGTGTCCAGGGTGGGGGCACAGCACAGGTATGTCATTTACCTGGGAGGTTAAAAACAAGTTCTAAGCAATAGCTGCATTGTCATTCTCACGGCACCACAGTCTGATGAAGTATGTCCAACTGACCTTCCATGGAAGTGGCTCTCTGCAGATGGCTCGTGGATGCCAGAATGGCCCGGCATGTGCAGAGAGGGGCCCACAGCTCAAATGAGTGCCCTGCTCCTCTGGCCCATGGCCTGGGGTAACCACTCAAGCATTTCAGGGAAAAAGCAGCAAAGAGGGAAGCAAAGCCACATGGGTCTTGGCTGCAGCACCCATCCACCCTCCCTGGAAGCAGACCTGCTTCTCTGCTGGGCTGGCTACAGCACCTGCCTTCACCATGGTTTGGGTGAGCAGCACGTGCTGTTGAAGGCTGGATTCGCAGCTGCATTTGTCAGTGCAGGAGGCCCAGATCTGTCCTTTGCTAACATTAAAGGTAACAGACAACTGACTCGCGATTTCTTTGTGCAGTCTGATCACCTCCAGGGAACAGTCGCCAGTCCTTGTGCTCATGATGTGAATTTAAGCTGCACTCTGGATCACAAACATGGTGGTAGAGATTGGGTGCTGGACTGGGAGAAGAACACTGGTGTAAAACAGAGTGTAGAGCAGCATCTTCCTCTGACTTGGGCTGATGGTGGTATGAACCCAGCCTCACCAAAAGCTCCAAACATGTTCTTCTAACAGCTACACAAACCTGCTACCAAAATTGTTTGGGATAACCTGGCTCATTGGCTGAAGAAGGCTAGCAACCAAGTGGTAGGAGAAGAAAATAAGGAATTAACTGGATAGAAAAATCACATCTCCAAACAACACAGGACTTGCTGTATACAGAGACAATCCCATCTTTACACCAATCTCGGAGAGCCGGAGGGAGCCTGCTAGAAACAAAGCTGCAACAACTGGGGCTCTGCAGAGTCCAAACCAGCTCCAGTCTCCTACCTAGTAAATCTGAACCAAGCATTTTAGCTGCCAGCCCCAGGGATAACGTAAGCCAGGAATAATATTTCGATGTAGCCCTTAATCTGAGCATACAATTCCTCAGGCTCCTTAATAAGACATATTAAGTTTTCACACTGTTAAGGGGAAAGCAAACAGCCTTGTCATTTCTGTTCCTACATTGGGCTCTCAAGCACATTTGCGGCATATCTTATCAGCACAGCTTTAGCAGCCTAAGCTGTTTCAAGACTTTGGCCTTCAGAAACGTGGAGACGGGGGTGGAAAAACCCTCTATTCATACTTACCAAAGCATAGCACCTTTTCAAGAGGACATTCCTACCATCCAGAGCAAACAAATGTGCCCAACTGTACATTCTACAAGTTAAGTTACAGCAAATAATATCAATCCAGGTTCACTGTACAAGACCATTTAAATATTCTTAGGAGTTCCTGGGCCAGTTTACAAGTGAAACAGAGAAGCCAGACAAAAGAATATTTGTCTCTGCTTTAGACAGCTTGCAGGATGGTTTACACCCAGAGTTTTACAAGCACAGCTACATCAGCTAGGACCACAAGTTTGTGGGACGGGCTCTCCAAAGCATACAAATCTGGGACCTGCTCCATAACCAGACATTCTAGGCCCATCAGTACTAAAAATAATAATAAAAAAATACTAAAAAAGAGCTATAGTAAGACCCTTTTCACTACTGACAAAGCCTTGCTGATTTTCTAAGTTTATTCAGGAAGCCCTTGGCTAAATCATGGGCTGAAAAAAGAAACACTCTAGTCCCCTTCCACAGGATACAAATAGGATTTTGTGCTTTAGACACTGGATGAGACTTCAAACAGTTCCTGCTCTTTCTGTGGTCAACAGTGAATTACATGTCTATGAAGTTCCCAGAGCTTTCTGGGGTGCCTGGTGCGGCAATGGAACAATCCTACTGCAACACAGCATGCACACAGATAAATGCCACCTGACCTATGACAAACAGAAGTCAAATCTTCAAATCTGGGCACAGTGGGCAGAGCAAGGTATTAAAGCATCAGCCCAGGCACCAGCCCACTGCACTACCTGCTTCACCAAGGAAAAGCTGTCTCACCCTCTGTATGCAGCCCATAACCCCATCACCCCAGAGCCCTGGACATCACTGCTTTGGCCATACCAAGGAGTTAAAGCACAGACACTGCAATTCACTACTTTTCTTGCCACCATCATTACAGCTATGAATTTGTTACAAAACGGCCTCCTGCAATCATGGCAGGACTTGGGTGTCACCAAGAAGAGCCGTCAGCTACAACATGCTGAATGGTGCAGGGGCAACCATCTTCTTAACCACACAACTGAACTCTCCTAGAAAACCCAGGCCTGTTGCAAGCTCAGCTCTCAATTCACATTCAAAAACCCCTGAAGACCAATTTCAACCTTGACAAGGGACAACTTGTATGGCTGTGACACAGCAATTTCCCATCAAAGAGAGGATTTCAGACCCACCCTGTCTGTAGCCCACCCAGGTCTTCTCTTTCCTTGCATTTATGGCATATTAAAAAAAATAAAATTAAAAAAGAAAAAAAATCCCAATGTCATGCATTTCACTTCCAGAGCTGCAGGAAATCCACTCCAAGTCGCATGCCAGCTTTAGCTCCAAGGGTTTCCTTGGGCCGTCCTTTCAGCAACAAGGAGAACAAAGCAACCTTGGCAACTGGCCACACTACAAGCAAGTATTTCCCCCATTCCCTTGAATGGAATGGATATCCTGTTGCAAACCTGCGCGCATGGGAAGGGTGAGGAGGGGAAGGAAACGGAAGAGGATGAATTAGCTAAAAATTGGCACAAAGTGAGAGGTCTCAGCTTGCCACCAAAGCCACTGAAAGGCTTTTCATTTTAAATGGCCAAATGCCAAAGATGAATGACTCACACAGACCTCAAAGGAGTCCCAAGGTCTGTGGCACCCAAGAGCAGTACACCTAAATCCTTCCTCTGTTCGATTTGGAAGAGGATATGGATGTTCCAGGTCTGACACCTTATTTCTGTCTGCTTCTGAACCCAGTTCTAGGAGATGGCAAATGCCAGTTCCTTTCTGCTCTCCATTCCCTGTCTTTCTTACTTCCACCTTGTCCATTCCCAGGGCCAAGCGGTTTTGGAAGGTCTCTTCCTGGACCACCGTCAGGCAGCAGCTCCAGGTCCCACACATACAGAGAAAACCCAGCTCCAACAGGAAGAGAGTCTCCCTTGCACCATGCATTAGCTACCTGCACCAAGCCCAGCTGAAACAAGCTTCCAGACATTTTGGCAACACCACTCCTCTGTAATTCTTCTGCATGGTTCCCGCAAGCCTTGACAACACTGGGTTTAAAGCTACAGTTGTTAGCAGATTTCAACAAAGCCAAACCTGACACGTGCAAGCAGGTTTATTCTTCTAAAAATCTGTTATAGCCACGCACTACGTTAGCATTTGTCAGCAAGTTTCCCCACCATGACACTGCCATTCAGAGCTGGGTTAGCTGACCCAACAGCAGCGCATACCGGGGCCGCAGCAGGATTAACATTCCCAATGCCACTGCTAACACCAGCAGAGATCCACAGCTACAACGTCTGCGCAGCACTTCTTGCTGCTGTTCAGACATACAAGGCTCACAAGAACACAGGTTTTATACTCATGATCCCCCAAGAACTCCCTTGTATTTACAGTCCCATTTACAGAGACTTGAAGCAAGCCTACTCCAAGGCAGAAAGCAATGACTGCTAAAGAAAGAAAAAACAAAACCCACCCTGGAGCCCAGCCAAAATCTTCATACCCACTAAGCCTGGAGTGGATGCAAACTTTATAAAAGCCTGGAGTGGATGCAGACTTTGTAAAAGCCTGGAAAAGGATTAAGGAACAGCTTTAGCAAACAGCCAGGACAACAACAGTGAAGTCACTATGAAGCCAGTAATACTGATTTCTGTTTGCAGTCATGAGTCTGTGTTTACAGTCGGCAACTATGTGCAAATACCAGAAAGCCATTCTTTTCCCCTTCCCATCAGGGCTTGGCATCATATGCATTTAACTAGATCCAAGAGATGCCTACAGCAGCATGCCAACTGTTTTCTGGCCACAGGGCATGCTCCGATCCACAGTGATGGGAACTTGTAGGAACCCATAAATAGAGCTCAGCTGAGTGTGTGTGAGGGAGAGCTCTGTATCAAAGCAGGCAAAGAAAGAAACGGGAAAGAGCAACTATGCATGGAAAGTATACATACTTTTATGGAAGTATACATACTTTTTGCATGTATGGAAAATTGTGGCAAATCTCAAGGGTTTGGCTGTTCGCTTGTCACTGCATGGGTCTTATCACTGAGAAGACTCAGGACGCCAAGCAGAAGATACAAAAGTATTCTCAGGCACAGCACACCAACCAGAGCCAAGTTACACGCACAGGCTTTGCCAGTAAATCTGCTCCATCAAAGGTACCGTCTTCAGCACACATAGGTGCAATGGTAAAAGCCATCAATGATATGCAAATCTTCTAGGATAAAGGCAACTTATTCTAATGGAAATTGTTCTAACTTCCAGATAACCATGTACACCATGCCCCCCCATTGCCAACACTGGCAAACGTATCCCTGCAACAGCAGCTCAGCTAATTTAACCCCGCTAGCAGGGAGTCACAGCTTCTCAAGGTAGATGTGGCTGGGAACAAGAGGTACGATGCTTCCTGCTACATCCAGGAGACTTGCATCTCCCGTGAATGTTTTGTTTTTCGATGGAGGGAAGGACAAGACAGTCAAACTACCATCCTAACACTGTCCTCCAGGAGCTCTGACCAACAAGCCCCAGCAAGTCTTGTTGCAGCAGCAATTGCTGGCCCCCATTACCTGCTCATCCTCTCTGCCAGAGGCTGTCACCTCTGAGCAGACCTGTCGGGAAGAAGCACATCCCCATCCCTGCTGCTCCAGAGCCACCTGGCATCCTAGCAGTGGCAGCACCGTGCTGGCAGGCAGTTTGCTACACGCCCCTGCTGACATTGAGTAGGTGATATCCAGTCCACCTAGACGACTTAACAAACTATCTCAAAAAAGGACTGAGAAGGGAAGTTGATGCTGAGTCCCTAAACTACACGAACAGCCCCACCTCTGTTCTCCCTGTCTCTGGGTGGCTGCCTTTCCAAAATAGTGTTCACAGGGCCAGGTTGGAATGCTTGGAGGAAAAAAGGCACCATTTCTTCCTGTGCTGCACAAACAGGAGCTGGCAACATCCAGACCCATCTTCCACTAGAAGTGACCTCATGTTAACGAAGACCTTTTTTATAGTCATGCTTGGGAAGTCCTTCTACAAAGCACAAAATAACGTCATTCCTCCCATCATTGTCAGAGTCTCTGGTGACCAAAGTAACCGCAAACCCCTGCACTGTCCTCACCTTGTGCAGTCATCCATGTGTCACTCTCAAGGCCCTGTCTTCCTCCCTGGATCTCCCAGTATGACAAATCCCTGTTCCAATTCCTCCTCTCTAACCATGCCCACAGCACACTTCCAGAAGCAAAAACTCATTTACCAGGTCTGTGTGAATAGGGCACATTTCCCTCATTAGCTGTCACTGATCTTGAGTCTACTCATAAGCCATTTAGAAAGACTCTTCCATCCCATCACACTGGGTGTGCACCTCTCACCTTGTGTCCTCCTACTGGTCTGCCTTTTATTTTCTATCAAATGGGAAGCAGTGTAGTATTTATTGCACTGCTTGGCATCACACATAGGAGGGGAGGTCTGGAATTTGAAGAGCACTGAATCCAGAAAACAGGAAACGGATGAGGATCAAGGCTGGGCACAGCCCGGAGGCCCACGTTTATGACTATAATAAAAGGATAAGGCAGAGATGAAAGCAGGGCTGAGCCAGGCTTGGTAAAGCATCAAAAGAAAGGTGCGGGGGGCTAGAACAGGCTTGAAAGAGCAGAGAAGCCGACTAGGCAGATGATCAGAAGTGTATTTCGCATCCTCCCTGCCAGACCGGTGGATCTGAGCCAGGACATAGCTGTGCCAGAGCTGTGGAAGGCAAGGACGGCTCCCGGAAAGCTGCCCCAAGGAAGCAGGAACAACCCACTTGAGGGGCTTCTCACTGTAATCAGGACAAGCATCAAGAACTGAACCGATCGTGCAATGCCACAGGATGAGCATGTCTCCCAGCCCACACATGGGTCACACAAAGAGCAGGACTGGCAGAACCTCCAGGCTCACAGCCCTTGGCTTCGGCAGCATGCACTCAGGTGTGTGTTCAGGGCCTGAGTTCACGGACAGCCAAGCAGGTGCCGCAGCGGTGAGGGATACTGTCACCTGGTGGAGGAAGACGACGGACAGAAGGGCTGCACAGGGCCAAGCCAAGAGCTGTCCTGGGGGCTTGACTCAAGAAATCATTCTCTTCTGCAAATGATTCTGTACTCAGTCTGGTGCTGTGCAGGCTCCGGCAGGCAGGCTGCGCACACAAAGTGATGGAGATAAGAGCAGTATTCCTATTTTGGAGATGGGACAAGCCAAACTGCAGAAAATGCTCACCCACTTACTTGGATGCCAGCGCACTCCATGTCAGAGCTGTGAACCCCTCCGGTTCCACTGGGTACACTGACCTTCACAAAACACTCTCTGTAACATCTGGCTGAAGTAGGAAAACACAACTCTCCAGTAAACAGAGGCCTGACCTAGATGGTTCTGGTGTGTTTTAACTTGCCTGATACAACCACAAAGAGGCCAAAGCTGACCCCTGGAGCACACGTAGCTGCATACATTCACACCCGATTCAAGGCATGCTCTTGTTTACCAGCCCAGCCAAGCAGACACTTTCCAGGAGAACGGCAAGAAATTACAAGGCTTGCCTTCCAGCTATTCATTACAAACTAAAGCCTCCCATACGCCAGCTTGCAGCTCGCCTGACCTCTCCCCAGCTCATGCTCGCCCTGAGGCTTTCTCCTAATCTTTGAAGAATCCCAGGGAGTTTAGCAGGAACAGGCAGCCTGGAGGGAAGAGGGAGCTCCATGGCAGGTGACCTCACCATCAGCCTCCTCCTTTCTCATCGCACCAAAATTAAAAATAGGCAACAATATCTAGGGAGAAATTACAGTGGAAATCTTGCATGCACTTTTTAGAAACAGAGCAATTATCCTTTCATCAGTCATTACCCAGAGCTGTTCTGGGAGGGGGGGAGGCTGAGGCTTATTTTAACACCTGAATTCTCCGGAGCTGGTTCAGGTCTAGGCAGAGCAAGCACAGCCTCTGGGAAGATTAATCTCTTCAAGCACAAGGGTCATTGTACATGATGTAAAGGACGGGCAGAAACATCCTCCTTGGAGGCCACAAAAGGTGCCACCATGCTGAGTGGTCTGTCCAGAGCACCCTGCTCCGCTGGGAGCCTTCTCTTCTCGGTGCTCACAGCCTGGCAGACAGGAGGCATGGCAAGTCTTCTGGGAATCAAATGTTACAAGTGAAATGCCATCTACTCATTGCAGCCCTGGAAAACTGATTTTAAGCAGTACTGGTTCGTGACTTAAGTAAATGTAACATACAATTAAAACTCATGTGTCATCCACGATTTACCTAAACTGATATTCTGCACATCTCTTCCCTTACAGCAACCAATAACAGCAGTAACAAAGAGGAAAGAAGTTTCAGCCTTGGCTGCTCTGGATGCTGGAGAAGTGAACATGGCATTTGACTTGGCAAGGCTGTTTGAAAAGCAGAGGATGGGTCTGCTCTTGCTGCCAGAGGAGACAGATCCCCACTTGATTAACAATCAGGCACTCCCTTCCTGCTCACCTGAGCGGCTCCTGCACAGCCATTGGAGCCAGGAATCCAGTGGGAGCTGGCAGAAAGCACAGAAAGGTTGAGAAGGGGCAAGCAAAGGCAAAAATCTCCCCTTATCAGCACAAAAAAAAAAAAAAAAAAAAAAAAGCAGCAAGCAGCTGCTAGTCTGGGTCAGGGGAACTGCAACTTTGAAGAAAACAGAACAGTCTTCACAAGCTAAGTTTTTTCAAACAATGAAGGGGAGACTATATTGGGAGAGAAGATCCATACACCTGGGCTCAGCGCCAGCTCCCAGTGCTGTGCACTCTCTCACAGTCGCACCTTTTCTGCTTTTCCCAGAGAAGCACTAGAAATATGCACCCTGCTTCCACTTGACAGTCACATTGAAATACAGCAGCACTGAACAGGCTCTGTAGTTAAAGGGGAGTCGCAGGCTATTTCACATCAGGGAACTAGGATTCTGAAGACTGTAAACAGACAAATAGAGATCTTGATCTACTTTTGGAGCATTTTATGGCAATTGCAGAGGACTCTACACAAGAGAAGAGACTGTAGGCTCAGCTGTTGAAAGCAAAAAGGATTTCCGCTCAGCCTGCTTAACATGCTTTATTTTTAATACTGCTTTTGCTCCAAGAGCTGGAGAACAATTTGGAGAAAGAATGTCTTTGTTAGGAGATTTTACACCCCAGCCCTTTACTTAAGGTGCAAAACCTCACAATAAATGTCACTAAGCCCTCCTACCCCTTTCCCACAGTGGTGCCTAAGCATAGTGAAGACCAAGTAGTCCTCACAGTAAGAGAAATTAAGTAAAAACTACATACAAAAAAAAAAAAAAAAATCTTAAATCTTCACCCATTCTTGCAATGCTCAGTGAAAAACACATGCCGGACAGATAAGGCAACCTGCGGCCACGTGAGAAATGGAAGCTGTGAATTTCCCAGCTATGTGTGCTGGGGAAAATTATGCAGAAGACATCCCCCACAAACAGGAAGGAAAGGAAGAGACCCACTTCAAGTTTCCCCATGTTTAGCAAGAAAAAACAAGGATGCCTCAGAGGGAAACATCAACAGCAGCTACATCACCCAGAGGCGGTAAGACCTCTCACAGCAACTGAAACAAAGGTGCAAAAGGAAAAGGTGAAAGAAGGGAGAAATTTATGTAGTTTTCAGCTAAAAATTCTTCTTGGATGATCATCACCCCTATCCCACACCAAGCCTAAGGAAAGCAGCCACTAGGACGACAGCTCCATTCAAGAACCACCATGGGCCTTCTCTTGGGATTTCATGAGTTTACTCACCAAGAAGGATTTTTCAATTAAGCAAGCCAGGGAATAAACATCAGATTCATCCATGAGCTGAAGGCTTTTGATGGGGACAGGGAGGTAAGCCTCAGCCCATTGGTTTGCAAGGCTCTCCTTCCAGCTGCCTTTCAAAGAGGGCTCCTGAAGATCTCCACCAGCAGCTTCCACTACTATTTCAATTAAATGAAAATAAATGGGAGGCTAGAATCTGAGGTGAAAGAATATTTCAGAGCACTGTGACACACAAGGTACTATGCTCTGGTTCTGTGGTGTTTGTTTAGCATTAGGCCAGGTGACATTTTCACCTACAGAACTCAGCCCAGATCTACCAAGGATTAATAGGAATTTAATATTCATTAACAAGAAATCAGTTCGCACAAAGAGGATTGACTTGTTCATGCAAGTCAGGCATTCAGCCACATTCGCAGAACCTGCAAGCATCCTGCACGTCTAACCGCTGCGCAAAGCCGGTCCCGAGGGGCCATGCTTGCAATGCAAGATGGAAAGGAAGTAGGTTTATGCCCTGGAAATCCACCACAGGAGAAACACCCACCTCCTTTTGAGAGAAGTTTCACACTGAAAGAATAACTGCCTGATGGCCAAGGGCTGAAGCGTCCAATGTGTATTGCGCCAATGAACACCTTCACTTTGAAGCTAGAGGAGCCTGGCAAGCCTAAGTTAATCAGTTCAACAGAGGCCAGAAAAAAAATGTTAACTTTGGGAGATCCCACTGTAATTACCAGAAAACTCAAGAGGTACTTCTCAAGGCACCCAGTAAGCTACTGCTCTACTCCCTTGCCCAGACACATCTTACAGGGACTACAAAACACACCTTCAGACTGGCCCAGGAGCACAGCTCACAATCCTTTTCATTTCCTTTCCATTTCCTTTCTATCTTCATAAGTTACCAATGAATGCAATGGGTTTTTTTTCTTTTTAACCCTAAAGGCAGCTGCATTTTAGGCAGTAACAGCCTGGAGCTCTCCAAAGAAGGAGGTTTCTCTTCTCTCCTCAGTGGCAGGTGAATGGACATAAGTGTTTCTTGCCAGCGACCGGTGTGTAGATGAGGCTGCATGCACTCTGCATCGCACTGCCAAATTAAATACCTTTGGGGTGTAAATTAAAACTCCCTGCAAAGCTTCAGTCAGAAATTCTGCTGTTCTCTAGTGTCACCGGGGCTAGCAGACTCTGGGAATAAGGGGGGAGATGGGAGACGCTATCCAGCCACCTTCTCACTGCAGTAATTAACCTCAAGCAAGCACTGGCACGAAGCTCCTGCTCTTGCATGACTGCAAGCATTCCTCTCCAGAGTTTATCATAAAGCACCAACTATCCATAAACATCTCTGGAAGGGCTGGCCTGGGTTCACCTTCATGCAAGGAAGATGTCAGGCCCTGGCAGGAAGCCAGCCATTCATGTTTCTTTAAAACTCCTGATTTTTGTCAGCTCTGACTCAAATGACCTTCTTAAAAAAAAAAAAAGAATCTTCCATCACACCCTTTCCTCCCCTCCACCCACTGTGGCACTTAATCACAGCAGGATCACAGGGGACAATTCCCGTGGTGGCAGTGAGTCATGGTCTCCTGTCCCTCTGCTCCTCGCACAGCCCTTTTGCAGCAGAGGCACTTTCCCATTTCCAGCTGGTCTTGAGGCTCCAGGCAGGAAAGGAAAGAGCTTGGAGCCAAGCAGCAATGCGGCAGGCTTAGGACCCTTGGTCACAAGATGGGCCTTTGCCCTCCAAGCCAGGCAGGATGGCCAGTTTTGGGGACAAGTCCAGATTGTCCAGCAATACCACAACACACAACAGTGTCCTCCCAGCACACAGCAGTCTTCAATTCTTCCACCCTGCAAAACCTGAACTGTGCTTCAACATGGTGCCATGATGTTGTATTTTGCAGCAAATCCATGAAGTGGCTGAGCCATTCATCCTGAATATACTAAAGTTTTAAGCACAAGATAATGATTAAAAGCAAGTTTAAAAAAGTAATCCCCTCTTCATAGTCCCCTCCCAAGCAGCTCCTAAAATTCATTTAACTTTCCTCCTTGGAGCTGTTTGCCTTATTGCTGGTGCTCAGACCCGGGTCTGACGTGGGAACCCTCAAGCGACTTTTCCTCCTCTGCCAGCTTTTCCCCCCACCAATTCTGAAAAGAAAAATTACTTCTCCCCAAGGAGGCAAGAACAGACGTGGGACCAGCGGGAGCAATTCAGATCCGACCCCCCCCAGCAGATAATCAGACAGAATCTCTTCCCATGCTGTGGTGGGAGCTCCAATCCGCCTTGCTGATGAAGCCATTAAGATTAGGCCACTGCTGGCACTAAGACGACATGATGTGAGTGTTTAATATACTCACACCAGCTGGGTGGCCAGCCTGAGCTGTTCTTTAACTTATTTGCTGGCTGTGAATATTCCTCCCTCTCTCCTTCCCATAGGATTTTAACATCCCTGTGAGGAGAGCAAGCTCCCAGCCAGCAAAAGCAAAGACCAACAGGCTGCTTAACTAACCACCCCTCTCCCAGTTGCCACAGCCTTGCCAAATGCTGGAGAAACCTGATTCCAACTGGTAATTAAGCACTTACGGCTTGAGAGGGACCAAGACAGCAGGGAAGCACAGCAGCAAAGGGAGGGGGTCGACACCATAACCTCCTGTGCCAGCCCCTGCCGTGTTCCTGCCAAAGCAGCGCCGAGCACTCATGATCCCCCAAAGGGACAAAAGCTTTTAGTGGCCGTCAGCCCCTTAAATTAAATCTTAATTGGTCCAAGAGCTCCCTAGAGGGTTATATTGAGCAAGGAGAGGCCTTGTTTGCCAGCCAAAAAAAGCCCTGCTCTCAGACATGCCTTTGAGGGTGTTACCTGCACTGTTTCACAGGTATCCAAGGAATTTGCAAAGCCTGGCTGCCAGGTACGCCAGCCTGATCCTGCACTAGCCCTGCAGACCCCGCTGGGTCCCAAGAATTCCCCTTATCTTTCATCCTTTCAACCAGCCTCAACTTCAAAAGGAGGAAATTAGCGATTCTGTAACATTTCATCTTGTTTCTATTGCCCGACCTACCAAAACAAAGGAGGGAAAAGCAAAGAACTGACTCTCACCAGGAGCATAAACAGGTTATTATAGCAATTACATACGATAAGGGCATGTATAAAGAGGAAGCCACTAAAAATGGGCTGAAGCTTTAGGTTTGCGCCCCTGTTGAGACCAGCTGGGCAACCACTTATTTTGCGAAGGTGGCAGGGAAGCAGAGGATCTGTGAGCCCAGAGAAACTCCCCAGCAGGTGAACCAACCGCAACCAGCACCACACATGGAAGTTCTGCTACCAACCTTGCAGAAACCATGGTGCAATCCCACGCCCCAGGGTACCAAGAGCAAATACAGAGGCCTGGGAGAGGAAGGCAGGAAAGACAAGGTAAATTTACACCAGCTCAGTTTTAGCAGTACTGCAGCCCACCCACCCACCCAATTACTCCCAGCACCGGAGCTCTGAAGGCTGCAAATCCCCAGTTGAGCCAAATGCAGCAGCCTGCAAGTGCGCAGCGCAGCTGGGTTAGCTCTGGCCTAAAGCCAGAAAGTTGCCACAGAGAATAACAAAGAGGAGGAGAAGCTCTCAAGGAAAGTTGGTCTTTGAAAATCCCTTTCCAGAGTAGTGGCGAGTGATCCGAAAGCCGTGTTGCAGGCTGGCCTCTGGTCAGAGGAGGGAACACAAGCGATCCACCCACCCAGCACACCCCTGCCAGCTGGGAAGTTTCTAAGAGACACAGCAGATGCCTCCTACGTTGGCTAACAGGATCGGCACACTGTGTGCAGCCCGGGGAGGCTTTGCCCACACAGCTATTATGCGATGCATGATGTGCCCCAGGCATTAGGAGATATTTTGCTGGTGCTGTGTATAGCACAGCTTTAGATAGCTGGCACTCATGGGAGAGAGCAAGTTTGTGGAGAGTGTTTGAGAGGCTCCAAGGGAGTGCTACAGCAGGGCAGGGAGCAGATCAGAGACAATCCTGGGGACTAAAGGGTGTATTTGAAGCATCTAACAGAAGGGTATCGTCATCAATACATCCCAGGTATCTATAGCTGTAAATTTGGAGTCAGACACCTTGCAAACAGCAGTGACAAACGAGCCTTTACTCCACCAAAGAGGGTGAAATGGCCACCTGCAAGGACAGTGCAAAGCTTCAGTGCCTGACAAGGCTTGAAATCGCTATAATCAGTGCAAACTCCCAAAGAAAGGGCCAGGGCACTCAGCCCCTGAAAGGCTGCCTGAGCAGTCACAGCAGCCAAGTTCCCTATGGAAGAGGTGGGCTGTCCACAGCTGCACAACTTCCCCCCTCCCACAGACCTTCCAGCCAAGGAGGACCCAAACTTGGCCTTTGGTGCTGTAGGGCTGGTAGCAGAGCTTGGGGAAGTACAGCAGAGGAGGTGAAAGCCCATCCCTACCCACTCATAGGGGCACTTCGGTAGTCAACTGCTAAGTTGCCATAGACTCCAGAGCAAATGCCCCAAATCCTGAATTACAAGGGCTAACAGCTGCCAGTGAGGAGCTGGGGCTGCTGCCAGAGACAAGGCTGCATGGCACTGCTGAGAAAAGGGTGTCTCACACACCCCCTGCCTGGACCGAGGTCTTCCCCCATCCAACAGCCAGAGCAATGACCCCATACCACAAAGCAGACCCATGGCCCTTCAGGTCTTGGGCTTGTAACACCTTCCTGCCTCTGTAGCTTCAGCCAGAACATCTTTTCTGCTGCTTTCCTCTAAGCTGAGGAAAGTCTTAGAGAATAACCCATTTCCAGAGGGATGGTTTTTCGGATGAATAGGAGGCAGTGAGGGCTGGCAGCCATGCTATTACAATGTTAATTCCCTTTGACTTGCCAGCATTAGAGACCAAACATCTATTGTCATTCTTTGTCTTTTATACAAAGATCTTCAGCACAGACTTGCTTTTTTTAAAGAGCTTTAAACGAACCAGTTAAAGTTTTACAGCACAACCTTAAATTCCTCAGGGCTGTATTTTCGAGTTCTGGGGTGAAGCCTTGCTAACCATCCCCCTTCGGGAGGCAGGTACCCTCTTCAGGGCAATGGCATCTGCATAGCGCATGGTAGGTCTCCATGAGTGACTTAACTTTTAGGGAGAGCCCAAATAGCAACAGCAAATGCATAGACTGCAGTTAATACTACAAACAGACAGACAAGAGGTTTTCTCTTCCACATTTTAACCAGAGCCTCCTGCCCTATCATTAAATGAGCAGGTTTTGTCCCACCCTTCCAGCAAGGACCAGTGAAGGATTTTAGAAGCAGAGGAGCAGGTCCTTGCCAGCATAATCTACAATATAACCAAGAAGGACTTGGGTTACCTGTCCAAGGTCCAAAGTGACGTTGACTTGGTTGAACTCCAGCCCCCGGGAAAGAGGAGGGCTCTGCCACCAGCGTTCTGTCCCATCAATGGCATTTGTTATGGGGTGGGCCTTGTTGCTGTTTGCGGAGGAGCAGATGTCGCAGTACTGGCCCTGTTGGAAAGTACAAAAATAACATTTAACTATATCTGGAAAAACCTGGCACAAAGCAGACAGGTATCAAAGCAATTCAGAAAATATGGGGTGTAAGCCTGCTAATGCAAATCAATATATAAACCTTTCATTTGCACCAATTTAGAGCACGGATGGGAAAAGAAACACGAAAAAGCTCAAAAACCCCACAACAACCCAGTGTAGAATTTAGGCTGCTCTAAGAAGCATCCCTTCTGTATTTCAGATATGCACTGAGTGTTGACAAAGGGGACCCAGACACAAAGAACTGGTTGCCGGATCCAGAAGAGTATGCAGAGGGAGAAGCCGCCCACACCGCAACGGAAAGCAGTAGCTCAAGCTCCAGGGCCACCAGCTCCTCTGCTGAGGCTGCCACTCACACCTCTGTTGACACGCAGAGATCCTGACCCAGACCATTCAGTCATTCCTATGGACCCAGACTGGCAGTTCTTCTGCCCAACTCCCTGAAATCTGTTTCTTGTCAACCTATTCATTTCACAAGCATAGTCCTTTCAGCTACGTTTTCAAGCTTAATAGTCTAGCAGCCAAGTTCCTTTTGCTGGCGATGCTGCAATGCAAGGCCAGAAAGGGACAGCCCCTGCTGTCAGCTGGCCAGGGACCTAGCTGCAATCACTTTTCTGCCTTGCTTTTGTGGTGCGGGTGGCTTTGTCAGCTCTATGGACACGCTGCCAGAGAAAACAGCTCTGCAACTTTAACAGCACCTCCTGAGCACTATCAAACAAAGACCTGAGCTGTTAGGGGCAATTCTTTCTTTCCCATTTAATGCACAAATGAATCTGATGCACTCTTAAGGAAACCTGCAAATAGCCCTGAAAATTGGCAAGTTACTTGTTTTGTGGAGCCACTGTTCTGTCACTTGAATTGCTGCTACAGTGTAGAAGGGGACTCTTGTTACAGTTTTCCTTTTAAAGGCACAGTTATCCCCCAGTCAAGCAAGCTGCCCTTGCCTGTCCCAGCTGCAGCCAGCTTTAATATTATACCAGGTACATGATCTCAAGACAGGCAATCTCCTTACTGCATCTGCATCCCTACAAGGGCTGAGGCAAGACAGAGTCACCACAGCGCATGTGATTTTCCAGATGCCCCAAACTCTGGAGTAATCTCAGTGCAAAGGAAACAAAGATTTCATGGCATTCTTCCCCACAGCCATGTGCTATGTTATTTGCGGGCAATTATGCAACACAATTTATCCTGAACAAGAACACCTTTTAATTAACTCTAAAAATATGAAAATAGCAGATGGGCAACCAAAAGGCCAAAGAAAAGGGCAGCTGAAACCATCCAGGTAACCCTGATGCCCATTCAGGGAGCCCCTGCTGTACAGAGAGGTCAGAACAAGGCTCACTTTAACATGCATTGAGCGAGGAGGGAGAGCAGACCAGATAAAACTGACCCAACTCTTCAGCTCAAACCTTTAACAGGAACCGGTGCAACAGGTTGTGTGAAAATTTCTGCAGCACAATACACTGAGGTGGGGAGAGAAGCGAGGCAAGGTTACAAAATGGGGATAAATAACAAAAAAATAAAGTGTTTTCATACTTTAAATTCTTGCCACAAATGTGAAAGCCATTTTGAACTCAAAGTTCCCATTGATAGGTGACAGTCAATTCAAGTTTAGAAAGAGGGAACTAAAAATTAGGATCTGCTGCTCCACATGAGCAATGCTGCTGTTATCCCTCCCCATTGCTGTGCAGCCTGCATGTGTTAGCTGCCACTGGCCTGGTAAACACATCAACAGCTGATCTAAGTTTGCTCTTAAAAGTGCTATTAGCCCCTCTGATGCACCAGTTGCTCATTAGCTGTTTAATTAGAGCCAGACCTAAACCTGATGAGAATAATTTCCAGCTTTTCCTATTTTAGAGCAACTCGGGCTCTTGCACAGCACATGAGGACTCTACAGAGAAGTTTTGACATCAGCAGAGGATTTTGATTAAAAAGCAATTGCGAACCACAGGCTTAGTGGAGACGGCAGGTTGCCAGAGCGGCATAGGCATGGACATCACCAAGGTACACCAAAGAAAGAACTTCAGCAATGCAAGAAGTTGGAAGGCAGCTTAGAGAACATAAAACTGCCACAATCGGAGCAAACTGCAAAGGGAAAGAGATAAGGAGGAGGTTTGAATGGAGGGCAGCTTCCAGAGACCTGCAAGGCCTGATCCTGTTCCCCCTCATGTCAATGGGAACTTTGAAGTTTCCCTTGAGCATAAAGACTAGCCTGGCACCCTGCTGGCACGGCTTGCCTGGGGGAGAGCAGATGGCTTTGTCCCCATTTATCTGGCCCTGCCATAACCCAACCTCAGCTCTCCTCACCTAATTTATCAGAAAACCACAGGGAGTATGGGGCAGCCTGGGCTGCTGGGGATGAGGTAAGAGACAGGAAAGGGGTGGGGGGGTGGGGGTGGGGGCACAAAAGTAATGTTTCAGACAAGGAAAGTACATGCTTGCAAGCTGGTACAGGGGCTGTCCTCGCAGATCAGGTAACTGCTCACAGAGTTAAGCGGGTGCTATCTCACCAGGTGTCTTTTCTGCAGGCAACAGCAACTTGTTCTAAAAACTGTGTGTTTTCAGCTGCAGTTAAACCACACATACAGAGAGGTACAGCACCACTGTCACCCGAAGCCCAGAGCACCCTGGGCTGAGCCAGCTCCCCTCTGCCACGCAGCACCATGCATCAGAGACACGGCACAGGATAGAGAAGCACCGGACCAGATGGACACTGACTGCTGCAGGACATCGAAAGAGAATGCCACTTAATTCAGAGACGTTCAGGTATGAAACAGCTTCAGACCTCCTCTGTTACCAACACCTAGAAGAGCAAGAAGACAAGTGCTGGTAAGCACCAGCACTGCTCAGGCAAGCGTAGCTCAGCACTGCAATTCAACGTGCAAAACAAAAGCAGCACTGACTTGAAATCAGTGAGGTTTGTTGCACTTGTTCAAATTCTAAGGTCTAGAATTGCTTCAATTAATGACAGTAACTTCCCTTATTGTTATACAACTAATCTCCCGAAATAAAGTAATCGTCTACCACCCTGCCTCACTCCGAGAGCAGTGTACGATCCCTGCCGGCTTTGGGAGGTCTCTGGAACAGCCACCAGGCAGCCGGGTGGGTTGGGGAACACGAACACACACAGCTATGCCTTTGCAGAGCTGTCTCCGTCTTGGAAGACAGCTAGCTACAAGCATCTTCAATAAAGCTTGATCAGAAAAATAAACCTATAATCTCTCTTTTGGCTCATCTTCAAGACATTATCATTAAGGTAGGATTGCCCATGCTGATTGGTGAGTGGGACAAGGGAAGCAAACCTCCATGGCAAGTCCTTTCAGCACACCTCAGCATCGCTATGTATCACATCCTTGCAGACTGAAGAGCCCCCCACAGTTAGAAATGCTGTCTTCTGCCAAAGAGCCCTGAATAAACCAAAGGAAACTCCTTGAAAAGGTTTACAGCCTTCCCACAAGCTGCGCCAAAAACACTGCAAGTGTCTTTAGGGCAGCATTACTTCAAAAAGCTTAATGATTATTGACGTTTTAAAACTATCACATTTTAAAGTCGATGAATTCCCTTTCCTGAACATCTTCTACATTGTCAAATGAAAACAAGCAGAAAACAGAGAACTGACAGAACTCGTTGACTAGATAATTGTATTAATGTTTATACTAGGTCTTTAGTGAAGCAAACATCCCTTCACCACCACAGCATGCGGAAATCTCTTGGAGGATCCCAAGAGGCATTCTTCCAGAATTCCTGACCAAAACCCCCTTTACACCACAGCTGCCCCACGCACAAGTGGCACTGAGCAGGCGAACAGAGAAAGGAAAGAACTCTGTTGGGACACAGCAAGGACATGCATGTGGAGTTCATTATTGTTGTTTCAGTCTGCTCAAATCGAACACTTCCCTCCCACCTCCCTCATTGATTTTGTCACCAGGTGGTGCCGAAACCCCTAAAGGGGATGAATTGGGAACTCTGACCTCTGCTCTGATGCCTCCTGTTTCCTCCCCTCCCTTTTAGGTTCTGCCTGTGGTCATGGAAAGGAGCTACTACAAAAGGATTTTTCTGAAGCATTCAGACTGACCGAAGACCACTGGCCTGGGAAGTGGTGCTCAGATCAAAGCAACCCTGTGCCAGAGCTGCAGAGGGGACGGGAGGAGGTTACTGCAGAAATCTGTGGCTGAGGAGCCCTGTTTGGCAGGGGGGGGAAGACAGGAGGATGTGCACACCCTGAGGTGCCAGGAAAAGGGCTGCACTTGCAGGATGAGTTACAACTGCCCCCAGAGCTGGTATAGCCTGAAGGGTTTATTTTAGTCACCAGCATCCTTAGTGCAGTGTGTCATGCTAAGCTAGTGGTGTGGCCAGAGCACAGGTGGGCAGATGTAGAGCGATAAATACATGCCCACATCTGCCAGCTTTTCCAAGCAGTCTTATCCTCCCAGTTTTGCTTACCAGATCAGATAATTCACATTTGTTTGCAAGCGCACATAATACCAGTTACTTCTTTACTTTTCCTTACCACCTTTGCCTCACTGTAGGCACAATTACTACATCAAGGTCCCTATAGACTCCTGCTACTAGTACTTAAAGCAAAGCTTCTTCAAGTTGCATTATTTTACAGTGCAAAGTGAAACAGATCACTTTAAAAGTTAGCAAAACTCAGAGGAGAGTATGCCAGCTTCTTGCCACCCGGTAACATCTTCAACGATTTCTACTACATACGGAGCAAAATTCCATGTCATAACCACACAATAGCCAGAAAATTCCTAGTACAGCACTAACTCAAGAGAATGTGGCCAGAATGAGAAAAATGCTTCAGAGATCATCTTAGAACAAAGCCACCCCTACCAAAAGGCCAAGAAAGGCTCAATCTGAAAAAAATGACAGTTTTCCCTTGGTCTTCCTTACTGTTAGGGACCACCCTATTTCTCCATTGCAACAGGTGAACTGGCACTGTGAACCTCATAAGCAACAAGCAGAAAACGGTGGCAAGCAGCAGCTGGCGGCTCCATGGCAGGTTTCAGTCTGCAAAACATTTCAAATCAGAGCTGCTCTTCCCAGCTTGGGCTGCCCTGAGGGGGGCAGTGGGTCTGGAGTTCCTGCAACTAAAACTCATGTTTTACAAGCCTGTTTACAACTGTTCTTTCCTCTTTTCAAGAGAACCATAGCTGCACAGCAGTTTTTACCATCTACATTCCTGGCTGCAAGCTCCCTCTGGTCTGCTTAAAATGGGACCCCTGAGATAAGTCACCTGACATTTGCTCATAAAATTCACCCACTTAACTTTCTCCTCTGCTCATCCGAATGCCCCACTGAACACAGAGGGAATGGCGGAGTTAAGACCCATAAAGATAAACACTATCACATTTATCATACTAATTCCCCCACTCTCGGAGGAATTTAAGAGCTGCTTTGCCCAGGATTTTGTATAAAGAACCAACAACTTTAAAAATAATGCCACGGGAACTCAGCAAGCCATGTTTCACATGTGCAACCGCTGGCAAGGCTGGGAGAGGGCGAGCACGTGCGTCTCATCGCCCCACTGCTCCAAGGGGCTTCGGATGGGCTCCCGACTTCAGTACACAGGCCTGGGCAGGGGAGGATGCCCTGGGGACCATCCTGCCTGTCCTCTGCCCATTCCCAGAGCACCCCGCCACTAACCCATGTGCCAGCTGGTGCACGCCAGCTCTGTACAGGGTCCGACCCAGGGCACGGATGCGTGGGAAAACACCCGCGGCAGCGGGGGCCGTGGGGCCCTGCACACCACTTGCTCGCCCAGCTTTGAGCTGCCCCACTCTTTGCTGCAGCCTCTGCCCTTCCCAGGTTCTGCCTCTTCTCGCACCAACGCCTGAAAACCAGGGATGGGACGAGGCAGCGATGGCCGGGGGAGCACAAAAGGGGGGGGTCGGACCTTTCTGCGCCCCACCCCCCCCGGCGAGGCTGTGCAAGCTGCCCATGTGCGGGTGTACCCCCCCCGTCCGTCCGTACCTGGATGGTCTGGTTGGGGTCCCCCCCCGCCACCGGCCCTCCAACCAGTTTGCAGTACAGGTCCTCCACGGCGCGGCGGCTGCCGGCGCCCACCGCCTCCTCGCCGCAGGTGGCGGTGGCGGAGATGCGGGTGCCCTCGGCCCGGTGGAAGTAGGGCGGGTGAAGGCTGTGCCCGTTCACATCGCTGGGGAAAGAGGCGGGCGGGCGGGCGGCGGCGGGTAACGCCAGCAGCAGCAACGGCAGCAGCAACCCCAGCCGCGCACCGCCCCGCTCCGCCGCCCTCGCCATCTTCACCGAGGTTGCCCGAGCGGCGGCAGCGGGCAAACGGCAACCGGCGGCGGCCTCCCCCGTCCCGTCGCCCTCGACACTGCGCGCCGCGCCGCCGCCGACGCGCTACTTCTGCCCCGGCGGCGGGGTTTCTCCAGGAAATGCCCTTTGCCGCCCGGTGTCCCGTCCCCCCCCATAATACATGTGGGACATTGTCAGGAAAGAACAAATTATTCTGGACTATTGCTTTCAAAGTGCTGGTTTGAAGGCCGATTAGTGTTACTCTCTGATAAGATTTGGTTACTCATTATGCACACTAATAAAAGACTCAGTGGACACAGAAATCACCATTAATGAGAATACCCTTGTTTCCCCTGCCCCACCTCCTCACAGAAGTGTGATATTTTTGAATTGCTAGGATTTGGTTCTAGCTTTAAATACTTGTGATGCTGCCTAAAAGACAGAACTTTAAGGTGAAGGCTGTGTAGTAATGGGATGGCACAGCACAAGTGAAGTGTATGAAATGGTGAGACCAGCAGACAACGGAAGAATGATGCTCAGATGCTTAGAAACTCCAAGCTTAGTGAATGAGAAATATCTCAGCATGCCAAGAAATTTGGAGGAAAATTTAAAGGGAAAATTTTGTCCTGTGAAAGACAAGGGGAAAACTCTTAGTGATCTGAGACAGCATTCCTCTTGGTGCTGGTAGATGAATATAGTCCTTGCAAAGAAGACAGTCGGGGTGATTGTGCTGGGATTTTTTTTTTAATTGCTTATCAATTCTTAATCAAATGTAACTCTTGAAAATCCAGTCATTTTTTTCCACTGGGCTACTTTCTTGAGAAAAATGTGGATTCAGCAAAACTGATTGAGTTTCTGATAACTTACATAAGCTGTCAAATAATAAAGAAATTCATTGTGCCCAGATAATATAAAAGAGCTTCATTTTTAACTGTATCTTGCATGTGTGCAGTACAATATAGTGAGTACATCTATTAATTGCCAGAGTGATAGACTGAAAGATGTTTCAACTGGCTGAATCAAAGTATTTTGGCTTGTTTTGTTTCTTGAAAAATCCTGAAAGTTTGACTTCTTGTCTTGATTCAGAAACAAACATAAAGTTTGAGAATTTCTCACAGAATGAAGCATTTGCTTGTTAAATGTTTTTGTATTACCTGTACCCCTCAGGAAAAGGACCCAGCTGCTACGTGTGTGATAGCAGCCTCCAGCAGAAGAACATGGGGGAACGTGGGGAGAAGAAGACCTCCCTGCGTAGAAAGTACCCTGCATGTTTGAGTATAAAAACAGGGCAGCAGTGGCTGTATAATGCTTCCCAAAAAGCAGAGCTTACTGTGGCAGTGCCACAGCTCAGTCAACCCAATAAATGTGCAAAATGAGATTTTGCACTATGTGAATTTTTCAGCTTGGCGTTCCACTAGCTAAGTTCAGGTTACTAAGGAAGGGAACTGGGTGTGCCACACTACACACAGATGAAAATGGACATTGAGAGGGGATAAAGATGATCTGTCACCATAGCAGAAGAACAAAGATACAGTTTTTGAAATTGAAAAAAAGTTGAAAACTCATGAATAAAAGTACTTTTATACATGTAGCATGTATTGCTAGCACATGAAATTAAAGGCCATGGCTGAGTCATAGTCCAAAAGAATTATTTATGTAGTTGAATCAGAAAGGAGGATGAAAACCTTCAAGTTTTCAACCACCATTTCAGGCATTAAACCAACACTAACCTTGCCAGGAGTATAACACAAATTCCAGGTTTTTAGGACACATAACAGGCACTAACACAAGGGAAGTTGGTGTCCAGCTTTGTTCGAAGCCCCTGCTCAGAGCCGCAGGGCATTTTGGTAGATGTTGCTCTGAGAAGGATACCCAGGAATTTTAGGCTGAACTACAGTGTCTGATGCGAAGGGAAACTAGTTATAACAAGCAGCTTTTCCTTAGGACTGAGTAACTACAATTTTAAAATGGAGTCTAAAATGAGAGCTATTGCTCAGGAAAGGAATAGTTGATGATATACTTTGGTGCATGTGCCAAGACATACTGTACCTGCTGGATAGTAAGGAAGTGCTATTTTAAGAAGCTAAAAAAAGAAAACATGTACATTTTCATAAAGTAGATTCTGGGGACTAAAGGAACAGAACAATGTTTGACCAACTCATTAATTTTAACAGCTAATAATATTGTCCTTATATATTTATATATACAACTTTTAAAAACCTTGTTACCATAATGCCCATGCTCTATTATGTGTGAAATGATCTAACTGTGAAAAATAAAAGAGGTAAAAACCATGTTTTCCCCTTCAGTATCTGCAACAGTGTTTTGCATGTGTGACCTGGGGATAATTGACAAAATAGTCCTGTTTTCAGAAGGCACACATTTTGTCCACATCTTCAAAGTCAATACAAATATTTGGCACAAATTACTCACGTGACTGATTATAATGTAACCGGCAAAATAAACAGTTTCCCCCTCTTGCTGCATTTGTACCACGTGCAAACAGCAGGGTATGTTGCTCAGCATTACTTGATATCATATTTGATGAAAGTATCTCAAGAGGTGAAGTATTTTTATTGTGATTGCAAGTAAAATGCTAAGGCTGAAACTTTCTCAGAAAGCGTGCAGTTAGATATGACAAATCAACCAGGTAAAAGATCAAGATTTCTTTGTCTGTATGATTTATCATGTTTTCAGCCCTAATTAGAGATTCTGGGGACCCTATGCCTTCTAAATGGCAGTTTGATGGCTTTGAGCATGTCCTTGGGGTAGATCAGGACTGTGAGGCAGCTGACAGTTAGAAAGCTAAGATTTAGCACCCATTTCAGAGTCTTCTGCTCAAGTTAACATGTGGGCCCTGAGTTTCCTCACTTTGCTAGCAAGGAAGCAACTATTCTCCTCTTCTGAAGGGAAGTGTAAAATTCTGGACCAATATGCATCAGTTCTGGTAATTCAGAGGCCTAATGGTACCTCTCTTCACAACTGATGGGCTGTGGTGGCAATGTTGTTTTGTAACTGTCCAGAGCGCAGCAAGCTTTACCCGCCTCTTCAGATACCTGATGGACTGCGCGTTGCCCTGGAGCAGCCGTTGCACGGAGCACTGCCATGCAAGGCCTTGGTGATCTCTGACTGCGCATTTTGATCACTTACTTACTGAAAAGCCTTTTGACGGCCATAAATCATCCAACCGTTCGGCTACTGCAGGAAGGGCAGCGTGCGAGCCCTGAGAGCTGCTTGCGGGATGGAGGTGGCTGGCCGCAGGAGTTGCCGGCTGCCCTCAGCAGCACTGCCGTGCTGGGAGGCCACCGGCTTCGGCCGCTGCCTTGGGTAAGTCCCAGCCTGTGCCCACTTACCTGCGACAAGCGGCGTGTGCAAGTACTGCTCAGATTTAGGTTACGCCACTTATGGAAGGTAATCGTGGAAGTAACCAGCCTGTTCAGTGTGCTTTCCCTCCAGTGCTGATTTTAACTTGGCGGCAAATACGAGCTCTCTCATCCAGCTCCCAAAGCCGTTCATACCCATGGCAACACCTCAAATGGGTTTAGGGAGTTTCAGAAGGGAAATACCCATTTCCTACACAAGGAAGTCTGCCCCAATTCCTGGGGGCGGACAATTCCCTGGTAGGGAAATACCCATTTCCTACTGGGCTGTAGGGATCTAGATTGTTACTTCCCTGTTAAAAGGAATATCGGAAATATCTGCTGCTTTGTACTCCGCTGCAAAGTTGCACCAAAACCTGTAACCTCCTGGAGATGTTAGTATTTATTAGTGATTTTAATGGTGTGAAAACTTGGTAGTGGGGTAGTGGGTACACCGTAGGAGAAAACTGTATTGACAGTGACAGCAGATGCTTAGGAAAGGAGTATAAAAGCGAGGAGACATGAGAAATAGGGTGTATGAGCATATGTGCACCTATGTGCGGGTGTACAAGATCTTTTTTTTTTTCCTGATGAAAAACTGTGTCTGTTTTACATGGGTTACATCAAAGAAACAGCTGACTTTATCGTCTGTTTCTCATCAGAATGGCAATACTCTACAAGACTCCAGAATTAAACATGGATTTAATCTTGGTCTGGCTTAGAAATGGAGACTGCAGGTAAATTCATGTTTCACAAAGCATGAAGGTTAAAAGGTCTTAAGTTTTTATGGATTCGTCTCTGTAACTTCAAATATAATTTTCTTCCTAATGCTTGTTATAAATATTTGGTTGTAGGTGTTTCTTCATTCATTGCAGCACAATTACCTGCTCATCTGTCTGTTGAAGTAAGACTCTGGGAATTTGGTAATGGGAAGGCACAGAACCCTGATCTCAACTTTAGACAGCTCCTATAAAACATAAGTCAGTAGCTCTGGATAAAAAGAGAGTTATTGGTAGCATCACCACTGTGGAGCTGAAACCCCAGGGAAATATAAAAATTCCAGGTGAAAGTCGCATCCCTTAGATGGATACAGGTTGGCAGTATGCATGAAGATGGAGCTCCTGGGTGACTTCTGTGCACAAATCCTCTCCACAAACCAGCTGTTAGCACAGTTTGAGTGCTGGGTCTCTGTATCCATCCTAAGGCAAACTTAATTAATAGAACAATTTTGTCTTAAAACAGTCGAGTGCTATAAAATGCTGTTTTGCAGAAGACTGGTCCTGGAATATTAAGTTTTAAGGGAATAAGCTGCAAAATAAAAAGGGAATTTGGAAACTTCTGTGAAATACTGCAGAATTTCTTGGTAGAGGCCATCATGTCCTGGAAGAAGACATGTCTTGGAAGAAGACTACTTATTACTGCTGATGCATTTTATTCCAGACTGTCTCATGTCAAAGCAAATATTTAGCTGTCTGACTCCAAAAAAAGCCATGATCGTTCTTAAAATATTTTGCTGTACAAAGAGGTTTTCAAAAAGCAACACCAGGAAGCAGTCTTGAACGCAGTCTGATGATAGACCTGAGGCTAAATGTTGCTCTTTAGTTATTGCTTAGTATGGGCAAGAAACCTGTTGGCAGTATTCGTTTTCTGTTTCTAAAAATCTGAAACACAGCGTTGAAATTCTGCATCTGTTGGACAATTGTTTGATTGACCTGTGAAAATACTCTTGTACTGTGAAGTTGTAATGTACTTGGCAAAACCACTGTTAATTAGCCAAGGAAATGGCGGGATGCATTTTAGGGATACATACCTCCCCTCTGCCTTCATTTTCTTCTAGAAGAAGAATTTTGTATGGCCAGAAATGCCCTCATTCAAAAACGCTTTCATTCAGCTCAAAAATAGCATTAACACACTGCCCTCTGTAGTAGGTAAGTTGGTATTTCAGGCTCTCAGAGCACCTTTTTCCTCAGTCTGGTGATGTTTCTTATCTCTAGTTTGTGTCATGGTGCAAGAAGTGTCCAGGGCGGGATGGGGAAAAGCATGGGCCATTCGATGCTCAGCAGTGGGTCACGGCGCCAGCTGAGGAAGGTGGTGCTGCTGGTGTGGCCACAGGCAGCACAACTCGCACACAGGGATTAGGCTTACCTAGTGTATGATGCCCCCCTCTTCTTGCCACTCTTGCTCCAATTCCTGTCTTAGTCTTGGCTGAAAAAAAGGACTTAGAGATTTTATTTGTAGGCATAAAGGTGTTATATGTACATCCATATATTCCTTTTTTTTTCCCTTCTTTTTTTCTTCATCGTAGCAACCCTTATATATCCCCAAAACTCAGTGATTACCTCCAGTTATATGAATCACATAAAAAATATAGTGCTTTGGCCTTATGTGAAGTATGGCAGATGTTACAGTTCTGCCCCCTGTGTAAGTAGAGACATGCAGTGCTCCCTGGCAACTGTTTCTTGGTATGGAGTTTCTCTTTTCTTATCTGACAGAGCAAAGTGAACTTTAGCAACTCTACTGCACCCTGTAGGTATCAGCAACATAGGATGACATAGATGGTTCTTAATTGTGTTTCTGTTTGTGCATTCGAAAAATGTTTTACTGTTGTTTGTGCCATAACCCAGAGGTACATACAAATTGATTCCTCAGTGTGGCTGCCATAAGACTGAGTAATACTACTACTACTAGTACTACTAAATGGATCGTATAAAATGTTATGAAAGTAATTGAAATATTTTCCTTGAAAAAATGAGACATTTGAGACATTCCATTCAATTAACGAAAAAAATGCATGTACTGTCTCTGGGATCAGAGGGAGAATAAAAGACCCATCCCAGAAGTGCACTTCAGTTATGGCCAACAGGCTTTATTTGTTTTTATACAGAGGAAAAGCTTTTGTTTTCCACTGTATAAAACTCTCTGCAATTTCCAATTTCAAGAAACCACCTGCAACACAGACAAGTTTCCATGTGCACTGTCAGGGTGCTTTCAGCTGAGTGAGTGATACAAGTTTGAACCTCACATGGTAGGTCTCAGAGCTGGATTTGAGCATGGCGTGGAGTGCTCTGTCCCCAGGTTAATGCTGTTACTACAGTGTTATTTTCACCTGCTTGAACACTAAATGCTGGCGGCTGCAACTGCGCTTTATGTTGAAGGCCAAGAGGCATGTCGGAGAGGTTTCTAAGCCACAGATGTCAGGCAAAAGCATGAACTATGCAAGGTGTTCCTTGGGTATGGCACAGGCTTGGCAAACACAAAGCAAAAATTTGGACATGTGGAAAACTTCAGGAACACGTATACGTTTATAGGTTTCTGTAGTGTTAAATGGCAGCTGGGCAAGATTTAAAAAGTATGCGGCTGGCATACAAAATTCTGTTAAATTCTACCTGTTCTTTAAAGGGAAGCAGGTGTTTCTCTTCACAGGCTTTGTACTGAAAGTAATTGTTCTGTGGGTGACAGAAACCACATTTCTGATTTTACTCTGATAAATGAATTTTAAACAGAAAATAAAATACAGTTAAGTCACACAGACCTAATGATAACCCCAGGAAAATCACATCTGCAACTCAAACCCCATTAACATCAGATGACTAATAGAGAGCTCTTTTTATGAACTTACAAGCTTAACTCTTCATACCACTTCTGGCCAGGAACACACAAATTTTGAATCCTACCTATTCAAGTAATATTAACTGGTTTCACATATGCAACGTGTCAGATTAGATTCCCTCATACAACCACTGTACAACATTTTTGTTCATTTCTTAATCAGTATAGGAAAAGGTAGAAAGCTTTTAAAAAGGGATATTTCTCATTTATATGGCTTTAAAAATATCAGATGATAGTCAGGACAATCATCATGCTGTTCTATAGGAAACATTTTTGTGTAGTCTCATCAAACAGCACAAAGCTTACAAATAAATTAAAATAATTGAACTGTATCTTTTTATAGCCCTTTTCAGCTGGAGGGATCACAAGGTACTTTACAAAATACATACAATGAATAAAAATTTCCTTCCTGACAAAGAAATGCAGCAAGCTATCTGGTTATTGAGAGAAGTGGAAATATCTTTTTGCTTAAATGTAAAGCCAGAGAACTTCAGGTAGGTGAATGGCCATGCTTACAATAGCCAGCCCCTTTGAAGGAAATGCTATGGTTTTGGAGAAAATGAGCCAATGGGGTTTCCAGCCAATCTGATGTTCTTTACAGCAGAGATGTTCCCAAAGGGCAAACAGTGGCTTATGACAAGGGAAAGGGATTGGTTTGACTGAATACAAGGAACCAGGCAGGAGACAGGGCTGGAGGACGAGCTGGTTGGATTAAAGGGCATGAAAAGGACTCATGGAGAGGAATTCCTGGCAGCGCCTGTGGCTCTGAAGCAGGACTTCTATTCACAGAGTACCTCCTGTCCAACCAGCAAAAGCTGTTTCCATAAGATATTTAGTCCCTCAGATAGTACTTTGAGGACCACCTGTTTTATGGTATAACTGGATCTTGTTAAGGCAATTCAAAGGTTGAAGCATCTACAGAGGTATTTGTGAACTGGCATCTTCTGGCCTTGTACCTGTCACAGGAAATGCAGATGAAAGCCTTGGTTTGTACTTCTTCCTACTCAAAAAGCTTTGATCCCTATGCTCCATCCCGGTGAAGATGAGTTCCAGTGTTGGGTATCGTTGATTAAGAAGCTGATATAGGTAGGAGTACCTTGGGTACATGGATACTACCACTCTCAGGTAAAGAAGATGAAGTAATACCATTTGCAGTCTAACAATCATCAAGTTTTTAGTGCAGGCTTTTGCTTTATTTGTGATACATTAATCTACCTTACCTTGTCCTTTGCCACCATATTGTTCATAGATGTTATAAAGCTGCTGTTAGTCTTATTTAATTACTAGAATTAGGATTATTTTTGTTTGCCAGAGAAGTGTAGTGAAGTAATAGAGATCACTTTTTCATCTGATCCAGTCTGTTCAGTATTGGCTCTAGTCATAAGCAGTTGAACATTACACACCCCAAGAACCTATACTTTATTTTATTTATTTTATTTAATTCTATTTTATTGCAGTCTAGCAAATTTTGTGGCACCTCATGGCAAAATACAAATGACATGTAAACATACACAGAAAAGTCTATGTGGTCTCAACATGCACTGTGAGCAATTCAGTCAGCTAAACTGAAAAACATTCCTCACAAGCTAAAAATTGTTACACTACCCTTTATTTAAAAAATTCTGCTCTTTTAGCAAACACTTAGAAGACGCTTCTTGCAAATTGCCTTACTCTTTTCACCTTTTATCTAGTTTCCTCCCAAACCAAGTGATATGTGGCAATACTTTTGCAAAAAAGTATTAAAAGAAAATATTTTTTTTCCCACAAATTTGTTCCCTAATTTCTCTCATTTCTGTAATGAGAAATTAAAAAGTGCTGCCTTTTAAGAGATTTTAGCTCATTCCAGAGCCAGACAAAGCACTGACATTGATGGGGACATGTATTGGATTTGGGTGGCAAGGTTTTGGTAGTGGTGGTGGGGATACAAGGGTGGCTTCTGTGAGAAGCTGCTAGAAACTTCCCCCATGTCCAACAGAGCCAATGCCGGCTGGCTCCAAGATGGACCCGCTGCTGGCCAAGGCCAAACCCATCAGCGGTAGTGGTAATGCCTCTGGGAGAACAGATTTAAGAAGGGGAAAAAGGCCTGCACAATGGCAGCTGCAGCCAGAGAGAGAAGTGAGAACATGTGAGAGCAACATCCCTGCAGACCCCCAGGTCAGTGAAGAAGGAGGGGGAGGAGATGCTCCAGGCGCCGGAGCAGAGATTCCCCTGCAGC
>JAVJGG010000009.1:28999895-29066664 GCA_035590195.1 Aviceda cuculoides
CAGGACGGGACACAGGGCAGATGTTTTCCTGGAATGGATGAAGGGAGAGGATGGTGCAGGTATTTATGCATCATCCAGCTTGACAGCATGCACGCAACATCAAGTGGGTGGTAAGTGGTGAAGACAAGGTGGCTGCAAATATTTTTGTTCGCCTGGTAAATTTGCATGCAGAGAAGGCAGGGGTCTTGCAAGCAGTTTACCCACAGAGCCTTGTGTGGGATGCTATAGGACTTCTCACACTCTCTGCTTCTGTTTTTCCCTTGCTCACTGAGGCTCTAAGCTTTTACAGCAAGGGCTGTCTGAGTCCACCTCTTTCTGGGCATTAATCCCTTCCTGGTTTTCCAAGGTGCCGATGTGACAGCTTCTGTAAATGAAGTTTTGAGGTGAGGAAGAGGGAATGAAGATTGTAGCTTGGCCAAATATTAGTGGTTTTCCCAAGGGATGACAAAGGATGCATCTAAGGCACCAAGGCAAACCCCATGTCAGATTGTAATCCCCTGCTCCCACGCACTGCCCTGCTGGAACTTCACAACAAAGCACAGCGGAGAGTGTTTTCTTTTAACAGCACATTTTTTTCCTTAACCTTGTTCTCAAACATAGCTGAGGTATTTTAATGGAAGTTTCCTCCCAGTAAAAAGACGGCAGCGTGCACACATACCAGAAACTCTTGGCCCAGACCATTAACATTCAGTAAAACTAAATGCAACTCAGCAACTGACCCTGCAATGGGAACATTGAACTGTAAGGCATGTTTCAACTTTCCTACAGTTCAGAAAAGAGATTACTTGTACAAAGAGCTGTCCCATATTAGCAAACAGCAAAGGTAGGAGAGGCAGACTGACACCAGTAAAGAGTTGGCATAGCCATTCAGACCTGTCCCAAAGTCTTTGAGCTGTACTTACTCTTCTCCGGCTACCCTTAGTGGCCAGTAATTCTCTAGCCACCACTAACTTGTTGAAGTGTCTCTTGCTGGGATGCTGATCAGTGGTGTCTGTCCCTTTTGCTCATCAGCTTTCAGTCTCTTTTAAATCTCAGCAAAGTTCTCTTCTCCTGTGGTCCCTGGTTACTTTTCTGTTTTCTGCTATTAAAGAGCTACTTGCTCTTTAATTCTGTTGCCTGACAGTGTTTTGAATCCCCTCCCCACCTTCCAGTATTTCTTGGCTGTGTGTCCATTCATTTTGGGACTGGGATCAAACCTACTGTTCCCGGGTCAGACTGAAGGTTCAGCTGTGCCCTGCTCAAATCGCAATCTGCAGGACTACAGCATTCCTGGCAAGGTGCTGAGCCTCGGAAGGAGCTCTCTGAGACAGCCTGCTTTCTGATTTCCTTTGGTCTAGGAGGTACCAGGAGAAAAACAATAGCACTTACTCCAACCCAACTTTGCTAGCTCGGCAACACAGCGAAGGAGAGTCCTGAATTCTCTCTCTCGCACCCCAGCATCCGGGTACGCAGTGGGTACTGCTAAAACCTGCAGCTGGGAGACCATGTTCCTGCAGACACGTGGAGCTGCAGAGAGTGCAGCCTTATCTCCCTTTATCCTTTATCCTCCAGCACGGACTGCACTGTGCTCTGGTGCTTGGGGCTCAGTTGCAAGCTGATAGACCTGAAGTAACCCGAGTGCAACAGGGAAGTGAATTCCGGATTTGGGGTGAGAAGTGAGTACGGCCCTTTGGACTGGAAGTCTTCCAAGGGTTATTTGTGCCTACTGACCTCATGGCACTCTTTCTTCCAGCCCCTGCTGGGGTCCTCCTGTCTTTTTTGCATAATCTCCTCTGAATAAAACCACTGTGAGCGGGGCCTTCTCCTCTGCAGCTTTTGTCATGAGGAACTGTCTTCCGCTATGTTTCTACCTTGTGGGCCCTCCCTGTCTTTTTGTAGCTGAGCTGAGCCATTTCTTTTCTCCCCTCGCTGCACCTCTGAACTTTTTCTTCTCCTCGGCCCTTATATTTAGCACCGCTATTGTCCTGAAAAGTATTTCAAGGAGACAATTTGTTTCGAGGGAGGCTGTGGAAAGTTTAGGGTTAGAACTTGCGTGAGGTCCCACAAAAAGCACTCCGTGGACGAGAGTGATCTCTTCGCCTGGAAGCATGGATTTAAATGGTTGTTTCTATTTATTTCTGTGTTTCTCCTTGCAAAGCTCTTTCTCTGAGGCCCTGATCCTCCTGCCACAGTGACCTTTGTGTCTGCAGAGAGACCTTTTGAAATCAAAGGGGCCCTTCACGAGCATCTGCCCATCTGGAAGCGATTGCAGAACCGGGCGGGTGAAGGGCAGGTTGGGAGCCTTTTGACTGTGAACTGGAGAGTCTGAAGCGACCCAGGTCCGCCCGCCCATGCAAGAAAATCCGAGGTGCCCCTCGGGGGCAGGAAGGCATACACCCAGGCAGCGGGCCCGGACCGGTGCGCGGCGAGCGATCCCGTAAACGTCGTTCGATGCACAGCGACCGCGGGTTCAGCGGGCTCTGCCTTGTGTGTTCACTGGTGCAGGCGGGAGAGCTGGGCTCTCGGCGTCCACGCTGCCCTCCCTTTCTGCCTTCCAACCGCCGGCGGCGGCCGCCTGCGTACCCCGAGGAAGAAGAAAAAAGCGAAGCCGGCCGACGCAACTGCGGGAGAGCCCCGCGCCTGCCGGGCCCAGCCCCGCGGGCAGCCGCAGCGTGGCGGGAGGAGAGGCCAAGTGGGGTGAAGTGATTCCCCCCCCCCCAGATAAAAGGGGGGATAGGATCCTCAGGGAAACAATGTGCCTATTGTATTTGCGGGGCTGCGCTGCCTTGGTCGAGCTCGCTGGTATTTTAGTACGTTAAACTCCATTAACCGATAGATCGCTCTATCTCCAGGAAAAACTCTATTACTAATTAACGAAACAGTAGAAGGCTCCACAAAATCCAGTTTACTCTCCCCGGGGCACGCCGTTGGTTCTCGTTGAATTTGGACAGTGAAAAATGCGCTTCCGCTTTCCCCAGAAAGACTGGCTGTCCGGGAAAGGCTTTGCCTTTGCACCTTAAGGGGGAAAGAAGCAGCTCGGCGATAACCCAACCTTCTCCCCATCCCTCTGCTACCCACGCACAGTCCCTCCGTGGTGCGACTTGCAAGGACTCACACGCTGCCAGATCTTTACACACTACTGGGGGAAGACACTTTACGGATAAGAAACTGAACCTATTACAAGAAATTATAAATGGCAATACGTAAATTAACTCATCAAAACTCTACTTTGATTTTCTAGCCCAGACAGGCTTTTTTACATCCAAGAATTGAACGATATACACAAAATTGTGTGCCTGAACTAGTCAATACTGTTTCTTTAAACTAAGAAGATAGAGAGTAGAGCAACAGAGATCAGGTCTGGACTCCATACAGTTGGATTGCTTCGCTATTTGAACCCCACAGGAAACAAAACAAGCTCTTAAGCGTGTCCAGGTCTCCACAGGCTACTGCTGGGCATTTGCTTGTTGCCTCACATCATCCTCTTTGTTTCTCTTTTGTGGACAGCCTAGCAGGAACCAGCCCTCTTGGAAAAGTTACTGTCTTAAATATGAAAAGCTCTTTAAAAAAAAAAAAAAAGCATTGTGATGTATGTAGTTCAAATACCTAGCTCCACAGACTGCATCTGCATATGGCACGTACCTGGCAGGCTATGCAATTACACTCATTTCATCACTTTCAAGGGCCTTTGAAAGATCCCTTGTACCGTATCTAAAGCTTATGTACGTGGCCTATCACACAGCGATAGATTGTAAGATTACCGTACGGTGAGAGTGGAGCCCTGGTCACCGCAGTGCCCTGTGCTGCAGGCAGTGGGACACTCGCAGCCCTCCGCCCAGGTGCTGCTGGGGAAAGCTGGTCGGTCCCAACATCAGGACGTGGAGGACTGCAGACCCACATGCCATCACGAACCTGGGAGCCATCCAGTGCCAGCTGTTTCTCTCCTGGCACTGCGCAGCGCGAGATCGCATTAGCATGACATCAGGACTTGTGAACGCAGGGTGGTGGTGAGAAGTGCTTGGTTCCACATGGCGAGGAAGCACTGGAGCACAGCCGCCAAGCCTATTCAGTTAGAAAGACTTCCTAAAGGGCTTTCAGACCTCTTTTAACCCCTTCCTGCTTGTCCAGCTCTTTGGAGATCTTTCCCCTGGTTTCCCCACTTAATGTAAGATCTTGTGACTCAGCAGATGAATGTATCCTTTAAAAGCTAAATAGAACCTTTTAAAACAAATTCTTATGAAGAGGACAGGCAGTTTTGCCCTTTAAACTGTGCTTGAAAATGGGTAGCTTGCTCTGGGGAAAGTGGAACAGCCACCTTTGAAAATACATGTGCTCTGCAGTAATCGTTAACTAACACGTTTATGTACGGGAGACCAATACTCCACAGGACAGGAATTAAAACTTCCTTAAACTTTATCAAATACCATGTTTAATTAGCTACTTACACCCTATGGCACCTGTGACTATGCAAAAAGAGTTAACAAGGAAAGCAGGGCACCGATTAGGAAAAAAAACTCTCCTACTCCCACAAGAGAGTTACAAGGCAAAACACTTTGGGCCAGTTTAATATCTGTAATCCCTCTAGTGGTAATGTAGTGGCACGTAATTAATCACCGCTCCAAAATGCAATTAAGGGAAGTGAAATCACAGTTAGCACGTGGGTTTTGTGGCACGCACTCAGGAGCACCATGCAGAAAAAATGACCCTTCTGCAGTCTGAACTAGCCTGTAGTCAACTGCAGAGCTACTTTGCAAAGACAGTTTGAAGAATGAAAACATACTTAGGCTACCTATAATGAGAGGATCTGAAGTTTCGCAAGAAGCAATGGGAATGGTTTAAAGAAAGAGGGTTCTGAGTTTTTTCCCAGCACAGAAAGGTGCACAGGGTTCATAACGTAGCTAAACATCCAATTCAGAGGTTAACCAAAAAGTTGAGGTTTAACAGCTTGAATTTCTATCCTGATTCCATCTGTGGGCAGCCACTCAGGAAAACAAGACATATTTGCTAATCTGGACCAGACACAAGTCCCATCTAGTCCAACATCTCATCTGAGAGTCACCAGCAGCAAACATTTCAGGTGAAAATCGCCATGGGTGGGCAAGGAACACTCTGCTCCCCAAAAAGATGTCCCCTGATCCATAACAGCTAGAACTTAGCTTGAATAGTGAAGCCTTTCTTCCATTTAAGAAGCTTTTCTAAGCTTTAACTTCAACAGCCCTGGACATTCACCATTCATGTTATTATCTGCTTTGATCCCTCTTTGAATTTTACTAGTTTCTTGAGCCTAGCAATGGCGCTTCTTGGCTCAGCTTCACAAAGCTACTGGTCATAGTGACACACTCACAAATGGGAGATGTTGAAGCAGAGGAGCCTTTTTCATTTAAAACCAATCCACTACCAATGAATGCAGAAAAAACCTGAAAAAAAAAATCCAGCCTGTAGCAATCCTACTCCAACCTTCCCTGAACCTACATGTAGCAACACGACTTCAGCCATGCTGCTATCCATCTGCAACCGTTAAAGGCATCTGAGCTCCACTTAAGTTTTCACTTTTGCATCCCTGAAAACTGTAGAACCACGAGGAGCTTGCCAGAAGCTGCTGTCAGAAACTGCAAGCTCTTTCTTCAACCAAGCTGTAGAATGACAGCAGGGTCTTGGAAGCGTGGAGGGACAGGAAGAACTTAAAAGAGATCTGAGAACAAATTTGATGTTGGGGCTCCCAAAAGCTTACCTTGATGAGGGAACCCAGTTCCTAAATCTGAACAAAGATTTAGCAAATCACAAGCAAGAATTTTCCTATCTACACAGACCCTTTTAACCTCCTGCAGAAATGCAGGGAAGAAGCAAGGCCTGTCAAGTGATTCAGTGGCAATGCAGACACATTCTGCTTGCTGTGAATAAATTCACTGATTTTGTACCGTCTATTGCATAGAGAAATGAAAGAAGTGCTCCTCACTCTGGGAAAACCAACATATGGCCAATGGAAAAAGAACCATTGGCTTCACGTGCAGTATTTCCTAGCAAGGTACCACCACAGTCAGAGCCGTCAGTAAAAGCAGTGCCTGAGCCAAGAGAAGGAAGTGAGCATATGGTTCTTGTACCGTGTATTGTATAGGGTCAGCAACATGTTATCTTACAGAAGATTTAATTACTTTTCTACTACCCTGCTGCAAGTAGTGTGAAGGAAAGTGTTTCCTGAGCTTTGCTCTGTGGTGACCTAAGAACTTTGTACCGAGATCACCATTTTCATAAGCATGTCGTGTCTTGACGCAAGTGTCTCAAGAACAGCTACTAGAAGCTAAGAACTAATTCCACCTGAGCTGGAATTGAACCAACACGAGCCAGAAGAGCAATCAATATCCTTCAAGCACATCTCCACCTTTATAATTTTACAAACTTTATGGGCTGTACCTGAGAAGACTGTAAAACAAAATAAAGACATAGGCAGATTTCAAGTGAGGCTTGCATTGAGTTTGCTGAGTTCACAGAGGCATGGAAAGGAGTTCCCCTCCTGTTCACACAGACTCCCGCACACATGCACATACAGACAGTTCTGCAAACAGAGACCCAAAGTACATTTCCCCTGTTTGTTCTTCAAACTGACAGCTCAATTACATCTTTTCAAACCCTTCTGCATAGGGGGAGCTGGGGCATAGCTTGAACTGACAGTGGGAAATGACTGAAGAGTTTTTTGAAGGCATGAGGAATTTGACCAGGATCTGCTTTACTTTCTCAGACTGGTTCTTATGAATGCATAAAGCCAAAGGCCAGAAGGCATGATTGGAGTCATCACACTACTATCTACTACAGGCCACAAACTTCTACCCCACCACAGTGTTATACCCAGCACAGCTCTGCTTTTATTAAAATACTCCTGATGCCCATTTTGCAATGTTAACAGAAATAGTTAAAACTGAACAAACCAGACCAGACTGATAAGGTGATGCAATGGGAAGCAACTCTAGGAAAGACAGCATCCTTTATATCTTCTCAGAATTGAATTACGTCATGTGAAAACGCAAAACCCTAAAACTGACAAGTGCCAAATGAACATTAGCAAGAGCTGACTTAGGACACGTCCGGAATTAACAGTTATTTTTCCCACCCTTGTACAATTACTTTAATGTGTCTTATCTTTGTTTCCTTTATAGTGTTCCCCCTTTAACATTTACTCAAATTTGAAAAAGACTGTTTTGATACACAGCTGCTCAATTTGCCATGTCCAGGCAGCACCTTTTAGTTAAAAACAAAAGAAGGCATGCATCTGTGTTTTGTCTGCTGTGGACATTTTCATGAAAAGATCAAGAAGTTTTATAATGTAGCAGGACATGTTACTCTACACCAGAGAATTCAATTCACTTTAAGGTCAGCCTGTACCTTCCCTGTAATCAAATGGTTCCAAAAGCCTCCCAAAGCCAGAACAGGTGTTCCATTCATACTGTCTGTCTACCTGGCAAGGACCCAAATACTTTCTTTTAAAGCCTAAACTCTGTATTATTCTGGGGCACATCGAAAACATACATATATGCTGTCTCCTAGGCACGCTTCAGGCTTGGTCATCATTAGCTACGTGTTTTTCTTTGCACAAATCAAACAGGAACACAGCTGCTTTCATGTTAATAACTAAATCATGCTTTAAATTTATGCCACACAGCTCTCCCTTCAGCCAGAAGGGCCCTGCAGATTTAACGAGCTGACATGTCAACAGAGATCAGTTCACCCACCAGAAAAGTGCAGCTACTTCTAGGGTGAGCCATGGTAGTTGTTTAGCACCGCTGGACAACGAAGACTGCTGTGTCAAGTTGAAGCCACAGAGGAAGCAGGGGGATGAGGGAATGTGCTCGGGATGGAAACCAGTGCAATGATGGGAGTTAATGCAGCCGCTCGAGTGTGAAAGAGCAGCGGGGGCAAGCTAGAGACGCATAGACAGAACATGCTTTTACTTCTTTTCTGAAAGGTGGGACATACCCAGCACCGCAAACGGGAGACTGACTCAAGCCTGACTCAGAGAATAAGATTTTTCCTACTATGTCATTATAACTTCTTTGAATACCGGGAAGTTCATTCTCCCACAGATTACTTCACCCAGGTTTCTTTCTGTACCCTGTGGCTATGTGCACAAATATTCTTCAGGCATGGGGTCATGACAGACCCTTGCTGGCTTCCACAAATATCACATCACATCACATCCAATTTTTCAAAATCTGGGTGGAAATTATTAGTGGCAAGGAATTTCAGGGATTTCAGAAAAAAGTTAGCACTTCTAATACAAATGAGCACATTTCTTTGAAGGAGGAGAAGGAATGATTCATGCCAATAAGAATTGCTTGGGTTAAATCATCCACTGCGTTTCCATTCTTTTCTCCTTGCCATTCTTGAGAGCTGGTGCTAATGTCACAAATAACTCTGAAAACAATAGGTCCTGGAGAAAGTTAGTAGCTAACATGGCAAAAGAAAGATCTCACCCAGATCAGAAGGGCAAGACACCAGCTGACCATTGCACAGTTTGCCTCTGCCTGCCCTGTCCGTGTGACTGCGTTTTCATTAAATACGCATCTGTTCAGCTGGAAAGCTATGGGTTTGCTTAGATCAGGGAAATGCTCTGATTTCATTAGCGCTACTAAACCAGCACAGAACGGAGCTTGTATGCTGTGTTTGGTAAGTAACACAGTTGTCTGCAGGGAACACAGTGCTGACACAGATATACCTGCTCCCCAGGCAAGCACAAAGCTGCTACTATGTAAACAACTTCTACCTTCAAACTGGTCTTTTGTCAGTAACTTTTGTCACTTAGGCTTAGGGACTTCAAGGTCAGACTTCTCCTTTCCTATAATCAGATTGATCCAAATCTACTGTTCTGGTTTTGCATGGGAAATCTTTCTACTTATAATCTAGATTTAGCTGGAGTCATGAGATAGTGGGGCACACACTCAAATACCAATATGAACACAAATGGTTCCTGATAGGGCTAATTACACTATCATATTATATAAAGCCAATTTCCCCAGGTCTGATGAGACCTAAATTGTGCCTTAAAGCTCCTCCACTACCAATTTCTAGTACACGGACTTCATGGAGAGACTGTCTTCTCTGCCATAAAGGATAGTAGTATTGGCATTTTCCTATTAAGTCTTGTTGCTTTAACGAGAAATAACACATAGTTAACGAAAAGTGTAATTAGGAACAAGCAAAAGACCCCAGCAACACTACAAATGCCAAGCTGTCCCCAGAGGAAGATTCATCTCAACAAATAATCCCACACCAGCAGATGTCCTTTGGTTTTCATGTGCATTCTGCCAGCTGAAGGGAATGCCCAGCCCAACACACAGTGCCTGTGGCTCCCCAAAGGAATCAGCAACAGCTTTCGTGTCAGTCACAAGGAATACAGTTAGAGGAAGGTGCACAGACCCAGCAAGCCAATGGACTTCTTGGACTTAGCAGAACAAATATTTAAATTTGGAATTTCCATGTTACCTCCAATCTGCAGCTTAGCTTGATACTTAAAAATGCACAAAACTGAATGAAGCAGCGGAGACACATTCCAGCCATAAAGCTCCAGTTTTTGCTGCTCCCCAGCAGCTTTTCTAATTGTGCTGCACATGTTTTCCCAGATGAAATGAGAACTGTGGGTCTTATAAAGAGTGCCAGCTGGTAAAGAAGTTACATGCAAAGTTTGAAAAAAAAAAAAGTTAAAAATGAAGGGTTTCTTCCCTCCTCCCTTTCAAAGCAGTTTTTGAATGTGGGAAATAACCTCATTCCCCATGTCCAAGAAGTTGAATGGCCGATACCAAGAGCACTGGTATAATGAGTACGTGAGGCCTCTGCCAGAAGGTCTCTGCCACACAGGCAGGCTGTGCTGGGGTCACCAAGCAGCCACAGGGCTTTAGGTGCAGGACAGGAAGCAAAGACCAGCCATCCACCACCCTGCCTCCTGCGTTACTTGTCAGAATTATAGACGAAGACCATTACTGGAACCTTCTGCGTGCAAGCTGTCAAGGCAAAAACCAGTCTCAACGCACAGGTTTTGTGTTTTCTTCTTACTTCAGACAGGGCAAGGGCAAAAAAAGGTGAGGGAGAAGATAACTCCCCTGGAGTAACAAACATCAGTGCGGACAAACAGAAGGAGCTGGTATCCTAGGTATGCACCATCGACATTAAACACCCTCGTGTTTGTGTTATTTGATTTGAGCACATTAGGAGACATAAATGTGATACCATTAACTCTGCCCAGTAGTCCCCATCCTTTACCAGGGCAGAAGCTGCAATGGAAAGAAAAAAAGTCAACGGGCATTTGTGTGCAATGCCTCAGCCCCCATGACCGGGAAGGGTCAAACAGCGTACCCCCGCTGCTGGCTATGGGGACGTGATTCCAGCAAACACGCTGACCACAGCCACAGCAGTTCGGTGTGAAGTTGGCCCATCTGGAGCATGCTGGCCACTCCGTTTGAGGGCACCAGCTCATACTGGCGCAAGCTGTGCTGCAGCCACTCTGAATGGAAGCTGGCACAGCACTGCTGCAGGGTATCTTAGCATCATCTCAACACAGATGAGGATGAGTTCATACCTGCATTTTCTACTTATCTCAGAGCAGGAAAGAGGGAGATTAGTTACTTCCCAAGGCTCTCCACAGGGCATAAGGCAGTGCTGGATGACAGACAGAGCTTAGCTCCAGCTGCACATTGTGGGCTCTGCCTATGGGGAATGCTTTACTTTTTTTTCTTTCTTTTTTTTTTTTTTCTCTGGGATACACTCAGTCCAAGCACAATATTGACAATAAACTCTTCTTTCTGAGATTCCCAGTCCTAATCCATGGGAGTTGCAGAGGGTGAAAGCATTGTAATGAAATATTAGCAAGAGTTGCCTTGGTAACTGCTCAGATGAAGCCCTCTTATATTCACTGAAGTTCTCCCAGCGTGACTAATACCTCCTGGGCTGTAGTTACACCACTCTGAACGTCCTGAATGCATGACCAAGTCAGCAGAGCAAACACACTCAAGCGCCATTTATACAGTTATGGCTTAATCTGATTATTTTGTAGTTTGACCAAGTGCAAGAGAAATTTGCAGAGCTTCACTCTGCAATCATTAGCTCCTCACTTTCATCTTGCCCTTCTCGCTAATTCAAGCTAGAATTTCCCATTCTGCATATCCTACAACAGAAAAAACAGCAGCCTAACAGCTGAGTGCAAATTGCAGTCATCTGTTAAAATGCATTTGGTAACATTTTCTTTATCCTGTTAACCTTATCAGTGAGTGTAACATGTGGGGAATGTGGAGGGCCTTCATGCAATGCAAAGCAAGAAGCACTCCATGTACAGGCCTTGCCAGCCCCTCTGCCGCAAAATCCAGATCACAGTTTTCAGCAACTTAAAACTGGTGGTGTAAGAGAAAACCAGCAGAACCATGGGATGCAGGGAAAGGCACTGACAGTGATCCTCGCTTGACCTGAACAAGCCTTCTCCCCCCGGTAACTTCCCTCCCCACAAGCTCCCCGGCACTGCATGCACACCGTTCCCGTTCTGCTGGGTGGAATCTGAATTGCTCAGGTACGTGCCCTTGACCATATACAGCTTAAGCCTTGCACAGATTTTCTTCTGCTTGAGCAGAAGCCTGCAAAGAAAGCCCTAGACTGCAGTCCTGCTGTCCCCAGGAAGGCTGGCACCATTCCACCTACAGGACTGTGACAGCAGGGGAAGCTTAAGTGGTTCCTTTGTAAGCTGCAGCTGACGGCAGCAGAGTACTATCATTACTCCAAACTTGGGCTCACTCCTTGTCCTGGCTCCCTTCATCCCAGCTGTTCACCCAACCCTTAATTTTCCTTTTGCAAAGCTCCTTTCACTGCCAGGACTGAGGATTTATAGGTCCCAGAGAGAACGACTCAGTGCCCTGATCCTCCCTACTTCTCAGTCTTGCTCTTATTTCTAAGAGTACGATTCATTTCTCTGAGTGGGAATGCAGGGCACCTGCAAGAGAGGAAGACATGCAAGATCCAGAGTTCTCGACTATTTAAAACTTTTTGGAAATGCACAAAATAATTTCCTTCGACAAGACAATCTCAGAATTCAGAGCCCCCTATTTCTGTTCAGCGCACCAAGCTTCCAAGACTCCTGCTTTAGACATGAGAGAGGGCAACTGCAGTATCAGAGGCAGAGAAAGTTAGGGTGATAACGTGCACTGGGATGTTTTCACTTCAGCTAAGTAAGGGGAGGTGCTAGTAGCTGTCCAAGGATTTGAGCTAAAAGATGAAGCACAGCTCAGCGAACACTGTGTAGCTACTACAAGGTAACCACTGAGCTATATCTTATTGTGGCTACGAGATCACTTGCCTATGAGCTTTCATCTCCAAGTGGGACATGAGCCATAACTATATATCCTCTGCAGGGATTAGCCTCAGCCAGCTAAGGCCTTGCTTTCCTGGTGAAAGCAAAAGGTCACAGAAGTTTTAGATCCTTCCTACAGCTCAAGGTGCACAAAAAAGGATTGCTGCAAGTCTGCAGCTGCGGTTCCTGCAGATGTGCCTGGCTGAGGTCTGAAACGAGCAGCACCAGATTCGCTAACAGAACAGCTGCTGCAGGGCAGAGCTCCTTTCAGGCTGCAATATTTGCCAGACCAGCTGGTAAAAACTAGGACAGCTGCACTGCAAGGGGTACTTGAACCTCCTGGTGCCTGCCCTGGACTCTGATCAGCATAGCCTATTCCTGAAAAAAAAGCTTCTTTAACAACAAGTGAAAAATAAATATAGCAGCACAATCTCTCCTGGCGCTAGGGACTCACGGTTTGGTTCTGTGCTGGACTAAATTACATACGAACCAGCTTTTAAGAGTCAATTTATAGGGGATACAGGAAAACATATTATTGCCCACTCTTAAGCTATTTACCGGTACCAGCTGACTCACCCTCTAAATGCACACCACGGTCTGGGTGCACTGCGGTAATGGGGATATTTATGCCTTTCATTAGCGTTTGTCCCTTGTGTGCAGCACAAGTGAGTTTTCACACCTGTGTCCGCCATAGATAAGAACTAGCTATGGTTTGGGCTCCGTATCAGGAAAAGATTTTACATATTTCCATTGTCACAGCCATTAATCTGAGATCTAAATTACTTCCTATTTGGGAAAGCATCTGAGTTTTTTCCATGCAGATTATTCCTACAGTAGCTTAATAGGAACAGCTAGCTATTTTGCAGTTAAAAATAATTCCCCCCAAGTAGGAAGTGATAGCAAATAGAAAATAGGTGCTTTCTCCAAAATAGAAGAGCTCTGAGCCTGTTTCTAACATCACAGAGAAAGATGGTGCCACAGTCAAGAACCTAGGCTACATCTGAGGCTCAAATCCCTTCTCTACTAGTTTCCTGCATGACCTTGGACACATCACTTAACTTTCTCTTTGCCTCTCTTCATCAACTCAAAACAAAAAGAAGTAGCAGTCATGGGGTATGATGAGAATAAAAGCTGAGAGCTTTGAGCTAAAAGCTCAACCATCGAATGTAGGTGTATTTTTAAGTTTGTAAAAAATGGATTTAACAGCCAAGCCCTGCTTGATTTTGTAGGTCAAATAAACTTCAGTGAAAATCCCACACATTCTGCACAGCCTCTCCAGTTCACTTTCCAGAAGACTAAACCGGAAGCACAAAAACTGACAGGTTTGTCAGGATTTACACAATTCAGAAACACAACGGTCCCTCAACTCGGCTCCAAGGGCTGGTGAATGGAAAAGCCATCACCAGCTCTCATACACAGGGCAGCCTGAGGGATTCTCCAAGGCCATGAGCTCAGGAAGTTGCGGCAGGGTTCTACAGTAGCCTCCCTACAAACTGCCCTGCTAAGCTGGAGAATTTAAGTTCATCCCAGAGGACAAGCTGGTGTGCAGAATGGCTGCATCCCTGGAAGTCAGAAACCCTTGTTTATATGCATGGGGAAGCACTTCGCGATCCTTCAGTGCAAAAATTTTAGTGCAGTTTTCCAGCCATAACACATCAAATAAAGTAGCTGGAAACATAAGAAACTAGTCCTGGGTTAGTTCTTTGACTACTGGTTTTCACCATGAGATGTTCCTCCCTTGCAATAACCTTCAATTTCCTCAGCACTTGAAGGAAGGTTTATACTGTGCATAACCTTTGTACAGTCATCCAGGTAACCAGAGAAATCTTCTAAAACTCAGAATGTCTGGTTTGCTGGGATAGATCCTGTTACTGCTTTTAAATACTTAGCATTAATATCAAGGATAATATTTTAAATAAAGAAAAAAGAAGCCTCATAACCATAGCTGGGCTATTTGTGGGAGGTTTCTCCTCAGTTTTCAAAGATCCTTGAAAAATTGGCAAGGAAACCAAAAGCTCTTTTACTTTCTTTAGGAACACTAAAGGGGAAAAGGTACTTTGCGGATTAGGAGATTAAAATTACAAATACATTGTCTGGTAATTTTATAGTAATTAAAGTCATTAAATTGATTGTATTCTGCCATTTCAGCTGGTTTGGGCTTTTAGAATTTTATTTAAAGGAGCCACATTATTAAAGAGCTTCAGACGTGGAATTACTGCTGAAAGGTATCCACTCTGGATTGATCCATAGCTCTGAACTTTTAAGGACTCCCAAGATGAAAGCCATTTGGAAACTCCTTATGTGATTTATGCATATAGTGCCTGACATCCTCATCTTCATGCTAGGGGATTTATTCCTTCCCTAATGAGGTGAAGGTCAGGCATGCCACGCTCGTTCTGGAAACGAGAGGGTATGGGCGTGTGCCCATTGGCATTCTTGCCTTGAGCTCTGCACTTAAAGCATGAGGTATGAATAAAGGAATTTAATTAGTTCTTGCCTGCTTCTATTAAACCGCTCTAGAGGGAGGGATACAGAGACAGTGTAATAAAGAGGGTATGTGATTTGCATGCTAATAAAGGCACATACACCTTCTCTGGACAAGCCTTGACTTGATACCAAGATTAGAAATTGCACTAAACCCAACTTTGTTCCAAAGTGAGCCTGCCACACACAGCAGTGTGAGTTTCACAGGGTTTTAAAGTTAATTACAATCTATTCTGCTTTTACTGTTTAATGTCTCTCTAGCTGTTCCCTGGCCTGCAGCTCTCTGAAAAAGCAGATTAAGTGCTTTGGGGTGTTTATCAAATCCTTATTATTACAGGCACTCACTGGCTTTGGGAGAGGAAGTGTCAGATTCTCTTTTGCTATTTGTTGATCATGTTTAGGGCTGGAGAGAACAGAGGAGGCCTGCTACCCGCACAGGAGGGACCAAGGCTGTGGTTTGACAACATGTTGTCTTTGGCAGCAGCGCAGACCTAATCTGTTTCTGCCCTCCTTCCCCTGCTGGTTGTGCCAACAGAACCATTTGTGGAACCAGGCTACGAACCAGAAGAGGGAACTGACCCAGCTATAAAAAGGGGTGTAAACAATTTTTTCACAGTTTATTTTTTTTAAGCTATCTTAAGCCATTTAAGAAATAGCCCTTTCTGTGAGACTGCACAAGTCAGACGTCTGGAAGCACAACTATTTCTGTATGAAGCTGTTAACACAGGTACGACCTAGAAGTTGTTGAAAGGGACATCCAGTTCTTGCTGATTTAAGACAGCAATTCCTAGTATTAAGAGCAATAATAGCAAAGCAGAGTGTCAATAGGCCAGAACTGAAAGTGATCCATCCATTTTGTGAGAGAGGAAGACAGGTCAATGCACTCAAAGCAGAGTTTTTAATTCCTGGAGCACACATAAGTTGTGCTGTTCCAGCTACCCTTACAGATCTTGTTAGGGCAAAACCCCAAATGTTTTGCTGAAGTAGTCTCCAGCCAAATCCAGATTTGCAATAGGAATAGCAGACTTAGTCAGGAAAGAGAAATCAGCTGCAGTAATCAGCAGCAAAAGAGAAAAAAAAAATATTTTAGGTGCATATCTGGGTGCTGGATTGAGTCCTTGATTTTCATGAGTTTCCTACACGGTCTTGGAAGAATTGCTTGCCTGCACCCAGTTTCCCAGCTGTAAGACAGACACAATAAGACTGCAGACACAGCAGATGAGATGCTAGTTGCTGAGGTAAAACACTCTCCTAAGGTAACTGAAAAAAAAGACTCACGTAAAAGCACGTGGCATCAGCAAAGGACAGGCAGCTTATACCCACTGCAGGGACAAGATGGCAATGGGATCTCCTGACAGGAGTTTCAAAGCACAGCCATGTTCTCAGGAAGAGATCTGGGTGGTCTCTGATGCAGCTTACACTGGTAATTTGCAATAAAACACCATCTTGGCAACATACCACAAACACCTTCCTACTAAATGAAAGCCCAACTTTGTCCCTGGAGCGTACTGTTCAACCTGACACAGCTGCTCTGAACACAGTCCAAAGGTGCTGCAGAGGGTGGGAGGTACATGGGAAAACCCTGCAGAAGTGTAGGTGAAACAAGCTCCTCAATTCCCCCAAATCGCTCAGCTTACAGCCCAGGCACAGCTTCTGCATTGGTGGTTTAACCACACCACAATTGCTCAATGGGTTCATTCCCAGCAGATCTTCCCTGCCCCACTGAACTGCCTGCACCAACCGGACATGGGACCTTCACCTCCCTGCCCCATCCCATTCCAAAGGATGGGAACATCTCTCTTGTTGAACCACATCCAAAGCCTCCCCAAAGCAGAGCTCTGTGAAATGACAAGCTTGGTGAACTGCTGCTGGCGATTCGCCCAGGACCCCCATCGAGCTCGGTGGTTTACGCCCAGGGAACGGTAAGCAGGAGCCAGCCAGAGGTTTAGATCTTCTGTTTTACCGCCTGCTGTGCATTAGCAATCAGTCATTAAGCTCCTCCAATCCATCACAAACCTCCTAATACACTATTACAGATGGATCTCAAGACCAACAATACCCTAACTCACAGGTGTGGATAAAGACTGATTTGAATGCATTTCCCTCTCCTTCAAATTACATTACTATAACCAGTTAGCAGAAACTTACTTCAAATACAGCAAATCCTCCATAAGTGCAACGGGCTTGATTTTTCAAAAGCTGCATCTGTCATAACCCAGTTCCCAACTATTCAGCTTTTGGGAAGATCCACCTTCACACTTTTTCACCTCAGAGCATTTCACAAAGTGTACTAAAGGATCGAGACTTTTTTTTTTGAGAGAGATGTTACTTGCAATCCAAATTTGTACACTGTAAAATGGTTACATTTTAAGGTAAACCATCAACTTCTAAAAATCAGACATGCTACACTAGACACTCAAGATCAATAGCTGTGTTCAGAAGTGCTGGCCTGCATGCAAAAGATTAGAAGAAAAGGATCACACATGAATACGCTGAAATGTATACAATGACAGAGGGTTGCTGTTCTGCCATATAACAACGCTTCACGGTCAGAACTCCTTCTCTGAGAACACCACAGCACTATCTGAGCCAGCAGTAAATCCCCAAATTCTTTGACAAGTACATACATCCTGTTACCCTGCTTTACAACTGCAGAAATTAAGGCAAACAACTGTCATGTCATTTACACAATGTCACAGTGAATCCATGCCAGACTTCTTTAAAAATAGTTGAAAATCCTCCACAAACATCTCCACTGTCTCCAGACAGCAAGTTTGAAAGGAGATGAGCTGGGGAATAGCACAAGCTTCACCAAGTAAAGGAATCCCTGCAGAATTCCTCAGGAATGCAGAAAAACCTCACAACTCTTCCCAATATTTTTTCTACTCTCTTGGTGATTACTAATCTTTATGGAGTTTACATTCCATCTATCATTTTTATAACCAGAGATCAGAAAGGGATTATGACCAGGGGCTGCAAGCTATTCACACAGGGACCCTGTTTATCTAAGCAAAGAGAGCAGCCTTTCTACTTTAACCATTTATATGGTGGCAGAAACATTACCATCTGGGACATGTGCAAAGCTGATTTGCTGTCCTACACCAGTAATTTAGGTGGTGCCATTTATATCAGGAGAAGCATCTCTAAATACATAGCAGTCACAAATAACAAGCACACACCCCAAGCAGATTGTCATTTTTACACACAGTTTCCATCCAGCTTTTTTTGAAATTAGTATCAATAATTACATCCTTTCTCTCACACTGCCGGGAGCGCGCTGGGAGCTTGAAGTGCTCTGACGATAGAGCACTGTGACCTGAAGACCTCTGGCAGGGGTAATTTAGAAAAGTCACAGTGCCAATCTAAATTCATACTAAAGGTCAAATCATCCCCTGGGGGCTCGCTGGGGCCAAAGCTCAGCTACAAGAACTGGGCTGCCCAAATTGACCAGAAAGTAACTGAAGTCCAGCCCACGCTGCTGGATTTAGTGTATCTCAATCACCAATGCCTACTCTCTTGGATGAAAAAGTTGGTTATTTAAGATGCGGCTGCCACCTCTTAATGGTAACAATGATGTTTGAAAAGGTTCCTTTGATCCTCAGCAAACATTACAGCCCTGATATCAGAAATACTGTAGCTTTTGTTTTGAAGCAATAAGTGGTATTGCCCGGCTTCCACTTCCCTTTGAGCTGGAAGGTTAAAAGAAAAAAAACTAAAATGAACCCCAAACCAAAACAAAAAAAAAGGAGCAAGACCTTAAAAAAGGTCAATAAATTTGTAAATATTCAGTGGCTAAGAAATGAAATTGATTCCTTGATGCATGAGAGCATCTTAAATACCAGGAAGAACAGTGTCTGCTCTAATCTAGAAAATTACATGTAATAAGAGCAAAGCAACTGATGAAAGGAAGGAAAAGGGACCTCCAGAGACTTTTTGGAGCAGGAAGGTGTTCCAGGTTATGGCAAAAAGGGAGAGTCAGGGATTTAATGCTTGTACGGTCATATTGCAGACTTTCTGGGGAGTGGATTCTCCCCTAGTATTTGCTTGCAGAGTGCCCCGATACCTTTGAAGTACTATATAAATTATACAATAACCAAGAAGAGTGGGACTTACTGGCCTGATAGGCCTTTACCCTCGTTTAAAGACCACTTCCTCTATACAGATACTCACGTGTTACTTCAGAAAAAGCTGGCATCTATTCATTTTTCCTACCAGGTGTGTTTTTCATCTCCTGCTTAGCTATTGGCTCTGCTAGCATATTGCAGCTCATATCCTCAGCAAACACAAAGCCTGTACAGCCCACTGTCACTCTGATGGGCTGCATAGCAGCTGTCCCGCCTGTGCACAGCCAGGGAATGGGCATGGGACTCTTCTTTTGTGCTTTGCTGTAAGATAAGCCACACAGACTACGCTGCTACAACATCTGGAAACTAGCATTAAAAAGAAAATCTGAATTTGCACGCCCAGGTCCTTAGTTGATGGGGAGAAGAAGAGTTACTTCAGAACAAACCCCGACAGCCACGACCTTTAGACAGGAGCTGTCTGTTTGCAGTAAGTCAGGTCCAGGAGGTGCTCTGCACCCTAGAAAGGCAACCAGTAGTTTTCTGAAGCAGCTCTCAACCACCCTCAGCAAGAACAAATCCAGCACTTAGGGATCCCTCCCCAAAAATGAATCTTCCGTGGGTTTGGGTTCAGCTAATGCCAGGCCCCCCCCAGGCAGAGCTGGGCTGTGAGGCTGCTCACTGTAACAGAGGAGTGCCGCTCCAGCTACAACAACCCCTGCAACAGAGGAGCGGAAGGTTTCCAGCGCACTCTCCGCCGGCTCCCCGCTCCCACCCCTGCAGGTACGAGCACCCACTGAAATCCACAGCCCCTCCCTACCTCCCCCGCAGCCTATTATTGTTGCATTTGCAGTCAAAAGCAAGCCTTGGGGACAACTGCAGACAGCTCTTGGAGGCAAAGGTTACAGGTGTGCCCTGCGCTCCCCGCCTGGGTGAACCAAAGTCGGCAGAATGATCTCCAGGCCCTGGGGTGACGGCTTGACGAATGACATGCCACATCAAGGCTGGCAGCTTCTTTGCCTGGGAGGAGCAGAGAGGTTCATGAGCATTTTTCTCTTCTGAAATCATTCCCCTGCTTGACTGCCATTTCTAGCCCCTGTAGCTCATTTTTCCCCTAATAAAATGTTTTAACGATAAAAGGTACCAGGTAAAGATCCCCTCCTTGAGATGATGACAGTCGAAACTCCAGGGATCTCCATGCTTCGTGGCTGGTGGTTTTCCCAGTCACCTCCTGGCACGACAAAGTGGCTGCAACAAAGGGGACAACTGCCACAGTGGACCTGGTACCATCTTCTCACTCCTTTCACTGCTGTGCAACATGGAACGATAGGACAGATCCTCATCCCACAGGTCACTCCTGGTTCTTCAGAGCACTGTAGTTAGTGGGTATCTCCTTTATCTTCTTCCCACCTTGGACACTGGCTCTTTTTATGTATGAAAAGAAGCCTCAGAAGCTGTTCTGGAGGCTGGTGATTACCTTTCATTTCCAGAACTGGTGGGAGCAGAAATCACAGAAACACAAGCCGTTAATCCAGTCATTCTCTTACTTCAGGCAAAGTAGACAGATGCTGCCTTATTAAAATATAACCTTTCAGAGTCCGTTTCTGCTATACACAGAGGCACTCTACTGTCAGCAGGAGACTCCCCCACCATGGATCAAACCCAGAGATCTGTTCTTCAGCCCATATCGAAGCTCTATCAGTGTTGGATCCTGCCATGAATGTAGTGCAATGCCATCACAACACAAGTACTGCACAGCACTACGATGCAGCCTCACAGTTCTTTACCTCAGCTCCCCTGCTCAGTAAAAAATTTGCAGAAAAATCAAAGTCCAGTAGAAAAATATCTTTTTTTTTTTAAACTGAAGATGTAAAATAAGCGAGACTGCAGAATTCTTTTTACTAAAGGGAAGTAGACAAGGCAAGAAACACCGAGTAAGAGCCTAGACACCTGAAGATACAGGCATCGCTCAGATGGCTGTATTGTAGCATGGACTCCAAATGGATGGGAAAGTATCGCCTGCAGCTCTCCGCCACATCCAGGAAGGGCCAAGGCCCATCCCCCTCTGTTTTGGCAGTTTCAAGTGACACATCCGACCATGGCTCATAAATCTCAGCTAACCAGGGCATTTCCTTAGGCCCCCGTATCTTTGTTTAATCACTTTCTCTAGACCATGCTGACTTTCCAGATCTTGCATGCAATAGCTCAGCAGTTCCAGCAAGTGATGTGAACGAATGCGCCTTCCTGATAGACCCCCACCCCCCCGACGGCTCGGGCTGCTGCTGCCTTCGTTCACGCGCAGGAACAGGCATCTGCAACCACCCTGGGAGCTGCAGTAGGGCTGTTTTGCAGCAGTGCCCCACACTAAGAGCTGGCCTGGACAAAGGTTTACTGTTAGATATGTCCGCTTGTGCGGTTTAACATGCACCATCTACCATGCTGACAAAGATTAAATGAGTCATCCTTTAGCAAGTGCTCAGCTGGCCAAACTCAATCTCATGGGGATCTTTGACTGTAACTCAAGCTACTTAAATCTGTTCTACATTAGACTCCCGTCAGCCAAAATGGCTTAATTTAAAGCATATGTTGGGGTGTAATTGCTCCTTTCAAAGCAGACTCGATAAAACCCAAAGGTGCTTGAAAACGCAGTGCGGTACAAATGACTCTTCATGAAAGCCTTCTAAATATGTAAGCCAAGCAGTCTGCTCTTCTGAGAGAGCAGGAATCTGAGTCAAAACGCACCTCGGTTAGATCATGTCTCTGTCTGATACTGATCCATGGGAAAAAGTTGGTATTAGTACAAGACACAGTAGCAAAGAGTTTAAATTGTCCATGTCTGGGGACTGTTCTTTGAGTTTTCGGTGAATGCCTGCTATTAAAATCCTTGTGCTGTAAATAGTCCAAAATCTACTATAATTTTAGCCTGTGACTCAAGCAGAATTTAAAAAATATTTTAAAAGCAAAACAAAAGATGCTTCACTTTCATTTCTGAGTTACAAACCAGCTGAGTTTGGATTGGGGGAGGGGACACTAATTCACCTACAGAAATAATGAATGAGACGGTAGGTTATATTTCATAGAGTTTTAAACATGTCGGCCACAAAACTCCAGAGGATTCAATGTCCCATGCATCCTGGCATTTTCCGTCATCGTAAGATTCTAGCCTAACACTTAAAAATTAGAGGTTGGTATTTGCATGGGATAACAGTTTAATCTTTTTAATAATGAAACTGCCTGGCTGGCAGTGGTGGTGAGGATTAGGTATTAAGATGCATTTTTATAAATGGGGACAATAAGTCAGAGCTGTCAGGATGGCTTTTGTTAGGATTACCAAAGTAATATCCAGAAGTGAAGGTGTTCATAGGAAACCAGATGCCAAATGCAGCAGTGCTTTGCATTGCAGCAATTAGCAAACAGGTGAAGACTTATTACAAAAGAGACTCACCATGTGCGTACATAGACCCGCAAATATTTGCAAACAGAAGAAACCTTATGAAATATACTGTCCTAATGACACTTTCAGAAAGCATCTATACTAGATCTCACACTTGTCCCAATCCCACTGGCTACCCTAACCCATTTACACCAACTGAATATTTACACCAACATAAACCCATTAAAAATGATGCCCTGTGTGTTAATGAACAGCACACCATGATGTAGTGAGCTACTTCTACACGCAAAGGACTCATATTTGGGCAATAAAGTGCATAGGCAGTTGTATCATGTTTGCCTCCACACTTGCTCCTCCCTTGAGCGAATGTGCTCGGAAGGGGCTGTGCTGTGGGCAGCAATCTCAGCTAATACCAGGATGAGGTGGAGAAGCTTTTGGACTCTAGTATTTCTGAATGGTATCCCATAGACCAGTTCCTGCAGCTGGCATGAATTCCTGTGGGCATCTCTCCATTCAGTTCAAAGACACCGCACTTACCTGAGCACAAGTTAATCTTTCAGAACGCTTGGGGAAAAAACCCCACCGCAAAAGGTAAAAAAAGGGATATTCTCACTTGCCTCCATACCAAACACTGCAGCAAAAACATAGAAATACATGAATAGGGTGAAGTCAGCGTACACAGGCCATCACTGTCTGTCATCAGCAGAGTAAATGGCCCCTACAATTAAGAGCACAGGCTCTGTCTGGTTTTGGCATCATTCATTTCTAATAGCTGCTGCCATATAATATACAGATGCTGTAGGTGAAACTAAACCTGGAACACCATGACAATATATCATTTTTATCCCAATCACTGATGTGAAAGGTATGCTTATCCTGGAATGCAACAATTTAAGTGTTGTTCCTGTCAATCTTCAAAAGCATTTGCAGTCAAATTGAGCTGCCCAAACTACTTACTCCATTTGAAAAATTGTGAGTAATAAAAATAGTGTTAGCTGATGAGCAGCAGAGACAGGTGATGCTGAAATGAATTAGCATGTAAACTCCTGGGGACTTATCTGTATCTCCTCATCCTGCAAAAAGCTGATCCTTGTAATACTTGATGTATGTGGTCTTGGTTCAGGAGAACAGAGGCAAGTGGAAATAGTGGGGACAAAGTGGTGTCTCAGCAAGTCTATGCCAAAACAGTGAGAAACACTGGGGTGGAGGCAGGGAAGAGAACAGTTTTTGTACAGGAGAACCTGATCCCTGGGGGGCTTCCCTGCTGGGTGACGTGCAGAGCCTCTCCTCCACAGCAGTGGTAGCTGAGCAATTCCTGTTACACAGGCAAGTGACTTTTGCTTCCCTCACCATTGCCCTGATTAGCCTGGGCGATGCAAGCAGCAGAGAGCACACTGTGTTCACAGCCATATAAACTCCCATCCCTCCGCACCCTTTTTCCACGTGGGAAGTCTGAGGGAGGCCAAACAAAGGGATTTTTCAAATTTCAAGTATGTACTGTAAGTACCACAGCTACAAACAGGATAAAAACAGGAGCCAGCCTCTCTCTCCACTCAAAAAACACTACTGCAGAGGCACTGTCTGTGCCAGTACAGTTGCACGTCCTTTATCTTTGCAAACAGCGTCCTCAGCTCCCCATTCAGCCTGTTACATCTAACACAGGATTTAGTTAATCATATACGGCAAGAACACAGCCCTCTTTGTCAGAGCCCTGCAAGTGTAAAAGACTATTCAGGCAACGGGTGGGCATCACTTGAAATTATGACACTAACGAGGGTCAAACACTCCTTGTTTCCCTTCCATTAGTCACATCGAGCCTGTGTAACACAGTGGAAAACCTGCATCTGCCCACCTCCAGGCACTGAGCAGCACACAGAGGGGTCCTTAATGATGCCGGGGCTGGTCTCCAGACATGGGCAGGCTGGAAGCGGTGGCATGTGGCCAAGCACGCGGTGGCTATGGCTCCCTTCCCCAGCAAGGGACACCTGCGCATGGCACCAGGAGACTGGGAGAGGGCTACTGGCCCATCAGTCACTCCCAGTACATTTGTCTTGGAAGGTAACTTAACACATCTGTCACCAATGCTACGAGACTGGCTGTCACTGAAGTTTGTGCCTCGGGTGTACAAAAGCCTGTATATGCCTATGCCTGGCAGCACCTCTCCAGCACAGAGGAGTTGAAGCAGTCTGGATTCCTACCGCAAGCTGTCATGGAAACTGCAGTAAATTATTTCATCCCCACTGTCCTGCTGTATATACGGCCACCCTGCTTTTGGGATAGGGCTTGAATGCTTCAGTAACATAAAGTGGGGTTAGATGTAAGCTCCTCCAACCTCCTCTCAACCGACTACATCATGAGACCTCAGCTCCTTAGCTCAATCTCTGCTTGAAAACTTGATGGATTTGGTCTGCTAGAGTGGCAGCAACTCAAGCAGCAGTTTCTAGAAGTGCCTCTGTTGGGACTGAACCTCAAAACAGCCAAAATTGCTCCACAGATGCACCTCACGCCCGCTTGTGTTCAACCACAAAGCTTATGGGGAAAGCCCAAGTAATGATTGCCTGAGGTAAGCCCAAAGTGGACATGGTGACCAGAAGGTTGTGTTCCCTACACTCCCATAATGGTGTTTTCAAAATCAAAAATTAGGAATGAGCTTATGTTGGCTTGGGCTGGTAAATGGCCACAGGCTGCCCTGTGTGGGCTGACCTACTGTCATCCCAGGACCTACAACACCCAGAAGAAATGTGCGTGGGCAGAATTCCTGAGTCCACAACTGGCCTCAAAAATCAGATAATACCATGGGAAAACATGGGGATGACCCCTGGGGGAAGCAATCCTGTATCCCCAACAGCCTTCTTGAGGGTGAACCTAAAGCTGTCTTCACTGCACGTAATGCCATTAGTTTCTGTAACTGCAGTAAATGCCTTGTTGTTTGAGAGCCGACTACCAAACACACTGCCTAGACGTGAGCAATTAAAAAAACCCAAATGTATATTCTGCCAGCCAACTGTTTAATTATCAAGGGTATTAAGCACAGCGTGCAACTAATAGAAAAGCCTTAGATTTTCAGAACAAGATATTCTCTCTGCTCCGTTTATTGGAAAGAATCTGAGTACAAAACGGGACGTAAGTGGAATTTGTTCCCATCGGTACCAGCCATACTGTGGGCTGCGATGGAGATGCCACAGGTCTGGGTACACACTCTTTGGTATGCTCCCAAGGGAAAAAGTGAACTGAACTCCTTTTAAGAATCGGGCAAGATTCCCGTTATGGAGAGAATTCCCTTGGTAGGTTTGTCTTACCCTGTTACCATAGTTGGCTTTATGTCATCTCTCTGACCCCCCTGATCTGCAGAGGAGAGTTTTTGGTGGTCTGGAAGAGGGAAGTGCTGAGCCTCACCATTTTGGGGGGATCTCACACTGTTCTGGCACTGGAAGCTCTCCAGGGAGATAATGCTGTCACTGAGCTATGAGCCCACTAGGACTGCTGACACAGCATTTCTTTTCAAACGTAAAGAGTTGTTCATGGTCCAAGAAAGCATTTCACGCTGCCCAGCCCAAACATTTAAAAAAACCCCCTCCTCTCCCTGAGTCTTGTTTAAGAATCTCAATTTAATTTTCGTTAAGTTAATGAACTCTTGTGTTTTTCATCTACCTTTTGATTTCTGGACCATCTTTGGGGTGCACTTCAAGTTTTCCCCTACAGAATACATGAGTAGAAATGCAGTTTAAAAAAAAAATGCAAGCAGAAAAGGAAGCTGCAAGTAAAACATCTGATATTGCAAGACATGATAAAATCACAAGAGCTGGCAGAACTGGCAGGCTGCCCTCTCCTCCTCCATCCATGGCCTATGTCCCTTTGTGAATTGGCCTTTGTTTGCTACAGATTCACTCTAGCGGTTTCTCACACCAGAAATTAAGCCTTATTTTATCCAAACCTGGCCCAGAGGGCCTTTGGCTCCTAGCCAGAACATACATAGCATTTCTTTTTATTTGTTCTTCCTTTCTCAGTCTCTCTCCCTTCAGGGTCCTGTTATTATTTAAAAGAAAAAAAAAAAATCCTGGATTTTACTGATTAAAGTGCTTACTTTCATGTTGATACATTTGTTTTGTACTGCCTTTGGGGTCATAAGGAAGTACAAATTATTTTGGATTTAAAGGGAGCTAGGAGAAAGCTGAGGAGAAAAAGGGATATTATCAAGCATTCCTTTGGTACTGACACACAGACACTGATATTAGCCTGGTGATGATTCAGGGCTGGGGAGGGAAATGGTATTTGGATAAAATGGGAAGCCCTGTGATGCGCCTGCAATGGGCTAAGGGAACATGCTGTTATCAGCAGGGCCATGCCAAAGGATGTGCTGGGAGTGTGGTGGGACATCGGGCCCTGTCACAGCTGCTGCCGGGCTGGACGCAGGCAGCACGCCTGGGAACAGGCATCTGAGATAGGGTGCATCGCAGCCCAGTGACTCAGCTGGGGCTGTGTTTCCTGAGCCCACCACAACACATGCTGCCGTTTCCCTTAGTGCCGTAGCTTTAAAATTACAGGGAAAATAGCACCCAGCAAGCTGGTCTCAGCACAAGCCACGCATTCCAGACAGGAGACAGATGCCTGACACCAGGGACAGTCACTCCAGACCATGCCTCTGCCAGATGTATTTGCCTGCATCTGGCATACATGTGCAGCAGCCTGGGCCAGACTTCTTGTCCTACCTAGACATGTCCATGCCACAAGCTGCTTCCCACAGGGCTGCTCCTCTCCTGCTGCAGAATGTTGTTTTCTTGGCTTTGCTCCCAGCAAACTTCTAGGCTGCTGCTACACACCACCACCTCCCCAAAGGCAGGCACGGAGTCTTTTGCTGTTTTGCTGCTGCCCTGAGAGTTAAGAAAACATCGAGTGAGGAATCTCCAAATGGAGACTGTCTGAGCAAAGCTAAACCTGCCCTCTCAGCTGGGTATAAATGCAAGCGGCTTCACAGTGGGGTGGAAATCTGCATCTGAGAGCCAACCAATTCTTCCCCCCTTCCAAAAGTGGAGGTCTGAGATCAGAAATGTTTCTGGTGCACAGCTCACATGCTGCCACCTTCCCAATTCCCGAGGTTCGAGGAATGCAGTGCCAGTGGAGTCATGAGCATCCCAGAAGTCACTTACTGTCCCCTGCATACTCACCCTGTGCAAGCATCTGTGCTTCTCAGGGATGCCAACACCTTGCTCTGACTCTGGCTATCTTTCTGGCTCTGGTTCCTCTCAGAGACCCCAAGACATAGGGTGAAATCTCTGAAGGCAGAGAATGACCAGAATCAAATGGGGAAATATTAGAGGATTGTAGGACAAGAAAGATTTTCTTGAAGACTTACAGGTCTTCCTTCCCATCCTCCTCTTATCTGTTTAGTTCCTTCTTTGTATCGTTATCACTTCCACCTTCGAGTTCTCTTTCTTGTTCTACAGATCTGACTGTGTGCAGGCCGCTTCCAACAGATAACTAGCTCCTACCTAACCCTAGCCTAGCCCATTTCCTTCCTTCTCTCCTGCTTGTGAGATGAGACCTTGTGCAATTGCCTGATTGCTCCCCCCTAAGGGCTGGCTGTACCACCTTGCCTTCGTCTGATAATACCTGGACCCTGTAAGCATTTGCTGAAAAGCATGGAAGAAATAGCTACATCTACAAAGACCTCAAGCAGACTAGAGAATGGTATCTTTATCCAAATCTGGAGTCAATTGTCTTTTAAAATCAATTTAAACTGAAATAAGATCCATTCCTCCCTTGTTCCCTCTCCAAAAATCAGCTGTAATCACAGGGCACTCTCAGTGTCGCAAAGGCTGGAGACCAGAATGTGCCTCTGACAGGAGTACTGGGCAATTTATCACAGGAGATTACACTCAGGGAGGGTGCTCATGTGATTAGGATTTAACAGTCAATTAAATAACACCGACATTTCTAACAAAGAAGCTGGGATTAAGGAAGGACTCCAAAATGACTCCTTTTCCTTCCCGACTCCGATGCCAACCTTGGGAATCTCCCTGTTATTAACCCAGATGTTCGATTAAAGCCAACCGGAACAAATAAAATTGCTTCTAAAATTTCACTACAATGGGAATCAGACGGTCAGGTCTGCCCTGAGGCAGCCAGGCTGTTAGGAAAGCGTGCATAGGAAGTTGTCCTGTGTCTTGGACTTTATCAAAAGGATTCCAGCCATGCGTTCAGTGCAAGTGATTATACTGTTGCTGCTCAGGTCGTTTCTAACGACCAGACAAGGAAGTACTACTTGTTTTCAAGATTAACCACTAACAGACAGTGCAGATGAATGCAGTGCTGCTGGTTAGAAAGTACACGTTGAGCTGTGATTGCCCACGCATTTACAAAGAACACACTGCTGTGTAGTGCTTGCACAGTGATCTGAATGTCTGGGCCCCACACAGCATATAAATACACAAAGCCTCTCCCTTCCCAACCTCTTCCAGCTGGCAGCAGTACCTCTCTCCAGATTTCAGCATGGCTTTCCTTGAAATTTGCCCCAAGTCATGACCACTGAGCACCTCAGTCTTGTCAGCTGCTCACTCCTTCCTCACCCACTCCTGCCTGAATGTGTGCATTGCTTCTGCGTTTATCCTGCTTTATCCCTCCTTACAAGCAGGGCAGGCCAGGCATGGGGATTCAACAGACCCACTCCAGATGCTCAGCAGGTCTCCTGTTCTGGTGGCATCAGCTCCAGTTTCACGGCTTCCCTGCTCTATATCTAACTACCAAGCCACTCCATCTCTCTTCACATCTCACCTCCTGTTTTCTGTTACAGTCCATTCGCCCTCCCTCCTTGGCCATGAGAGAGGGTTGCATCCATGTGTAAAACACCTCATGCACCTTGCACAATGCATTTAAAAACAGTGCAGGAAGAAATGCATATCACCATACTGTCTCTTCCATACTGTGTGATGCTGTACTGGGGTGGTTTTTAAAGCAAGATCACAGGCTCAGCATATTTAGGTAAGCAGCTTGTTTCAGGAGAGTAAGAAGAGCTTGCTGCCCAACCTGTATTCACCATTCGCTAAACACAAAACATTTCCATCTGCTACTTTCTTTAAATGACTTTTTAGAATAGTAAAAAAAAAAAAAAAAAAAAAAAAAAAAAAAAAAAAAAAAGATTGTGTCACTATTTCCTCATTTTATCAACTTCTTCCCCCAAATGCTGCTCCCCAGAGCTTTGTCAATACCACTTTGCACTGTGTCACCCCTGGTGCCAGAGCTGTTATAGCACTGGATCTCCGTGTATAGCTACTGTTCTACTTCAGCACAAGCAGCCTATTTAGAAGTTACCTGGATATATAGAAGGACACAGCTTTTGTGACCTGCGTTTCCTCACCGCAGAAGTCAGGGAGGTGATATTACATACTTGTGAAGGTAGTCAAATGCTGAACCTTTTCATAAGCAGAAGAAACAACCTTCCCCTCTTCATACCCCCATTTACACTGCAGGCTGCCACAGAGATTTGATGCATCTGCTTGATTGACACCAAGTCCCACAGGTTCATACCCCTCTCTCCAGTTTGTGGGGTAAGTCCACAGTCTTTTTTTACAGGTTCATCCAAAATGTCAGAGTTATTCCCAGCATCATGTTCTGGACAATTCATCCTGGCAGTGCATGACATGATGTTTTCCTAAAAGAGTATTTTATGAGGTTACTTCATCATCTAGTCCTTGTTCCAGGAGGTCATTCAAAAGTCAGGATAGTGGAGGCAAAATCCCCTATGCTCTTTTTGACATGTTGGAAACTACAGAACTGTTTGCTGGAAGAGACAAAAATGTGGCTGAAATAAATCCACGGATTTTCCCCTATAGAATTCCTAGAATAATAGCAAGGTTATGGCTACCTCTTGCTCCTAATAATTGTTGTAGCACATCCCTAAAAGGGATGGCTGACCTCAATACAAATTTTATTTATTTATTTTTTTTTATGTAGCAGGAAGGAGTTGTTGAGAAACCACTTGGAGCACATGAGAGGCAGCCTAACACTCTACTTGGGACCAACTACTTGCCAGGGAAGCTCATCCTCTCACATCTACATCATTTTTTAACAACAAATCCATAGTTTTCCATAACAAAGCTATGGGTTTTTTTCCAAAGAGTAAACATAAATTTTGTTCCAAAGGTCTTCCTTGTTTTTATTAAGCCATAAAACGCTTTAGGCAAAACCAGAGTTAAGATTACCATGGTGTGGTCTCACGTCCTCCTCAAGCAATCTTCATCTGCTAAGGTGCAGAGTAGCTCTGCAGCTCCACTGATGACACCAAAAGGGTGACAGTGACGCAGTGAAGGTGATGCTACCCAGGCGTTCATGCTTCATTCAAGGAGCATGAGGGTATTAGGTGTTTAATGACAAGTCCCAGGAGAGACACTGGCACTGTTTCTTATTGGAGACTTTTTGTATTCCAACAGACACTTTGGATTAGAAAATCAGATCCCAAAGTCAACATTTAGACAACCTCCATACTTGTGGCATGTTGGTTTTGCCAATATATGTTGTTTTACTCATTAGTGCATTTCCCAGCCACCCAAGTGACAGCCAAATAGTAATTGGGGTCTGTTTATTGGAACAGTAACAGGCTCTGCTCCTTCTCCCTAAGGCCACACAGACACTCAGAACTAGCATCCCCACAAACACTTTCCAGGAAGTAGTGGCTTTTGGGAACTGGAAAGATAGAATGGAAGTGGTTGATCAGAACAAGCTGCTGTAGATCCCTTGAGGCAACACACAATGCAGAATGGGATGCTGCCTGACACTCTGTTTAAATTGGGTGGATTTATGAGCTTCTCTGATAACAACTGTTATCTGGAGCTAGAATCAGTTACCACTCCCTTTGCTGGAATTTCTCTTGGTTTGTTCTGTTCCCAGCTCTGAGCACTTCTGGAGAGTGGTCCTGTAGCTCTATCTTTTGCAAATTGATGAAGATGGGAATCTAAGTCTAATGGTACCCTATGAATTTGCATTAAAGTCTCCATTGACCTCAGAGATCCAAGAAGTCTTTAGACTGGGCCAGAGCAGTAGGAGCAAACATAGCAGCTACACTGCGTGCCCTGGAGTAGCAGTGGACTGTACAATGATCAGTCCATTGTGCCATTCATGACTCCTGGGTCCCAGCTACTGATATTAGAAATGGGTGACTGAGAACAGGCTCCCCATGAGCATTGCTTTTTGCATTTTGAAGTCTCCAAATACCAGAGGCATTATCTTAAGTTGCAGAGCGTTGTAAATCAGAGTCACTCTTTCCAGCAGTCAACTTTGATATGACCCTCCCTCTCACTACCCACCCCCTAAAAGGAAGAAAAAATGCTCAAATGGTCCTACCCCCATAAATGGTACCGCATTCAAAAAGAGAAAAAAGATACCTGGATTATTCTATTTGCATGTCCAGAAAATTCATGATGTAAAATTTCCCTGCTGAACAGAGGATAAAACCAGGGGTTAAAATAGTAAATTAGGACACCTGCCTCTAGCTCAACTCTACTGAGTTTACTGCAGATCTACTTTAAAGTATGTATTCCTTGTATAACAGTTATTTAAAGAACTGTGCCATCTCATATTGCATTTTCTGAGCACTCCTCAAATCAGTTCAAAGCTACCTACTTTTTTAATCAGAGTCATTTTAGAGATGGGTAAATTCTAGTATAGGATGTAGCAGTCGACAGGTCTTGCTCAAAACAAACGTCACTGTCAGAAGGAGAAACTAGGTCTCCTGAGCCTTGGCCCCAGTGCTCTAGTTTCTCTGAATGCCTGTGATGCACACTTCACGGGAAGCATGCCAGGAGCAGCTCTCTGCTCAGCAGAAGCAAACAGCACTTTTTTTCTTTCTTTCTCTTTTTTTTTTTTTTTAGGCACTGAAATCAATGAGGGTTGAGTAACAGAACAGGCATGACCCACAAGATATCTAATGAAGTGACATAGTTTGAGGTTTTTACATAACTACCTGGAAAGCTGTTAAACATGTATGTATATAAGACCTTCCTGAATATTTAAAGTTTTCAGGGAATTAAGACTTAGGGCAGTAAGTCAGCACTGGTTCCCACTGAGGCAAGGATTAACTCTGCTGTCAGGATAGTCTCAAACCAGCTTGAAAAAGAAAACCCACAGAGGTGTGTGACAAACAATACATTTTGGAAAATAAAAAATCTGCATCTGGGGCCTTAAGACCAAACCAGGTCTGATATCAACCATTCAGCAGCCAAGAACAGAAGTGAATGCTGGCCACAGTGTCACTGGCAGGCACGTACACTGCCACCTGTCCCACACCTGCAAAGCCTCCCATTCCCAAGGAGAGTGCAGCATTTGGGAGGTCAGAAAAATCATATAAAATTGGCTCCCTTTACCCTGAAAGGGTTTGTTCCTAATGTGGTCACACTTGTATCACTCGGCAAGAAGGTGACTGCTGAGACATCAATTCCCTCTGTGATCAAAAGACCCAAAGCTTGGTGCCATTATCTTCTGCAGGAGGATGCAGGCTCTCCAAAGGCAGTGCTGTGTCAAGATGTGCTGGGTTTCCAGAAATATGAGCTCTGTGCTACAATGATCAAGCTCCCTCTCAGGTAATATACTTTGCAGCCTGAAAGCTGCTTCCTTAATCTGCCTTTTGTAGTTCACATTTTAATCAGCACCATCTGGGATTAGCTTCCTTTTATTTACTTATTTTTGGGTACAGGGAGTCTTAGATCCTCAGATTTTGGTCAGCTTGCCTGGAAAGTCTTCAAAGTTTGAGATTACCAGCTAATGCACTGAACTCTGGGATGACGGTTCCAGGCACTTGAGAGCCGACACAAGACAGCAGCAAAAGTGACCCATCAGCAGACACCGCACTTAACTGCAGCATCGACTTTTTAAGGTCGTTATTTCCTCAGCACAGTTGGCTTGCGGGCTGTACAGTCACAGATCCGGCTCGTGCGCTTGGCTGAGTGATCTGGCACAAATGACCCCATTTTCCCAGGAATGCAGAGGGAGTTCGCTGCGAGCATGGCTCCATTGGTCAGAACAGAAATCAGGCGTATAAATTCCTTTCTTTTAGCCTCAAACTAGTCAAAGGGAGAATTAAATCCCCAGCCTTTCTAGCCCTTGTAGAGGAAAGAACTGAATGAACCAGGGACAAGCTGCAAGTAATGATCTCTGCCACCTCCCCAGTGCACTACCCAATTTATTTTGAAGTGCTATTTTTATTCAGCCTCAGACATTTGAAACACTTTGCCTAGAGCATGAACTATCACATTTCCCAGCTCAATGAGCAACCCGTATAGAGTTTTGCTGAACGCTTTAGGAAAACGCTGTTTTGTGAAATAAAACATGCAGTATCTTAGCATTTTTGCTCAACCTCACTTACCTGACAGGCACTGCAACTCATGAGAGCGGGCAACAGTCTGAGTAACTTCACATCAGGACGCCAGCGCGTTGCCTTTTGGTATGCATTGATAGATAGATCAAGGTGCTTCTCAGAACTCTGGTGCCCTATGAAAGCAGTGAAAAGATTATTGCATTTAAAGCCAGATAAGCAATAACTAAATTTTGATATATGTGGCATGTCCTAGCGCACAGCTTACAGTCGGCTCATCAAAATGCGAAGTGTGACTTTTACTTCCATCCCCGCAATAATCCCCAGTCAGCACCCAGCAAGCCTGGCTTCCCTGTGCGGGGATCATCCTCCATCCTCTCAGAACATCTGCTGTGGGTTAACAGATAATATACGTACAGCTCTGGGGCTCCCAAGATCTGCATTTGATTCCTGGCGCTATCAGATGGCTGACGGATGGCCATGCCTCACTTCCAGAGCACCGCTGCTGTCCCCTGGATAACTAGGCACGTCCCCCCACAAAGCTGGTGGAGATCTGCTGCAGGAGAAGAGCAACACAAAAGCGAGGCATTTCTGAAGCCCATCACCAGCTGTAGCACCAAAGGTTTTTATTTTAACTCCCTTTTGATCGGGATGAGCGTTGTGCTGGGTGTGGGCACCCAGGTGTCGGCAGGAGGGCTCTGTGAGGAGAAGCAGAGCCGCCTCATGCCGGATACAGCCGGTTCTGGCTGGAAACAGCTGGTTCTGGCCGGCTCCAGCCGCCTCACCACAGGGCACAGAGCCCCTCAGCAGTGCCGGGGCGTGGCTGGGGAACACGTGCGAGAACGGGCAAAATGGGTGAGGTAAAAAAAAATTAAATATTTGTGAGAGACAGCCCTGTGAATGCTGGGGGAGGACAGGGAGCTCTGGGAGCCAGAGCAGGTGTTCCCCTGAAGCCGAACCTAGGAAAAGGGGGTGGTAGGGGTTTCTCGCCATCCAACTCCATTTTAATAAGCAATAAGTTAATTTTCCTGTTTTGCCCATGATGGTAATTGGCAGGCGATCTCCCTGCCTTCACCCACGAGCTTTTCCATCTTATTTTCTGTCCTGTGGAGGAGGGGGAGCAAGGGAGCAGCTGGGTGGGCGCCTGGCAGCCGGCCATGGTCAACCCGCCCCAGGACTGCAAACACGAGCTAACGCTCTGCTCCCAAACTGAGGGTCCCGCATCCTCAGCAGAAGAGGCATGTATCTGCTTTTCTTCACAGTCCCAGCCCAGTAGAAAGAAACCACAGAACAGGATTTATTAACACACTAAAGCTCAGGTATGTACGCTGCAGAATAATATGCTTGCTGCAGCCTGGCCACATTTGTTTTACTTGCTATCGGCTATGTGAGAATACATGTTAAAAGAATACCTTTTTCATCATAACACATTAAAAAAAATCTCATTGACCTTTTTAATTGTTCTTAATTCTTAATCCTGCAGTTCCTGTTGAGGATTTAGTCAAGAACTCCTGGCTAATATTAAACAATAGCGTATTTCCCAGCAGGAAAAAACTCCTGATTAATTTTCTATATTTTTTCTGTGGCTGATTACAACATACATATGGGGAAGCTGTCTCCCCTGGGATGCCTCAACACAAACAGTCATCAGTGGATTAAATAAAATCAAAACCTCCCTTACCCTGTTCAAAGTAACATTTGCAGCAGAGGTGTTTTTCTCTGTGTATCACCAAGACTGACAGCAACTGAACAAAACAGGAGATAGGAATAGACAGCTCTCCGTAACATCCAACTGAAAACCAAAATTGCCGCCAAATCTAGTGTAACAGCTTAGCTCACTCCTCTAGGTAGGCTTTCGGCAGCCTCCAGCATCACTGCGTGCTTTAGAAAAATAAACTATATCCCTCACAAGCTGTCCCAGCTTCCTTTCTGCAGGGAGCACTAGTGAGACAGCCTCTGCTCCACACACTCCTTGGGAGCTTAAGCCAGGAAGAAGAAAGCAGCAGTAATGGATATACATGAAGGTGAAAGACACTCTTGGCATTTTTTATTCCTTTTCTGAGTCACAGTGCTCCTCTCTGCAGTGAACCATGAGTGATGCCAGGGAAGCACATTGCCTCTTGTCTTTTCCCAGCCTTGGCAGTGTTTTGACTGTTTGGCACCTTGCAAGCAAGGGTGGTTACCAAAACTGCTAATTGTGTGGCCCCAGCAATAGAAGATGCAGTGGCCTCCTAGCCCTGGACATCTGATCACAACATACAGCTGAGATTGACTAAAGCTTTTCAGCACCATGTAGTTCATTAAAAGAATGTCAAGGCTCAAAAGAAAAATCAGTATTATGAGGCATCTACAAGCTCCTACCAAAAAACCCCCCAGGTGTTTTACGGAGTAGATAGGCTTGTCTGAGCAGCAAAATTTTGGCCAAAGACACTAAAATAGCCCCAGTTAAATCAGATGTCTTCAGGATGCCACTGCCAAGTCTCGTAAGTAACAGAAAAGAATTTCACGACTTGGTGCAATGTAACCATGTAAGGGCAACTCTGTCCATCTTGTACAGTACAAGTACAGTTCATTCCCTTTCATGGCTCTAGAAGATCTGAACTATTCCTGTCCCAGGAAAACAAAGAACATTTCACATCACAATACTAGAAAATCAAACTCAAAATTGTTTTTTTTAAAGGGACACATTCTCCTTTGTTATGATTCTGCAGAAATTTTTGTAAGACTTCATGTGCTATGCAGTCTTGCTGGTGAAGATGGTGTGAACTTCAGGAAGCCTTTAGCACAGCACTAATCCATTTCCAATTGAACGAGCTTTTAGGGTATGGCACCACAACATTTCATAAGCTTATTCTGACAAGAAATTAATGAAAAAGTAATTTGTTTCAATTTTTTAAAATTCTGAAAAACAAATGGCAACAATCAGTATTACAAAGCAAAGCAGAAGTGTAAATTTGGTATAGCTGTATGCTAACAGAGTTTTATTGCTTAAAAAGACATCTGAGAGACCTCAAGTTCATCTTGAGTTTTTAAGCTGTCAGTTCACTTTGCCTTATGGAGGAATTCCACTGAAATCCACATGGATGAACAGAGTCGCAGGGGATTAGAAGCAAGTCAACAATATTTAAACTCTTTGGTAAATGAGGGATTTACCAGCAGTAAACAGTTACTGGTTTTATTTAAAGTTCTACCCTAATGCCAAGGCAGAAGCAGCTAATTTAAGATATGTCAGAAAGAAACATTAAGTCCAATTAAAACTTATCTCCTTTTACTGTATGCAAAGCAATGAGGATTGGACATAAGCCAAGCCAAAATCTCTCCAGTTTGGAGACTGTATTTGTCTTTCCAGAAAGTGTTTTTGGAGATTTATCTACTGGAAAAATGAATTATTTCCAGAAGAATCACAACTAACAGTCCTCCTTTTTTTTTTAGGTTTTTTTTTTGTTTATTTTAATGCATCTTTCATGGTTGACTTAGATGTCAGAAGAAAATAGCTCAAAAATAAAGTGTGGGTTCATTTTTTTTTCTGCTTGTGGTATTTAAAATGTATCTCATGTGCCTTCTGTATTATTAAGTTCAACATGAATTCAACATGAAGCCTTTTTTTGGTCTTTTTAGCTGAGTTCCCCCTTACTTGAAACATTCAGGAGTGTATCTTTTAAAAGATCTATCAGCTTGGAGGAGGACTAGTAAATTCAAGCATTATCAGTGGGAAGATAGAATGTGCAACCAAAGATGTTCTAGTTTATAGCTATCCTAAAAAAGGTTAACAGCCTTTTTGGTATTCTCTGATGAAATTGCTTCTGAAACAAAGGTTTTAGTTATGTACTTCATTATATCCACACAGTGGCTTACACTTGAAATCCTAGTTCACTTAATGATTTGGGGAAAAAGAAAAAAAAAAAAAAGATTAAAATTAAAAAACCACACCACACTGCAAGTACACATTAACATGGCCTGATTTGCTCTGGTAGACTCAATAAACATCCACAGTGTCAAGACAGGATCTTCCAAAGAAATATGCTGCATTTTGACATGTGTTGAGAAGTAAGAAAAATACAGGTAAGGAGAAAGATAGTACACTTGGGTAGTTCAGTGGCAACAGCATCCCTACTCCAGGCTCTCCTGAGAGAAGACTGAGGCTTAAGTTTCTCACACCCACACACATTCACAGTAACTTGCAAGCAAGTCAGAAATAAGCCACATGTAACCAGCTCTACATGGAGACAGCTTACAGCATAAACAGGAAAGCACCACTGAAACAGTTTGTATCACTTGAGAAAACTTTGAGAGAGGGCCTATGCAGAGATTTGAGTAAGGACAACTGCAAACATTGGCCTAGAGATGATCCCACAGGAGCGAACATGGTGTAAACTAGATATAACGTCTCTCAGTAATTCTTGAGAATGCACAGATCAGAACACACCATCTGAAGGCCAGCCTGTGTACAGCTATAGATACTATGAAATTGGTAAAAATGTGGCTGATGGTGGAAATTTTCAATACTAGTTACATCACAGCAGCATATTTTAAAAGTACCAAAACCATACATGACATGCTATTGAAGTGATAAGCACCAACTGACAAATAAACCTGCTGTGTGCAAACAGAACCTACCAACACAAGAGCAGCACCTGGAAGAACGGATATAGCCCTTGTATCCCTCCTGCAAAAGAAAAATCTGAGAGACATTATACCACTAGAAAAGACATTATGCTTTTAAGTCCTTATGGAATTACAGCCAAAGCAAATCAGAAATCTCCTTTCCCAATAGAGGTGCCAATGATTTTAACTAGACACTTTAAGACACAAAGTACAAAGTGTCTGCTCTTCTCTGAACACCTTTTGCCTTTCTTATATCTGTATCTTAGTGCCAGCAGTTGCTCCCAGCTTACCACTAACTGCATTCAGTTTCTCAATTTCTGCATAAAGTAGAGGAAAATAAAGATTGTGTAGAGCTTTTGCAATTTAATACAGAGCTTAACACTGTTAAGACATAACAAAGTCGTAATACTGCCAAAAGCACTATGGCCCACCAGAATGAGACGCAAGATCCCAAAGGTTCATTAGTACAGCTATAGCACCTTGAGCACAGCACTTTCCAAATGTAATACCAAAGCTGAATGTGAAGAGCTGATCAAAGAAAAAAAAAAAGCCACCAACCAACATATTTCTGGCATATTTTGGCACACAAAGCAGGAGCAAGCTCAGAGGTGTCAGAATATAGTACTGCAAGGTCTACCTCAGCAAGCTGAATTAGATTGCTATATTGCAAAATGTTCCATAACAGATCAAGAAAGGAGTTGAGCTACAATTGCAAAACTTATTAAATCTGGAAGAGAAAGGTGATAGGGAACCAAAGAGTGAAGTGGAAATTCTTCATTTTCATCTCTGGTACTGCTTTACAAGCTGATTTGTTTTAAAAATTCATAATCATAATCTGTGTATCTTTTGAAAACACACATTTCCAAGTCTTTTAAGACTAGCTATAATAAATCCACTGATGTTTATGAGTTGAACAAAAGACACAGCACAATACAGGTTTGAACTGTTTATTTTATATCAGATGTTCCATACCAGCGGTTCTTCAGTTAGAAGTTCCTAGAAGAAAACGAAACGAACATTGTTACAAACCAGTTTGCTTCAACAGCTCAAGCAAATATTTTTGACTGACTGTGTAATCAACCTATAAATACAGTGCATACATTTTCATCCTAGAAGTTGTATTTGGGTATGGAAGTTACCCCTGCAAGAGTTAGAGGATAAGAGAAACATACATACTTGGAAACAATTCCATCATTTTTTGCCAGACGCAGAATGGAGTCATCCGATTCACCCTTTAAAAAAATAAAAGATGATTACGAAGTGACCAAATAATTGCTGACACACATTAAAAAGAGAGGCAGCTGCAGCATTTAATGCTGGTAGTGAAATGCAGAATGCTTTCCACAGATCACTACATTTTATATGCACAGATTAGCATTTTCAAAACAAGCTGTTAATTATTTGTCATCCTGTAGGGTAAGAAATAGTTTTAACTTGATAAAATATACACTTGCTTTAATAAGATATATTTCTGGGTAAGCAGACTTCTGATGAACTCTAAGAAGCTTCACATCATGTTTAACAAATTTAATTTATGGTGGTATCATCTCTAAAAATTGTAAACAGCAGATAAAAGCTAGACATTAGAAGCTTGGTACATTCTTAAAAGAAAAAAAATCCACTTGCGTCCTTCTGTGATTTATAAAAAACCCAAACAAACCCCACACATAATTCTACAAACCAAAGCAATGAGAAAAAAACAGAAGAAACTGATTCTTGCAAGTGAATTTGTTCATGTCTTCACTCTGTCTTCATTATCCCCACAAAAGCTCTTCCTCTAGAATGAGCTGAAGGCACATTGTGTTTTCAGGGCCAAATATCAATCTAAAAAATCGCTAATCAATATAAAAAGATGCACAATCATTTTGTAGGTCAAGAAAGCACTTACCATTCTACGAATTGCTCCACAAATGGCATACGTTTTGAACTGGCCATTTACTCTGCCTGTTACCTTGTCAACCTGTAATTACACGCAAGTTACTCCACATAGATTCTTATAAAATTTTATACTCTTACATCACACTTGCCAAGTATGCAAAGATAAAAATTGCTTGTTAAATTCTGCAAATGTTTTTCTGCAAACTACAAAAACCCAAGGCAAATATTGAAGTTAAAAAGACAGCTACAGAATATCTTTTCCCAGCAAATTTATAGTTTATTACATAGTGCAGCTATAAGATTTAATGGATCAGACAGCAGAACAAGAACACCATAGAAAATGGTGGCTAAAAAACAGGAAAATGCTTGAGTTATTAGAAAATGGAAAAATTCAATGTAAAGTTTACTTGTGGATTTTACTGCCTTTGTTAATTTTTTCATGTTTCTTTTCATTAAGATCAGTATTAAGGAAAAACTGAAGTGAAAAGGGGAAGGAGACAGTCTTGTTACACAGGTAGAAAAACGCCCAAGCTGAGGGACACACATTGTCTCACTTCCTCCGGTTGCTGAGAAATTTAACAGGAAAAAAGACTAAGCAATATAAATCATGAAATTAAACAGTGTAGTGAACCCCATAATACTACACGGGTTTGTTTTTGAGTTCTGCTAATCTCTGATCCTTTGAAAACAAGGAACAGGGATCACTGAAGGAATGAAACACGGCGAACAAGAAAAGTATTCACCTTAACATTTACAGGAAATTGCAAACAGAGCATTTTTTTAAATTATTTCTTTAGTCAGACAGATAACACAAGAGATTCAGTTGTTTAAAAATATGGGACATAGTCTTGTGGTCTCCCATTCAAGAAGAAATAAATCAAGCAACATAGCTCATAAGCTATAGGAATATTGTGTCCACAGAATTCCTGCAAGGTGAATACCAATAAACAAATGGAGGGAAAAAAAGCACACTGAAAGGAGTTTAAATTAACTGGAGCCCACGTGCATTAACTGGGATCCTGCAGGAGTCAAGTCTACTGTGGTTTTCTCAGCATTTATGTTAAGCTTGGAGGGATTTGCAACAACGCTACCTTGAAAAGATGAAATTAAACTTAGACAAGAACAAATTCCTTATGTTACAGAAAGAAAATTAAATGTATAAGACCAAGTCAATACAAATAACTAGCATGCCTCAGGAAAAATTCTAAGCATATAATGCCCCAGGGACTGAGTTAATGAAATGATAATGCTGCAAACAAAACACACGAGCAGTCTCACTTGTCACCTATCGAGAGCAGCAGTATCAAGAATTAACAGAAATCATTCAAGCAAAACACGGAAGATGGCATTTTATTTAAGCAAAGTAGAACAGAAATAGAGTTCAGCTCTGCAAACTGTATCTTTCTTAAAGTATGGACAAACTAGAAAAACAGAGATGATCAACAAGAATAAAAAACTAAAAAACAGCGCACAAGGACAGCCTGAAGAACAGTATTTTCTTACAGACAGGTGAAGGCAGCCAAGGAATTTCCTAATTTATTACTCTAAATATCTAGTTAGGAACTTCTACTTAGTCAAACAGTTAACAGACTACACAGAGCTTTATGAAATTCCCTATAATGAGTATTTTCCAATAGGCTGAAAAATAACCAGGGGTGACATAGTAATATATCTGTATGTTTGAAAGCCCTCAAGCTCTGCATGTATATGGTCTCTAGTGAATTATTTAGAGATGCAGCACAAGCTGTTATATTTCTTAACTTCTATCAAAAGTTTATGGGTGTAGTTCTCTCATCACATACCTCTGCTATGAAACTTACCTCAGAAATATTTATCTGAATAGAAGCGTGATCCTTAGCACCAATTATTCGGTTGCTAGCAGAGCTAAGGAATAAAATAACAAGATAAATTTAAACGAAAGGAAACAGACAGCGACAATGAAAAAAACACATTAAGGCCAAATCTACATGCAAATTAAAGCTGCACAAGAAGTGTAGACAGTAACGGTTTAAGCTTTCAGTGCTCAGAAAATTAAAATGCAGTTTTAAGTACATTTAAAGGAGACTTTCAATTGGTAGCATCATGCTAAGTTGCCAACTATCCCTTCGCTTTGGTTTTTATACGCCTAGTTCACCCCTACACAGTGCACACAGCAGCACATGCCTTCAAAACACACAGAATAAAAAGTTTTTCTTTTCTAAAGTGCAAAAAAACACAGCAATCAAGGTAATTTGTGAGAATGCAGTTTCTATGCCTTTTTCATTCAGAGCTGTTACAGCTGTCAAAAGATGCTCGGGTTGCAAACCCTCAAAAATCACGTTGTAAGAGCCATTTGACTTAAACCTAACAACATGCATACAAATGGTTTATTTTTGAACGGTTTTTCTTTTTTTAACACACATTCAAAAAAAGCTCCTCGCTGTCCATTTACTACAACCTCAAAGTTGTACTTAAGGTGTGCTACCAAGGCAACAAGCGATGACTTAACAGGTTCACAAGACGAGCTTGTCACACAGAAACACGAGCATACTACAAGCACACACATTTACTTCTGAAACGAACCGTAGGTGAGCTGCGACCACATGGCTGACAGTTACTCAATAGAAGATGCGCCGCATTCTCCTGAACTTTAGTCTTTGCTTCACATATTTTATGTAAGGTTTTTAAAAATACAGAAGCAGACAGAAAACAGGAGGGGTTTTTTTCGTTCATTTGTTTTCTCCCCCCCAGATATTCGCTACTACGGAAAAACCTGCTTCTGCACAGACCGTACATCGGCCTCTGGAGCGCTTCGCTGCCATAGTCCCGGCCCCTCGGGGTACGCACATCGCAGACCCGCCGCCGAAGGGAACCGCTCACCATTTCCGAGGGACGTAGAGGTCCACAAACTCCCCAGCGTCGTTCTGCATCTCGTTCGGCTCGCCGCTGAGGCACCGGCACCAAGGACTAATACCTACAAAGAGCAAAGCAAGGCTCACGGGCCGTCCCCGCAAGGCCTGGCTTACGCTGGGTGCTGCTAACCCCGGTCCCCTCCCGCGGGGAGCGGGCCCAGGACCCGGAACACGCCGCTCCTTCCCCCGGCAGCCCAAAAACTGAGGAAAGATCGTCCCCCGCCCCCCCGCGCCGCCGGCCGGGCCGCCCCGGCCTCTCCCTGCGGAGCAGCACCACCAGCCCGCTCCTACCTCGCGTGCGCCGCGGCGGAAGAGAAGGACCGGCGGCGGAAGCGGAAATACGCCAGGAGCGGAATGCTTCCGGCCTCGCGGCGCGACGTCCCTTCCGCGGGCGCGCAGCCGTTAAACGGTCGCCATGGGGGCACCGCCCCCCGCTCCTCCGCATCCCGCTGAGGCGGCCCCGGGAGAAGGGCACCGGCACCGTTCGGCCCGGGGGACGGGATACATCCCCCCGGAGACCACCGTTCGTTGAGGGAGGGTGAGGGCAGGGTGAAGCTGAGGGGAAGGGAGCGGAGCCCGGAGCAGGCCGCAGGAGCAGCTCCGAGGGAAAGCGAAAGATCAGTCCGAAACGAGACGTTTGGTTACAAAACGTGTACCAAAACCAGTGTTTATTTCACAGCATCTTAATTTCACAAGTTCAGGGGCGAAAAAAACCCAAACCAACCAAAAAAACCCAAACGATGGAACAGGCTACAACTCAGACTTTTAAATAATGGAGTAAGACAAAAAAGTAACAGTATCGTTTACATAAAAATGTACAGCCTCTTATCAAGAGGGTTCTCCGTCAGGGAGTCAGGCCATCAGCATCTTTACACGGTTACACAGAGCTAGAACCACCCCTCGGCGCAAAACGGCGTTCCTCATCGAAGCAAGAGGAGCTGGGCTGTGGAAAGGGCAAGCCGGCACATCCATATACTGTTTTGTATCCCACTTTCAGTTTATTAATGGATAACGTAGTAATAGTCCTTTGCCACATGGTGGCAGCTTTTAGGTGAAAAGATAAATATTCCCACACAGGACTGCAAGCTACACTTTAGAAACAGAAAAATCGACACCTATACATACACACACACACACAAATCACCATATCCTTGCAGAAGGACTGTTTCTGCACAGGTACCGCAACAGAGGTACCGATGTACAAGCTGCAGACAACGCCTCTGGACGGCATCAGCCCCAAACCCACGCTCCACTGGAGACAGGGGCGCAGCGTTCGCTCCACCACGTCACTTCTGGCTTGAGCTCAAAGGCTGTTTGGAGCACAAGAACACTGCGTGTGCCCAAGCTCACATTTACAGTAACCTTTAGACATCATTCAGCTTTCTGTAATTTAATGCTCCTTATCCCAATTTGTTGTTCTGAAAGAGAAAACAAAAGCTTGCCGGTTTATGATGTGAAACCGTAGATTCTGGGAGTGTAACGCCCACTGCAACTAGGCAAACTTCCACTGAATAGAGAATGCAAAGTGTTGCAAACCAAAGTGCGGGTTTTTTTTCCTTAGGTGGTGAGAAAAGAAAGTTAATTTTGTTACAGAAAACTCTTTATACATTAAATAAAGAAGTTCCCAGAGAAAGACATTTTCTGATTTCATTCATACTAACCAAAGTGTTTTACTCGTTCTGGAGATACCATGTGAGAAGTTTCTTTGCTCAGTTCTACCTCTGTCCCCTCCCCTAATGACTCTAGGAAGTGGTGGACCACTTCTGTTGTCTTCACCACTGTTTGCTAATTTGAAGGCTCATTATATGCTAGATGTTTAGTGCATCACTATTTCTTGCATGCAAGGACAGTTATATTCAGTAGAAAGTTTAACTAGTAGACAATTTTTTTAAACCTTTTGGAAGATAACTGGCAAGCTTATTGTCTAACTTATTAGCTACCACCTCACTATGGAGACTGGAAAGTCCTTCTGTGTTAGAGAGAAATCACAAGCATATTAAATTTTACACAAATAACTTGAAGCTACATACAGCTGAACACAGTTACAAAAGATTTGATAGTCACTGTAATTATTATATATGAAAAATACATTTTGAGCCTTAAAGAGGAAAGGGCTCCGTTAAAGTTTGCTGCAATTCTAATGAAGCCAAATTAGCTTCAGACAAAACACAGCTGAAGAGCAAACATTCAGCTTTGGTTTTGGCTACAACAACATTTAATACAAGGAACAGGAATTTACATTACTTTACATATTAGATAGCAGGTCCCTCACCTCAGTACGAGGTCTAGTATTTCATTTAGGAGTCAAACAAATTACAAATTTCTCAGTCGTAATAGCCAAGCATCAGTTTTGTTCCTTGCAAATGGACACACAGTTACTTGTATCATAATATTGCTTCAGAAAATAAACCCAAGAGCCAATATCACAGAAGGTTCCACATATAATCAAGAGTTCATTCCCAACCTGGATATTTAAAAAATAAATGAAAGACTAGCCAATGGTCAGAGAAGTTATTTAACCTCTGCGTAAGCATTAGAGCGCTGCTGGGCACCAGCCATTAAGTGGCTGTTCAGATGTGCAACAAATGCCAGTTTTATGAGGACCATCACAGTGATGAGATGCTTGGAAGAACGGAGTAAAAAAAGTAGCATTTTAAATATTGAGCATGCTTTGTTACATTGGCTTAGTTTGGCAGCAGTAGCTCTACTGACTTAAGTATTTGCTCAGAGCACATAAGACCATATATAATACAGTCTACTAAAAAGGTGCTTATTTCAGACTATGGAACACTGAAACAAATAAAATTATAAATGATACATTTAACAGCAAATTGCTCTTAGTCAAGCACTCATCTTCCACTGAAGACTGAATTAGAATGGCAATCACTTTGCTGCAGCAACCCTGTTCAACGTGGTACTTCATGACAGACTTTTCAAACAATCTTTCCTTTTTAAATAAAGTGTATACTCTTAAGGTATTAATCATTAAGTAAATTGGAACGGAGTAATTTCAATCTTGCTACTTATAGATCTATAGTATAGTAGAGAATAGATGCCCTGTGTATCATTAGTGCAGATATACTGGAATTGTTTTCCTTATATGCAAGGCCAATGCAGGTAAAGAATAAATGGCTATACAAATTCAGGATTCCCCGCTAAATAATGTAACTAACTTAAAAAGCACTGGTACCAGACCAGTCAGTTTTAGGCACATCTTTAAAAAAATAAAGTATGCATTTCATTAATGTAAAAATGTGAGAAGATTCTTAGAAACATCTGAACTTTATGGTGCACTGGAATGGAAGTGATGCTTCCTTTAGTCTCAAGGAATACAGTAAAGGCTTAAAAAAAAAAAAAAAAGAAACAATACCATAGTATTCTTCATAGGGAAGAACAGTTTTAGTAAAACCAAAAAAGATAAATAAGGAATAATAAGCAGCCGTGACAGCTGACTGGTGAATATTTGTGCTTTAGATGTCCAAAAGGAAATAAAGTCCAATAACTCTTCTCGTACCATCCCCCAGACTTGGCATACGTGTCCATAATGCACACCTTGACAGTTTAGTAACACACTGCAGACTTCAAAACTAGCTGTGGCCGTGGCAGGACGCACACAGCGGCACGGAAAGGCCAGCGGCAACTCCGGCAGCAGCGTTCAGCGACGTGATCCACCAGCACCGCTGGCTGCCAGCTGGAGCGCAGCTTCCGTTAAGACTGTTGTGTGAGCCGTCTGTAATGAGGTAAAACTTGGTTTTCAGGAAGATAGAGAGCCAGTTCCAAAGCTACGAGGACGGTGAATTCAAAACCAATGAGATCTCTTCTGTTGAATCTGAATCTCTCTTCTAGTTTCTGTGATAGTAATAACAAGAAAGAGGAGAGAGGGAGAAACAGAAGCAGTTAATCCACAAGATACCAACACACTGTCAGATTAAGTCAGCATAAAACAGGAGTCAGCGATGCATGGCCTGAGCTGTACCTACAGAATCAAAAGTGTTGCCAGGGATCAGACAAGTAAACCAGCTTATCAGCTCAGCTGTGACACCCACACAACAGTTACATATGTTTGCCTGAGAAACAGTAAGTGCAAAAATAACCTCACTGTGGGATCAGTAGGACATTGGACTCCACCAGTCAGGTAGTTTTAATGAATTAAAAAAAAAAAAATCAAGGAAGAGCCCTAATAAGACATAAAACTGACTAAAAGAGCTGGTCTTAAATGCAAGCATGCACCACTGAAAATCTTGGCTTTAATCTTTGTCTTGTTCTATGAGCTAGAGAGAAAGTTTTGACAACACCTGAAACAAGCCTTATAGTACTTACGTCTATAAGGTGTTTAACTTCATGTTTCCTGAGATCACTGCTGATCTTGGCTGCAAGCAGAACGCAAGCACCAGCACACAGTTTGCGGTTCTGTTTGTTGAGTTTGCCTTGGAGGACAAGCTTCTCAAAGTAAACATAAGCCATGGAGACAGTAACCGGCTCCAGATTGCACTCTTCACTCAGGTTCCGCATCTCTCTCTTTAAACTGGGAATAGGAAAAAAGAAAATTACAGCCTTTTACGAAATGCTCTAGAAACACTGCAGCACGGGAACTCAGAAGAGCATATGGGCAAGACTCCTGTTTGGAAAACCATGATGAGTATGATCCCAGACTGGAGAAGTCCAGCTGGCAGCAAGCTGAAGCTGATGCATGAACTGATTTAACCTGGCTGACAACATCTACTGTAGAAAAACAGTTCCTCATCTGCCCGTATACATCAGGGGCTTAGCTGTCTTATTGACACACAAGCTATTGCTGTGTGATTCCCTCCGGGCTCCCAAACTGGTTCGTGATTCATATCATAAGACTGAACCGCCCTGACCTACTACAGAATACCACATCAAAGCTGTGCAGATCACAGCAGTTGCTACAGAGAGACCCGTCTACTACACACCTCGTGGAAGCATCAGGTTTGAGAGGGAAGGCAAACTGGTTTACACACTTCCCACAACGGCTCGCCCTTCACTTCAGCGTTAAGGCAGACTTTATGGTGGATGCTACCTCTCACGGCTGCCGCCCATGCAAGAAGGTCCCTGTGCAAACACACTTCTCAAAACAGCTACAAAGAGGAGTACGCAGGACACTGGCAGAACACAGACTCTGCCTGAGCAGGCCTTCCACTTGGAGCCGAGTTACACAGAGCCCTGGTGATTCAGCAGAACCGTGTTTAAGCCGGCTATTTCAGCAGGCCCTGATTGCATTAACCGCCATGTAATACCAGTAAGATTACAGCTCTCTGAAGGCGCGGCAGCGCATCTTGCTGATGAGCGGCCAGACGCGTTTCCTGGAAGATGAGGAATTCTGTGTGGTATAGTCCTGCCTTCATGAAATGCTTTTCTTTACCGAGACTCCCCAAACCTAACACTCTTTATCCTAGAATCTTGTTAGAGTCCATGGTAATCAGTGAATGTGGTAATTGAAAGTTGAAAATGGCCAGAAGGTCCAGAAAGACAATCCAGTTAGAGTGGGTCTGCGCTACAGCCAAACAATCAAGTTACAAGTGTTTGTTTCAAGGCTAATGGTGCTTCACTGTTAATTGGCTATTAGTGTTAGTACACCAGGGTTGGTGAAACAAAACCCTTTTAGGCGGAACTATGAAAACCAACTGATACCCTTTCTCAGCATCCTAAACATTCCTGTATAGGGCTGTCATCCTACAGTCAGCTCAACTGGCAACAAGAGACTAGTGTTTAATCATATATACTATTAATAGATCTAGTATTTGCTCCGTACAAGTGGAAGATAAAAGCAGCCATGTACAGCATAGAAAATGCACTCATTATTCAATGCTTGTTTCTTACCTCCTAATTTTGCTCAGTGTCAACTTGATATGAGGAAACTTCTCTCTAAAGGTTTCATTCATATCCTTTTTAAGGTCCGAGGGTTTCACATATTCTATGACTGTAGTCTGAAACACGAGAGGAAAAATTTATCATTTCTCTTGTAAACAGTACTGACAGACAAACAAGTCTTTCAAAGACACTAATGCAAAGGAAAACCCCAGTTTTATTATTCACGATTTAACATTTCTGTGATGTCCTAAGTAATAGACCATGTTGAATCTCAACTACAAAGTCTTAAAAAACTAGTAAGAAAATGGTTACAAGCAGCAAATAACAACATGTAGATATGTGTTGGGTTGGTCCTTGACAAGCTGAGCGTACAAACCCAATTATTTGTATTTTTCCTAACCAATTCTCAAAAAGCCACAACTTTTTCTTCCCAGAGGAACTTCTTTATATGAGGATCTTCCAAGCACTCACTCTATTCAGGTACGCCAGTCACTCACCATGTAAGAGGCAAAGATGAGAACACGTTTATGTTTTCCACAGGGCCACTGAGGATCATCCAGAAGGTTTGGATCGTATTCTGCAGTTTCCCCAGCTTCACCTCCTGAGGGAACAAAGAAAACACATTGGGTCACATGATGCAGAGCTTTAAATTCCCTGTTTCCTCTTTAAAAAAGTTTTCAAACAGCAAACATTAAGAGGGTCGGCAGATCCAATAGCACAGGCAAACTGCAGCTACAGTCACATGTTTGCATTTCATAAATGCACCAGTCAAGTATTAGAATTATTAAAAAAAATAAAATCACACAAGCTCTTTCTCCAGCATGTGCTTGACGCACCATTTTAGACTTAGTGCAAACTAAGTGTTTTCTGTGCATATTTGTGGATGACAACTGCACAAGACTGAATTATTTTGCCTATACTCTAATCTAACAGACAGCAGAGTTGTCAGGTTTGCTCTTTTACACAGGAGAAGGGATTCTTGTCACAAAATCATTGGCTTATGCACTGTTACTGTGCTAGAAGGCAAGGAGGACCACCTGTATCCACGTTCACCAGATGTTTCTTGTTGAGTACCATAAAACTTCACATTTCCAAGGAAAAGCTTTGCACTCCTTGAATTGCATAAACAGAACTAGGCCAGATATACAGTGGATGTAAGGAATGCGTGTAAGTCTCAGTCCTAAGGCTCATCACTTATACTTCATTAACAAGCCTTCGTTACTAGGCTGCGCTAAAACCAGTCTCTTTCCAGCTGCAGCACATCCTTCTTAATAATGCACTTTACCACTTGCAATTGTTTCAGACAAATTCCTTTTACACTTTCCTGCTGTGTGCACAAGTGGTGACAAAGCTGGCAGCTGTTCTTACCAATGTCTGTTCCCGCTGGTATTGTTTTTGCTGCCACAGGTTTGTATCTTGATCCAGGAAGACTCCGTGAAGCACTAGCTCGACATGAGGGAACAGCACTATGGCTGTCAGCTTTGCGAACAACTAGGGCATTGGTCGGATACAAGAATTTTGCATAGGACACAACCTTAAAGAAAAGAAAGGTGTAGCAGTTATAGGGGAAAAATTTATTGAAAAGCTAATTTCCAGACATCTAGGATTTTCCAACTCGGAGTCCCCTAGCATTTGTATTTGGGAGTGGGGACCCTGAAACTGTGGGACAGAAAGAGAAGGGAAAAGTTGGATGAGGAATGCCTTGCTTCCATGACTTCAGTATGGAAGTCCTGTGGAAGATTTGGTGGGATGGCAAACAAAAGGGGAGAATCACATCAGTAAAATTCCGGCAGTATATAAATTTAACTGAAGAGGTATAAATTTCACCCATATTCCTATCAAAACATCACTCATGTTGCCCGAGATACCAGAGTCAAATCAATTCTCCAGAAATAGAGGCAGAAGTGATCATGGCCTTCAACAGCCTCCTCAGAAGAAGCTTCGCCACAAGCCAAACGTTTCAAGCTTTAAGGATCAAAACAAACTTCCACTGCTTTGAATAGTTACAGCTTTCACTTCATGGATAGCAATGCACTGCACAAAATAAGTGATTTGCCCCAGCATGAAACGGTCCTGGGGTAAAAGCAGCCCTCTTACCCACCTGCTGTCCCCCACTCCAGTCAGTGCTTTGGTCATTGGTGTTAGAGATCAAGAGGGGTGGGGGGGAAAGAAAGAAAAAAAAAAAATCCTTACCTTGCCATCAGCACCCAGCTCTACTCCTTCCAGTCCAAGCACCATCTCAGTGGAGACTGAAACTCCCCCAGAAGGATGTCGTTGCTTCTGTCCTTCCATCTTTAGATCACTAAATATAGATAAGAAAATGCACTATTGGAAAACGGAGCACAAGCCCAGCCTCCTCTATGGCAAACACCAGGTCCACCCACTAGCTACGGCCAACACCACCAGGTCAGAGTTCTGTGTGAGGACAGTGCAATCCCTCAATCCCATCTGCAAGAAAGCATTAATTTTTAATTACTCTTTGAAACAGAGGTGTTCATTAACTGAAGAATCAGATTTCATATAATTTTGACTCAAATCTGTAACAATATACCTAGCAAATGTAAACTTTTTTTTAATATGGTCTTTCTGCATAAGACCATACCATTTGTAAACACACTAATGCTCAAACACTTAACAGCAAACATGATTTATATTACTAGTTTTCCAGGATTAGAAACTTGCCTTTCAATTGCAATTTTCCAACCACTGTGCACACAGGCCCAAATTAAGAATTAAGGCTGCTAGCAGAACTCTGCTTCAGCGATGGCAGCATGCAGCTTTGTCACCTATATTCCAATGCAAAAAAGCAGCTTTCAGTTGAAGAACTGTATGGCCAGCTTACAAGCAGAACGACACAGTGCTGTAAAATAGCTCCAGTGACCTTGCTGCTGTTCTATTAAGTGAGAGAATATTTTCCCATCAACTATTTTTATGGCAAGTGTATTTGCATACAATGCAGTTCCCACCACTGAACATCCGTTTCCTTCGTCCATAAGTTATGTACAGGACAGAAGTGACAACACAATTGTTTTGCCAAAAGTGGATTAGAATAAAATTGTATTTTCTATGGTATACTTGTAAAATCACAGACCTTCACAGAATCAACTTAAGACTTCACAAGGGACTGAGCAAAGCTACAGGGAAATCCAGTTAGCAGGTTTTGATTCTTGTAAGTGATCATATTGACCGTTCTATACAAAAATTGCAGTACGAACACTAAAAGCAGTTTCAATCAGTCTAAACTGTTTCTGTTTTCCTTAAGACTGCGAATACTGACATTCACGGCTTAGAGCATCTGAAACTTATTTAGATGTAGCTTCACTATAAAACCATGACTGTTTTCAGCCCAGGCTGTGGCATCCTTCCCTGACGCTCTGTATGGTTTTTGCAGACACAATTGTTCGTTGCACTAAAGGCATTTGATTTCTGGCCACTTTAGGAATACAGGAAATCGTACACAGCAACGAGCTGCATCACCTGTTCAAACTTGGTTTCAGGGATTTCACAGGACTCGAGTGCTTTAAAATGTGAATAGACACCTGAAGAGAAGTCTACCTTTCCCACTGTTTTTCTCTTGGAGTTTGAATGAACACTTTGACACTGTGGCAATATCTGATTTTACTGCTCTGATAGCAAGCTCTTGTCCTCACACATAAATGGTAAGTTAAATAAGTTCACCTGCATACCTACACCAACCACGCTCATTTAAAAAGATCTTTTGCAAACAACAGACCAGACATTTCACAAAGCAGTTAAAGATGACTCACCTGATCCGTAAACTCTCCCCGTAAGGTAGGATAGAAAAAGCCACACACAGTGTTCGTTTAGCACAGATTAACACTATCCTGTAAGCAGATGGGAAAAGATGAGGATATGAATTAAGACTCCAAAGTTACAAAGCAGCTTTTTATGGGACATGAACACAAGACTCCTCTAATATTGCTCTAAAAGTCACATAGATACTGCTATGGATTTTACGTTTTCAGAAAACAGCACAAAAGCAGAAGTTTCATTCTGACCTTGTAGGTCCCTAGAGCCAAGCTCTGTATCAAAACCCAGTGTTCAGTAACTGCCATCACCCCAGGAGCTCCTCAAAGGAGATCCTAGTCTTTAAATACATATCTATATTTATGTATTTTTTACATAAACCTTGTGAACATGTAGATAATATTTTACATTTAGATGAAGTCTCACACCTCTATTAATAATAAATACGAATGCAGCCTTGCCTTTCTCCTCTGCCCAGCAACTATGAGCCAAGAATTTGGCTAAACCAAGCCATTCTCCTTAAATCCTCCTCAGCTCTAAGCAGTCTGTGTGCTACAGATAAGGAGGGTGTTAGAAGAGAATGACTTAACCTCCTCAAAGCAGGATGGCAGAACCATCAGAATATTGCTGCAGATGCAGCAGATATGAGCACCTACTGCCTTCGATAGATGTATAAAACTAACAAGAGCCCAAGGACATCACTTCGTTCCCACTGATACTAAATGGCAAATCGCATTGAACTAGAGTCTACGGCTGAGCACATCCTACCCGAGTACAGGAGGCACCTCCACCTCCAAAAGTTACCTGCTGTTCTTGGTGTCATACTGCCTCATGTTCTTGATGAAGTGCATCTTCTTCAAACTTTTGTGTCTTGGAGACCCAGATATATGCTTGGTTCTGCAATTATAAAAAAAAAACAACCACCCAAAACCTGTTAAGTGCTCTGAAAAAAAAAAAGTCATGCCAGTTGTATGATCAGATGGCAGCACTAGCATGCAGGACCTCAGATATTGGCGTGGAAGAGGGTGGTGGGAGGAGAGGACTGCATGCAACGAGTTGAGATTAATGCTGCTTTTGAAAAAAGTACCTTCGTACACTGGCATATTCCACTATGTCTTCTAAAAAGTCTAGAGAGCAGCGCTGGGAGATAAAACGCCTTCTGTAAAATGTACAACACCACGAAGAGTGAACAATATTAGTTCATGGCCTCCGAGTTTATGAACTGCAACAGATCTATGAGCTCTTAGGACAAATGGCAGGGGTTTTTTGATTTTTTTTTTTTTTGATGGAAGAGTGCTTAACTAAGAGTTTGAAGTTCCTAAAAAGGCCAAGAACTTGTCTCCCCTCTAGGACCCTTGAAATACATATTTATACCAACTTCATTAACAAGAGCATTCACTATCATCAACACATAAGAACACCTACCTATAAGTTAAACTCCTAAAAAGCTTCCAAATACTCATTTAAAATCTTACAAGAAAGTCACAAAAAGCCACCCCCTCACCAAGGCGAGGGAATAAGTCATTTTATATTAATCTATAGACAGGTACAGGTATATCTGTATGATGACTGAACATCTGTGTGCACTCTCAATTCAGAACACAGTTGTCTCCAGCTGCAGGAGTCAGCAGGCTGAGAGTCTATGATGGCAGCTCAATAAAATTGACAGATGTCTCCAGAAAACAATAGAGAGTTATTAGAGGAAGCAAAGTGTATTTGGTACCCATCTGAAATCCCAGAATGGAATGCATAAGGAGAATAATAGTAGGAATCATGTGCGTTAGTGTAACAGTAATAGGATATTACACTTCAGGAAAAAAAAAAAAAAAGACTTTGCCAAAGTAAGATACATTACTATTGTCAAAGTCAAGTCATTCTTTATTGGTAGAGATTTACAAATGAATTGTGAAACTATGACTGCAATTTCCATAGGAACAATGCATTCTGCCACCGGCAAAATGCTGACACTACAACTATCAGATTCCTTATTTTCTGCTTTTGTTTAAGCTTACATTGTGCTACATTTTTAGCACAAGCCACACACATTCAAGGTTTTCTTCCGAAGTGACGTGGCAACTCAATGGACAATACTGCCATGGAAGTCAACGCAGAAGCAGCATACGAGACAAGAGTTGCAGGACTCTGGTTTGACAAGATCTACTTTTGGAAAAAATTCAAACTTTAAACTGCATCAGACCTCTGGCACCCATGAGCCACCAAACCACTCAGACCAAGGCCAGGCTCTCATGCCTGGAATTTAACATCCAACACCAAAGCAAGAGCACAGCACCTTGGGTGGGTGCAAGGGGCAGGGCGGGGGAGACGTCAAGAAAAATGGCATTTATTAATCGTTAACAGCTACGGAAGAGTTTTTACACAGCAAAGCCAATTGTAGCTTCTGCTGATTCAAGTTAAAGATCAAAAAAAGCTACTTGGGATTAAGTCTGGTCTTGAAGCCCAGCACTTTCAAGGTTTTGAAACAGCTGGTCAATCTGCTAACCCTAGTGACTTTACCTTCCCTCCTCTCCAGCCTGAGCTGGGTAAGAAACCGAACCACACTATTTTGTTGCTACAGAAGAGGTACACCGGAGTTCTGGACACCAACAAAATCCGCCTGCTTTTTCTTAAGCATGGTGTCTAGAAGTGCAAATTGCCTGAGCGACTACACAGGTGCTCTCACCTCTTTTCCTCCCCTTCTTGCAAATTATTTCTTCTCTTCTGAGCTACTTGGAGCTATTGCCAGAGCTGCCTGCCAAACCCAGTGCCACTGAGACGTGGCCTCTACGCGGCACATCGCTGTTACAGGCAGCGTCACCGAGGCACAAGACTTGCTATAAAATTAGATTTTCACAACAAGCAGATTATTAGCAACAGTACCATTTGCCCCTCTTGCTTCAAGCTAGACCACAAACACTAAATACAGCACTTCAGAAAAGATTGGTGTTCTGGTATTCTTCCTTATACGTTGCCATAAATGTCACTTCAACCCGAGTATTCCTGAAACCAGATTAGTTCCTCATTCCTCACCACAAGTTCAGGAGAAACAATTTATCATTTTCTCTGTGTCTTCAAGTACATAAAGAGAACGAATGCCAAAGTCTGCTTACAGTCTCCTTAATGAAATATAATTAGTGCCCTTTTCCAGTGAATTTGTAATAATTTATATTCCCATATAAAACTTTACTTTTTCCCCAAAAGGAGATTGTCTCCAGGTTCTCAGCAGCGCTGTTCAGGCATTCTTAAAAGAAAAAAAAGACCACAACTCAAACAGGTGGGAGGATGAAAAATTAGCGTCCCTTTCTGTAAACACAAGAGAGGTAAATCCTCCCACATGACTAACACCTTCAGTACTGCTAGAGACTGTCTCCTACAAATCACCAGCTATTAAGGGTGCTACTGAAGAACACTCCTGGCACAGCTTCACCACCCTTCACCAGCACTTCAGTTTAAAAAAAAAAAAATAATTTTTTTTTTTTTTCTTTTCAGTGATAACTGCACAGGAAAGTTTAATGCTTTCACATACACACAGTCCTCCAGTCTACTTTGGCATCTAACCTCCAATAAAAAAAAAATGCTTCATGAAACGTCAAGGCCAATCTCAAGCCTCCTGGCACGAACGGAGTTGGTAACATCCACCGCCTCCCTCCCCTGCCGGGGCAGACCTGGCTGGATGCAGACAGAAAGACGCCATGTGTGGTGAGCAAAGGGAAAACACGGCTAACGCCAACGACAATAGGCACCGGTACAAAAAAAAAAAAAAAAAAAATCGTGTAGTTCTGTAAAAGGATGCTGGTGCACGTAACTGGCCGGACTGGGAGAGCCACGGCTAGACCCTCACTAGTAACTCCCCAGTGCCGTAGGTGGAACTGCTCTCAGGGTCGACGAAGGTCGATGGCGGAGACCCACCTGGAGCATTACACCTTCTGAACACTGTCCTGTTTTCTCACTAACAGGGGCAGAAGCGACAAACACCTGAACCTGCTGCGCTGTAAGAGCATATCTGGAAGCGAAAACTGCCGCAGCGAAGGGAGGATCCCGCCCCTTGACTCAAAACCACAGTGACTCATCCCCACGCTGCCAACAGGAAACGTCATTTTTAGCTTCGCTTGTAAATAGTGTTCTCTGTCCTCAAGCGAAGCTGTCACTTTGGAGGAATCCCAGATGCTAAGCAAGACACCCTCCCTCAAATCTCAAAACAAGGTTTACATAAAGAGGTCTCTCTAATCCAGTTAAGAGTACCCGAAACAGTTTGTACGCTCAAGCCAACGTTTTACAGCAACACAGCTCCCTCGCTGCAATCCAAGAGGGACTTGCTAGATTCCTTAGTTCCACTCATGCACAGAACTTCTTTATTAGGTAGTGCGGTACTTGGAGTATGCTGCAAAATTTAACACTTTGAGTAGTCTGCACTTATTGTTATATAAATACACACACATATCTATATATATATATTCTTTAGTTTGAGTGCTCTTCTCATGCACCCAATCCACACTTCAACAATAGGCAGTACAGGATCACTTCAGCAGCTGGTAGCTTTGATGGAAAAACATCGAGACACATATCCTGTGCTAAGCAGCTTCACCTGCGATAACACTTCTTGCTTGTGCTCTGATCCACTGGAATTCAAAGGATTTTAAGTAGTTTACACCAAGCATTTGTTGCCAAATGCAACTTAAATACTAAAACAAGAGTACTAAAATCTATATACACACTGTAAGTTACCTTACACACACCCTTACCAATAGGCTACCTAACAATTAGAAATTGAAGTACCCAATCTTAAAGTGTTAACGAATTCTGTGGAGCAGGCTGTAATTTCAACATTATCCTAAAGAAAGTTCAAACACGCCCGTTAGCCAATACCAGCTATTTCCTTGACAAACTACAGAGGGTTTGCTTGCTCGTACATCCTTGGCCAGGAGCTCACCTCTGGGCGCTTCCCCCCACTAATTTAGGAGCCAATAAAGCACGACCCTCCCAAAACTTTAACATTAAAAATAGCATCTGTGTTCACACAGCCAGCACCTCCGAGGGGACCCACCAAGAGAGAAAACACACAGAGCACATGCTCAGAGATAAGGGGCTATCACGCAGAGGAATTCTGGATTACGCCTTAGCTTATCTCCATGTGCACACACGGATACACACACAATCCAACACCGCTGCCGAATCCCTGATGATCTAAGCCTACGCTTAAAAAAAAAAACCAAACAAACCAAAACAAACCAACCACAAAACCCCTTGTGTTCAGCTAAAAACCCATCAAATTAAGCTCAGAGTTGCATTTTGACTCCCATCCTGGGAAGTAATAGCCAGCCCACACATTTATCCTTTCTGATGGAGTTCCCACTGAGGAAACCCAACTCCTGAGCGCTCCCAGCTTCAGAACTGTCCTCTTCTCGTCCTGCCCATGCCCCACCACGTGCTGGCAGAGAAATTCTCTGCAGAGGGCAAACAACAACGCACAAAGTGACAGGCAGGATCCCCAGCCCCGAGGCCGATACAGCTCTTAAGTGTTCCCAGCGGAACAGGACACAGCTAAGAGCAACCTATGTATAGCACCGGTAATCCCTACATGTCCTGTCTTACGAACTGAAAGTAAAAAGCTGGTTAAGTCACAGCTCCAGATTAAAGAACAGTGACCTTTCCAATGGCTTGCCAAGAGTATTTTCCCCCTTCCCACCCACGGGCTGGGCTACCTGCAGACACCCAAGAGGACAAGGGTGACGTTTCAGGATGTCGCTGTAGTTGGAAGCGTCCAAGTTGACCATCCTTTAGCAGATATGATAGTTGAATGCAAAAGAGGAACTAACCCTGCGCTATCAGACATAGCTTCGGGCGCATGCAAACCTCCTCCACGCCTGCTCTGGGCCACTGCGTCCTCTCAGGGACAGTGGGGAAGCCCTTTGGGCACCCATGTCCCTGCTCAGCACCCCCAGGCTCCGCTTCCAGGCTTGGAGACAAACAGCCCTCACAAATCTCATTTTAACCCCTAATATTGGGCCTTACAGCGGCCAAAGGTCTTACCTAAGCCCCTGCGTGCAGCTGCCGTTTGGCGATTTTGAAGCTTCTCTCTGTTTTGCCCTTCTGGTTCCTGCATTTCTGCCACAGCAGGTGAACGGACCGGCTGGTCTCGCTCCTCCCTGAAGGGCCGAATCAGAAGTTTCTACGATCTTACCGAGATTCTCCTCCCGTCCCAATTAACCCCCACCTCTCGCGAGGAGAGGTTTGCACTCCGAGCCAACCGCACAGCCAGGGTTCAACCAGCATTCAGCTATTTTCACCCACGCAGCACCTGGAATCCATCTTCTGCCGTGACTTCTTATCCTCACCACTTCCTAGGATCACCAAGCCCTGCGACACGAGCATTCAAAGATGCTGCAAAAGCCAGTAACACGACTTGAGATTTCCTCCAGCCAAAGGGACTGGCAGGGCGGATTTGTTTCGGATGGAGTCACGTCCATCGCCCTTTTGCTGTGGAAGGATGCCCTGCTGCATGCACCCACCCTCCAGGCACTGGGCTAAAATTAGCAGCAAGGCTTGTACCCTCTGTTGCTCTTTAGCAATATGTACTGCTAATAGATGGGTGGAATGGGGGAGGTCAAGGATTTTTAATTACTGCATAAAATTAGGGCTAATAGAATGTGGTTTCCTATTTCTCACTTGAAAGAGTTTTATTTCAATATGGATATCTCTTTGTAAGGTCCTTTACAGGCCTCAGTATAATCACAGCTGTCAAGGGACTGAGTTACATTAATAACAAGGACAAAAATCATTTATTGGTTTTTGGAAGCACTAGCTTAGTAACAACAGTCAAAGGCAATTTGCACAAGAAATCCAGATCCCAAATCCAGTTTACAATAGGAAGACATACCTGTCAGATTTGTTTTGCCAGGACATATTTTAAAGATTAAGCTGTGTCGTTTTCCTTCCTTACAGGCAAGCCAACAACCAGGTATGAACTGTGCTTCAGTTTAACTAGGTAAAATACTGGCATCAAGGGATTAAGAAAACCAGTTCCAGTTTTTAAGCTGACTTCTTCACAACTGCCATTACTTATTGCAGCCCAGGCAACACTTACTGTTTTCAGGCTTTTATCTTGGAGCGTACAAGTGTGAACATCCCTATTCTCATATCAGTTCCCCATGCCTTACCACACTCAGCGCTCAAATTAATGAGTTTTCTGCTCAAAAGCAGATTGAGTACAGCTCACCAGCAGCAACAAGTTCTCAGTAATTAAAGCCAAAAGAAGTCAGAGACCACATTTATGTTGAATCACCACCAGAACCACATAGTCTTCATTTTAAAGAGTAAACCCAAATTAGCCACATGAGCATGGGAAGTACCTCTGCTTCAGAGCAGGTCCCTCTGTGAGACCTCGGGATGACGGAGGAGGCTCGATTCCTTCACCTTTGTGCTCTTATTCAAGGTTTGTTTGCAAAACTGAAGGGGCCCCAGGGGCTTTCCTGCTGGTCCCAAACAGCCAGGAGAAAATCCTGCACTCAAACACCAGTAAAGCCACATGCAGGGAAAAGAACGTGTCACGCAGCCTACAGGACAGGCGAGAAGGAACAGAAATGAAGTATAATTTGAATGAAAGTGGAGGCAGAGTGGGAAGCTCTAAGCCTGGAGAGTTTCAAATACTAACAAGGAAGGAAATCAGATACTCTTCACAGCGGCTGCTACTTCACTGCTGATTCACAACCACATACGGTTAAGACCTAATGCTACTGGGAAACGAGCTTTGTATTCATTGTGTTTCATAAATCACATTGTTTTGATGCTAAGAGTGTTTAGACAATCCAAGGATAAAATAATGCCTTCCAGTAAGTATGAAAGCCATCTGTTGCAACAGAGCCACCAAACCAGATGGTTGCTGTGCCCAGAGCCCACTTCTAAAGCCTACTCCTAAAATCCCTGCCGCTTCTTACAAAGTGAACTAGGTGTGCTGGCCAGGACACAGTCAGTAACTGTATTTCTCCAAGTTTCTACCAGTTTTTGGAGGTATTCCTAGCTCATCAACCTGCTTCCCTCTGTGCTTTGTGCTCTGCTCACTAAGCACTGAACTGCTGACCAAAACAGGCCAGTGAAATGCAAAGTGTGTCCTTGATAACAGTGGGCATTATGCTAGAAATATTCATGCACTTTCCCAAGAGTGCATGCTGTCATTTCATCATGTGCCTTGCTAAAATAAAAGCCTTCAGCACAATAAAACTCCCAAGTTAAAAGACAAAAAAAAAGAAAAAAAAAAGAGAGAGAAGCTTTTAACTGGCAAGAAGAAAATTCAAAATAAGCAACTGGAGGAAACCCAGTTGAAGAAAGTTTAGAGAGGTCTCCCAGTGTTTTTTATGGGCACTTGGTTCTTTCCACCCCAACATCAGTCATCCTCTCCAACCCACAGTCAAGAGGTTGTAGCCTCACCAGGGCAAAATTTTATGCTTAAATTGTAGTGACCACTACAGAGCAAATGCAAATCCATCTGTGTTGTCGATCAAGCTGCTCTGATCAGTAGCAGCTCAGCCTGTCCCATGGCTGGCTAGCAAATGAAATGGCTACCCAGGTCCGAGGCTGGTCTGCAGGCTACGGCGAGCTCGGGTACCACGACGCTGAGCGAGAGCTGGCACAAGAGGAACGCTGCCCGGGGAAGGTGGCTGCACAGAGTCTGGGTGTTCCGAGCTCACAATTATATATACAACAGCTCTAAACCAAACGTTAGGAGTTTAAAGCTCTGCATTTGAAGAGCTAGCATCACAGAGTGGCTTTAGCTGAGCACCCTCCATCTGCAGTCACCTGCTTTATCAACAATACCTCATGCTCATTAAAGAATCCAAATTTCATTATGCTTGTGTGCACGTCAGATGCGCATTTTTAAACTCAAACTACAGAGCCAGAAGACTTCAGAACAATCTTCAAAAGAAGGCTCAAAAGCATCTTCAGGCTCGCTCAGCCTGACAGCCTCACAGCTTTAACTGGTTGACAGATGGAAAAAGGAGGAACACATGACAGCTGAAGTTAAGTCTTCAAGACTTAATATAACTAAAACACATACTGCAGGAAATAATAAGAAAAAAAAAAAAAGAGAAGAGACTTTTGCAAGAGTCATTCCTCCTCTCTCCACCTTTTTTCCCCCCTTCTAAATCAAACAAACCACACCCAAACCCAGAGCAGAAGAGTTCACCTGTAGCTCAGAACTACTTACGGCTGCAAGCAGAGATCTTTCCCTCCCTCCCTGCCTCATCCCACAGGAGCTTGCAAAAAAAAAAAAAAAAAAAAAAAAAAATCACCACCACTAACTCTTCTGAACTGGCTCAGTCATGGTGCCAAGAGCACACAACAGCCCCAAAGAAGCTTCACCTACAGGTAAATGAGATAGCTGTCCGGTCAGTTGGCAAAGCAGATGCAAGATCAGGCAGCCCATGTCTCTGCAATTATCAAGAAGGACTTTGGGGCTCAGCAAAGTTACGGTAAGGAGTCCCGACAAGCCAAACGTGTCCTCCTCACCAGCCGTAACACTCCTACAGGACTTGCTTACTGGGTGCCTGAAACAGGGCCCCACCAACGCCTCCCCAAAGTTAAGCTATTCAGCTGTTTACATTTCATTTGGTAGCATTTTCCCTCTCAGCTGACGACTCATTGACTTGAAGAAGCGAGACAACACCATTCTGACCACCCTCATCATCTCCCGCAGAGGGGAACCGTGAGCCAGCAGCGAGGGAAAAGGAAAGGTGGAAACGCGCTTCCAGAGCATCCCGAAACTCGCTGCTGGGGCTCCTGCACGATTGCTTGGAAAAAGCTGGTGAAATCAACTGCAAGTACAGTTCATTCCGTACAGACTCCGTCTGGCTGGAGATCAAAGTTACTTTAACAGCCTCTGGACTCTTTTAAATGAAGAGGTCAAACAACCTTGGTGTTAGCAGCGTCCAGGACTGTTTGACCCAGACCCATTCGCAGAGGTATGCGGGACACAAGGATGTGGATTTTCTGATCTCCAAGCTTCCTGCTAGGCATACAACTTACTACTTCTGATTAATATTATCTGACATCCCCAGCCAGGTATAAGTACTACAGGCACCTATAAATTATAAACATTTAATATTGGACACATGCAATTCACCTGCAGTTGCAAGTGTGAAAGAAAGCTGTCGAAGCAAACTGTGCTTGCCGAGGAGGAGACTGCAGCCTTAATGTTTCAGCTGACTTTTAAATTAAGTTCAGGTTTAGAATATGTTCATTTTCAGCCCTGAGCAGCACATTCCAGTCTACTGTTCATGCCTGAAAGGTCAAAGCTTGCCGGCTCTGACAAGATCTTGCTGCTTCCTGAGAAGTATCATGTGGGCTCAGGTTATTCCAAATAAGGCTAGAAACTAAAACTAAGACTTTTAAACATTGCATTTCATCCATCTCAACAAAATCTGTTTATTAGCAGAGGGTTGGGTTTTTAAAAAATATTTATATTTCTTGAAGACAGCCACTAAGCTGACGGGAGGACAAAACAACACATTAACCATCATAAGCATAAAAAGCCTGACCAAGCATTTCCACCATTCCACCCAACTAATTTGATCACACCTATGTCAGCAATCCAGCATCCAATTAACACTTAAAAGCAGAGTTGGTCCAAAGTGCTACTGTTATCAACTATTGTTTAAACTCCCATCCTTAAAATGACCTAAATTAGCTCAGTCATTTCTGATTCATCAGCAACCACGAGCATTCAGTTCAGCTCCCTGACCACTGCACACCAAGGACATTAAAGCATCAGTTGCAAATAACATAGTCTCTGTGTTTATTCTTAGGCCCAGCAAAATGCGGCAAATACTATGGCAAAACCAGCCGCTTTACATTGCGCTATACTGAAACCTCAGAAGCAGAACAAGCATTGACATACAGGCCTGTTCCCGCTCTTCGTGCTTTCATAACCTGGCTATTTTCAGGGCAGAAACTCCGCTATCTGCATTTCCCCAGAAAGCCCTGCCAGTTTCAGACCCAGCTGCAGAAATTCATTAAAAATCTGTGAATGGCGATTTGTTCACTGTTTGCTGCCTCCCTCCACTGCTTTTTGTGAGGCTTGCTCTTTGAAAGAACAAAAGAACAGAGCAAGATGGAAAAGGAGAAGGGACAAGGGTTGGCAAGCAGATTAAGCAAGCAAGCTGGCATAACACAGCACTGTAATTTAAGATCCTGTAAACAGAAGATTCCTTAGGAAAACGAAAGTGGAAGGTTAAAGTCATTAAGTTTATAATGCTCAGCCAGCAGCACAATGAAACCAAGCATCCAGATTGAATGGTGCCTCCAAGGGAGTGTGCACCGCTGAAGTTTCCTTCCTAAAGGACCTGCCGGCTGCTGAGCAGCTCCGAGAAACTCCACATTACATCAGCTGAGCAGATCACCGATTCCTTGGGCTGTACTAAAGATCCTGCCTGTTGTTAATAACTAACCACCGACTCTAGCAGAGGTGCTGTCACAACCTGCCCTGAGCTACGCTGGCCGGTCTCATCAGCTTCTTGCAACTTCACAATCAACTCAAGATCAAGTTTTGTAATAAAACTCTGCCCAATGAAACCCCCGGTTCTAGACAGAGTGATCTCCACCGATCGGGGCAAGCCCCAGCACGATGAAATCCCCAGGGCATGGCACAGCACCGCAGCGACACCGGTCACCGAACACGGACGGAGCGAACCTGGAGACCCTTCAGCCCGCGCTCCTGGTGCATTCAAGGGAGGCTCCACCGAGGGCAAGTCAAAGCAGCTCTTGCCAGTGACTAAAAAAGGACTCCGAGGAGAACAGCTGCCTTAAGCGGGCACCGAAGATTAGATGTCCAGAGTCCCAGCGCAGATTCCACCTCCCCCTTCCCTCCGATGACTTCGCATGCCTGTATATTTGCACAATGCATGCAGTTAACCTACCTAGAGTAGCAACATTACTGTATGGCAAAATGTTATCCAGATTCCTGAGTCCCAGTAAAAGGAAACCCATTTTGCGATTGTTTGTTGATTTCTGAATCTTATTTTGCAAACAGCACGCCACACACAGAAGGGGAAGCAGCATAACCACCACCGTCCTGCAGGAAAGAAAGCCCCCAAATCACTCCTCATGTATCTGCAACAAGAGGAGATGCTGCTGTTCTGCAGGGATGAAGGGCTGCTTTGTCATAGAGCAAACCATGGAACCATCCAGCAAAAAAATAAAGTGCTCCAAGTTCCTCACCCTGCAAGTCGAAGGTGAAATTGTCATTACAGAGGGATGGTCCATCTCACCCGCTCCTGTGCCCAGCGTGACTGGGAGGAGATACGTTGGGTCCAACACACCTCCACAGGCAGCTCAAAACTGTCCTTTTGTCAGAAGATGTGTGTATCGCCAGGTAAAGGTGTGGATCTTCTGCCTGAGAGTTTCAGCGGATGTTCTCCACTCACCCTTTTCTTCTTTGAAGAAAAAAAGTAGATGAACTCTCACTCCAAATCACCCTCGTAAGTAGTATACAAAATGATTAACGCAATACAATATACCCTTTCAGCCGTCTCTTCCAAGTTGAGAAATCATGGCCTGTTTTGTCATTACTCAGACAGAAGCCCTTTCATTGCCTCGATTACCTCCTCGCACTTCTCTCTACTTTTTATTTCTGATTTATCATTCTTTTCAGTTGGATTGATTAGAATTACTATAGCGGAACATAACATCTAAAATCAGATGCCAAGGAAAGAGGCAGGAAGGACATCAAATGAGAAGAGCCTAGGAACATTTTCTTTGCGTCCTATTGACTTGGCATGGGAAGGGGAAGGATTGCATCATTTACACAAACTCCATCAGTCCAGAACTCAGTACACACAGGCCCAAAGAGCATCACACCCGCAGAGGTAACTGTGCTTGTAAAGCTCTTGATGCAAAACTTGCCCTCGAGAGCTTTACCTGCAATATTAAAGCAATGAAATTAAATTGTACAGCACGGCTGTATGTGGCTATTGTGGACCAGGAGTGTTAGGAAGGAGCTGTGCCACAGCAACACCCTCACTTCAGGCTTTCCTACTCCACAAGCGGTTTACAACGGCGTGATCCGTGCATACGGGGCACCCAGCCAGCAGGCTCAGCTTCAATTTCTCCAAAAAATAAGGAAAGAAAGTTCTCTTCCATTACGTGTAGAAAAGCAACGGCTGGTAAATGACAGTCCAAGAAGGAAAAAACCCAGGAGGGATGACACACCTGAGGACCCCCCCCACCTTACTGACAAACAGCTACTTCTCTTTAAATTCACCTGAGCCTCCAAGCAGCCGTTTCCTGGGGATACACAGGACACCTCCACTGCAAATGTACCCTGAAAGGGAACACCCATCAACTGCATTAGCAAAGCTCCCCAGCTTTAAAGCACAGACAACATCTCTATTTCAGCTCACTAACAAAGCTCTGGAAGCCACTATAAAGACCACAGAGACTTAAAGCCTTTGATACTGCTTTGCCTATCTGCAGGCTCAGAGGGCCAGCTCGCTTTACAAAGCTGTTTATGCAAGAAACGGCCTGAAAAGAGTTCCTTCAGAGCTCAAATCCCCAAGATCTGAGCAAGAGCCCGCCTTCCAGTTGATTAGAAAACCAACACTTCCAGGCTGATAGAAGTCCCTTGGAAACACAGCGGTAATTCTGCACTGAAGGCCGGAACATCCTCCCCTGAGGCTGACTCCCGAGTTCCCAGCGTACGAGCATTTATTAATATACAGAGTTACTGCATAGACAAGCAGCAGAGATCAGAAGGCACTACATCAGCAGTGCGGCCGTCACACGGAGCAAGAGTCCTACCTAGCAAGGACTTTGTCGGCTTCATCTGGAAAGAGAAAAATAAAAAAAAAAAAAAACCAAACAAAACCAAAAAAACCTCCCCGGTGCCTGCCGGCTTACTCACCCAGGAGGATCAGCGTGCAGAAGTAGAGGATGCCCCTCATCCTACCGCTCGGCACGGCTCGGATCGCCCCGACTCGGCTCGGTACGGCTTGGCACGGCTCGGTACGGCTCGGTACGGCTCGGTACGGCTTGGCACGGCTCGGTACGGCTCGGTAGGGCCCGGGCAAGGCGGTGCCGGAGGATGCGCGGAGGTTTGGGCAGGGCGGGAGGCGTCCCCGCCGCCCCGGGCCGACCCCGCCGCCGGCTCAGCCCCGCTCCGGTCCCTCCCGCCGGCTCATGCCCGCAAACGGGCCGGGCAGAGCGGGCTCCCGCCGGCCGTTCTTCGCCGCATCCCTCCGAGGGAGGTGGAAGGCGCTTCTTTGCTTTATT
>JAVJGG010000009.1:29067730-29078689 GCA_035590195.1 Aviceda cuculoides
CCCTTCCTCCCTCAGTCCTCCCTTGCCACAAGCCCACCGTGTCCCCACCCAACCGCCCACCACGTCCCCACGCAAACACCCACCCTGCCCCTTGGTATGATTTTTTCAAAACTTGTCCTCACCCCACCTCCCCACCCAAAGCCCCAGTGACTCTGGCGGTCACCCGTTCCCAAGGTCTCCTGGCCTTCCCGCAGGCAGGGAGGACACGTCTGCTAAAACCATCGGCAGGCGACTGGGCGCATTGGACCGCTCCCACAAAAGCAGATGAAGGCAGTTGCTCCTCTTGCTCCAGCATGGGACCTGCCCCTCCGGCTTGCGGGACTGGGGTGGACCCCAACCTGCCGGCCCCGAGGGTGCAGATCCCCGTGCATGGCATGGATACCCACACACGGCCCTGAGACTCACCGGCAGCCCCCGAAACCCGTGCCGAGGGACGAATCCCCACGCCTCCCGGCCCCTGAAGCAAAGCTGAGGCAGCGCTGATCGTGGGCCGTATATGGGCAAGGCGGACCCAGATCTGGGAGAGCACAAACTTAGTATTTATCTCCACAAAGTGACTCAAGGCATTTCTGCGCAGCACGCCGCTTCCCAGACTGGTGTGTTTATATTGCACAGAATAAACACACCCCTTAGGCGCCTGAACCGATGTCTGCCACATCCCGGGATGATGCTCGGACCGCTTGCCAAGTAAGGAAGCTCTGCGCTTTCCGCCACCCTTGGAGGACATTGATGCGCACCGACGACGTCCATGCGATTGGCCTGGCAGAGGAGGTTTGGGAGCTTTGCTGGGCGTGCGGAAGCCTGCGGTGCTGTGAAGAGCAGGCTGTGGGGTGCTGGTGGCCTCTGTGCTCCTCTGAAACCAAAATGGCCCTTGCAGACTCCTGTGCTTCCCACCTCACATGCTCCGAAGCAGCTTGTGCTCCCAAGTGGGATTTTGCCCATAGACATGGACGTACCAGACCAAATTTGCCATTAACGAGGGACTGCCGAGATGTTGACAGTTAAGCAGGTATTAATGTATTTGCAACACTGGACTCTTAGAAAGGTAAATGCTTTTGCCAAATATGTTTAAAGAAGCTACATGACAACTCTTAATATTGCTTGCAGTTCACACTAGCAATCAAACCGATGTCCGATGATGTGACCTGAAATAGGGGCACTGAATAAAAGATGGGTTTTGAAACTGTCCTATAACACATATAGGTTCTACGGCTTTTCATATGGCTGTTCCATAAGATCCTTTTTTGTATACTGTTGCAAGCGGGACATCAACACTTGTCTTATAGTATTAATAGTAGTCAATAATAATAACAGGATTAGGTTAGGAGACATAAGACAATGTTTTCTTGTAGGCTTCCATTAAAAAGCCTGCAGTGAAATATAAACTCTTCCCTTAAAATCCCAAGAACATCCTCAGTATCTTATGCTACTCAATATAGGTCAGACTTTGAGCTTAAATTATTTGGCAGAATCATCTCATATCACAGCTGTGGAAAAAATAATTTGGGATAAAAAGGAATTAAAATCCTTCCTGCTGGCAAGCTCATCAAATAAGCCAAAGGATAAATGGGCACGGAAACGTAGCTAGGCTTGCTGCAAACAATTGTCTAGAAGACAAGAAAAGATTTAAAAAAAATGGGGTTTTTTCATTCTTTCCTTGTAAAAACAGCTGTAGGATGTAAATCGTCCCACTGAGTCAGTGCAGGATGAAGCAGAAGGAAGCCAGCCTCCATAGCTTAGTGGGTTGCTAACTTCAAAGCTGAATTTAGTGTTTTGAATGTTGCTGCTGTTAATGCTGGGGAGCTTTCATCTACGTCTGACAAGCAAACTAGCTCACAGTGTATGAGTACAGTGAGCATGTTGCTGTGTTTCAAGGAATCTGCCACTAAAACAGTTGGGTGGCACATCAGCATCATTTCCACAAATGACAGCGACTGTGTACAAGCCCTAGCAACCTTTTCTCCCTGTTTCCTGCAAAGAGGGAATCCCCACAGCGGAGGGATGGAGGGAGCCAGGCCTCTGTTTTGACTGGAGATGCTCCTAATTCATACAACGAGATGCCGTTTTGGAGAAAGGCGGACTCGTCACGGTGCTGCTGCACAGCAGCTTCAAGTTCTGCGCTGAAGCCCGCTCCAATCTTATCCACCGCAAAATCCCCGGACAGATAGGGTGGCAGGCAGTTTTGCATTTACAACAGCATTATTGCACAAATGTCAAGCATTAGTCTGAATCTCCAATACTCAACTCACACTTATTTTGCTCCTGGAGCTCCTGCTCTACCTTAAAGGAAGCCCTGAGCTGTGCGGATACGTGTCTGAGCAGTCAGGGGCTGCTGGAATAAGGAGCTGGTGTGGAGTGGGCAAAGCCTGCAAGTCCTTATTCCAATATTATATGGGGAGTGGAGTCACTGGAGTCACCAGGATTCTTCTACATGCAAGTACTGCTGGATTTAGTCTAAGCATCTGATATGAGAAAGCATTTTAAAGTATGTATGTGGGCTGGGTGTTATTTTTTTTTTGCAAAATCATGGCCCAAAATCAAGCAAAGATAAACAGGTCATGAATATATTTAGGCTGGGAACCAGAAGAACAGCCTTCCAGTTGGAGGAACTGCTAGTATTAAGATAAGGCATCAGAAATTTCTGCACGCTTTTTTCCAGCTAAGTGGGGTGTGGATGGGGATCCAAGAGGCCTCACGGGAAGCCCGGGTGGTCTTGGGAATCCCGGGAGGATGCCGTTATGAAACCCTTCCCGACCGCATTCACATGTTGGACCACTCCTGCTCTCCGCTGGGACATCCATCTCCATCGCCCTCCTCCTGCATCCCAAACCCGTGAGCCAGGTTGAACTCAAGCTGTTGGCCCCACCAGTGCAACAGCCAGGCGACCTGCAATGGGTTTAATCTGCCTCCAGTCGGTTCCAGTTGGGAGTCCTGCTTTCTCCCGGCCGCTGCTGGGGTGCAGTGGCCGTGTCCCCTGGATTCCTGGGTGCTCACCCGCAGCGGGTGACGCAACCCTCTGCTCTCGCTGCAGATTTCCAGTTACAGCAAAATAACATGCTGAGCCCCAGGAGGCAAACATTGCCAGCAGACCTCTGGGCTGATAACTGTGCTCCTTGGAAAATGAGTCAGGCTCTCCCGTGTGACACAAAGTATTTAAAAAACATGGAACTGATTGATTTAATCGTATAGCTCCGCACCCTGAGGGCTGTGTGCTCAAGTAATGAAAAATGTATGTGGTGATTACGTGAGGATTTGTGAATGAATGAATCAAACCCTCTCCCCTAAACAACATGGTGCCACGCTACATGCTGTTATTAATAGGTCAATAATTTTCATGGGAGGAACTTGCAAAATGTGTCTTCTGGAGAGGTCCCACCGGAGATCAGCCCATCTAGCAGCAAGTTTGGCAAGAGCAGGGTGTGCAGCACAGCCCTGCCGGAGCTGGGCAACTCTCGAAGGGTGGATGACAATGTTCAAGGCAGAGCAGAAAGCCGTGATGCCCAAGGGATGCAGGAGGAACATGCACTTTGGCTCAAAAAATTCCTGCAATAAACTCTGCTCGAGATAAAGGAGCAAAGGAACTCCCCAAAAGTCTCCCTTCCAAGAACCACCACTGCACGCTGGACTTGCTAAACCTATCCGCGACTTCACAGCCTCCTTTCGGAAGCGTAAAGCCTTGCCCTTGTGCTCTGTTCCAAACATCCGAGTTGTCCCTGTCCCCCCCGAGCTGCCGGCTGTGCGCTGCGGATCCGCATGCGAGGCTGCCTGGGTGCGTGCTGCCTTTTCCGCGCATGCAGGATGCATCTGACATTGGGAAGGAGCAGTGCCCAGCCCACTTAAATCCCCAAAACAGGACTTAAGCAAGACTTCAGTAATGCCTGGAATGAGTTTTTCCTGTGGTGAGCTGAGGAGCGAAGCTGTGTTTCCAAAGCCAGCACTATAAATGGGCATTACTTACCGATCAGATCTTGGTTAAAAGCATTTCACCACAGAGAAGATGGTGCTCAATCTCATGAAAAAGGCACGAGTTAAGTCACCTTCAAAATATCTGTTGCCACAGAGGCAATCCCACCGCAGAAGATTGTGAAGGGGAAGAATGTGACGTGCATTTCTGTATTTTTGGTGCTTTTGGTTCCTGCATTGCAGCCAGCCTCATCCCCAGCACAGTTCCCTTTTGCTTTGAGCTTGTTGGACTTCCTACGTTCCTGCACAGCACCGTCTCTATTACACAAGCAACAGAGGAACCTTTGTGTGGTGGCAATTTTTTTTTTTTTTTTTCCCCCGAGATGGAGATTCATACTCACGGCTAGACTTGCACAAACTTATTTCTCACAACATTTTACGAATCGAGTCTAGAGAGTAGCTGAAAATGTCAGTTTACTGCTGAGTTTAGTGGGAGGCTGGTGCACAGGGAGGACCGGGGGGGGGTCTGCAAGCTGAGAGCAGCGATCTGCGCTGTGAGAATGATTCAGCATGTACAGATGCTTAAGGAGCAGGAAGCAAAAGCGTTGCGATGGTCTGTTATCGGAATTTCTTTTGCATGACGGGCAATAGGGGAACCGGTCATTGCTATTTTGGATGCACTAAAAGTGAACAGAAATGCTTATGCTGTCGCTCTTTCAGATTTGTGTGCGATTTCAAATCCAGCCCCTGACCCGAGCGAACCCGAGCTGTGCTCTGAACCCGTTCCTCTGGGAAAGCAGTTCACTGGCCCAGACGTCCTACCTACATCGTGTCACTGGTGACATCAGAGCTATAATTTGTCTGAACAAAACAAACATGAGCTGCCAGCGTCCCAGAGGGACTGATCTGTTCGTGGGACAGCTTCTCTTCTGCTTTAGTGCTCTGTGGGTTGTAACTCACGCACTCTAGGGGTAATTTCAGTGGCTTTTTGGAGATCATTGCGTAAAACATCCTAATCGTGCTGAACGGAAATGTGGCAACAAAAAGGGTTTAACTCTGCAAAAAGCATAGATTGCTGGGTCTGGTACACAGATGCCCCTTGGAGTCATTAGCTAAACTCCAGTGGAGTTATTAAAAGGCTGCTGTGCTCTCAGGGAAGGCAGGATCAACCCGTCGGGCAGTGTGCTCCTGCAAACACAGTACCTCAAGCAGAACTGGACCTGCATACGGAAAACCTCTGCCAAGCACAGTCTTGCAGGTCTCAGTTTTCTTCCTTACAGCAGAATAGTTCAAGTTTGAGGCTGCCTGCATATCACCAAATCAGTACATACATTTATCTGTCAAGAATCACTCAAACAAAAGCCTGACAAGCATAATTACGAGAATTAATGGACTTCAGCAATTATCCGTGTTTCTGCAACATGGTAGGGGGGTAACAGCAAGGCAGGGGCTGGGTAGCAGCAGAGGTTCCAGGACTGGATCAAGTGCAGGGTATAAAGTTAATTCCAATTCAGCAACTTGCTCGGAGGAGCACTTTGATCAGAGCTGACAAAACTATTTTTTTGTTGCCCTGACTATGAAATACGTGTCCCTGCCAGCCCCTCAAATACATCCTGCACAGAGATACAGGGCATCAGTTGAAAATGCCTGCTGGAAAAAGGCAAGAAGCAACTTAAAGAAAAATAGAAGCCCAATACATGAAGGTGAATTCTGTGGTAGTCTTGTGCAATGGAAGGAAAAAAAACCTCTGTGGAAAAAAAAGAAATTGAAGAGTTCATTATTTTTGGCAGGACTTCTGCACATTTTGCTTATCAAGGGATCATCATAGGGAGGGGATTATTTTATAGTCGCATAAAAGTTCCCTCCCTCCTTCAGTTCTCTCGAACCCAGGCTGCCTCCCTGCAGTCTGAGGGCGCCTCTTTACGGGACTGCATTTCAACTTCTTTATTTTTTCTAGATGGGATATTTTTAAAAGACAGATTTATCCAGTTCGCCACGTGTGTTCAGTGCTGCTCTGGGTATCGTTGCCCCCTGCAAGTCAGCCGGAGCAAGGGACAGAGGCGGGACTGAAAGGGGAAGGTGTCACTTGTGGCCCTGATCCCCTTTCCACGGCCGCGATCCGAGGAAGACTTCCAGCTGGGATGAAGCAGCCCCGCAGCCCTCAGCTGCCCATCCCCTCCTCGCGCCAGCTCCTGCGCGCTGCAGCCGCACCGCAGCACCGAGATGCAAAATGAGAGATGGACGTTACCTGGGCTGAGCTGGTCCCCAGGAGAAGGTGCTGTGTAAGTTGGGGTCTGCTTATCGGGTGGTCGTGCCGTGAGAGCCCCAGGCTCACTCCTGTGCTGCCCCCCCCCCAGACCTGGGGCATTACCAGTGCGGCTGGTGCTGGGGATGGAGGTGCCGCTTTCTCCGTTAGACCCGTTACCACTTTATAACCTGGATGTCTCGGGCATCTCTGAGCACAGACCACCAGGACGTTGATTCCCAGAATATCCACTGCCAGCGGATAACTCAGAAGCCAGGACTTTGCTCCTTGGCACAGAGCACGAAGGGTTGAGCCCAAAGGAGCTTCTCCAGCTGAGCACAGCCTCTACCGTGTGGGTTTTTTGGCACGAAGCGGTTGCCACAGCAGTGCAAGTGAGATAGACACAAATTCCTGCTGCGACTCCAACCTGCCAACCCTCGCTCTATTTTTGGGGGGTCTGGCCTGGCGTTAATTAGACGCTGCTGAGAGACGTGATCGAATGTGAGGAGGAAAAACCCATCAGCAAGGGACACGATCTCTGGCGAAGGGACACAGTCCACCTGGGACACAGTGCAGGCAGGAGCGTGTTAACCCACATACTCTGCACAAGCTGTAACACCCTGGCCTGCCCCGCTGCTCTGCTGAGGGTTATTCGGAGGCTGTGCTTCCACAGCCAGCCTGCGTTCTGAGGTGGGGTTTTTTTTTTTTTTGTTGCCTGCTTGTTCTGGGGAGGTGGGAACGCGCTGCGTGTGCAGAAAGGATGCTCTCGACAGGCTGGGCGCTTGGCTTGCTGCGCTTCGCCCTTTGTTCTTGTGAATAGGCAAATGAAATCATGTCTAAGTAGAAATAATGGCAGGTAAAGGAAATAGTGGTGCCTCAGACAGGGCAGGTACCGTCTGTGGCACTTCTCTGGTCTCCCTCCGTTTCGGCCCTGTTCTCCGCACGTGCGTTAGGAACAACCCAGCGTGGCTCCTGGTGCAATGTGGTGGCTGCAGGGATGCTCACTGCAGCCCTTCTCATCCCATCCCTGGCTGGAGAGCCCTGCCACTTGATGCTGAAGGAAAACTGGCCCATGCTTAACGCATCAGAAAAAATGGTTTAAGAACAGTTTATCCATGTGAAAACAAGGTCCCAGCATTCCTGCCAAGGTCAGGGTGAACTGCTGAGCTGGTGCTCTGCTGGGAGCCACAGCTGGCTCTCGCACACCTGCCTTTTCCAGGCACGCAGGACACCTTGGGGAGAGGGAGCACGCGAGACGTCCCTTCCCATGCTCTTCTCCCTGCCCTCTCCAGGGACATGTCCCACCTGCCCGCCCAAGTGCTTGCTCCTCACTTAGCTAGAAAAGAAAACCATGGGCTTTCTCCAGGTCAAACAAGACCCAGGCATGTATGAAACCTGGGTAGGGATTTAATCGATTCAGGTTTGTGCGTGGGGCCTTGCGGTGTTCAGCTTGCTCACCACCCTTCGGCCAGCCACGGGACGTCGTAGGTGTGGAGCGGGGTCTGGGTAGTCCCTTCTCCTTGCATGAAATCCCAGGGAAGAACACGGTCCCGAGCCAGGGTGAGCGCTGCAAAGAGGGCATCTCCTCTTCCTAGCACCAGTCTGAGGGTCTGTCCCAGTGCAGGGCTGGGGGTCACTGAATGTGCTGCTCCACCAGCAGTGACCTGGCTGGTCCAGGTATTACCTGCATGGCTCTTCCTTGCCTAGCGTCTCCCGGGGCACCAAGTGAAGATTTTCAGGGTGCTCTACTCATTAATGAGTCATTATGAATTCCCCACTGCCTGGCCCAGCACGGCAGGAGGAGTCACTCTCCCAGCATGGGTGGGATGCTGAGGTCTCCGAGCCCTCTCCTTTGGTCTGCAGCCTCTGTGTCGCTTCTCATCCTGCCCTGCTGTTAGCTCTCCTCGGAGGTATCGTTGTGGGAAGCAGAGCAGTTCTCCAGTTCCTTCGTGATCCCTGCCGAGCACTGCTCCACTTTGACTTTCTTTCTCCCTCTCATTGACTTCTTAGCTCCTGCAAACAGCAAGATGACCGCAGGAGTTAACCACAGAGCAACGGCTTTACATGTACGAGGCCAGCGTGGCCTCGTCCCAAAATAGGGACAGTGCAGAAGGAAGCAAAGCTCAGCAAAGGAAAGGTGAAAAGAAACCCCTCTCACACGTGAGATGCGTGGGTACCTGGGGGAGGCTGTTGTGACCCTGGAAACAGATACGACACGTGAAGCAGAAATAGGCAGAAAACCGACCTGGTGCAGGAATGTACCTGAGAGGGTACCCAGGCCAGTGGGGGATGCATTTCTTGGATTTCTCCCCCTTCCAGTATAGTACACAGCACACACCACATGCTGAGAGAGGGCTTATGCCTCTCCATCCCCATTCCTGCCACAGCTGCATCCAGCCCTTCGCTTGGGACATCCCCGTCCAGTCCCAGAGGGTCGGATGGTGTCCGCCCTGGGGAACACTGGGCAGCTTTTCCTCCCCGTTGCTCTGAGCGGCTGGTTTTGTAGAGCAAATCCTCTTCTCACTCAGCTGCGGTGGTGTCCCCGAGCGAGCAGGCACCTCCGGGGGCCAGGCACAGAGAAAGGGGCAGCGCTTGCCTGTTAAACAAGCTCCCTTCACGCTTAAGCAACAGCCCTCTCTACATTTATAATTGGGTCAACATTTCCTTGCCTTTACCACCAGTACAAAGTGGGTTACAGTAGCGGGGTATTTCTGACAGAGTACTTTTTAAGACTTGACAGGTGCGCTGTCTTATCCTTGCCCTTATCAGGAGGAGTTTTCTGCTTATTCACCTGTAGGAAACACGGGTACAATACATTCCTCTGTCAGCAGGGAAACCTCCACAGCCACACGGGAAGATCAACTGAGTTGGCAGAAACCTTTCTCTGAATGTCAATAACTCAGCCTTGGGAATTTGGCCTTCTCCAATCACCACCTCCCTGACCGGTTAAGCAAACACAAGGGATTTAACCCCGTTAGCTTAGGTGCTCAGGAGCGCTCTCCTGGCCACCCTGCCCGGGCTCCCCCCTGGCTAACCATCAGCAGGGGCTCCTCTGGCTGGAGACACAACCCTTGCCAAAACACGGCACAGCGTGGCAGGCACTGGGTGGAGGAGCACCCTCCTCTGCGCTGCAGGGAAGGCGGCCGGTGCCCTCGGGCGTTTTTCACAGGAGCCCCTGGGGAAGCAGCAGAAGTTGTAGCCCTGGGCTGATGCCATGAGGAACTCCTCCTCCCTACCTACCTTTCGTCCAGGGGTCCTGTCCTCTTTTTCTCTTCTTCTGCAGTGCGTGAGCTTTGTCTTTGGTGCAAAAATATTTCCCATCAGCCTGGGTGTCTTGTAGGATATCATCTTCATACGGGGCAGCCACCTACACCAATGAGAAGAACAGTCAGTCTACAAACTACCATGGCTTTCCCAGGGAGCTGATGGCCTGGCTGCATTGCTGGGGACCTTTGCGACCATTGCTATGGAGTGGTGACAAATGCTGTTGTTCATAAACCCTGTTGACTAGCTGGAAAGAGTGATATCTCTATCCCTCAGCATCAAGTTGGGTAACAGGGTGGGAATGGGGTTTGGCACCTCATGTAGGAAAAGCCATCACCTTCTGGAGTGGGCTTGGGTGGGGACAACCTGTCTTATACCTCTCGGACCTCATGGCCTAAGCTAATGGGCTGAGGAGAGCAAACACACCTCGCTGTCCGTTGTGTCTGGCTCATCAGATTCCTGCTTCCCAGACTCAGCATCATTGTCATCTAAGGAAACACAAAAGAAGGGGTTTTTTTTGGCTGGCGGGGAGCCCGACGAGCTCACAAGCAGATGCAGGGCCACCGGCCCAGGCTCTGAGAGCCATCGAGGCAGAAAACAGTTTCAGCAATAAACTGCGTTGCAAAGCAGAGGCACTGCGAGCTACATGGCTTGAAATGAATGTTTATGGGAGATCCAACAGGACCCTGTTGAGGAACCAGCTCCCAGTAAAGCTGTATCCGTAGGACTTTGCTACCCCAAGGTCGCAAGCGCTGCCCCGAAGCCTGCGGCTACGTGCAGGTTGGGAAGCTGAGGGGTATTTAAAACCCCAGACTGCACCTTCCCGTTTGAGACCCAGGTGGGAAGAAGCGTGTCTGGGTAAAGAGACCAAAATGGACAATCCTCAAGTTTTCTAGCAGTGCTGGTTAGTGGCTCTTGGCAGGGAATGTGTGCCGAGGAGCAGAGGAAGGAAAGGCAGGGGAGCTTTTTCCCTGCCCAGCCAAAAGATTTTTCTGTGCACAAGCCTGGAGGCTATACAACCCCGGACACGTACCCGCACGCACCCGACCTTCGCACAGAGCGGAGCTGCCCGGGCCAGGGACCGAGCCTTGCTGGAGGTGGCATCACCCCCTTTGCACCCACAACGGCACAGCCGTGCCGGCCATGGAGGGGCAGAAAGGGCAGGGGACAGAGCTGTGCCCTCTTCCCAGGGGCAGGGACATTCCAGGACCTCAACAGCTCTTGCTCCTGACACCCAGGTCTAGCCGGGGTGGGATTGTTGGCAGGGCAGCCTCCCTTGCTGCCCCTGCCCAGGGGGGAGAGCGGACGGTGCTACTTTCGGGCACTCCTAGAGCCCCTGCAGTCTGATCCCATCCTCACCTTACCCTTCCACAGGTTAAGGTTCACTAGAAAGTGCAGAAGTATTTGTGTATTGTTTCCTGGGCTTTGTGTCAACCTTGAGGTGAGAACTGAAGAAAGTCCTGTATTCCCACACCCGGAATGTAATCAGCTGAAATTCTTCTGCTGTGATGATATCTCCTTAGCATGCAGATCACCGAGGCCTTGGG
>JAVJGG010000009.1:29078789-29133032 GCA_035590195.1 Aviceda cuculoides
CCCCCCCCCCCCCCCCCCCCCCCCCCCCATTTTTTTTTCCACCGTGCAAAATCCTGCTCCGGAGAGTGTTCCCAAACCGCTCCGACACGCCCAGACCGACTAATCCAGGCGAGCTCAACTTTCTGGCCGAGCCAGTAAGGCTGGTACCGAGCAGCTCTCGGCAGACGTGCTTGCTGCTTCACTGCCCATGGCTGCTGCCTCCCACCCACCCGGGGAAACCTGGCACCCACGTCCCACACAGGTCAGGTGGGGAGAAAGCACGCCGTGTCCCCAGACTAAGGACACTGCTGGTTTGGGGAATGGAAATGGCTTTTATGAGAGATGGAGCAGGGAGAAGGAGGAGAGCATCCTGTCCTACCTGCTGCAGGTACCAGCATCCCTCGCTCCATGCTCAACCCTACGTGCTGTGCCAGCACAGGGCATGCTTTGGAGTAAGGGGGCATGGACAGGGATGGTTTTTCCAGTGCTAGTCCTGTAAACCTTTCACATTTTCCCCATCTCTGCTGGGTCGGCCGCTGAGCTTCTGCATCCCTGAGAGGGGTGGGTAATGCAGGAGCAGCAGTGTTTTGTTGTGGCTTACCGTGGAGTAGGTTTTGCCAATGGGTCGGTGCTAAACTGACGTCTTTAGCTCCTGGAGAACTCCGTGCCACTCAGCAGCCGGGTGCAGGGTGCTCTGCAGGGTGTGCAAAGGCAACCCACGGGTGGCTCCTGGTCTGAGCTGGGCAGAGATACTGGGCTCTTCTGCAGAACAGCCGGGGTTATTTTCTCCCTACAGACACTGAACCTGAATTTTGGGCATCCCTAGGGTTGAAAACTGAGCCCTCAAGGACAGAAATGTGAAACCCAAAGCTCCCCTGATAGCCCAAAACGGCTGGGAGCCAGGAGCACCCACGTCACTGGAAGCGTGTCCCGCGCTGGTTAGTTACTGCTTCGCTCGGCAGGGACTGCAGGTGGGTGCAGAGCCCAGCACAGAGCGCTCCTGGCTGTAAGACACCTTCACCAAAATGCACCCTTTGCTCTTGCCTTCTCAAATGTCACGTTTGCCTGGGGCTTTTTACCTGCTTCTCCCTTCTGTGCACTGACATCCAGCCTCACCCCCGTCTCTGGAAGGGCCTCTGGGTCGCTCGGCGTGGAGTTGTTCGTCGGATGTGCCTGCGGGAGCGCGAGCTGTAAGGATACAGGGAACACAAATGCCTTGGCCGGGCAGGAGGAAAGGGCTGTCCCCAGCCCCTACGCGATGACTGTGACACTCGTGGGGACGAGCATCGCAGAGGTGTTTCTATGGGCTGACGGTGTGTTGCAGGGAAGCCCAGCATGCCTCCTGCAGCAACTGGCGGGACGGGGCACAGGCTCTGCCTGTCCTTGGACCCGGACAGAAACCCCGCAGGCACTGGAGGGGAGGGGAGGTGGGGAACGAGAGCCTGGGCTGAGCGGCCGTGACTTTGCCATGGGAAAATATGTCCCCGTTGGCTTCAAGCACAACAAAGCCATCCTCCCACGGGACATTAATGGTGGTCATAATGGTGCCAGCACCAGTGCCGGACACCCTGGGGAGGGGAAGGGGCCACGGTTGATGCCAACACGAGCTGTACTCACCGCAGCTGCATCCTCCTCCTCCTCCTCCTCGACATCACCAGGCAGTGCCCGGGTGGCATTGGGCCAGCAGTAGGGGAAACGCAAGTTGTCCCTCTCTGCCCCGTGTCTCCCGCAGGGGCCGCGGGCTGCCGGCACAGCGAGGCTCTCCCCGGGGCTCGGCTGCGGGCTGCCGGACCCCCGTGGCTCCCGGCGGTTGTGCCAGCTTGTTTCCCTGCCACGGCCAGAGTCTGATAGATCCAGAGGCACGTCTGCACCGCCATCGTCCCTTGCTGCCTTCGCCTTTTCTCGGAGCTCGGAGCTGTCCTGGCTCAGCCAAAGCTCCTTCTCTTCCTTCCCATCAGCAGCATCCTCCGGGAAGGACCTTTCCTCCTTGCATCCCGGCGTGATGCTTGGCCATGGGGACAGGGGCCGCTCCTCGGACGCGGGCTTCGGGTCTCCATCTGCCTGCTGGCCTGGCTGGCACTGCTGCATGAGGAAATGCTGCAGCCGCTCCCTGTGTTTGAGGAGGTGTAGCTTCTCCTCCAGGTGCTGATCCCTCACGTACACCATGGCGGCAGGGAGCTTCAGCAAGGCTGCGCGATCTTCCCAGCCATCATGCGACCGCGTCCTGTCGTCAACGTCTTTGGTCCTGAGCAAATGGCTGGAGAAGGTGCTGCCATCCCGGTCGGCCGAAGCACAGTTGCTTGCCAGCCCCAGCTGGTGCAGGGAAAGGTGCTTGTGGAGGAGACAGAGCTGCTCTCTCCGGGCAGTCAGTTTTAGATTTTCGTAGGATGGAGCAACCTTGGGGGAGTCTGGTTTGCTTGCTGTTAAGTAACTAAAAGGAGGAGGAAAAAAATAATCATGTTGATTAGAGAATTTTCATGTGATTTGACAGCTCCTGCAAGTGATGTGCATGGTCTCTCCTGCTCTTTATGTGCCCTGTTGCGGCACTTGGCCCGTGCATCACTCTTGCCTTCGGGCGCTGTGCTGGGGAGGGGGGTCCCGGTGGCCGTGGGGGTCAGGCAGCAGGTCTCTGCACTGCTCACACCATAAGAAGCCACCACCATCCCACCGTCCAACAGCGTTCTCCTGTCCCTGGGCCACAGCAGCTCCGGGCAAGAGGTTGAGCGAGTGGGGGGATGCAGTGACCGCTCACATCAGCACCGCTGCTGAGAAGTCACTTGTCAAACTATTTCTTACAGCCAGAAGCATCCTAATTACTCCCCATTGGGCTTTCTTAGTGCCTTGGTGGGCCTGAAGACCTCCAGGACAGAGGAACAGCCCACCCTCTCCTGATCTCACTCAATGGGAGATTTTTACAGCCATGCTAAGAAGGTTGGTATGGTGCATGAACCTGCCCTGCAAACCCAGTCCCTGCTATCGCTGGTTATTTGGCAGCTTCCGTGTGTGCAAGCTTTTCCCGGGAATGCTTGGCGGATCTACTCCCACTCCGGGAAACTGGCTGTCTCTACAGGTGAACTCACTGGTTTCGCTCAGCCCTTTGCGCTTCTGGAATCAATGAGGAGGATAAGGCCGGGGAAGTGCTGAGTCCTGCAGAAAAGCCCATCAGAAAAGATAAGGAGGAGCAGGGATTGCTGCCTCCTGTGAGGCAAGTCCTTCTCCTCCCGGATGGAGGTGGGGGCACCTGCTTCTCTTTATGGGTCTGTGTAACCAGGGGCTGATCTCGTCTGGCTGGATTCCAGATTCCAGTCATTTTTTGCTGGTGTAAACTGGGAGAACCCCCCTCCCCAAGGCTGTGGAAGAAGTCTGGAGAAGAAGGTGAGTAGATATAGCAAATACTGGCCATGTCATCGCAGTCTGCATGGTGGGACAACCCACGAGCAGGTAACTCACGCCTCGAGGCCGGGGCTCTGCTCACGCTCCGGCGGGAGAGGAGTCTTCCTTGCCGATGGGGACACGGCTGCCCCCGAAGGACTTTTCTCCAGGAGGCAGGGTTTGGAGCCGGGTCTGACCAGGGCAATGGTTCCATGCAGCTGGTTGGCGATCCTCTGGGACACCTGTGGCAGAGGGGAAAAGGTCCCGGTGAGCCGTTCTGCTGGGCACCCTGGGAAGCTCATGGCGAAGAGGAGCCCCGCCAAGCAGAGATGCAGCTCCTCACCAGCGTGAACAAGACAGTCAGCTCCTAAGTGCTCTGTGTCATACAGTTCTGGTCAACAGCTCAACCGTATTTTTATTGGTTTTCCCAGGAAATTTTCCCTTCGTGTTTTCTAGCGGGATCTACAGTACTCTGTTTTCTGGCTGCACGGATTTGTAGCCCAGGAGGTCTTGTGCCTCCCCTCAAGTCAAGCCATGATTCAGTGGCTTAACCAAGATAAGACCCTGCAAATTCCCTGACCCCTAGTCAGGCCACTAGACTTTATTCATGCCAGCTCTTGGCGTGCACTGATTTGATGGGTGTATTTCCAGCGGAGTGCCTGGCTGTGAGGCCAGGACATCATCATCTCCATCTGCTGTCATGAAAGGCTCACCACATGTTCTGACTTGACTTTCCCCTGCCCACCTGGAGATGTCACCAACCCTTCCTGCGATCCCTATTAATTATCCTTACAGTCTGCCTGCAGCCTGACCAAAACCCCTTTTCACCTGCTCTTTCAAGTTCAGGTAAGCGGAGCCTGTGCCAGAACAGAAGCATCTATGTGGGTGTGCATGTGGGCTTGAGTTCCCACGACCAGGAACAGGGCTCCAGGTCCTGCACTCTCATCTCCCAGTGCTCAATATCACCATATCACTCAGCATCCCTCAGCTGACACATACCCTCTGTGTTTTAAAGGCATGGCAGGCTTGCATTAATGCACAAAATGGCAACCACTGAATGCCAGGCCCTCTGAAAATACCAGTATTCATTATGCTGCAGATGGAGAGACATCTGCAATGCTCTTGGGCAGGGCTGCTGTGGTGTATTTGTTCTCAGTACCCACAACTCCCACAGTTTACATGTTCTCCAGGCTTTTCCAACACTCACAATGCTCCAACTTCTTGCTTGCCCAGATAATGGAGAGCTGACTCTGTAACTCAGGATAAGCTACACTCAATTGCGGCTCAGCACAGTTTCCCCAGGTCCTTCACTCCTCAGAGCTTTCCCCAGCAAGACGTCTGTGAGAGGAACCAGAGCAATGGGCAGAGGACTCAAGGATGCTAGACGTGTTGTCGTGGAGGATAAACGCAGGAGCTAATATTTGCGCGCTCACAGCAGGGACAGGAGCCTGTGCCAAACTCCAGACGCTTTGCCTGCAGTGAGTGGCAGTTTCTGCAGAGAGGATGCATCTGGCATTTATTAGGTGCCCTCCTTGGCTCTGGCAATGGCAAACTGCCCAAGTTTGGCTAATTGTTTCACCCACTAAGTGCGTCCTACTCTTTCTCTATCCCAGTCTACCTCTCTTGACCCAGTTCAGATGACCGCAGTGGTGGGGAGAAGGCCTGAGGACATCAGGCTACCTCTGGCAACTCACCACTTCTGCGAGGCTGACTTCTTGGAGGACAGTGCCTGGGGAAGTCCTACTGCTTGGAGAGTTTCTCTGTCCTGCAGGCTTTTCTGCAAAAAAAAGACACAACCAGCCACTGTGATGGTCCCGCAGAGCTGTCACAAGCTGCCCTGCCCTGCAACATGCCGGAGTCTCGCAGCCTCCCAGGGATGCCACTGGCTGGCACCAACCACCTCCTATTGAAGGTTTCAAGCCAAAATTTCTGCCTGGCTCAAGGCAGCACCTAACTGAACTTACCCTCCATTGCACGTGTGGGTGGCAGCAAGGCAACGACATGGTCTCGGCATGAAATGGGTGGCGGGTCCACGCCTGCATAGCACTCGTCTTACAGTGAGGGCACCCAAGCACTCCTTTGCTCTAAGGCAGAGCAGCGTGTTTCTCCCTTGACATGTGTTCCCCGCCCCCGCAGCAACTATTCTGCACATGGCAATGTCCATCTGAGCTGCCAACACCTTGGCCTTTGCTCTCCACACCCTTTCCCAGAGCAGCTTTCCACCACGGCTCAGTCACTCTTCCCATCCCCAGGTCCCTCAAGTGTAGCGGGAGCCAGCAGCACCCACCTTCTCCCAGCTCGAGGCCCGGCACGTCATGGTGGGCTTCTTCTGCTCCCCGGTGAGCTGCTTTCTCGGTGCTGGCGTTCCTGCTCACTGGGGACAGCAAAGCCAAGGGAGAGCTGGGGGTGGAGGTGCTTTCTCTGGAGGTGACTCCTGGGTGCTTTGTCCTGTCCCTGTTGAAAGGAGAAGGACATGAATGAATGAGAAGGGGCAGAAGGAAGGTTTGAGAGCCAGTGTAATGGGAGCTCTGAGTTATAGAGCCCGATATATAAATATACATATTTATATATATATGTATGTGGATATACCGGATCTGCAGACTCACTTCTTTCCATTGCAGCTTATCGCTAGTTCAGCTAGTCTGGAGCATGGGACAGAGCCAACATGACAGCTCAAGGTCTGATTTCCCTTGGCTGTGGGTAACGTCGCAGGAAGCTCTGACGTTGGGTAAGCCAAAACCCAACTGTGGGTATTGCAAAACCTCTGTGAGAACCTGTACGTCCCTGGCCGGCCTTTCAGCCTGATGTAGGGATGGATTCAGCACAGGGATGTGGTGGCTATACCTCTTCACCATATCGAGTTGGTGGGGCTGATGCTTTTGGTCACTACGAGGCAGTCACTGAGTCTCAGACACCCATGCTTCTGTCATGGTCTAAGTCCTGGCTGGACTCTGATGCTGAGACATGGGTGTTTGGCTGGAAATCTTCCTACCCAGCAGCCCAGGGAAGAGCAGAGCAGGAGCACTCAGTGCTCAGGAAACCCACCCTGATCTACAGCTCTGAATCTCCTCAGGCCTTGGGAAGCATCAGGGAGTAAAAGCGAGAGTTTCTCTTTAAGCGGATGGTGCTTCTGTGCTCCAAAGAAAACACATTTCTAAACTAATCCCTCAGTGCTAATTCCTCTGGACTTTAAACCCTTGAGGAATGAGCTGATTTGTATATACTGGCCAGTCTGGCAGGTTACTTGGCTTTCAGCACAGTGCTTTGCTGGGATATGAACCTGTTGGTGCAGATCCCTTCTCCCTCTTAGCCCCATCTCAGTCCCTTGCCTGTCACTCTCCTTGCCCCACGACACAACCCGCTTCCTCCAGACCCTCTCTGCCTGCTGCACGAGAGGAGCTGGTGCCATGGAAAAGCCACGGAAGCCCAGGCTGAGGTCCGTGGCCAAGGCGACAGCCCAGGGCTTTGCTTCCCATGAGCAGTCCCCTGTGCCGGGGTGTTGAATAACCTTGCTCCCCAAAACCTGAATCCTTGGATGCAGGTGAACAGGGGAGTGAGCAAAGGTCAACAAGGACTTAGAGAACGTTATGGGCGTTTCGGTGTCTAACATATACAGGAATCTGTAGGAATTTGATGCTAAAATACCCCTGAGGACACTGTGGTCTGGACGTAGCCCTGCCCAGCTGTGGGGATGTCTCTGTCCTTACCAATACCCCTCATAATGAATGAAACCCAGGAGAATGCTTACTCCAGGCTCCGGAGTCTCTTCAGCTCTTCCTTGAGAGTTTTGTTCTCTTCCCTCAGGCGGTTCGTCTCGTTAGCTGCAGGGACACAAGTTGTGCCGTGGATTCAGGTGCTGCAAGGAGAGAGCTGATGCTCCCTGCAGCTTGCTGGGGCGCAGGGGGGAGGAGGAGGAAACGGCACCAGGTTTTGGGGGGATGCCCAATTTCCTTCCTTCCCTGAAAACACACCGGGCGCTAAGGGATGAAAGGGAGCGACATTCCAACTCGGATTTGGTAAGGATTGGGGTCTGCTCACAGCCCATCCAGCTCAGGGGGAGGGCACGACGCAGTCGGGGTGGTATCCATGGCACGGTGGGATGGATACAGCCAGCATCCTGCCCGGGAGCACCACAGCCGCCGCCGATGAGCGGGTGTGTGTTAGGGGGAAGGCTGGGGGCCTCGGGGGGATCGGACAAAGGGCAGAGGGAGCTGTGGGCACCCAGCAGCCGGGTGCTGTGGTGAGAGCAGGCAGGCTCCCGGGCAGGGTGGGCTGTTGCCTCAGCTTGCTCCTGCTCAAAAGCAGCACTCTGGGAGCCGTGGCATAGCAGGGCAGATAAAGCCAAAGCTGCTGGCACATCGCCATCCCTCCTAATGCCTTATCTCCTTTACCCCCACGACCTTCCCTGGGCCAGCCAGATCCCCAGGGAAAAACACTCCGAGCCTGAGCGGTGCTGGGAGCTCTGCCAAAGGCTCGGGAGAAGATCCATCACGAGTGTTGCTTGATTTCCATTTACCCGTGCTGAGCTGCTGCTGTGACTTTCCTGTCTTTGCCAGAGTGTTGCTTCTGCGGTGCCAAATGCATCTTTTTTCCAGGCAGCTGACATGGCCTGGCCAGCTCGGGGCTGCTCTTGGTGTGAGCATCTCTCATTTTTCTGGAGTTGCAGAGGACTGCAACCTCCCAGCTCTGCCGCTTTGTGCGAGAAGTTACCTCTGCTTTGGGGGGCGACATGGGCTGCCACCCGCAGTCCTGGTCAGATCTGATTTTTCAAGGCCCCCACACTTGCATTGGCTCCCTCCCTCCTCCCCAAACCCCTCCTGGGTGCCTGGTCACTGGGAGGGCTCACGTGCAAATACCCGGGAGAGGCATTAACTGAGCAAAGACTCAGCCAGCCAAAGCCGAGCTTACAGCAGGCAGCGGTACGTACTGAGGATGAAGATGTGCTGCAGGCTCTGGAAATGGGAGGTCTCGTACTCATTCTGCTTCTTTTTTGCCAGTTCCTGGGTGACCATGCATCTGTCGCAGAGACCCGCTCGCAGCCTGGAGGAAAATCCATGGCCGGCAGCTTGTTACCACACAGTTCCCATGGGGGAAATAAGCTCCTGCCCTCCCCACGGAGAAGCGTGAACACCCAGCCCATCACCCCAAATTGGTGAGAGGGGTTATCACCTGTGAAGCCCAGCCCTGCTCCTTCCATCCCCCCAGATCCCGTCCCACCATCATCAGCTTAGGAAAGCTCTTCTGCACATGCCCGGGCTCCCCCAGCTCTCCCAGCAGCCATGTATGAGCAAAAAAGAGGTTCATGTGCCACATCCCACTTCTGGGAAGACAGCAAACCCCAAACTCTCCCCCTAGGAGGGTGCACTCGCTGCCACCAAACAGCACCCTGTTGAAAAATAAATCTTACCTGTTTTCTAACACCTTTACGTTTTCTTTAAGGACCTTCTGTTGTTCCCTTAATTGGTGATTTTTAGCAAACAACTCTTCAATTCTCTGAGCATCACTAATTGAAGAAACAGAACAAAGAAAAGAGGATTCTTAGATTTCTCCCCCAAATCTGTGCCTTTTTTTGCAGCGCCCTGTCAAGGGGAAAGATTTCTGCCCTGAGCCTGCCGTGCTGCTCACACCAGTATGGCTGAATTGCTTTTGCTTGTGTGGCAGGAGGGGAAACAAATACGTTAGAGCCCAGACGCTGCCCTTGGAGTCAGCAGCTTGCTTTGCCCCAGTTTATTGCTTCCCAATAGAGCAAGCGCCCCTTGGCACGAGCATCACTTGCCGCTGGGAAGGCAAACTGGAAGTGGGCTGGGATCACCCCAAGCCCTGCCTGTGCCGAGGACTTGCATGGCAAAAGCCGCCAAAAAGTTTGAATTTGGCAGGGCCAGAAAGGCAAACCAGGCTCTCTAAATCAGGCAGCCTTGGAGGAGTGCCCGGGAGGTCTGAAAATGAAGCGGCGTAACCTCCCCTCCGCCCTCCGTCCCGCCGTGGCGTGGGTAGAGCAGACGCGGCGTCACTCACCGGCACTTCTCCGTCGTCAGCTCCGTCAGCTTGCTTTGCAGACCTGGAATAATTAACAGAGACGGGCAGGTGGGTATTTATTGCCAATTCCCCGGCACTCAGAAACAAAATGCAATGAGAGAACTTCAGGAGGGTGCCTGGCTTTGCAGAAACCTCATCAATTTACCAACCTTATTTCCGAGAAGGAATAACACATTACCCGTGTTAAACAATATCACAGTTTAATATAGCTGGAAAAGTTGTACAAAATGTGAGCACATTTTGTATTTCCACTGTTTAATGAGTCTGCATTTCTCTTCCACCCCCAAAAAGTCTGTTTCAGTTTTATTTCTACTTATTTCTTGTTACAGCATGCATTTCTCAGGTGGGCAGTATTTTATAACTCAAGGCTGCAAAGCATCTTGGAGGATTTTACAGCTGAACAAGAACAGCTTTCGCTGATGGATCTGCAGACATTACATCTTGTCAAATCCATTTTATGCAAAGTAGATGTAAACATGTGGTTTAAATTGCTCAACAGTTTCCTCTAACTCTCACATGGCTTGAAATTACACAAGAGAAGAATGAATTCGTAAGCCAGAATCCTCCAAAAGCGCTCTTGTTTTGTTCATAATATTGATACTGGGAATTGTTCTAATAGGAAAACAATTGGATTTGGCATTTGGTTGCTTAACCTGATGGTTCCTATTTTAATAATGTATGACCTGAGGAATAATTTATTCCCTAGAGGAATAAACTATCCAACCTGACTCTAAGGTTTTCTTTAACAGAGCCTCATACTCCTGCTGCTTCTGTCTTCTAGATTACTGCATCTTTCCACTTTCCCTTTGATCCCTCAGTATCCAAATATACTCCAATCCATGTCGCTGGGAGAAGATGCCCAGCAGGTGTGCACATCGCTTCTGCAGACCTCCCAATTCACCTTTATCATAGAGCGGGGCAGCAGGAGCAGGAAAGAAGCCCAGTCCCCTGTGATTAATGCTTGGAGCAAGCGGGATTCCTGCAGGGACTGAGCACCTCCATGGCTTGATCTCCAGGACCATCGGACGCAGGAACACCCTCTCTCTTCTGCTCCTCCTCGTCCAAAAAGTTACTGATTTTCTCGGTAAACCTCATTCTCCACCGGTGAGAGATACCAAGGTGCCATCGGAAGGTGTGCTCCCCCGAGGGTCAGGCTGTCACCCTGCGTCCTCATCCATCCCCATGGGTGATGCTTGCTGAGCCCTAATTCCCAAAGCTCCCTAATCCACACCTGCTCCTCCACCCTTCAGGTTATTTGAAACCAAACGGATCAAGGTGGCATGACAAAGAAATGGACCTTAGCCAGTTTTTATGAAGACTTCTCATGTCTCCTTACCTTGGACCTCTTTCTCATGGATTTCCTTGAGCTTATTCAGGAACTCTGCAAAACTCTCCGTGGTCATGTTCAGGGTTATGCCACACACTGGACTGCTTCCAGTGCGAGGATGTCCCTTTGTTTCAAATTATTCAGGTTTCAACCTAAAACAGAAAGAAAAAGTCCAATAAAAGAGAACTGTCTTGTGTATGTGGTGTTCTGGAAAGTCTTCGAAACAGAACAAAGCCCAAATCTAGAAAATGAAATCAGTCGCTAAACCACAGACGTGCAGAAAGCAGCAGGCTCATCCGGGGATGCATTTTTGTCCACCCTACCTCAGCCCCGGGCTGAGGGCATGGGCAAAGCAAGAGAGTGATGGCTTGGAAAATGGGGGGAACTGGAGGCCCAGATGTAAAATCAGGCTTTTCCGCTACTCTTTGAGCTGTTTAAATTGCATTTCTCTGGGATGAGGTGGGCAGGGCATCTTCCTGGGGAAGGGACTGCAGGGCTCATGTTGGGACCATGTTGCTGGGGACTGATGATGGGAAAACTCGTGGCAGCTTTTGTACTTGAGCCTGGTGGACCCATCTCCCGCCGGGTCCCGAGATGCTCCCGTGCATCCCTCCTCCCTCTGGCACCATGCACAGCTTCTACGGAGGCAACACGTACCGCTCAGCTGCCCTGCTCTCATCGCCCTGGCTCCCCGCGTGGCCTCACCAGCTGCAGCCTCTTCGAACCCTTGGGAGACACCAAACTGAGTGTTATTCACCCCATTTTACAGTGAAACCTGGAGAGGCGATGCACAGAGCCGAGCCCCACAGGAAGCCTGGTGGGTGCAGAGACGGTGTGGGCACAGCATTCGTGGGGGTGGACGTGAGCTGGGGCACCCCGGGGTGTGCTGGCTGTCCCCAGTCCCTCCACACTGGGAGCAGTGTCCCAGGTCCTGCCCTGGGCTCAGGTCTCTGCTCCACCTGCCCCTGCCTCAGTTTCCCCATTGAGGTTATGGGGTTATTAATGCTCCATCATGCTGAGTGCCATCACTTAGTGCTGGCAGTAGTGTTCAATAATCCCAGAGAATGGATGAAGTGCTCTGCTTTCTAAAAAAAACTTGCTTTTTCCTTTTTTGGTTGAAAACAACAGGAGAGGAGAGCAACCCATGACACCCCCAGCTGAGTAAGCTGGGAAAGGCAGGAGGTAAACAAACAGCTTGAAAGTAAAGTGGTTGTTTTTTAAGAATGTTGCCCTAATTTTAAGAATTTTTACCCTAATTTTAAGAATTTTCCCCTAATCCCATAAATTTTAAAATTACTAGCAGGGGTGGAAAATGGAAACTTTGAAGATGAGAAAGCTCATTACATCAGTGATGACCTCATTCCTCCCTGGGATGCTGCTGCTGCTGATGGATAGCTGTGGGACCAGGTCCCACCTGGACCATGGTGGTACCAGGGAGTGGCGCGTGTCCGAGCATCCCCGCAGAGCATCGTGGAGGGTCCCCCGGGGTTTGGGCAGGAGGGGTGTGACAAAGCACCTGGGCACTCAATCTTCAACCACGCAGAGATGACCAGGGAGAAAACCTCCTTTCTGTGGTTCGAAGGGGAAAGGCCAGGCTGGGACCCGGGTTTTGCAGCCTCACGGTGGCACGGGGAGGTTGCCACTGGGCTCCAGCACACTCCCAGTGCAGCTCCCAGCCGGCAGCCCGCCTGTGCCTTTATCTGCATGCAGAGCAGAGGTGTGCCGGATCGCCTGCATATGCAAGATGTGGGCACACAGAGCTGGAAGAAGAAACTTTCCCCTAAAGCGTCTGATTTTCAAAAGAAATGAGGCACGCGCCGGCGAGCACAAGCAGCGAGCTCAGCTTGCGTGCTCTTAGCACGCTTGGCTCAGCAAAACAGTTTCCTTGTTTTGAGCAAACAAGCAGAGATCTCGCTGTCTGGAGAAACAATTAAAAAAAAAAAAAATATTCATTGCTCCCACTTCCCTGGGCAGAACCCACCCTTTCCGAGGGCTGGGTGATCTCTCCCAGCAAGTAAAAGCCACACGAGGCACGGCACGGCTTGTCGCGGCTCGCGCAGCTCAGGATCAGCTGCCGTGAAATGGGATTGGGAACCGATCTCCGCAGCTCAGCCCCAAGAGCCATAGCTGAATAACGAGCCAGGAGAAATAATACCCAGCTCTACTACAAAAAAGAAAAAATCAACCCGGGAAGCACTTCCCGGGATTGCTGAGTTCTAAATTCGGCTCTGCCCTGGGCGAAGCACCTCCCCAGGGCTGAAGGGAGGTTGTGAGACCCACCGCTGCCGTCATGGGGCTGAAACCCCGAGTACCAGCTGGGAAGGCTTTGATGTGCTCAGGTACTAATTCCCATTGCATTCCCCAGTGCTGTATACCGGGAAGGGATTGCAACTGGGAGCAGAGCCAGTGGCAGCCGCGTGGGCTGCCTACGATGCTCGCTGGTGCCGGATCAGCCCCTTCGCGCCTCGGTGCTGCCCTCTCCCCAAGGCTGGTGTCTCAGGGGGCTGAAGAGCACCTGGAATTTTGGGCTATGGGGCTCCAGCTGGGATATCCTGGGAAGGTGACATCCAGACTGGGGCTCGTGCCAGCCCGCGATTCGGGGAGGCAGGGCTGGGCTTGGATGTGGCTGGAGGTGGAAGGCACGGGGGCAGCCCAGGTGCTCAGCACCAGATCCGGATCTCTGCTGCTGCTGTGACTCAGTGCTGCGGGCAGAGCCCGGCAGATCAGGATTTGGGGCTGGGGTGTGGGCAGCAGCTTTGCCTTCCCTGCGTGGTTGCGGCTGAGGTGCCACCAGGGTTGGGACTCCCTCCTGATTTTCTTTTCCTCGGAGTCCCCAGGTCAGTGGGAATCTGTGACCTGCTGGGAATCCGATCAGCAGGGAAAAGCTATTGCCCTTTTCAGTGCTTTTTGAGATGCCAGCATCCATCCCTGCCTGCGGACGGGACTGCCACTCTGCAGCAAACCTGGCGAGGACTTTGGGTCTCTGGTCCATGCACACGCACGGTTACAGAGATGTTGCACAAGCATCACCCCCCTCTGTCCGTAGCCAGGATTCAGCCTTTTGCTGCAGCAGAACAAGCCTGCAGACAGCCCCGGCTCTCCGAGGGCTTCGGCTCTGCTCCCTTCTCGCCTGGCGTGGACCGGCCAAGGCATGCCGCCGCAGCCCCCCGCTCCTCCGCCCCGCTCGAGCGGATTTACTGATGAAGACCAGACCACAGAGTCCCTCAGCGTGGAGCTTGCTCCCTGAGACAGGGATTTCATTTACAGCCCCGAGCCCTTTCCAGAGCTGTCACTGTAATATACACCCGGCGGTGCCGGATGCGGCCCCGCGGCGGGGCCGGGAGCAGCCCTTTGGCGTGCCGGCGGGGCCAGGCGTATTTCAAAGTGACGGGTGCCCTCTGAAAACAGAGCCCCAGTGTCGGGGACCAAAGGCAAATTCCTCATCCAGCCCTTAAATCTGGGGGGTTTGGAAAGCCCAAGCCCCCGCGGCAGGGCTGTGGCTGACAGCCGTGGTTTTGCTCACCTGCTCTCTTCGTCCCCCAGCGCTGAGCTCGGGGCGGGGGGGGGACACAGGATCCAGGTTGGGGCACAGGGTCCCTGGCACGTCGGCTCTCACAGATGGGGCTGGGGCAGCCCCCAGCCTCGCCTGGGTACCGATGGCATCGCTCCTCGGGGCTCCTCAGGGTGCTCCTGACTGCGGGTGGGGAAAGGAAAATCAGCAGGAAGGTTATTTCCTAGCCCATGCCAAGGGGCTTGGGAAGGGACGGACTCAGAGAGCTGGCTCTGAGACAGCCGTCCCCCATTCCCTGGGGGGTTCCTGGCCTCTCATTCCCATCTCCGCTCTTGCCGGTCATGCTTCCATCCAGCCATGGCACATCCTCACCCTTAGCACTGTTTCCCTTCAGAAGAATAAAGCAGCTCATTAGCTAAATGAGCTTAAGACGTTAAAAAAAAAAAAAAAAAAAAAAGGCAGGACTCTGAAGTTCTGACACTGTCGGATCAGTGAAGCTTAATGGATTTACAACCAGATATTTCCCCATCAGCAGTGCTGGAGTTTTCGGCTTCAGGCTGGATTTATGTAATATACCTTTCACTGGGCGATTGCTGGGCAGGGCTGCTTTCACCAGCAAAACTTTCTTTTCTTGGCTATCCTGCTATATTCCTGGTCTAATTTTAGAATTATAAATTGAATTTATACCCAGAAAAGCTGCCTGATCGCTCATGGAAAATCTGCAGTGCCAGGAGTATTTTGCAGGCCAGCGTGAAGCTGATCCGCTTTGCTGAGGTACTGGGCACTTGGCAGATCGGAGACTTTTTTGTGAGTGTCGGGTTTTTTTTTCCTGGGCATTTTTTTTATTTGTATGACTTAACGTGGCACAGGCTGTCCTAAAATGGAGCCCAGCGCTTGCTCTCCACCGCGCTGGTTTTGCGTGTGGGTGTCGGATAGGGGCTGGCAGATTGCAAAATTATCCCCCGACGGGTGAGACAGGAGGAGCAGCTTTGGCTCTCACCTGGCCGGGGAGGAGGAGGATTTGGTGCCTTCCTCCACCTTGCACAACCCGAAAATCCTCCCCAACGCAGGGCAGCTGCTCCGTGCTGCTCCGCCAGCCGGGAGGCCGGTTTGCAGCGAGCCCTTGCTGCAGACACCCTGCCCCAGGGTCGCCTCTGCTGAATTAGGATGGGGATCCCACCCGGGCCGCGCGGAGCCGCAGCGGGGCTACGAGCCCTCTTGATGGCCCTTTGGGTTTTCTGGGGTTTTCTGTGTGCTGGTCACAGCCCCCTGAACAAGTTAAAGAGATGCTGCCCCTGCTGACATGCGTGCAGACGTGCCCCACTGCAGGGAGAGGAGAACAAGAGCGAATCCTCCAAGGTGAAGAAGCTCCAGCCTCAAGTCCCAACCTGCACACCTATTTACTTCAACCCCATAAAGTGTGTTGCCATAACAGAGCGCAGCCCCGGCTATCACAAACCCAGCAGCTCGGTTTCTCCCCCCCCCCCACCATTTGGGGGCAGCTTCTGCTTCTCTAACCACCGTGGCAATGACCAAAGCAACGGGGATTTTCTTCCATTACCTTATTTCTGCTTGAGAGCCCCCAGCTGGTGGGTGTCCCTGTGTCCCATGGGTGCAGGGACATCCCTCCTCCCCGAACAGGGTCTTTGCTGTCCTGGTGTTGCAGGATCACTAAAGCAGGAGAAGTTGGTCCTCTGCAATACCTGAATATACCCAGGGATCGGAGTTTGGCTTTTATGTAGCAGGGTGAGAAGTTACGGGGTGTACCCTCACACCATCCCCAGCTGGGAGGGAGGTTTTGTCCTCCTCCTCCTCCCCAGTTCCTTCGATGAACAGCTCCCTGCTGCTTTGCTGAGGTTTAGCGGTAAATATTTGTCCTGCTCCTCGCTCGGGGGGGGACATACTCACATTCGGACCCGCTGGCCACGCTGCTGTGCTCCCCGGAGCACAGTGGGCTTCAGCTGGATCTGTGGGCAAGTCTGTGTGCCCACACGAGGATTCAGAAGATGATTAAAAGTAGCCACTTATCTGCCTGTGCATCTCGGGGTAACCACAGCTTCTATAAACATTACTTAATTAACACCTCAAAATGCTCTGGGAAGCGGGTAATGAAGCATTATCACATTTTTCAGGTGTTTTAATTGAGAAGCGGTGAGGCTCAGGGAATAGCTCAAGGCCCCGTTGGGAGCGGAGACGCGTGGTCCCTGCCTCCTCCCAGTCCAGCCAACACGTTCCCGCTGCCTCCCCCGTCCCCAGAGCCCTCGGCTGGGATAAGCAGATGGTAAATACCCTGGGAAGCTCCGATAGACAGCGGTATCACCCCATGCTTTGCTTGTGATCCCGTTACACTGCACGTGGCACCTGGGGAGAATCTCGGTCTCGCTGTCCCCCCCTCCATGGCAGAAGACCTTGACAGCCAGCAAACCTCGGAGCCCACGTTGCTGCTGACAGATGGAGAATCCATCATTCCTGGTCCTGCATGGGCAAGCAGGTCTTGTGTGGGGTAAGGGGTGTGAAGATCCATCGTAATCGTGCTCACACAAACTGGCACCTCTGCTCCTGCTGTGTTAGGGCAAGCGTGGGCATCCCGAGTCAAGCTAATGGCCATGCAAATGAAAAGAATAAATCTCTCTCCCCTGGATACAATGCAGGTAACGAAGTCTTTAACTGAATCAGCTTTTCTCTACAGCACTGTTTAAAAAGGGGGTTACGTACTAGGAAGATTCAGTCCTGCCAAACTATCCTGGGTGCTTTGGCTCCACTGGTTGAACCAGGTCAGCTGGATGGGGGTGGAACGGTCTGCGGCACTTCTCCTCCGTGGGAGCTCGCAGGGCCTCGGGATGCTGGATCTGGCCCTATCCCCATGGCCGGGGCAGTTTAAAGCCGCTGGTGGTGCAGGTCCAAAAGCTGAGGCAGGTGGCTGGGACACCCTGCTGGTGGGGATGCCCCAGCCTTCAGGGGGCTGGGAGACCACATCAGGCTTTTATCCGCTGATGTAAGGCTAAAGTCTTGGCGGTCAGTAAATAATTCTCTTTTAGAATAGCAGGAGCTGCAGGAAAGGCTCTGTTTGCTTTGAAGACCTGGGGAAACATTGTGTTTGCTGTTATTTTCCCAAACATGGTCCCCAGCCACCCACAGGACACCTGCATAGGACACGGTCCCCTTGGCCATCGGTGGCCGTGAGCTGCTGGGACCACAGTGGTGCCTGGTTTGGGGCGAGGGGAGGTCAGGGGGGCTGCGAGGGGCCCTTTTATTCACCACACTCATGGCTTCAGCCTTGGGCAAGACCTTGTGCCTCGGGTTTCCCCGCACATCCCATGTGGCTCTTCTAAGGCAGTGACGGAGCAAATCTCCGGATGCTGCTTCTCTGCTTTCAAGGCTCCTTTTAGGAAATTTGAGCAACGACAGGTTTTCAGGCATCATTCCCCTGGGACATCCCCAGATTAAGCACAAGTGGGGCAGGAAGGGTGGATGCTTTCTCTTCCTGGCATTGGCATCTGCTCCCGGTGAGGTTTGGGAGCCAGGTTCCCATCACCGAGGTGCTACAGGAATGTGCCTATGGTGTTGGGCAGCTGGAACAAATGAGCTGCCTCTGAAAGTCCCAGAAAAGTATTGATGAAAGATGCCAAGGACTAATTCCACCAAATCTCCAACCTTCAGGAATTCCTGCAGCTTATGCCAAAACAGATGGGAAGTCCCATTTACTTCCCTGCTTCTGGGGGAGGGAAAGTGCCCAATGCCTCTAATTTGGAAGAAAACCCCACCCAGCGTGGCTTTGCCTTCCTCCCAGCCATACATTACACCAGCCAGCTGCAGGCACGTCTGCCAAGCAGAGCTAGTCCACTCCTGAGCGCAGCCCCTAACACACCGCATATTTGCGGGCTAGCCGGGACACGCACACCCTTTCACTGCTCCCGAGTGGATCGAGAGCAAAGCTCAGTGGGACACGCCGTATTTGGGAAATATCTGCTTCTTGAACAGGCTTGCACGGGACCACGCTTCCCCACCTTGCTGAGCAGATCTCTGCCAGCTTCATCCTGCATCTGATCCGGATCAAGTGGTGGCTCGATCCTCTCCAGGGTAGCTCTGTTCCACCTGGGCTTTAGCCCCGCTGTGGCATCGTGGACGGGTCCTCTCTTGCCAGCTCAACCCCACACTGTGCCGTCCAACAAGTGGCACAGCCACAGCCAGGCATTTTTATGGGCTGAGGCATCTCTGCTTGTCTCAAATGGTTGGTGACACGTTGGTGTTGGAGACACTTTGCTGCCCAGGCTGGGTTTTGAGTCAATACCACGCATCAGTGTCCCATGTTCTCCGCTGAAGCTACGGGACGATCTGTGGTCATCTCCCCTGTAAGTGCTTTCAGGGCATTCCCAATCATGGGACCATCCCAGCAGAGGGGACAAGGAGCAGGCGGTGGGGACACTCCAATGCACAGCAGAAAAATCCCTGCACAGGGAGGCAGCGTGTGCAGACACAGCCTCCCCCCTCCGGCAATCCCACCATCGCTTCCTTTCACCTGGATTTAAGGTAGGGGAGAGCAGGGAGGGGGACGACAGCCCCCATCAGCATCACACCTCGTGCCTGGGGCTGCCCCCGGAGCTCCGGCAAGCTCCAGCATTGCTGAATATTTGCACTGCCTGCAGGAGCATATCTGCCTGTCCTGGGAGGGCACCGGCAGAATGTCCCGTGGGGAATGCAATGGGGACAGAGGGTCTGAAGGTGGGGGGGGACGGGACAGAGGACCACCTCGCCCAGCTAGTGGGGGTCACCGCAACCCACCTCCCAGCTGCCACAGAGGGAAAGAGAGTTCTTCCTAGCCCTAGCAATAGAGATGCTGTCAATTTAGGGTGGGAAACCAGGGGTGGGAAACCAGGGGTGGGAAAAGAGCCCCACAACTCCGTTGGAAGTTATTTACCGCCGAGTGTGCGCGTGGTTTGGCGCAGGCCAGTGCTGCACGAGATGCCGACGGGAGGTGGATCAGGCGTGAAAGGAGGTGATGCCCCCCCGGTGCCGGGCACTAACACCCGGGTGAGGGGTGCTGCCTGCCAGGGTGGGTACCGCTGCCAGCCCACCCGCTCCCCCGGTGCATCCCGATGCGGCTGCGGACCCGGCTCTGCTCCCACCACGGCCGCCGCGCAGCCCAGGTGTTTGCTCAGAGGAAGCTTTGACGTTTGCTGCCTCTGGTTCCTGCTCTTTAGATGCAAACGTGACCGGACTCCCCGGTACTCACATAAACCCTGACACCCACCAACTGCTCTGACCCTCACACAACTATTTCACTTTGCCCGAGCTAGAGCTGGATGCCGTTTCTTACATTTCAGATTCCAGTGATATCTCATTACCTTTCATGCTCAAGAGGAAAACGCCAGAGGAGAAGTTTTTGTAGAGGAAAGGAGAACCCTGGGGTCCCGGCTGGGCAGTGGCCGCGCAGACCAGGCTGGCTCAGCTCCTCTCCCCGCCGACCCTGCACGCCCGCAGAGGCAGAGCCGCGGCTTTGCAACAAGCCATCAACTCCCCAGCTGCTAGAAAAATCCAAATTTCCTCCACAAACTCCGGGAGGGGACAGAAAAACAAGCAAACCTGTGACACGACAGCCTCTGCCCATCAGACGGGAGCTGGAGCAGGCTCCGGCTGCCAGCACCAAGTGACAGCTCTCCCCGGCGCGCTGCTGTGCGGATTTTGGGCAATTCTCCACGCATGGCTCACGCCAGCTCCCTTCCCAGCTATGTAACACTGCCCAGGACGCCAGGGGACGGATAAAAATCAGTGCAGGCACAATACTCACATTGGGGGACTGCCTCTGCGTCTCTCCCTCGGCTCCTCTGGCTCAGTTAAGTTGTGATCAAGAGACGGTCATCTGGGACACGGGAGACAGGAGTGAGCAGTGTGGGTGAACTTGCACAGACAATAAGCCATAATTTTTCTTTGCAGTCTGACTGGCTCTACTGGTTTGCGTTTCTTTGCCCCAGCAGCAGAAAGGAGGCTCAGCTTAACTAAAGCTGCCCAACAGGTTCTGCTATAATACAAAAAAAGTGGCAAGACCAGTATGGTTCGAACCCAGATAGAGATTTGATTGTTTTCCCATAATTACAGTTCAACCTGTGCTGTTGGTTGGAGTCAATCACATTAGCAAACAGACCCATTTAAATAATTCATCCACCATTAAGATGGGAATTTTTTTGTTTTATGTAACTTGGCTCTTTCTGGGAGGAAGAGAAAAAAGAAAAATCAAATGTGACAGCAGCAGCATCCGACTAAACTCGAGTGGCACGGCCCAGGGCACACAACAGCCCCTGGCCCAGACAGCTCGGGAGAGGGGAAGGAACGTGCCCAAATTGACACAAACGGCTACTTGCAAGGGCAGGATGAAAGCCCGTGGTCCTGGACTGTCTCTTGGGGGCACTTTGCAGCGGCTGGGGATGCTTTGGGGACCAGCGGGGAAAGGCTGGGCGACTTGATCGCCGATCCTGGCTGGCAGCCTCGGCTCAGCCCGGGTTGCCTCCTGGCTCCAGCTGCTGACACAAGCAGCTTCCACCCGGAACGAGCCGTGGGCTGGTGGAGCCGGAGGCGACGTGGACATGTCCTGAGCCTTTGAAGTGCAGCTCTTTCAGCATCCCCCTGGGAAAATGCTGGCACCGATTCCCCTGCCCAGGCTGGGCAGGGACAGCCTTCCCCCGCATCGCTGCAGACAGCAGCAGCAGCACGCGGGGGCTGTGAAAGCAAGCGACGCGTTCGCTCACCACCAGCGTGGCACCAATAAAAAGCAATAAAAAGTTGTTGCCTACATATCCGAGACCCAGATAGCATGTCCTGCTCGGCCGAGAGCTGCCCGGTGAGCGCAGGGCCCTGCTGTGCTGGCGCAGCCACCTCTGAGCACGGATCCGTGCTCGGGAGGGACGCGTCCGTGTTGCTTAATAGGACACGTAAGCTGGGGAGGATGGTTTCCCTGTGATGTTTCCAGGGCCAGTGGACAAGGAGAGCTCCTGTGGAAGGGGATTCGGAGCATCGAGGCTCCAAAGTCATCCTGTGCGAGGAAGGTAGCTCTGCCGTGCCGTGCATCAGAGCTCAGTCCCCAGCCGTCGGCTCAGACCCTCAGCCGGTGTAAAGTCTCATCCATCCACCGGCAGCAATTTCGCCATGCCGATTTACACCCCAGCTGCTGAGCTGGCTCCTTAAGGAAGCCTAGCACGGTGCTGAGCATCCTCGGCAGTGTTTCCCCGTAGCGATGGCATCGCCCATCTGCAGCTCTGCTGCCAAACGGTGGCTTCGAGCTTCGTTCCCTGCGCACGGACGGGTCGGGCAGGTGGGGAGCAGCCGGGGATCCCAGGAATGCGGCTGCACGCCCACGCTATGGAAATGGGCGGCAGGTAAACAAGCAGCCGCTTGGTGAGCAGTGGTCCTCGGCAGACCTGTAGGGACTGTTTGGTGGTTGCTCTGCGTGCACGGCATTCCTGGCTCGTTCCTCTGCAGGAGGGACATAGCACAGGGCGAAGGGGGGTTATTTTCCAGCCGAGACTTCTCACGAGCCACCTGCGGTGAGCAGAGGGAAGCTCTCGGCTTCTCTATTCCCTTTCTCTTTCCTTTTGGACTTTTTGTTGTACTGAGGGATATGGCAATTAGAGATCGATTGCTCGATATGGTCCGGTACCTCAGGCTGATGTTTGCGGTGTGGAATTAATGGCAACCACACGGAAGAGAGATCCTCGCTCAGAGCAGCTCGGCGATATCATGGGAGCGGCAGCGGGGTAATCGGGAGGCACGGAGCTTGGGGAGATAACCTGCAGCAGCCAGACCTCCGTGCAAAAGCGCTGGGACATGCGGTAGGAGCCATGGGGGCACCACCACCATCTCCTGCTGCCTCCAACGGTTCAGCGACTGCTCTATCTGCAGCATCTCCCACAGGGGCACGGTGGAGGGAAACACTGAAAGGAGGGCTTAATGGTAGCGGCTGCTTGTGGGGAGTGAGGAGACTCGAGGCAGGAGAGGCTGTCTGGCAGTGTTGTGCTGGTGCCTGAGAAGGCAGAATAGATGTTTCTGGGAAGCAGAAAGTGATGCACTTTGAAATGATCGCCACCCTGTCTTGTAGGTGTCTATTGGAGGACATGCAGACTGTTCACGGCAAAGATTGCTCTGCTTCCAGGCTGAAAAGCCAGAAGATCGGGCCAGGACATCAGATTCTTTACAACCGGGAACTTAAATAAAAATAAAAAAAATAATTCTAAGCCCTTTTTGTAGAAGAAAAAAAAAACCCTTTACTGCGCAAGACAAGAAGGACCTTCAGTAGGTTTCAACCTATTTGCTGGATGGAAGAGACGCGATTGAAATAACAGAGGGAGCCCTGCGCTCCCAAGACAGGTAGCCCAGCTGCGGGTCTGGGAGGTCCGAGCTGGGCAGCTGCCTACTCTGTGGGAGCCATCTCCATCCTCGGCCACGACCCACCAAAGCCAGGGCTCAAACAGCCGTTATTCCCAAAGCTGGTTGTTCTTTGCCCAGATCTTTGAAGTCTATCTAAATAGGACCCAAGGGGAGCAAAAGACCTCTCTCCTGCTAACAGAGAAAGCAACCCTCGTAGTTTTCCCACCACCTTTTTGTACCAGAGTGCTTGATAACACATTAGAGAAGAACAAGTTAATTGGTCTGAGGGCATCAGCTCAATATATGTAACAGCAAAAGTGTTTTGATAGTGAGAAAACCCATCCCCTGAATTGATTCACACCGACCCCCACCCAAAATCAGCATAAGAGTTATGCTTTCAGGGAAAGCTGGCTGCCACAAATAACACGTATTACAGATATAGGTTATCCTTCACTTCACAGGTTTCAACAGAATGGGAAAAATTCCTATTTCACAGAAGAAAGCACATTATTTTTTCCCACTAAAGGGGCCACTACAGGGGACTAAAGACACCCGGGGGGATCCTCCCCATGGGCTGGGCTGCAGTACCTGAGCACGGAGCAGAGCTGGAGATCACAAGCAGGTTCATCCAAGAGCCCAGGTCACCAGGTAAGTTCATGGTGACATGGCCAGAGCTGGAGACCAGCATCCTGCAGCATCACTGGGACAGGAACTGGCAGCCCCATGCTGGGCTGAAATGGGCTCCTGGGCCATGGGTGTAGGTGGAAGACCCAGGTGAGGCTGCTCAGGGCTGTTAAAGCCCATTAGTGCTTTCAATGCCCTGACAAAAGCATCGTTAGCAGTCAATTATAGACAGGACGAATCAGGCAAACAGGCAGCAAAGCCCAACGCCTAATTTTAGGGTACATCCATGGTGCCAACTGCAGCACGTGTCACTGATACTGGAGCCAACATCACCTGCATGCACCTCCCCACCTGCTAACATAACTCCATGGGGCCCCATTGCCACTCTGATGAGTATTTTGGGGCCAAATAAAATGAAATAGAAACCCAGGCTGACACAAGGAGCCAGAAGTGTCTGCCAGCTCCAGGGCAGGATGAGTTCACCCACTGTTGTTCTTGGCTGCGTTGCCCTGATCTGGCCCATGGCACGGCCATCCAGCACGAAGCTTTCCTGCCCATCCTTACTCCCATTTAGATACAAGGGAGGGTCACAGTCTCTATCTTCCACCTGCCTTGCCAGCAGCTGTCTTTCTGCAGGAAGCGTGGTTCTTATCCCTGTTACAGTGTAAGTAAATAATAAATTGGGATTAGGCTGAAACCAGGACCTACCAGTGCAGCTTCAGTGGGGCAGGCAGTGCAATTAAGGACCAGAGCTCCAGATGTCTTTGGTGGTCTCAGGTTGGAGATCCAGCATAAAAAAGGTCCATGTACAGTTTCTTACCACCTTCTGTTTCACTCTTGTTAACCATCATCTCAGTGCAGATTTAAGAAATGTTTTTCCAGGCTTTCAATCCTCGTTGCCTTGTCAGCAGGGCTCTGGCATTTTTGCAGCCATGCTGAGCACAGTTTCTCTGAAGAAAGTGTTAGCTTGTATCATGTGAACAGGAAATTTTTGGAAATACATCCTCTCCCTCGTTTGAAGGCAAGTGATGTGGGCTCTGCATGCAGAAACCTTTCTGGGAAACGACTGCTCCATCAGCACGGGTTTCCTGGGAAGCAAAGTGAGTTGAACGCAGTTGTCCGTGCCGCATAGGAATCCGTACTAACAGGGGAATAAAATCTTTCCATGGACTATGCAGGACTTTTCAACTTGGTCCAACAGCTGACCCCCACCCATGGGTCCCTGCCCATAAGCCGAGCGTGCAGGTGAGGTGTGAAACATCCCCCGTGCTCGGGGCTTCAGTGGGATCCGTGTTGATGAGGACGAGCCTGAGGTTGATGTGTCCCCATTTCTGGCCCTGATTGACCGATATCAGTACCGGCTATTCAGTATAAGCCTGAGGTCACTTCAGAGCCTGATCCTCTTGGGCTTTTCATAAAACCCCGTAAGAGCAAACCCACTGACCGATGCCCAGAGCTCCCCACAGCAAGAATAAGCCGACAAGAGCAACATCATCGGGCTCATTTCGGCACGACGCTGCAGAAAGGAAGGCAAAATTATAAAGGGGACCTATATAAACGCAACCAGGCGGGTGTTGCAATGAGATAACAAAATTTTCTCAGGTTAAAATCACCCCATCCCGAGACCCCTACCATCCCCTCGGTGAGCAGCCTGCAGGCTATGGCAAAGCAGCACTATATATATATATATATTTATATTTATATATATAGCAGGCAGCAGCCACCAGAGGCTGCTCGCCGGCTTCAGAAATGCCGCCGCTGCCTGCAGCTGCCTGCACAGGACAGGGCTCCGGACCTTGCCTGGGGCAGGATCCGTGTACCCGGGGACGGGGGCATCCCCCAGCAGAGCGGGCAGTGCTGGGTGCTGGACCCAAGGGATGGATGCATCATCTCCTGGAAGAGCAAGGCCAGGAGGCTGCCTGTTGCTTTTCCTGCCTTGCAAAGGTGGAAAGGCCTTATAAAAGTGGGATAAGGAGAGGCCAAACTAAACCGGTTGTTTGCTGGTGCTATAAGTGTTTAAATAACACTAAATAACAAAGGCATCCTGCCTTCCTGCGCTGTGGTTGCACCATTTCACCCTGGATTTGCACGGGGTGGCACTGGGTGACACAGGGTGCAGGCGAGAAGGATGCCCACAGATCTCCTTGGAAATCTGCTTGGAAAAACCTTGCTTTAAGGCATTACCTACCTTAAACTTCCATTACTAAAAGATATAAAAACAGATCAGCTGGGAGAAGGGCGGCCCATGCAAGCATACTGATGGCACAGACAGAGTAAATTCAGTTTTTACATGGGTTTTCCTCCTGCCATCTGCTCCTGGAGAGTGTAACTCAGCTTCTCTGAGTCATCTCACTGATGTCAAAGCCAGGAGCTACCTGCTTGCAAGCCTCCTGTCATAATTAGCAAACTGGAGCAAAACGCATATCAAGGCAGAGGATGAACTTTGGGAAACCTCTAAATATTTAGCCCCACAGCAAAGGGTATCACTTCCCAGACCAAAGAGCTTCAGGCTGACACAGCAGCACTACGGGCAGGGAAAGGCTATTTCTGGAAAGGATGTTTGGTGTAAGAATATCAATGCTTTTTGGTGGGTCCTTCCTGAATCAAAGGACCCACCTGCATGAGATGCAGCCACGGAGACTCCAGGTAAGTGGTGATAGCAGATAAAAGTGTGGTGCTTACGCAGCCCCGCTCTCCAGCAGATCGCCCGGCTCTTTGCTCTGAAGTGGGTCAATATCATTACTCCCCCTTGCACATGCAGAAGCTGCCAGTTGGAGAGATCGGAGCGAGTTGTTCAAGGTAATGGAGCTCGCTCCTGGCCCTGGAAACCGTACCTGATGCCTCTGGGGAGGACGGCTGCGCTGCTGCGGGGTCCTCCGTGCAGCAGGGACGGATCCAGCCTACAGCTGCTGTTACTCCAGCAACACCAGTGCTGGCAAACACGCTATGGAAAACCAGCAGCACAACTTTGAGTCACTCAGAACTTGAGGAGCCGGCCAAGTTTTATCCTTTTTACCTCTCAAAATGGCAATATATTGTGCAGACTCCTGCAGAAAGTGGGGAAATTTCCCGCAAAAAAAATTCTCTTTTCCTTCTCTTTTGGCCAGCGCTGCCAGCTCCAGCCCTGGACGCCCGCTGCCGAGCTGTGCCCACACCCCACATCTCCTCCCACGGGTGCTGCTTTGCCCTTTAGCTGTAATTTTTCTCTCGATTGGAAGGAGAAGCAGATGAGTCCTTTCCACTCCAACTCAGCTTTCCTTCACCTTCTTGAACCTGCACCATCTGGGTTGCAAACACCCTGGGCGAGCAGCTCTTGCCTTCCAAGGTGCTGCAAACGTGTGGGAGAGTACAAAGACATCAGCAAACTGGGTGACAGCTGTTCTCAATGAAGTGCGAAGGGATGATGGAAACGTTAGCTGTCCATGTCAGGCTTTGGCACAACTTGTCTAGTCAGGAAACACATTGTAAGTTTTCACGATCCCACCTAAATTCACCTGTTCCTATCACTGTTGCTCAGATTTTCCCAATAGCCCAATGTACGAATATTTTATACCCTAAAAAAATAGCCTGGCTCCGTGGATGGTGTGGTTTGCAGAGCGCATGGTGCCTGGCTCCATGCTGAGGATGCTGAGGACAGGGTGGGCTGTGCCAGAAGTTATCCCCCTCTCTCCCGGTGAATCAGCCTGTTGAAATGAGCATTTCTTAAACTTTACAAAAATGCCCTCTTTTTGATTCATCCATCTTCATGTGACCCCTTGGCTGGCAGCGGCTCGACCCAGGCTGGGGAAATGAGAATGGGCTGCATGTGCTGGGGTTCATCTCCCCTCCACCTCTGCCTTTCCCTCCTTCTGCAAGAAGATTAATGCAATTAGGGGTTTTTTGACCATTTGCTCACTCACATGAAAATGTGTAGGCAGCGTTCACAGCTGGCTCCCACCTCCAGGGGATGGAGGATGGCTGGGCAGCCCCTCTTCCAGCATTTGCTCCCATCCAAGCTGGACCAGGATGCTGATCTTGCCCCAGATTCAGCTTTTTTTTCCATAGGGAGAGGGGAGCCAGGTCTGTTTTCAGCTGGCTCCCACTTAGCTGAACCAGGGAGGACCCTGCTGTCCTCTGACACATCTTGGCTCTCTTTTAAGTGGTCACGACCCATAGTTTGAGAAACTTTGCACTTAACAGTCCTTCCTATCTCTTACTCCTCCATCTCTGCTCTGTCTCCTACAAAATCCATTTTCCCTTGCCCCTCCCTCCTTCCCTGGCCAAATGGAAATAAAAAATTAAGTGTGAATTTCAGAGCCAAAGATGCTTTTTGGTTTTTTTAAGCAGACACTGAGAGGTGAAGGAAAAACCCCTTCCTGTAAATTATAGTCCCATGAAAATCATTCCAATTGCACAGAGAGTTTGGCAAATTACAGAAGATGCAAATGTCAATCAAAGAAACTCTGGCGGTAAATATTTTTCACAACTGCTTCGTTAGCAAAGCTTTTCATTGGAAAGGCTCCTGCTCTCGAGAGCTGGGGAAGGATGACAGCTTTCTATTTTTTGGTAGGCTTTAAATGGTTTACCCATAACACACAACTATGTCATTTATCCCTCTGTAATTAATGAATCACTAATATCTCACTCTTAAAGACAAGAAAACTTATTTTGAACTTCATTTCTGGCCCAGATCCTTGGAAAGAAAGATGCTTCACTGCTCTCCTCTTCTTGGCTCTCCTTGATGTATTATCTCCAATGGGGCAGCACCTGAATATCCAACGTACAAACCCTAAAAACGCCAAAGTTGTTTTTTTTCTCACTGTGTTTCCACCTCCTCTTCCCTATGACGGAAGACCAGCAGCGAAGTGGTCATACCACAATAAAAGGCAGGAAGACATGATTTGCCTGAGACCATCTGAAGTGGAAAGAGTGAGTGTCAAACCATCTGTGGAGCATCCAGTGCCACTAACCCATCGCTGGTTTCTCACCAGTCTCCTGTTATTTAGTGCTTTTCTTTAGAAAGAAACATAGAAAACCTAATTCTTTTGTTTGCAGTGGTGGATGATCAACTCTTAGGCAAGAAGTAGCTCTCTGCCAAGACAGGCTGCAAAACCCCCTAGACGATGTTTCCCGTAGCCTCCAAACCCAGAAAGTTAATAAAAGGGCTGAAACGAGCACTGCACTTACACGGACAAATTGCTAAGCTGGTGCTACTGACAGTATGTTCTCCTTCTGGGGCCAAAACCTTTGGAAACGTCAGACTTGCCCTAGGGCCTCATTGCTGATCAGCCGCTTGCGTGGTGTAACACTCGCAGACTGGTGTACGCAGTTGTGCAATGCCACAGCTCGAGCTGTGCGAGCCCGTGATTTATGTCCCTTCCTCCTGAGCACAAATAAAGGACAACGTCATCAGATGTATTTGCAAGGACCTCTGCGAAATTTCCTTCTCCAAGCGTGAAAGCTCCTTTGGGGAACGTGGTTTATTTGGGCCAACTTCTCCCCCGACCCACGCCAAGAGCTGTGTCCAAATCATGACTTTCCAGCCGTGATCTTTGCAAGGTCCCCTCGCCTGGCTTGCTCCCTTGCCTTGGCGTGGGAAGATGTTGAGCAAGCGTGCTCAGCATATGAGGGTGACCGGGGGGGACAGATCCTGCAAACCCTCAGTCGCCCCTACCTCTGCCTGCCCTGCCTGGAGGGGTCCAAACTCACCCACCCCAGCAAAACTGCTGCAGCCAGGCACTGCCAGGTCCCCTCGCCCCGGGAGCCCAGTTCTCATGCAACTCCTTTTGGGAAGTATTTTTAGCAAGTTCCTCTCCATCGCCTGGTAAAAGCAACACCCACTCCGTGCTCTTTGCAGAAATGAACGTGCAAATAAAAGCTGAAGGTGAAGGGCTTCGCCGCCTGCCTCCACGCCTGGCCTGGCTGCTCCCAGCCCCGTGATTTATGCTTTGATTTGCGAATGCCTCTTCCTGCCAGGTGATCACATGGGCCCTCGCCTGCACATTATTTTCCCATTTGCTTTTGCTTCCCTTCCCCCCCCCCCGCCCCCCGGCCTCGAAATGGTTTTCATTTTTATTAAAGCAATTTATTCTTGCGGTTGCCAAAGGCTTATCAGGTTCGGCATACGTTCAGACAAGTCGTGCCTGGTGATTTTGGAGGCGGGGGGTATGTTGGGGGAGGGAAGAAAATGAATGAAAGAAACTCCAAAAGGGCGGCCGAGAGGGGCTGGAGCGAGTGTGGCTGGGCTCCAAGTGCCAAGATTTCGGCTCCGGGCGAGGGTGGAGGTCAGGAGCGAGCCAGCTTGTGCAGAGCTGGGGAGGACCAGAAAAGGGGCAAAGGGGATGGGGAGAGATATTTACACCCCCTTGAGCTATTTGCAATACGGCTGCTGCCAATCCAGAGCTGTTGGTATTTAAAATGGCATGTAGAGAGGTGTCTCTCCTCCCTCGAAGGTATGTTAATGAGTACCCCATTAAGAAACTCCTTGGAAACTTCAAGGGAAGACAAATCCTCTTGGTTGATGAATTAATTTTCTCCCTTCGCTTGACCCGTCAGCCTGTACTGCCAGCAACATTCCCATTAGCTTTGGCGGAGTTTGCCAACATTTGCTGAGATCCAAGACCCATAGAAATCCACTGGAGCCTTTCCATGGATCTCAAGGAGCTTTGGGTCAAGTCTTCTGCCTGCGGGATGAGGCTCGGGGTATGCGTGTTGGCTGCCTGCTCGGAGCCTGACGGTGAGTGATGAGCTGTTGAACAATGTCTTCATCTCTGGGCAGAGCTGGGAGGAGGGATGGGGATGCTAACTGGAACCAGCCTGGAGTGAAGTCATTTGTTTCACCACGCTGCTTCTCCTGAAGGCTCCCAGGGAGGGAATTGGAGCTCGCAGGCGGCGAGGTCTGCAAAAGCCCAGGGCTCTTGTTCTGTTGTGTTAAAGCTTCACAGCCCTGGAAGAGCTGCTCAGTCCCCGAGGATGTTCCCCACCTCCAAAGATCAACCCACCACATCAATCCCACCACGGCAGACCTCCCACCGCTGCTTTCCTGCAAGCACCGTGGCTCTGCTGGGAAAGGGCTGTGGCAAATGCCGGGGGCACGGGGCGAAGCACGGCCCCCGCGGAGGCTGCCCTGGCCCTGGCCGAAGAGAGTGAAATATCTCCAAACCAACAGTTTTCGAGCGCTCCTTGCGAGGCAGTTAAACACGGGTTTTATCAGCGTATGAGAGCTTGCAAAGATAACACTTCAAAGAAAACACGCTCTAAATACACCTTTAAAAGCCTTAAAATGTAATTCCATAAATGTTTGTGTTACTTGGGCAAGAGATAAAGCCAAGTGGTATTACTGAATTGTAGTGGGGCCGAATACCCGTAAACTTCACTTGTGTCCCTATCAGATGAATGGTTCACTTATTAATCTATATCTGGATAGAGTGGAGCTCTTTCCTTTCTCAATAATCTTTTTCCCCCATCTCTGTGTGCCGGCTGCTTTGCCGCTTTGGCAGGACCCGAGTGCGGGTGCAAATCCCAGCAGGAGCGCGGCGGCTGCTCGGGCTCCAGTTCAATGCAGAGACCCCATCCCTGGAGCTTCTCCCCACTCCTGAAGATTAACAGAAAATCAAGGTTGTAGAGAAGTAATTAATGCCAATTCTTGCTTCTTTGGTGATGCTGGTCCCCCTGGTTGAGAAGTGGTTGATCCCTTTTTCCTCTGCTGTTAGTGGACCAGGACCATGAGGTCTCCCTGTCCCGAAGGATGGAATGCAGTGGCCATATTTCAGCATTATAAAAATGCTAGGAGAGATTTGTGGCATCCGAGGACTGCAGAGCTGTGGGGTACAAATGTCCCATTTCAGTTTTGTCGTTTGTGAGCATTAAAGAAATAAAGAAAATCAAAAAGGCAGGACTGAAGCAGTCTGTGCAAAATCCTGAATTTAAATCCTTCACAGCACCGCGGTCAAATAAAATGACTCACACTAACACACGTCCAGAGAGACTTTGCCCTGCCTGGGGCAGGAGTGAAGGAAATCCCTGAAATCTCAGCTTTTCTATGAGAGGGCTCTGCTCTGCTGTTGCTCCAAGCAGCCGGGGGGAGACTGATGCTGGTTTCCAATTAATTTCCCTGCAGCTTGTTTAGACCCGGCGATGCTTATCAGGGAAGATGGCACGCTGTTTAACAGGCCAGCACGGCACGTCATAACAAAACATCACACCGACACCTTTGGAAATATTGAGCTTTGTCAGCATCAACCCCAAAAAGCTATTTTAGGACGCAAATCTGCCCATGCTGGCACACGTGCAGCCCTCCAGCCATCTGGGCTGGCAGCAGGATTTGGCCATTAGCGGAAGATTTTGTGACTATTTACCCAATCCGTCCTTCACTTACACTCAGCAGCTTTCCTGAAGCTCAGTATGGGAGGATCTGGCCGGGGGTCCCAACGCGCGTCACCAGCGAGCGGTGGCACATATGAGCCAGGCAAAGGGACTTGTCTCTGCGGGTCTGCACAGCCTCTGAGGTTTTTTTCCTAGGTGAAGATGTGCCCAGAAGTTTTCTGGCAGAGCTTGCCACCCCCACCCACGGGCAGGTCCCCCTGGCAGCACTAATGGTCCGGGACTGAAAATAGATGGCGGTGCAAAGGCAGCACAAATTGATCCAAACTCTTGTCTGATGGACAAAAAATTCCCGGCGTATTGTTCAGTGCACTTAGTCCTAAATAATTAACATTATTCTTAAGGTGCTTTCTTCTTTAACCCCCTACATGCGCTTTTCTCTGTATTTAACCTGTGAGACCACTTTTCAAACACTAGCACTTTCTTTCTCCCAAACCAAATCCCTCTGGATTTCTTTGGATGCCAGAAAGCAAGAGTTTGAATATTTGGTTTAGATCCAGAAACCTCTTCCCTCTCTCTAAGCCAAAGAAAAGGCATTTGCAATTTTTTGTACCACATAGTGCAGAAAGATGCTTAGAGAAAGGGGGGCAAGGGATGGTCCGGGGTGTGCCGCATCGCCGGGACCTTGTCCTATCGGAGCCATCACTGGCAGACAACAACCCCAGCAAAGACCACAGGGAACCAGTTTTCCCCCATGGAGCCTGCACGGTCTATAGGGAACCTCGATGATTATATGGTTTGCAGAGGGGGCGACTCTACCCTGCAGAAAATGGCCCTGAAAGCCCCGCGGCCGAGGGACGGCAGCTGGGAGCCGCCCGCCCGGTGGGCTGGGAGATCGAAATCAGGAGTCAACAAAGATGAAGAATGGCAGAAGGAGAAATCCTGTGTTTTCTCTCAAGGAGATGTTTTCTCTCCTTTATCTAGCGCACAAGCTATCTAGGCTGTGTGTACGTTTAGCTGTCAGTGCCTGGGATGCTTAACATATTCCCTTCTGCTCAGCATCCGAGGGCAAACCCAGAAAAGGCAATGGCTGCAGCAGCACCAGCAGCAGCTTAAGAGCTTTAGAGAGCCAGGGTGGTAAAGCACCCATCCTTCTCCAAAAGTCCTTTTTGAAGCCCAATTCTGCGCTTGCCCAACGGCTCCTCTGGCTCCTGGTGCTCAGGATGAGTCTCCAGAGTGTGGGGCTGACAGATCAGTGCCCTGGCTTGGTAAACTCAAGTCACTAATGGTAAATAAAGGCTTAATCATTTGTGTAATCTTTCCTAATTACCAAATAAAAGCAACCAGTCTGAGCCCACCCAGAGGGTCTGGTGTCAAACACTTCTCCCCGTGGTGATTGATGCTGGGTCCCCAAAATTCAAACTGATAGGAAAATGTTGAGTGGATGCTGATGGGCAGGAGAAGGCACCCTGGAGGGTACACATCAATCCTGGGCTTTATTTTCAGCCCAGAGCAACTTGGGCCATGGCTGTGAGTGGTTTCTACCAGGACAGTCAGTCATGCTTGCTGGGAATGTCTACTCATGAGAAGAAAACATGTTAAAATACCACCCCTATGTGGTTTTTGCATGTAAAACAAGACTATCTGTGGCCGTGGGTGACTTGCTTTTGGGTGCAGTTTCAGGGGAAGGGGTTAGGTGCATCCCTAAGGCATGCTGGCCTTTTCCTTAAGTCTGGCAGCACCCATGGGATGCTCCAACTGGATGGAGGTCCCCCTACAGCAGGGACACGAGGGTTCCCCTATGGGTTACGTGACCACGTCAACAGCTGCTCTTACAATGTAATATCAAGAATGCAAAGGACCACCACAAAGGGTTAACTAATTAGGAATTAATGATCCCTTTTGACTAGGTCACAGAGCAGAGAGATGCCTAAGATATACTCAAGGTATCTGGAAGGGCTAGACGTGGCTCTGCTCCTGGAAAACTTCTAACACCACCCCAGCCACCGCTGCCAACCAGCCAAACCGCTGGCAAATGTTCCCTGCCCGCTCCCACCGGCAGGGCTTCACTCCTCTGCTACTGGTGGCTCTTCCGTGTGTTTTGGGACTCGGGGCTCCCACCCCTTCTCTTACCACTATATTTGATTCAGACCATTGAACCGGGGTGTCTGCGGTACAATGGGTGGAAACCATTAGACCAGAGAGTAAATGACCATGGCTTTCCTGAAACCCATGCTGATGAGGAAAACACAATATCTCCTGTTTTCAGAAGCAAACGGGCTGTTCTCGGAGGCAGACCCGAAGGGGAAAGCCAGCAGGACTGGCCACAGACTGTCTGGAGCCATATGTACACTTTTCAGGCTTCAAATGTAACATGGCTTGTACAGGACTCGCTCCACCTTATCCCAAACGCAATAAGAAGAAACTGTTCTCTAAAATGCCAGTCCTAAGAGGTGATGGTCCTCTTCCTTCTGGGCAGGATACCTAGTTTTGTTGCAAAGAAGTGACTTTTTCTTTCACTTTAGCTGGCTGTTATATGCTTTTCTTCCTACAAGAGTTAAGTTCTATTCACCGGTGCTGCCCAGGTTTTCAGGTCTCTATGTCCATTCAGTCCTCAGCGGAAATGAGGGAGATATATCTTTAGTTGTGTGACATCTTTGCAGCATGAATTGCCTCATGTTTTACAACGCTCACTTGCAGTCTGCTGTGCATGCGTGCTAGCACTGAAAATTTTTTGGCTAACGGTGGTATTAAATCATCAAATAAAAACTAATGAAGGAGAGAGCCAGAAGATGTGATGATGATGAGGGGGAGGAATTCATAGTAGCAGAGGGGGCCAGCCATCATCCAGGCAGGGCTGCTGGATTTATGCATGTTTTAATTAACATTTGGATTCATTAAGCATGGCTCACTGTAGGGATTCATTGATGAGAAGGCGATTTCAGAGCTGGTGCCAAGCAGAAAGAAGTTTCTCCAGGTCCCGTCCTGCCCTCGTTGTGCTGGTGCAGGATAGAAGTGACTTTTAATCTTAAATGCAAATAAAAAGAGTGTGTAAACGAGGCATATTTGAGGGAGCAAAGCAAGAGCAGAGGCACTTGCCCTGGCAGCCCATCGGCTGGCCAGAGCGAATGGATGAACAAGGCTCCCTGCCCATGTCAAGTCCTCTGGGGCATTGCAACAGTTAAGAGAGCTTGCCGAAATCCGGCATCTGGATCCCCAGCCTTCATTTAGAGATACAGAAAACACTGTACATCTTCTCCTGGATGGCGTTACACGGCATAAAGAAGTTACTCTTACAGAGATAGGGATGGCCACATTACTCATGTGCAGCCAAGTGCTGAATCATCTGGGTCACCTTATGAGATGTCATCCATACTTGTCATATACATTTCACAGAAGGAATATTTCCAGGATGTTTTAGAGAGCATTAATATCATTTATATGTATTGCTTCTTTTATCCCTTTGCATAAAAAGACAGGTGTATTTTTTTGCCGTGAATCTGGCCACCCAGGACTTGTAAAGAGAGACGAGTTATAGCTCAAACATTTCAGAAATCCTAAAATGCACCTGAAATAGTTCCCTCATCCATCATCACACTGTTATTTCAAGCTTCAACATCTTGGGACTTCCCAAGCCTCCAAGTGAGCATTGCATGTCCTCTCTCCATGCCCTCCCAGAAATTAGCAACTACTATTAAGAAGATGGACCAGCTTCTCCATGGGTGGAAATCAGCCCAGCACCAGCCCAAGCCACAAAGCCTTGCTATCGTACACCAGCAGAAGACCTGGCCCTAAGCTCTAGGCTAGGGAATACTGATCCAAGAACCAGAGGGACACAAATGATTTTTCTTGAGGAACTTCAGTATCTTCTCCTCTGGCTCTTAGAGTAGGAATTATAGGGACTCATAAACACAGAAAATAACCTGACTAATTCTATCTGAACATCAAGAAATGAGGGGGTCAAGATCAGAGATTGGTTCTTATTGTGTCCAGTCTGTTTTGCCCTGTGCCTGGTGCCCAGCTTTTTTACTGATATTGCTTTTTCTTCAGCAAAAACCCAGCCAAGTTGCTCTGCTGGCTCACTGTACTTTTAAGAAGTGCCTTTGGCCTCATGAGAATGCATCAAAATTTTGATGCTTAGCAGAAAATAAAAATATTTGCACTCAGTTCATTTATAGAGCTGCACATAAAACGCTTCCCCTCAGGGCATATCCAAGGAAAAGACTAGAAATAAAATATAAATTCTAAACAGCAGTAAAATGTTTATCGCTTTGGGGGTTATGAGTGTTCAGCTTTTATTACTACGAAAATCAATTTACTGAACTTGGGTTTACTGCAAAATCACAAAAGTGAAAACCTGAATTAATTCGGCATCCTTGGCTTTGCTGCTTCTCCCTTCCCATGTCCCGCAAGGCCCCGCTCTCTGCCTCGTCCCCACCATGGCTTTTCTCTCAATGACAGCCAAGCCGCCCTCCGTGGCTGAGAGCCTACCTGGGGTCCGTCTTGCTGGACCTCTCCGAGGAGACCAAGAGTCCAACCTGAAAGAACAAACTCCGAAAGAAAAGAGGAAATGGCCCGTTCCCTCCGCCAGGACTTTCAGTTGTGTTTATGACCCCGTCGTGAGCCATGGCTTGGGATGGGGATGCAGGGTACGGCCGAGAAAAGGGGCTGCTGAAAGCAGCCTGGGTGGGAAAACCCTCACGGGAACTTCGTCATAGTGGAACTGAATTATTTTCCGGAAAGTGAAAATCTGCATGTTCAAAATATTAGGATATTGTAATAGTGATTCGAATGGTCAAAATATTAAAAAAATGGAAAAGCAGGTGCACAGAAGTCACGTCACTGTGGCTGGGTATCATTCAGTGCAACCTAACCCACCAATGAATCCAGTCCTCTGCTTTCATTTCTGGAGTTTTTAAGGCTAAAATCAATGCATATTTTAACAGGGCTAGTGGAAAACGTCGCGAAGAGTCTGGCCAAAGTCTTAGCAGGGGCCCAGAAGAGACCCACAGCCAGGCTGCCACGATGGCAAAACTTTGCAAATCCTTCACAGTCCAGCACATTCGACCCCCCCCCCCCCGAGTCCCAGTTCTCAGAAAATGCAAATATTTCAAATAAAGAGAATTTCAGCCCTGCTGATAATTTGTGGAAATATTGTAGCAGAAAACCCATCTTTTAAAAAAAAAAAAAGAAAAAGAAAGAAAAATATTGAAAGAGGGTTAAGTCAGCTCTACAAATAGTCAAAGCAAATGTTTCAGGAGCAATGAGGAGGATGAAAGCCACCGAACCGAGGGAGTCAGCAAACAGCTGGGGATAACAGCGAATTCCAGGAAGCAGAGGCGCAGCTCGGGAAGAACGTGTTTGGGGTGGGAGGGTGAAACTCCTACCCAATATTAATAGGTTTGTCCCTCTCCCCGTGCTGAAACATGGTCAGAAACACACGAAAACAAGGTGTGGAGGAAGTAGGGGCTGCAAAGCCGGGGATGCTGGCCAGACTGGGGACCGGGAGGCCACACCAGCTGGGTCCCTGCAACCTGTGATAAGGGGGGTCGGGGCCAGCAGGGGACTTTCGTGGGGGAGTTTCTCTTTGGGTACAGGAGAGCTGAGAGGTGGCACGCACACATTTCCTTTTTCGCCCCCCAAAAGAGAGCGTGGTGCCCAGATTTTTGGGATGCGGCAGGATGTCTGTCTGAGGCGGGCAGTCGGCAGCCCCAAGGGCGGTCTCTGGCTCCTCATTTTGGGGGGGGCCTTGTAGAAATGAAGTGTTTCTGGAGCGAGCCTTGGCACCTCCCCGCAGAGACCCGTGGATGGGGGGATGTAAACGGTCGTGGTTCTCTGCGCAGCGTCCGGCCCTGCCGCCTTGCTGCCGGCTGGCCCGAGGGCTGTCGGGCATCCCCAAAATAACAGCCAGGGCCTGGGACCACTGGGCCCATCTCCTTGGGAGCACATGGGCTGGAAGATGTGGGCACAGGGGAGGTTTGGACGTGCAGTGCTGGCGCTGACGATGGGCTAATTTTGTTAAGCCCCATTTTGCCCCTGCGGTGACACTCCCACCCCACGGCTAGCAGCATCCCTCAGCCTTTTAGGGCCATGCAGCACAAACAGCCTCTGCATTGCACTTTTTAAAACTTAGCACAGTTTGCTTTCATCCTTGCTAAGGGCACGGTACCCACAAGACAGCCTGGATGGCCGTGAAGGGGATGCCGTCCCCCCGGCACGATCTGGCAGCGTGAACGTGACCCACCCCAGATGCAGATGGGACTTCTGCCCTTTTCCTTATGCCTCGACACCCCTCCAGCAGTCCCACCCCAGCTGAATTTTTCAGCTCTTGCACCCAAGCAGCCCCTCAAGCTTTATCTATCTGTCTTGCAAAAGATGGAAAGTGCTTTACAATTTTTCCAGAGGTCATCTGATAACCCTGTCAGGCTTAATTGTGCCATAATCAAATCCCCCCCCCCGGCGCAGGGTGGGATGAATCAATCGCGAGCAAACACCGCTGACAGACCCCACCGACATGAAAGGCGTGAGCTTACAAATAATTTATCAAAAATATGTGCGATGGAGAGGATTCATTTTCATTTCCTAAAAAAAAAAAAAAAAAATATAAAAAAAGGTTTTCTTGGCTTGCAAGGGAGTAAACAAGAAATGGAGGGAGAGGCATTAAACTGCAATGAATCACAGAGGAAGGGCTGGTGGGGGTGCAGGAGGACAGGCCGCGCTGTTTCCACCGTGGGTGCTTGGCCCTGGGCATCATGTCCTGCTTGGGCACCCAGGGACCCTGCACCCCTCCTGGGGTGGCTGGATGGGGCACCCTCCTGGGATGCAGGGCCATGCTGGGGGCTGGGGCAACACCTTCTCCCGGAGGCACGGTAATGGGGACATTGGATTTTTTCAGCTGTCCCCCCACTAAATTAATAGCTCTAGGTTTTGGGCCATGGTGTCCTGCCCGCTCTGCCCAGAACAAAGCTCTGCCTGTGCTTTTCAGGACAGTTAGTTACCCGTCTTTAATTCACAAAGTAGTTACTTCTTGGCATGGAGCTCACCACAAACCCATTCGGCTGATTCCTGTTTTTCCAAGAAGAGGAGCTGTCCCTGTCACCTCCAGATGATGGATCGGTGATGGAAACCTGTAACTACACCCCAACACCCTTCCCTTGGGTGGCCAGAACTGCACGTCCTAACACAGAGGCACAAACCACCAATAAAGCCACCACAAATCCATCACCAAGGGGCGATTCCCCCTGGGGATCCGCTGCCGGGCAGACACGCAGGGCTGGGGGAACCGTGAGGCACCTCCAAGCATCATTGGGCGACTTTCCAGGGATCGCATCCCGCTCCGAAGACTTTGCTGTGATGCTGTCTGTGTGAGCAGGACCAAAAAGACTCGACTGAAAGTCAGTTCTTAGAGCAGTGTTGGTCTTGCCTAGGAAAATCCAAAGCCCCTTGAATTTTCCTCTGCGCTGCATTTATTTTCAAAGCAAGCAGACTCCCCTCACAAAAAAAAAATCCTGGTGAAATGACACGCATGAGCAGGATTTAAGTCACAAAGGTGCTGAGTTTTGCATCACTTGAATAACCTTTGGTTGGCGCCACTGGGAAGAGGAAAAGCACGTGGGAAAAATAACCTGAATTTTCCCCCAGACTCAGGCTGTTTTCCCTGGAGAGGTTCAGGACCCCGGCGATGAGCATTTGCCTCTGTACAAACCCGATCCCTGACACTCCTGTGTGACAACTCTCTACCTCTTTGCAAATGGTCCTAGAGGCGATGCTGGTCTCGATTCAGCATCGTTCGGACGATTCTCCCGGGGATGCTGACGCAGGTTCCCTGGGCAGGACCTGTGGCTCCAGCACCGGCGCTGCCGCTGTGATGGGAAGCATGTAGACGTGCTCCTTTTGGCTCTGCAGTGCTCAGAGCACATATATTCGGGGTCCTACACAAATAACCCCTCTGCTGTAGGCTGATGGAAGAAGGGGGACGGCTTTCCTTGCTGCTACCACCACGCCAACCCACTGCTGCGTGAGCAATGTCCCGATTTCCAAACTCCTTTGACCATTAACATGTGGGTATTTATCAGCAAGGATTTCACGGTAAATACCACTATTAACCCAGCTTTCCAAGCCAACAAGGATTCCATAATAAATATGCCTATTAATCAACCTTTCAAGCTACTGATTTCCAAAAAGAAAATTATAGATTATATGTAATTATTTAACAGACTTCCCCAGCCTGAACTGAAGCCACTAGCCACCCGCTATTCCCTCAAGCCATGACGATAACCACACTCCCACCGACCCGACTCTCTTTTTTTCCCATACGACTATTGCAGAAGTGCCATCGGACCGACTTCGTTTCCTACGAGATGGGGAGAGCCCCGCAGAAGCAGCTCACATTAAATATGGGAAATGACTGCCACCTCCAGCCCTCCGCCTGCTACTGGAGCCAGCAGCTCCCAGCCCTTCTTGGGTGATTCAGGGAACCTGGAAACTTGTTTTACCGCATGCTCGTACTGGAGATATAAACAGTGGGGCTGGGAGAGCAGAAACACGAGATGGCAATTAGCCCAGAGCTATTAGCTGTGCCTGAATATCATATACTCCAAGCTTCCTTGATCCACTGGAATTTATATGACCGTTAATGGAGACTGTAAATTGCTGTCAGTGGGGATAACTCGATCCATGTTTTTTTGGAGCGACGGGGGGACGGGGGGAGTGGGGAGGAAGGGGGGAAGGTGCCCTGAGATGGACATGAGGAGCTGTACAACAGCTTTAAGGCACTGCTGTCTACTGGCATATAACAGATAATAAAAATATGGTTTAATTTAGAATGTAAGGATATGGTGTCAAAATAAAATGTCTCAAGGACAAGCAGGGAACATAAAAAAGTCATAGCCCATGCTGTGAGCATCAGCTGCACATCATAAAGATACATTAATGGTATATTTCTTTAAAAGAAATTTTCATACTTGGGGGTTTTATGAGAAATAAGAGTTTAAAATATTAAAAGTGGGAATTTTATGATTGGAGGGGAAAAAATGTTCAGACGAAGGTGATGGGAATGGCAAGAGGGCAGAAGTAAAGTGCTGATACCTTTGGTGGTGCCAGCAGTGACCGAGAGCAGTGACCCTGTCGTGCTGAACTGGGGGTCCCTACCAACCCTGTGTGTGAATCACTCCCTCTACCTATTCTGCATCCACAGAAACCAGTGGGTTTTTTTATTAAATGGAAACAAAATCAGTCTCCAGAGGTCAGAGATACAGGCACAAAGTAATGTCGCGTTGTAAAACAACAGGCAAGCGAAGCTATTTAAACCAGATCCACTTGTGTGCCAATGGTCAAAAATACAATGAAGGAAAGAAACAACACTTTGCTGTCAAATTCAAATGTTAGAGACCAAAGCAATTAATCTGGGTGCAGATCATTCATTTTTAATTCTGGGGTTGGAGAAATGTCTTAGGAAGAACTCACAGCATCAGAGCATCTTTGCAGAACTGATGGTTTAAAGCCACAGAATAAAGACCTCTGAGTCGTGGCCAGTCTGCCTGGGTTCATCTGGACTCAGGAATAATAGAGACCCACAAGTTCATTTTTATCAGGGGAAAAAAGCATTTTAACCCAATGACTAAAATATTCCTTCCTATTGTTCCATTTCTCTCTCAGCTGCTGGGAAGAATAACTTGGCATTTTCTTCCCCTGTCCTGCTGCTAAAAACGTAGGTTTCAAAGGAAACCTCACAAAACCAGGGAATTTCTAAAATCTGATCTCCCACGTGCAACCATCAATGGCAAGCAGCTGTTGATGGTCACTGCTTATAGGGATGGTTCTGCTATATATTTCACTGGCATTAGCATCCAGGGGTCCTGAATGGCATCAGGACACTGGGATGCTTCTGAGCCAGCTTGCAATCATTTGCTGATTTAATACTTGTCTTCTAGATATTTATCTGCACCTCTTCTGATTCCTTAAAGGTGAAGGGATTTTGCTGCGGAGCAGTGAGGTCCAAAAAGGATGCACACTGCTCGCACGGATTGCGTTGGGTATCCGACTTTTGGAGGATGCTGCCTGCCCAGCTTCAGCCGGACACGAAGGACCACGTAGAGAGAGTCTGGCCACACGGGCAGCTGCCAGCACACCCCCAGGCTGGAAATTACAGCTCCGGAGAAAGTAGGACTAAAATTTCATCCAGACCTGTTAGAAAGACATCTTTTCCCCAAATATAGAGCCGAATTTGCAGTATCTTGGACACCATAAATATTAATGCAGAGGAGATGCTTGTGTAGTGTAACTATTCATGATGCATCAATATTAATGCCCTGCATCTGAAATCTCTGTCAGGGCACTCAGTGTCCATCAACAAACCTTCATCGCTCACAAGAAGAGATCCCTCCCTCCCTGGATTTAAAATCCGTACTCAATCCAATTGTGCAAAAATTGCAATTGTGAGCACTGCTCTAGTAAACTTTTTGGGAGGAATGTCCTTAAAATAAACCCAAACCCTGTTTTCTCAGTCTCCTGATGCCATAATGGTCTACCTGGACACCATTTTATGCAACTGGACTCTCCACAAGGCTGAAGGTGGCATCGCTCTTCCCCGTGGTCCATAAAACGTGCCTACCGTCGTTAGGCTGCTTGGAGCCTTGTGTGGTCCATTATATTTTATGCCGGTTTCCTAAACATTCACAGTTAAATAAACTATGATAACACTTCATAAACATTTTTCTAACATGCGGAATGTTTGACATGAATTTCAGCTATTTTAAAACTAATAAACAATTGTCAATCGTACGACGGAGACTAAGCAGAAGCCACGACTGTTCTTATGGAACATCAAAGGCATAATAAATATCTGATTTTAAGTGAGGCTTTTGTACTTTTGCATACGAGCCTCTGTTGAGAGCACGGAGGGACGAGCATTGGGGTTGTGTGTTATTGTCTGCCACGCTCAGGGTTTCGACCGAGAAATACGAGGCGTTACACTTCATAGGATCAGACCGCACTTAAGAAATCTCCCGGTGTTTGGGGGGAAAAAAAAAACCCAAAAACCACCAAACAGACGTCAGGCTCCTGCTCTGCCTGCTGCAGACGCACTTTTTTCTCCCAGGTGAAAGGCACCTTGCAGAGCTGTTTGCAATTTCCCTCGCTCTGCCGTCCCTCTGGCATCGCGCCTGGGGTGAGCATGTCCCGCAGCCCTGCCCGGTCCCCACGCCGGCACAAAATCAGGCAGCCTGGGGCTGGGGAGCTGCTTTTAGGACAGGGATTACTGGGGAGCCATGCAGTGGGTCTGGCCTGGCTTACTGGGAAGTGGTGGTGGCCCAAAGGGTGCAACCTCCTTCCTGCACCCACCTCTCCCAAGCCGCTACATGTCTGCAAGGGGGAGCAGGGTAGGGGACCGACGGCACCGTGATGGTTGCACAACTCCCTCTGCAAAGAGCATCTCCGGAGGATTTTGCATTGCTGCAAGATCTGAGCATACACGGGGTCCCTCAGCATTGGGGACAGTGCCACTGGGCAGGGATGGGAGCACAGGACCAGGGCTCCACAGCCACCCCAAGCACTCACAGCTCCTCCCCGGTGCAGGACCAGCCCCTTGATCATGCTCCACTGGGTGGGAAGAGGAGACAGCTCAGAAAAATATTTGTCAAGAGAAATACAATGTCAGTGGAATATTTTTTTCTGAGGAGTGCCCTGGGTGGAAAAAAAAAAAAAAGCTAATTTAGAATAACAGCTCATTTAGCAAGAGATAGTCTGTCTCCTTTAATCTATTGTTCGCAACATCCCAACTGGTTAAAGGTTTCCCGGCCCGACAATAAGAGCTTGTGAGCTTCGGAGAGGAAACTACCGCCGCTTAATATTTATCTCTGGGCACATACATCAGGAAGGAGTCACCCGCGGGAGCAGAGCTATCAGGCCCGTGTTCATCTCTCCTGTGCCATGAAGGATGTGCAATTCCAGATGAGATGAAAGCTGTCCCCCTGTTTGGGATGACGAATGGTGGTCAGCATTGGGGGAGGACCGCTGGGATAATTGCGCTGCTTTGTAAAACTAGAGAGTTTCGGAACCAAATCTAAAGGAAAGTTGTAGAGTCTCGGGGCCAGATGCACTAAAAGCTCCGCTTTTTGTCATGACACAAGACAGAAGCACTGGAGAAGTCCTTTAAAGCCACTCACGAGGCTCAGGGGAGTTTGGGATGCTCTTGCATCTTGCAAACCGCTACGGAGCTGGGGGTCCCCAGTATTGGGCTCCCCCTGTGCCCTGAACAGCTCTGCCTCTCTTGGAGCCCCTCTGCTCTTACAAACACCCACTCAGTAAAACCCCAGAGGTCCATAAGATGAGAAACCAGGAGGGTATTAAGCTGTCAAACAGATCTCCCATCCTTCCCCAGTGCTTTCTGCAGGCTCCCAGGTGTGATGCCTGGGGAAACCACTGCAGGGACTTGCCGCAGTCTCCGCCGGCTGGATGCTGCTCCCACTCCGCCCAGCAAAACCCTCTCTAAATTCACACCTCGTCCCGTGCCGCCTGCGCGGATGACCCATGCTGCAGCTCAGGCTTTGCTTTAGTCCCATCTGCCCTGGGATGTCATTTTTGGCCGGCACAGCCCTGCCTCTCACATCCGTGCTGCTGCCATCCCCCTGCACCAGAGCTGCGGGAAGGTTTTTGGCTGTCCCAGTTCGCCCCTCCTGCCCTGGCTGGCTGGGATGGGGCCGGCACCCAGTTTTTCCCACCGGCAGGAAAAGGCTGGTGAGCCCCACCGGAGCCAGTCTGGCTGCTTTCGGACAAGCCGGGCGCTGGGGCAGATAAGTAAACACTTGCAACTCTGACATAAATTACTTTAGTCCTTGACAGCAGGACACTGACCAGGGTCGCCTGATAAGGGAGGGAAAGCCTTGCATGTCTCTCAGTCCCACTCAGATATTTCACAATAAATGTCACTGGGAAAGAATAGACACTTCTGTACCCATTAGGCAGCTGCATGTTCCTGTCACCTTGAGGAGAAGGGACGCATTGTCAGAGCTGTCGGAGCAGGCAGGAACCAGCTGTTAATCTGCTCTGACATCCTTTTTCACAGAGCAAGTGTGAACGGGGCGTTGCAAAAAGCCAGTGGAAAGGTGATTAAAAATAGACCCTCAGTGAGCACCTACGGGGTCCGTCACTGCGCCGCCGATGGGGACCATCGGCCAGAGGACCAGGATGGAGGCACCACCTCCTCCTGCTTTCAGCTCCGTCGCTCTCTGCAGTCCCCTCCTGCCCGTGCCTCAGTTTCCCCTCATCAGGGGTCACATCACCCAAGGCCAGGACATCTCCCTTTACTTCTGCAGATAGCCAAAGTACATCTTGCTTTGAAAGGACCATGGCTCACCCAGATCCTCCTTCAGGGCTGAGTGTTTTGGACCAGGGCTGGTCGCTCGAGTCCAGGTGGCACGGTTGCAAAGTCGATTGTCAAAAGATGAGCTGCATGGACCAATGCTGCTTCATCTGGACGGGTCCTGGCAGATATCACAGTGATACCTGAGGATGCCACCAGCTCCAGCTGGACACCCTGATCCTCTGCCACCCATCACCCGTAGAAACCTGCCTGTGCCTTCAACATCAGCGCCCAGCTCCCTCCACCACCCCGGCTGAGGAGCTCCTGCTCCTTATGGATCCTCCTGCACAGCAACTCTCATCACAGCGGCTGCCCACACCAATGCAAGTGATGTGGTGCGGCGATGCTGGTAACGGGTATCCAGAGAGTCAAACGTGACCGATGGAGAGCTCTGAACCGAAGCTCCTGGTGTGTCCACCTGGGAGAGGACCTGGGAATTGCTGTGGCTTCACTGCAGGCAGGCGAGAGACCTGGAGCCTGGGCAGGGAGCAGCGTGCCGGCTCTTCCATAGGTGCCCTGGAGAAAGTGGGATGCGACGCTGAAGGCATACTACATGCTTGTTTTAGACTCTGGCTTCAAATTATTTCCAGAATGAAAAATCCCTTCCTCCACCCCCTCTCCTTTTCTTAGCAACATTATTGACCAATGTACAGATTTCTGTAGCGGAAACGGGTTTGATTTTTGTCCCGAGAGATGAGATGACTGCAGACCCGTTCCTGGTCTTACAGCGAGACTCCGCTGGCCCAGCTTCTGCTCCATGTAAATCACCTGCACGCCGGATCCTTTGTCTATTTTGGATCCCTGTCCCCTGCAGAACTTCAGGGGCTTTGCTACATGGTCTTTTAGCTACAGGTCCCTTTTATTACTTCAGATACTAGGAAATCTTGGGTGGAAGACATCTGCGTAGTGTCTAATGCATTTAGGATACTCATTAAAGGGATATTTTCCCCTGTTATCTCATGTCTGATCTCTGGAGGAGGATACTGGTCACTGTGGCTACAGGCTGCCATGTCTCGCCAGGACGCCACCATGCCACGGGCTGCGCCCCCCCCCGAGCCCCACGCACCCCTGGGGACCCGGCCTTGGCTCCTGTCCGGGTAGGAGAGGTCTGGCCAACACCATGAGCCGAAAGCTCCCTCGCAACCCCATGTTCAATATTTGATTTTGCTCCACTGTTTAGCCTTTTAATGTGGTTCTGCTTATTTTTACAGGTTTCCCAATCTGCCCCCTCCCCAGATTGTTTATATTTTTGGAAAGCCTTCTGTTTAGTGCCTGTAATACCCCTGAAGTCCTTTAGCTGCAGCGGTCTTCCCTTACCCACTCCTCTGCTGAGACTTAACTGGGATTTGTTTCAATACTAATCTCTCAAACTGTTTATTAAACGACCTCCTGATTTATCTGCAAAAGATTTTTCTTTAAGTTATAAAATTTCAATCAAAATTCCTTCGGGCATTTCGCATTCCCCTCTTACGATCAGTAAATCCTATTTGTTCTCAGCGTGACCCCCCCTTGGCTCGCAGCCCGGGCTCGGCCCCGGCGTGGCTGGAGGAGGAGGTGGTGCAGCAGAGAGCGCGGATGCACGCCGCAAGCCAGCGGCTCCAGTTGCCCCCCTGTCCCAGCAGCCTCCCACCTCCAGACAAGGAGACTTCTAGAGCTGCTTTGCTGAAACCATTTTTTTTTTTTTCCTCTTCACCTTCAGGCTTAGCCCCTAGCAAGGCTTCCCCATTAGCAAGGGTGAGTTTTCCTTGTTGTTTCATCCCCTCGCACCTAGTTCCAAGCCCATAACGTGCTAAATAATTCCTCTTCCACCTTGGTGTTTACATTCTTCAGATACTTTGCGCTGCTTTTCATGTCCCGACTCATTTGGCCCTTTGCTGGGTTATACCCGGCTTCTTTCATCTTTGCCCGGCGGAGCAGCCTCCCATCCCTCACTCCCTCCAGCCCACCCAGCTCAGCAGCGGCAGCACCGGCCAGGCTGCTTTCTCCCCCAAAAACACTCATCCACCCATCCCAGTCCTTCCAGGATGAGGTTGGCCCAAAGGATGAGCTCATGCCCTGTGCCTGGATCCCTGTTTTCCAGCAGCTTTCCCAGCCAGCTCACTCCTCTCGGTGTAAATCAGGTGTAGATTGGACCAGGCAGCATTTTATACCCATTTCTCCCTCTGCAGGGAATACCACTGCCCAAAATCCTGATTTGAGAGGTCGCCCATGAATCCACACGGCAAAGCTTCATTCTCCCATACCCAACTGCTCTACCCTATTTCCCACACCACCCCCGCAGCTTTTCCTAGCACCCAGGGCAGCTTTCGGCCAGAGATGGGGACAGAAAATATTTCACCTATCTGGAAATAAAGTATTTGGCATTCAGCCCTTCAAACAGCTTTTGGGCTCTATTTACAGGAGGAGGAAAACCCTTTAATGGTCTGCATACCCAAAAATGTCATATCAGGGGTTCACATCCTTCTGAGGGTTTTACCCTTGATGCCACTTGACTATATATTTACTACAGCAAAGGAATGCCAAGTCAGTAATTGGAATAATACAGCTAAGTGGAGAAGAAAAAACCACCTTATTAGTTTAATACACACTATTTTCCCCAAACCACAGCTCCTGACTAAAGTTAGCCAAACAAAACAGTCCACCTACTATACACAGGACACTTCAAAGAGAAAATTAAAAGGGACAAAACCGATATGAGAGGATGAAGAATCCCAGAGGGTCCTTATCAGGATCCCTTTCGGTGGATGTTCCCATGTTTTAGTGGGGGAAAAAAAAAAAAAAAGGCAACAACAACAAAAAGATCTGGGAGTGCGAGCCTCTGCGGCTGATAGAGGATTTTCCTCTGGCTAGACACAGAGCCTTTAAAAAAGCTGCGGCAGAGTGTGGGATCATTAAACACCTTCAGATTCCTTCCCCGCTGCCAATCACGGCATCAGCAACCGCCCTCTCCATGGCGTCTGCTGATCCCACTTTGAAAACCTCCCCATTTATCACCGCTGGGAGAGATCCTGCTGAGACCGCTGGAGCCTGCTGCTTGTCAACAGGGCACCTTATCTTCTCCAAACATTTACTTAACCCTTTGTCTGGCAGGCCAGGAACAATGGGAGCCCGGTCGCGGCCCCGCACTGGGGATCCCAATTCCAGCTCTGCCTCAGGCAGGCGCTGCCGGTCCCTGCCTGGTCACAGGCTGAGCGAAGGGAGGATGCTGGAGACCACCACAGTACCGGCCTCCACCTCCTTGGAAAAGGTCACTTGCAACACAGTAGAGTAGAGAATTATTTTTTTAAGTGTTTTCTACCAGGGACAGATGTACAATGAGGTTTTCTAGCTCTAAGCAGGCAATGCAATATGTCATCAGTAAGTCAAATAGTTCCCCCAAATCAGCTACATCAGCCCACAGTTGGGGCAACTCTACTTGAAGGAATGACGGCACTTTCAGAAGATGTAACTTTTGCTCTGTAGCGCTCTAAAGATAATTTTAAATTACTTTATACACGTTACCATTATAAGTGGAAGACTCTGGATGTGTTTTCATTGAACAACTTATCATTTCAGAACAGGGTTTCTTATAAAACCAGGCTTTTTTGGAGAACTTTCCTATGATGTAACAAGTGAACCAGTTACAGGTTCCCAGTGGAGATGGGTCAGACACTTGCAATGGGAAAATGAGATCTCAACTCTTGACCTTCAATGCAACAAAACTGAAATCCATGGGCCAGCTCCTGGTCCCAGCAGCACAAAGCCTCTGATGTGCACCCAATACTGCTGTGCCAGCACTTAAAGAGTCAAACAGCAGCAATGAGGTACCGTGGGGCCACAGCTGAGAAATTTGGACATTTTTGGCATGAAGAACCTCAAGGCTACCCATCCTCACTTCGTAAGGAGCCTTTAGCAGCCCCACAGCAGCCGATGGCAGGTACTGAGGCACTGGTCCAGCAACACAGAAGGATAAGAACTGGTAAGGAACCAGAGGCCGTAAAGATGAGCTCTCACAGCTCAGTTCTCCCAGTTGAGAACAACCTGCTCGGTCTGCCACAGCAGCTGCACTGAGGACAGTAACAAATGGCCGTGCATTTGAAGCTGAGTTTTAAGTCTTTGTATTGTCGTTGTAATGCTTTGTGCTGTTATCTGTGACAAGAGCCGGGAGTTCACATCTTTATCTAGGAATAAAGACTCACAGATCACGGCAGTGTTTGACGGTATGACAGCCTTGGGAAATCTGGAATATTGTTAGCAACAAACAGCCCTTCCAGCACAGCCTGGCAGACGGATGGTCCTTTCTTAATCCCAGTCCGGATTACTAGATCCTCTGAAGTGTTTTAATTAACTGTCCTTCATGCACTTGCTTAGTGGAGTTGGGAATGAGGTTGATATATGCTTACGTGCTTCCTAGTACTTCAGCAAGTAATGCAATCCGGGTGGTCTCCCTAAGCCATTTGGAGGGAATATAGGAAACGACAAGTAAGAACTTTATGTTTCCAAGTCATATATATGTTATACCCTACTGTCACTTAGTTACATACTTAATTAAGCACCTATTCAGAGCTTTGGGGACAGGTTCTTGTGTTCTTAACTCATGTGCCGCCTAACGAAGCTTAGGACCCTTTCTAAGGAGAGGGGTTATTTATTCTTCAACAGCGAGTATTTGTACCGAGTGTCAGTGCTGGCGAGCGACTCGCGCTGTATTTGTGCCATGTTTGGCAGGCCAGCGTGGCCTTGTGGACACCACACCGTTGTTAATGTGCTGCAGGCATGGACCTTCAGTAAAGGAAGGGATTCCTTCAAATAGAGCTTAGCATGCATCTGTGAAATCTGCATTCTCCCAGGCCGTGGGAACAAGAGAGGAACAAGAGCGATGTTACCGGCCACTCCAGAGCAGAATTGAGTTTAGATATCTAAAGGCCATCCCTCTGGGACAGGAGACCGCGACCAGTCGGTAAGAAATCGGCAGCGCAGGCAGGGTGTGCAGAGGTCTTCAGGACTTGTGAGTGTGCAGGCACAGAGCTCTGGGTGCCTCCTCAAGGGCACCAGCATTTACCCTTCAAACATTGCTTACAGCACAGCAGAGCCCTGGGTGGATTTAGACTGCGTCCTGAAATTAAGCAAGTGCTTAAACAGTGCTTAGACCAGTCTAAATTTCACTGAGCTCAATGAAAAGGCTGCAGTGGGAGTTAGATCGGACGACGTGCATTGAAATTTTCTAGTGAGAACTAAGTGCCTCTACCTAAAGAGGAGCTCTTTTCAGAGCTAGGCAGCTACTCAGAGAGCTAATGTGTCAGTCTTAGATCTATAGGAAAGTTTAGCGATGCTTTCATGTTACTTTCCACCTTTTTTTGGACAGTGGAAATACCAACTTGCTCCAACTATTAACTTACTTTTCTGAAGACCTGTGACCAAGAGCTAGTGTTTCTTCAGTGCCTCTTCATTTCCACCCCCTCGCCCCCATAGGCTTGCTCTGCAATTTTGGACAAGGAATACACAAGCTTTCCATTGGTAAAACAGAAACAAGATTCCTTTGTCTTATTTCATGGTTTTTAAAGGATATTGTGATAGGGAGAGAAGCACATAGAAGTAGGTCAAAGGAACGGTGTTATATTTTAAGTGACATCTGAGCAACAAGCACCCACCTTTATTCACTTGTTAAAAAAGCAAAACAAAAGAAATCCAGGATGTAAGTGGCTCAGATAGCTTTGGATCTAGAAGGTGCTTTTGATGGGGAAGGAAAGCAGACTTTGGGTGAAGCTTGTACAACATATATCCTAAGAAGAGCTACAGGAATGTGACATATATTTAGCCAACATGCCTTGAACTATAGAGGACACTGCCGTGTAACTCATGACTCTCATTTCCTCATGTTTTTATTGAGAAAGGCTCCCTGAAATTGCCAGACATCTGATGTATTTAACTGCGAGTGAAGATAGTCCTTCTGGCACGGAGCATGCAACCTTTTGTTTTTACAGAGCGTTGCTGGACTGACTGGTGAAGTGGCTGTCATACTGCAATGGTGTGCTTTCCCTAAGTTAAGTGACATTCCCGTACCCTTGGCAGCAGAAGACACGTTTCTCCTGCCGTGGAAGCGTTTGGAGGAAAACCCCGCGTGCTTTGGCAATGCCAGCTGGGTACCTGGAAAAGCTCACTCAACACCACCTGCCCTCCCTCCATCCCACGTTGCCTCCACCACGATAACAGGAGCCTGCGAGCATGCTTCTCCTAATCCCAACAAGGAAAAGTGGAAATACATCAACCTTAAGGCAAGAGAAAGACATCACTTTCCAGATGGATGAGTTACAGTATCTCCTGTCTGATTTAGGACAGAGGCGATAAACCACAGTTCTAGCTCACCGACGCAAGCAGGGTTGCACAACCACAATGCACAAGTTTCAACATGAGCAGGGGGGATTAGACACACTGAAGACAACAGAGCTGCCATTACACATTGAGTTATCACACAGTGGTCCCGTCAGTGCAAAGAAGAATTTAACAGCAGCAGTTGAAGATTTTTTTTTTTCTCCACCCCACCAGCGATGGGCAGCCATTTAGCATTGGCATTGGGCTGACAGCACACCCAGACCTTTGCTGCTGTTCAGCAGATACTGCAGTGGCTTGTGTAGGTGACAGGATTCAGCCACACACCTGAGCTCCAAATAATAGTGTAAAGATAAGGAAAACCCCTTTAGGATCATCAGAAGTACTCACGGGATTTTTGGAGCATGCATATCGAAGCCGTAGGTCGATGCCGAGCTCTCCTGCCTTTCCCTGGAGCTGGCTCTGCCGGAGCAGCAACCTGCCTGCATGGAGACCAAAACATTACTGGTTGTGTGATGGCTGACAGGTCTCTGATGCTATAGCATGGCATGCCTACACAGGTAACCCTTGACTCCTCTAGGGGAAATATTGTTTAGGAAGAGAGGACTAATCTGAAAATGCCTCCTGTGTTTCTCTTCCAGGCATTGAACAGAATAAGTTTTTCTTCCCCACCTGAGCTATTTTTGTTTAACTTAACAAAGAAGAATGACTATCAGGAGGAAAAAGCCACAGTATTGTTTTTCTTCTGCAGCTTGCATAATGTAATCTCATCTTTAGACTTTCATGTCAGAATAGACGTATCTGCACCAAGCCCACCAAACTGAAAACTGGTTTTTGAGGTACCCTCTTCAGACCCCTTTTGCCCCGGCCGTGCCCAGAACAGTAAGTTGTTCTCGTGGTACCGATGCCAGGTAACAAGCTGACTGCTGCGTAAGCATCGCAAGTCTGACTCCAGCTCGTTGGGGCTGAGACATGAATGGAGTTGAATAAGAGACATTAAGCCCATGAAACATCAGTTAGGACACCGTGGAACTTTGCCGACCAGTAATTGGCTGGCTGTTAGAGACCAGAAGACCAGATGCAGTTCGTTAGCACCCACAAGTGCTGGCTTCCTCACTGTCTGCAAGCTGGTCATTAACATGGCTTTGAGAGGAGAATCGATGAGAGTCCTGTGATTATGTTTTACCCACCAACACCCACCCCCCCATTATTAACTTAATTTAATGGAAGAGGATTATGAAGCAAGAGGAAACAAAATGAGATACCCGACTGTCTTCAGGAGCCATGCAAAGGGCTAGAACAGCAATAATCCCCTGAAAATGCTCAGCTGTTATCACAGCAAAGCTGTTTTCTTAGCTAATAAAGCAGCCACGACCGCCTGCATTACCCCAATACTCCCATATACAGATAAATAGCTGCAGGTGAGGCTGAATAGGTGGGCTCCTTTGGGTCATGTCCTGCCAAACTTGAACACAGAAACCCTGTAAGTGGCATGTCCTCATCAGCAATTTGGGAACAGGAGCAGAGCGGTCTCAGGTCCGAGCCTCACTGAGGGAGGGAGAAGATTTCAAGCCTCTCCACTGATGAATGAAGCACCTCTGGCAGAAGCCGAGATTACTTCAGACCCTGAAGCCGCATCCCTGAGACAACATCCAATTTAACGCAGCTGGTGTCTGCAGGGACCCCAGACAGGAGCAGGTCCGTGGCTCTCCCTTGTTCTGGACTTTGAACCTCATTTGCTGCGTGCCAGGAGAGCAGCAAGTGCTCACACAGGGGTAAATGCTACAGCATCGAGGGTGGCTGCTGCTTACCTGAGCCCACCTGGGACCAGCAGCACCTTCACCTCCCCTGCCCACCAACACCCCAGCACCCAAATAACCTCCCTTATATAGCCCAGCCTCTCCAGCCAGGGCTGAGGGACACCCTTCTTGCTCTTAAAGAGGTGCTATCGAGATCTGGCCCCTCCTCATTGAAACAGGCTTTGTTAGAGGGAGATGATTGCAGAGGAAAAATTTGGGCAGTGGCTGATGGATGTGTTACAGCTGGGGGTGGGTGGGGGTAGTGCCCACCTCTCATGTGGGCCACCTAGCATTGATGGAGCATCCTCTGCTCCACGAAGGGAAGTGCAGAATGAATATTTTATGCATGATTAGTCATTTTTCATTCATCGTCACTTCTATGAAGTGGCTCCAATCTGCAGAGAATTTAGCTGGAAGGGTATAAAAAAATATTTCAAGTTCCTACGCTTTCAAGCATTTAACATTTTTCCAGATACTTTTCCCAGTCGTTACTCACATTGTTCCTCTACCTGTCATGGTCTTCTTTTAGGCATAATGTTGTTATCTATTACTTTAATCCCAAAATGGTGAGGGAGTGCTACATGGAAAAAAAAAAAAATAAATGGGAAATAGGCCCAGCAAATGGAGTTAAGGAGAGATAGGAAGGAGCCAGGGTCTGTCAGCTCCCTGGGGCCCGGCAGGATGCCTGCAAATGACAGACAGCATTTCCCGAGTATCAGACGAGGCCAAACACATTTCTTGATAAACTAATTAAGTAAATGCGTCGAAACAATGTGAGTGTGACTGGGTGCTTGCTCCTCTGCGCGCGGGCTGGGGCTGCTCCTGGGGCAGGAGGCAGCCCTGTGGCTGCTGAGGGGGGTACGGTGAGGGGTAAAGCATTTTTCCGGGGAGACGGGACCGAATAAAGTGCGATTTGAGAGTGGGTTATGACCAGGGTGCCCGTTGTCACTGCTCAGTGGGGGATCTCCAGCGCCTGCTCAAGGGAAGCTCTGTGGGTGCCCATTCCTGGGGCCACTGTCCCACTGTGTTGAGTAAGGGTCGCTTCTGGGGGTTTGCCTGACATAAAGTGGGAGTGCTGAGGTGGGCTGTGGTGCAGTCTCCGTTAGCTGGAGTATAGAATCATAGAGTAGTTTGGGTTGGAAGGCACCTTTAAAGGGCATCTAGTCCAAGTCCCCTGCCCTGGGCAGGGACACCACCTTCCACTAGACCAGGTTGCTCCAAGCCCCATCCAGCCTGGCCTTGAACACTGCCAGGGATGGGGCAGCCACAG
>JAVJGG010000009.1:29138967-29165075 GCA_035590195.1 Aviceda cuculoides
AAATATAAATAATAAAAGAAATACACACAAAATACTTCAAAAGAAAAAAAAAAAAGCAGCATTTCATCAGCAACTCCTTTTTTTCACAACCTTTAACATTAGGTGCCTTTGTCAAGTCCATTAGGACCATATCTGCGCTTTCCGGAGTTTGAATGCTTTCATATATTTGGCTCCATATGAACAAACTGGTGGAGCAAACATATTAGTAGATCATTTGCCATGTACATGATTCAGATACCCAGACATGTACAAAACCCAGGCAGGGATTAACCAAGTCTGACAGCACTGAAGTGACTCCAGTTCTGTGTATGTATAAGCGATAATGAACCAAAGGCCCTGTTTGCCTTCAAATAACACACAAAATGATTAATTAGACGGAGGGCATGAGTAATAATCACAATATTATATGCTCTACCATAATGGAACGCTGCCCTCTTCTTGCTTTGTTCCTCTAATCTCCGAGGAGCAAATATCCACAGGGTGTTACCAACAGAGCTGGAGGCAGATTGCAGTTGCTCACAGTTTATAAGCAGCACTTCTTTCCCATTGTGACTTTATACCCTCGGGACACACAGAAAACGTCTTTAGAAAATACACATGGTTGCTAAAGGATTAAAGGGATCTGCAGGAAAAAAAAGAAGCAAAGAGCTCTAGTTGCAGATTACAGACTTGAACATGTTCCCATTAAACTCAATAGCAAAGTTTTCTTTGAGTCAAGGTTGGATCATAACCGAATGTTTTATCGTCAAGATATTCTTTAGTAAAAATCACATATTTTGTCACAGAGATACATAACCCCCCCCCAGTTGCTCAACCCCCTATTTCCTGTTTATTCATCTACTTCTGATCTATGCTGCTCTTTTGAATGTTTACCAGAGCAGCTCTTCTGGTAGCAGGCTTTCCACCCTCGGAGATGCTGGTGGTGGGGTCGGGCACGGGTACCAACGGGGACCCCGGCCCAGGAGCTCGCCCCGGGCTGAGCCTCTGGCTCTCAGCCGGAGTCGGCAGAGGGAGTAGCAGCCTTGACTTGCTCACATCTCCCTGTCCCTCTCAGGAGCAGAGCGGGGAGCAGGTTTCCAGCACAAACTGGAGAGCAAAAGGTGAAGTCAGGAGCCACCTTCTACATTGCTCCATGGCCTGGAGAGCCAGGCAGCAGCCGCTGCCTGATCCTGCTCCCAAACTGCGCCTGCGATCAGGGTCCTGTCCTCCACCTCTCTCTGCTACTTGGCTAAATAGCAAACAGGAGAAGAGGGTAAAACCCCCCCAGTGCCTTTATGATACGATCCCTTCTTGCCCCCCAGCTCCCCTGGGAAGCCCACACACTGTGTATGGCCCCAGGGTAAGTGCAGAAAGGTGCAGTGCCCAACATGGGTTACTGGTTTTGAAATGATACCTACCTCAAGCCCATTATCCAGCTAAACAGCCACATTTTTTGTTTTCCTCATTTAAGTAACAAACCCCATTTTTCTGTATTGACTATATATAGCTTTGCCATCCTCCTAGTTTAAAAATATTACAGGTCAATTCCTGCCTTTGCCTATTTTTAGTTGCTATTGTCCACTCTAACATTTTGGTATACAGTATTGACTTGGATGCATATGGATCTGGCAGAGGTTTTGAAGGGGTTTTTCAGTAGGAAGTGGCCAGGGAACACAAGCTGTGAAGCATTTCTGCATTTTAATTCATTAATTGGAATGCCCAAGGGAAGCCGGTGCGCTTCCTCAAGTACCGCTTTATCTTCTCCCACAGGGACCCTTGGGTTTGGAGGGAGCGAGAAGGCGATTGCACTGCCTGTGTGGGAACCAGCCCCAGACAATGGAGCTTCCCAGTGCGTATTTGCTTTTTGCCACTGTATTTTTCTCCTTCAAATGACTCCCACCTCTCTTTCCTCAAAGATGACTTGGTTTGGAGGGTGCACCTTGCAAGCAGGCCACATTCAAATGGAAGGAGTATTAAGTTTTTCAGTCCCCAGGCTATTTCCATCTCCATAACATCAGTTTCTGGTGGAAATTTTTATCTAGGATTGCAAAAGGGCTTTCTCATTCATTCAGCAAAGTAACCTGTTTCCCCCATGACCTCTTGGTCCACCTCTGCCTTTGAAGCACCTCATGTTGGCCATTGATGGACGGTGTAAATGGAGATGTGAGATACCCTCACAGGCTGTACCAAGCTCTTGCTTGTGTCAGAAGGACATGAGCAATGAAGAGTGAAGGTGTTCTTCTAGCTTACTCTAGAAACACTACTTGGATAAGCTTGGGAAACTGGTAACTATTCATGATTTAACTGTCCTTGCAATATTGCAGTAAGCTCTGAAATGCAGAGCCAGGCAGCTCTGCCAGTGCAGCTCACAAACATCAGACTTCCCTTCACCACTTCCCGACCCTACAGCATCCCATTCCCATCAGGGGCTGCCCACCCAGCACCTTACCTGCCCCGCAGCCTCTGAAGCACCCTGTACCCCACAGCTGCACTCCTTGCCAGCCCCGACATTTGCACACACGCTCCTGTGACCGACCTCGGCAAAGCTGGAGTCTGATGCAGAAGGGAAAATATTCCCTTCACTTGACATACCTACGTGTTAAAATGAAACAGGCTTGTACAGGGGAAAAACCTCGCCCTTATCAGTGTGACATTGTGAAGTCTCACGATCATAATCCAATATTAGTGTGCGATAGGGATCCTGCTGGTGGTACAGCCCGTGCCGGGGGAAAGATTGGACCTTGCGAGTGACCTCTGCCTGGCTCGCAGGTCTGCCTTCACCTGCCGCATAACCCCCAGCACATCCTCGCTCAGACACTGGTATTTCTGGCTTTGAGAGGGGAGAGGAAGGTCTGGAACCTTTCCTCCTCAGTCACTGCCTTTGTGCAAAGCGCTCTGTAAGAGGAACCAGCCGTCGGGAATAGCCAGATCTCTCGGGGCCTCCTTCATGCCCCAAAAGCTTCCCAAGCTTACGTCGGGAAGGACTGTGGGAAACGGGGAGAGCTCTGTGCTGGGGAGAGGCAGCAGGGCTGAAGGGGAGGCTGGGTGCAAATCAGTGCCTCTTCCCATCAGTCTGCCCTCCAGATCTGGCCCTCTCCTCTGCCCTGGAGGCCACGAACTCATTTGGGTTCCTGCTCTTTATCTTACACTTGCTCAATTACTCCTGTTTTTAAGGACCTCACCCTTTTAATGCAGTAATCATAGGAGGTGTGGAAGTGCTGTTATCTGCACTTTATTCTGCTCATACCCAGGTCCCCCGCAGCACAGGTCAGCCCCACTGCTCCCCTTTTTGGGTGCAGAAGGAGGCATGGGGAGCCAAGCAACTTTGTCCCCAGCAGGCAGGCTCCTGAGCTCACCCTACTCCAGGACAGCTCTGAGCCACAGCTGGATTCATCCCTCCAAACCTAACATCCTGAATCAGCAGTAAGGTCATCTGAGGCTCCATCTTGAGTCACTGGACTCATGTGATCCAACTGCCCTCCTTGCCCATGGAGATAACAGATGCTTTTTAAAGCACAGGCTGAGATGTAATAGCATGAAACCAGAAGCTGAATCTTTAAGAAAAAGAAAATAAATCGAATATTTCAAGGCTAATAAAAAAAAATCATAAGAACCCACTAAGCTGGAATAAACCAGAGTGGATTTGCACTGGCAGAAGCTTTTTACCCCCCAAATAATCCATTCAGGGGTAATACCCATACCCATTGCCCAGGCTCCAGGTGACAGCAGTCCTTGGCTCAAGGGTTACTGCATTAAGCAGAGTTTGGCCCCTGGCCCTGCTTCTGGATGGGGATGTTGGACAGAAGCAGGCAGCTTTTCATGGTCAGTCTCTCCTCTGAGCGTGACATGGCTTTGCCAAGGAGTATGGAGCTAAGGCTAGCAAGCTTCCACATCCGACTGGGACCCACGAGGGTAAACCTTGTTGCCTCATCCCGCAGTCAAATCCCAGCCAACAGGACCCAAGGAGACTCTGAAACCTTTCTTCTTTTCGTAAATAAAGCGATATATGTCAAAGAGTTACACTTGGACGTGAACCTGAGCAAGCCCTGTGCCCAGTGATGAGCGTAGGAGCATTAATCCACGTGCTCTGCAGGGAGGGCTGCGGCCCCGTCCCGCTGGCACGTGCCAAGTCTCCGGCAAAGCCCTGCCCGCGGCTGGCAGGGCCAGACCTGCCACATGTGCCTTTCGTTTTTATCATCCTATAATCTCTCTGGCTCAAGGAAGGACATTTAATGTGTCAATCGTATTCCCATTTCTGTAGTGATTCATTAGTGCGGTGGAATGAGATCCTGGGAGAAACCCTCTTAAAGGAAAGGGGAGGAGAAACAGCCTGGGGAGTCCGCAAGGTTAATTCACTGGGCAATTGCTTTATTTTTTAATTCAAGGCAAATTCAGTCATGCTTGCCGACTATTTTAGAGGAAAAAACAATTACCTCGGGTGCTAGCACACTGCAGAGACAAGCGTAACCAGGGACTGACCTGAGTTATATCCCTAAACCCAAACCAGATTTAAGTTTTTCTAAACCAGGGGCAGCAGAAACAGCACAGCAAATGGCACTGCTCACCCAGGCAGCCACGTACCGCTTCCCCCAGTTACGAGACCTAAACCTAACATTCAAGTTTAGCAAGACAGTGGTTAGACGATACTAGAAACCCTCCTTTTCCTTTATACCCACTCGTAACTCTGCCTGTACTAGATAGCCACATCAAACCAGCAGCGCAGGCAGCAGCTTGTTTATTTGCATCCCATACCAGATCAATGGGATGCACATGAGCTCCTAAAAACCCATCATTTGTCCCTGCCCTACAAGGATCCCTGGCCCAGACTTCAGCAAAAGCCACACGTGGCTGCTGAGAGCATCCATTTATAACCGAGACAGTGGAGATCCTACTCAGCACTACGGAAAGGCTCTTTACGTCATAAATTGTATTTAAAGGTTCTTTCAAGAAGACAAGCAAATTTAAGAGGGCAGTTAGCTTCTGGCACTTGGATGCATAACTTTATTTGAGTATTCAATTTCCTCCTTCATTCATAAAGTAAACATCTGAGTTATCTGAAAGTGACTGTATACTTATGCAGTGTTTTCTTAAAAGAGTCAATAGGAGCAAGGCGACATAAAATGCTTCAGAGAGCATGACACAGGAAAACACAAGCCTTTAAATTATACACATTCAGGAAACGGTTGAATTCAGCATTTTAGATGGAAAGGTTAAAATGTTTGTGCTGAATTGTATTAAATCTTTCACCAGTAATCCTGTAGGAAGCAGAACATTTGAAGGAGCCTACTTATTCCCAGTGTCTAGGAAAGACTCCCAGAGTTTCAAAGGAAAACATCCATCAATCTCGCTGGACAAGTGCAATCTAATAAAAGCTGTTGTTAAATTAAGGCAACTTTGTTATTAAGTGTTTTCCAAATTTAGTCTATCTCCCCCCCCCAACAAAACCCCTTTTTATTCTGAAATGGAGGACCTTTGTTGCCTTTCAGCCTGAAATGGTCTTTTTTAGGAAGACTACTGTACAGAGGATTGGAAGCCCACCTACTAGAGAATAGTTTTATCTACTACGCATCTGCCTTTACAGGTTTCTTTATATAGATAGATGAGGTTGTGGTTTGGGCATCCCCTTAGTGATATAAATACAGATTCAGGTCCATCAGCAGGACTATCCCATGCCCACTGGTTGAGCCCAACAGCAGTTGCATTTCTCAAACACTGTCCAAACTTTACTATATAGATCATTTTCTCTCCAATTCCATGACAAAATCCAGAGTCAAGGAACCAGGGCCATTCCTGCTACTGACCTGCTGCTGGACCTTTGGCAAGTCACTTTGCCTCACTGCATCTCAGCTCCGTCGCTTACAAAGCGTGGATGTGACGGATGACCTCTTACGTGAAGATGACACCAGAAAGTGCCCTCATCACCACAGGGTTAAAGGTGGGGAACCAAGCTTGAAAGTCTGATAGAGATTAAACATTTTACCAATGTTTCACCAAAAATCCCTCTGGGGAAGGAGATCAACTGATAACAGGACAGCATATTCACAGCCTCTTTCCAAATTAGAACTGAATTAATAATTTCAGTGGAGGACTGAAAATACATAGCTAGATTTCTTTTTTTTTTTTTAAAAGGAATTTAGCACTTCTGGAGTCTGCAGAGCCTGAGGAGTTGAAGCATTGAAACTTGTGAGCTTCTCTGTGGTCAATTCAGACTTGGCTGGGAAGGGAAATTCTCAGCTTTCTTACAAAACAAACTAAAAGCAAAACAAACCACTTTTCCTGGTGAGACTTTCATTCAATTCTGCAGACTCAGGAAGCTCACGAGATAAGCCTCCACTCCAAGGATATGCTCTGAGCTGGCTGAAGCCTGGACCTGAGCTGGCAATTAGCAGGAATGCAGCACACTTAATGAATTAACATACTTGGGCAGCCTGACTTGGTATGGAAAAATAACCTAAACATTTGCGGTGTTTTCTGCAACCCAATTGTGCACCTCAAAAAAGGCATCGGTGATAACAAAAAGCATGTTGGTCTCCCAAGAAGCCTCCTGAGGAAGTCCCCAAATTTCCTGGTTCTGAGTAGAACTGAGAAATTATAGGGATTTCTCCTTGACTTTTTTTTTTTTTTACTCCTAGTTTTGGATCTCAGTGGGAAATTCAGAAGCACTCAAATACCAAGTTAAAAAAGCTTATAGACCTCAAATCAGATTCTGGTTTTGTTTAGATTTGGTTTCTGATGAAGAGATAAGTAGATTCCTATTCTATCCAAACCAATTTCCTACTAATTACAGACTGATCCCTAGCCTGTTTTTCTTTGAAAAAATCAAAACTGAATTCAGTTACAAGAGTAGAAGACAGCTATTTTAACTGGAAAACATGGATGCTATTGTGGTTTTATTTTTGGCTTTTGCCTCCTGCAAATGCAAGAGGGCTTGGTTGCCATTTATTCAGGCTGCCTTTAAAAAACAAAAGAAACTCCGTCCCCAGTGACCTTGCTCAGCATGCGCCAGATGTAACTGATTTTGTGGTTATGTTACAAGCCCCATTGACACCGCTGTAACTAAAATGATTGGTGATGCACGAACCAAGCCAGAACGGAAAAGCAAGACAGAAAAGGAAAAGTCAAGAGGTATCTTCATATCAGAGCAACCATAAACTTCAAAAAGTTTAAGAAAAAAACACTCCGTGCAAGCACAGAGACCTTCTGCAACCCGGAGCTCCCGAGGAGGAAAAGTGCCAACATCTCAAACCAGCTAGCGGTGTCTCCGACCTGCCCTGGCTCTCATTCCCCAAAATTGTACAAGGCAGCGCTTTTCCTGCCTGTAACTTTGTTTTAGCCATAGGTATGAATTTCCAGAGGCAGGAGACAAGGGCAGGCCAAGCGCTCCCTCCCCGTGAGCACCCCAGGGTGCTGCTCGTGCTCTCCCAACCACCCGACTTCAAGGTGATGGGGCAGATGTGGTTCTTCTCTCCACGGGGTTTTTTGCCAGTAACTCTGCAAAGGTAACCCCGGCTCTGGAATAGGGGTGCCCGGGGCACCCCACACAGTAGGGGAAGGAAGCAACATGAGGACCAATTCTGCATCTTTGTCTAAAGATAAGGGCAAGCAGCAATGTCAAAGTCAATATCCTCAGAGCAGAGCCCATCGGAGAAGGAGCACTGTTATTAAAACTTGCTGCTCAGAAATGAGTTATCCATTATTAATATTTTAAATTGCTAAATCCTTTCTAATCATGTTTTAATACAAGGGAAAGCTGCATGATTTAAAAGCAAAGCTCAAGCCACTGCCAATCACTCCTGGGCACGTAGCAAAGCCTGCTGCAGGAATACTGATGAGACCAACTTTCCTGCCAGGAGAGATATTTCTGGAGCAGCTTTGCCTCAGCTTCCTCCAAGAGAAGTTGTGCGGCCTTCCGTGCTTTGGGACTTTCCCAGAAGCCGCAGACGCTGCAGGAACATTTACCCCAAATGCAGAGCCCAGGGCCGAGCTGGCACACAAGACTCATGCTCATAGATCCTCTTCTGTGGATGCAAGGCTGGATTTAGGAGCAAGCTCTGCCATGTACCGAGAGAGAAATGCATCCAGGAACAACGTGTCTTTACCCTTGGTTTTTATCATGAGCTTTCTACAGACTCTTGGGGAACTGCAAGATCCTTCTGGTACCTCAGCATGCAGCAGGGATTTTCTCTTGGGGAAAGTCCATTTTGGGGCATGACCTGAAGCACTGCTGCAGCCAGTAACCCAAGCTAAAGACGATAAGGTCTGGGTTGCTGTTGACTGGGATGAACATGGTTATGGAGGACCGACAGTCTGTATTTATCACTTGTTCCTGTTGAAGGAAGGCGATGGCAACACGTTCAGCTACATCTGAGCACCAAGTCAATCCCAAATCTTGCCTTGTTATTATATTTGTATTATTAAATATAGAAATAATGTACACATATTATATCCATGATGACATAATAGGTTTTAAATGCTGTAGGGCAGAAGAAAAGCAGACTTGCGCCCTTCTAAGGGAAGTCCCATGCTGTGAGGCTCAACCACCACCATTATTCCCGAACACCCACCATTAACCATCACCTTCCATGAAAGTCCTCTGCTCCCGTTTGTTGCCGAGGCATTATTAATCAGGGAGGACAGATGTCAAGGTAAGGCTCAGGAGTGACAATCACCCTGCGGTCCCCATCCGTGCTGCCTCAGTGACAGCCCTGCCCGTGACAGAGCACCACAGCACGGGAACGCGCTCCCACAGAGCAAACACAGGTTAATCTGAATAAACTGCCTTCCCCAAAGGCCGCTTTATGGTGCTCTTCAAGCAGCGGCTTCTCCATTTAACATTGATGCTTACAGATCCCTATACACACACAGAGTGTCTATTATAGCCTCCATCGCACTCGGGGTAAATGATTAACACTGCCGATTCCACCTTGCCGCTCGCGTTAGTCCTCCTGCTCGCGTACAGAGGGCTGGTGTCTCCAGCACTATTTTCCTACCCCGCTCGCTAAGGCCAAATCACTAAAAGCAGCTTAAGCACCCCTCCAGTCGGATGTTACAGCAGGCTCCTGCAGCTAAATGCCTGTCATTTCCATTCGTTTCACAAGCCAGAGCTATTCTTCTTTATTACAAGCAGAGAGTGAACAGATGGGAAGAACGATACCGACACCTGAAATAACAGCGACATTAGGGCCCCACTCCACGTCCCGTCTGTGCCCACCTCTCCTTTCCTCCCATTCAATCTTTCGGGCAGTCCCGCAGGAGGGGCAGTCCCATGCCTTGCCCTGGAACTGGGGAAATGTGAGCACAGGTGAGACTGGGACAAGGGTTGGAAGTTTCTACCAGTGCTTGCTTTAAGCCACTTGCTTGGTTTGGAGGAAAAAACAGTAAGAAGCACTCTTACTTTACTCTTTTCTAGCCATCCTTTCCCTCATGTGTGCTCTTACTTGCACTCACCCTGAGACGAGGGCTCCCAACGCGGTCACAGGCATGAAGCAGCTAGTTTGCGCCCAAGGCAAGACAGACTCTTCTACTTGAATGGGAAAATTTTCCCACTTTCTCCTGTTTTCTTATGGATCATCAGGAACTGTAAACAGCATCCTGCTAATGACGTTAGAGGTTTATACGGGAGACCGATTCAGCGCTGTTACATCGCGCCAGCTGAGGAATTGGCCCTGGAGGCAGCTCAGACTCCAACATTTTCAAACACCACGATAGTCAAGGTCTGCTCTTGGCCACGTTTAACACTGCTGTGGAAATGCTGGTTGTAAAATATTTCTTTAAACTCCAATACTAATGCATTTCTTAACGACAGCCTGAAAGAACAGGAGAAAAGCTGGTAAATGCTACCAGTCCCACTAGAATTAAAGCACTGTAGATAAAACTGCTTTTTGCTGAGTTTGACCATATAGACAGTCCACTACTGCTTCTCTTTCCTCTCAGCACCTACTGTATCCACAGCATCTTACCTGTGGTGACGCTGTTGGGTAGAAATTTTGCTAAAACATGGGATCTGGGGTTTTCAGAGAAGACGACAGGATATGGGGATAAACTCCCTTTAACAAGAGCCTTTTTGGTATATGCTCCTTCTCACAAAGCTTCCCCTTGAGAAGGCACTTCCTTGAAAAAAAAACCCCACTTTGCAAAAGGTGTTACTGCTCCTCATTAAGTGTCTTTTGGGTTATTCAATGTAAATTTGATGCTGAACAGGAGAGGTTCTTGGAGACCCCCACCTCCTACCAACCCCTGACCGCAAGGCTTTCTCCAAGAAGGACCACCTGATGTGATGAAAGGAGCAGTGCTGTTTGTTTTCTTCTCCTATGCATACAATGGTGAGATTGAATATTTGGCTCTGGTTTAGCTGCTGCACAAGTAAATAGCCTGGACATTTAATTACTGCAGCACATTGACCTGGAAAGCAACATGAGTTGACTTCCTTGTTGATAAACAACCAACTTTGCAATAAAAAGCACTAGAGAGAAGCGGGGAAGTAGGGGACAAGGACTGAGAAGTAACAGTGAATTTGCCTCTCTGTACCACCAAGCACTTCCAAAGCAATCAAAAAAACAGCAACAGAGCCCCTACATCCCCATCAGCCCCTATAGCACTGCTGTACCTGGCTCACAGTCGTGCTTCCCCCTTCTTTCCAGGAAAAACCTCTTGGCTTCACACAATACTTCACAGACTCACCAAACACCAGGGAAGAGAAGAGGAAAAAAAAAAAAAAGAAAAGAAACTTGCTGCCCCCATCCTCTTATAGCCACGATGGGCATGCTCCCCAGCTGGCATAAATCTGCCTAACCAGTGACTTTGGTGCACGGCTTCACCTGGGGGATGTCCAAAGCCTTTGCAAAGGAAGAGCCAACCAGTCCACCACCAGCTGGGTGGTGTTTGTAGTTCAGGCAGAGCTCGGCTGGCAGCTGAGCTGCCACACAAGTTGTGCTGAAGAATTCTGTGTGCAACGCAGAAAAAATCATGGCTTTCTGTGCTCCAATGTAAAAGTGACACCCCATTAGAGAGTCTGAGGCTTCAGGGCTCCCAGCAGAAATTAAACCACAACTTTCCATTTTCCATGCAGAAATCAAAAAGAAACAAACTTTTTTTTTTTGAAAGCAACGGCTTGGGTGAGCAATGATTTTATTGTGCTATTAATACGATCATAAACAAGAACAACATGTGTTTATAGGCTCAAGTGCTTCATTACTCACTCGCTGACTTGGTAAAAATCACCGTGGCATCAGTATAAAGTGCAAAATAGAAGAGATCATTGTAGTCATGTTGTAAAATCATCTGGGCAGCTGACCTTTGAACAAAGGCAATTGATAGCTCTGAGGCAGCTGTACAACAACAGTAAAGATAATAGTTGTCCACAAGCCACCAGACCTGTAGGAGAGCAAATACACACCAGGCCTGGGAAAAGGAGAGAGCACCAAGGGGACTGAGAAAGGTTTGGGCAAGAGAAGTAAAAGATCTCTGAAGTGCACCTGCGAATCAGCCTTGTTTGGGGATGGGGTGGGGGGGGTCTGGTTGTCCCAGACCTCAGTTTTGGGTCCAGTCACCTCCATTGCTGCCACCCCAACCATTCAAACTCCTGCAAACACGCGGGCTGAGCTGGGCTGTGCAACCAGTGCCCAGAGGCTGTAGGAGCAGGATTGAGGATGTAGCACGAGCTGGGAAGACCCAAACTTTCCCACCTATTCACACCTATTAGGGCAAATGTTCCTCTTTGCCATGTAATGAGGGGTACAAAGGGACGTGGACTCCCTAGGGAAGGTCTTCAAAATGGCAGGTTGGGAACGTAGTGGCTGGAAGGTGCATGGTTCCCAATGGATGGGACTGCTGCAAGGCTGGGACCTGCACAGGGTGAGCTTCTTGGGGTGCTGGCTCCTCTGGGGGTGCAAGGTCCAGGAGGAAAGGAAGCCTCCCCTCTCCCGCAGGGCTGTGCAGACGGAGCTGCCTCTCCCGTTAGGGCTGACCGGGAGACAGAAGTCCGCGGGGATAGCTCCTGCCTTGGGGATGGGAGTGAAAGATGGGAAGACACCCCCAAGAAATGAGAAATAGCGTTGTGGATGATGCCGTCCAGCGAGCGTAGGGAGCGAGCGGGAAGGGAAAATTACACACGTCCCGGTCATTTCACTTCTTGTCCCTCTGCCTCATTTCGTCAGCCACCAGCCCCTAGAGCATCCCGACGCCCGGTCGACGGTTACCAACAGGCAATAAATAAAACCGCTGGAGCCACTGGTGTCAACATCTTGGCATTGTTTGGGTCTTCTTGTTTGCCTTTAAAATAACTCTCCCCCTCAGGGTCACGCAGACGCAAAAGCGAGGACCCCTTGCCATTGTCCATAGAAATCATCTTGCCATGACTTGTGTTGCGCTGCCTTTTTTTTTTTTTTTTGCCTGCAAAGCTTGGGGTCTGGGGAGCTGCCTGGGAGCGTTACTCATGCTACACCCAGGGGTCCTGCTCCCTCCTGCCCACCCATGTCCCAACACGTCACCTTGGGCGCCTGCACATCACCTGAGCCAGGGCCACATCACCCATTTTCCTGATGCCCAGAGGCACAGTTTGGGCTAGATTTGGGGACGGTGTCACCCCGCCAGCCCCATGCTGCTGGCTTATCTGCTGCATGGCTGTGTCCGGCTCTGCTGCGGATGTTGGCAGGCCAAAGAGTGGAAAAACAAACGGTGGAGACGTGGATCCGCAGTGAGAGCCCAGCCACGCAAACACGGTGTGCCGCTGCCGAGCCCAGCGCTGGAGGGATGCCCGGTGACAGCCCCTGCCCGGGCACTGGAGCTTGGCATGATGCAAGCTGCTAACGAAGCTCTGGAGGCACAAGAAATAGTCCACCAAAGACAGTTTTCATCTGTGGGCTTTGATAAAAGGGTGGCTTGAACCCCCCCATGCCTGCACAGGGCTACGTCGAGGGACCAACCGCTGAGCTATGGCAGCACTGGAGGGGACCGATGCTCCCCAGTGCCTGGAGCATCCCCTTTCCTCCAGTAAGGGTCGCATGGTGGAAAGCATCATCCTCCCTCTCAGCCGAGTTGCAACTAGATGTCAGATTCACTCTCCCTCATCATCTTTAGCCTGTTGTTTATAATAAAAATCAAGCGATCCATCTCTTCTGACAAGAGGAAGAGTTGCTCCAGGAAGCCCTGGACAGGTCAACTTCTATATTAAGGAACTATTACTTGACGGCTTCCTGGCCATAAATAGCCTTTCAGCCAGGCTGGGGATTTTATTTAGAAATAACAAATAAAGCAGGCCGTAGAAGTAACTTCGTGACCTTCTCCCCCTTCATTTCCTACCCATCTCCCCACCTTGGTATGGTCTTCTCACCCCCAGGCTCCTCGGGAGCTTCAGGACCCCCTTGCACGCCCCCAGAAGAGCGTATGTCCCCATCACCCACCTTCCTGGGGCAGCTCCAAGAAGCTGTTGAGACAAGGCTGTTGCCAGCTTTTGGAAGCGTGATGTGCGTTTTGCATCACTGATCATCTTTTGCTACAGCTCAGCTCCAAGAAATTATTTTCTGCTTGGCTTTTGTTAAAATAATTAAAAAGGAATGTCTGCCCTGCATGGCTGAAAACTGGAAATCCTCCATTCAAAACATCCCCAATGCTGGATGCAAACAAATATACCTCCAAGACATCCTTTATTTTTCAGTCCCTCAAACCTTTCTCTTAACTTTTGGAGGACTAACTTCTGATTTTCTAATGCTCAGAGTTGGCAATATCAAAACCAATCAGGAAATACAAAAGAAAAACAGCATTTCAGTATCCTTTTATTATTGGGAGGTTTTGACCATTTTTGTCATGTGTTTTGCCTAAAATAATATTAAAAAATTTTTTGTTTGGAGCTGGAAAGGGAAGAGCAGCGTGTTTATTTCATGTATGACTCATCAGCTCAGTGTTGATATGCTAAATGCTTCAGAAGCTAACACTCTATAGAGATGATCGTTTTTAATATAAAACAGTAAATGTTTAAAACAACAGTTGCTTTTTTTTTTTCCTCTTTTCTTCCTGTTGTGGCCAATAAAACATAAGGGAGGCCACGCAGTTTACATTTTAATAAAATTAAGTTATTTGGTGCCATGTTATTACAGTCTTTATTGGAAAGTGGAATAAATTGCACACAGAGGAGTCATAGGAGGGAGAAATCACTGCGAATAAACATAGATTCTGGGATGCATTTATTTGCTGGTTTCATCTCAAAGGAGGAAGGCTTTCCCCGGGAAAACAGAGGTGGCCCCGGGGCTCCAGCCTCAGGGAGGCAACCCTGGGCTGTCCCGGCCAAGGATGAGCTTTTTGGGGAGCCTGTGCCACAGCGGGGCCATCCCGGCCCCATCCAGCCAGCGTTTTCCACGCGCATCCTCCAAGCGAAACCTGTCCTGCGGCCACGGCTTGACACCCCGCAGTCCCGAAGCGCTGGGGCAGCCCGTCCTCCTGCCCGTCGGCCGTTTGCAGGGCCAGCCGAAAACGTTGGTCCCGAGGCTTTTTGCTGGAGGTTGGGGGTTTCTAGGCAAGCGCCAGGGCACACCAGGAGTCCTGCCGAAGCGGCACGCTCAGCCCGGGCTGCGGGGCCATGGCGGTGGGGGAGAAGGTGTAGTCCTCGGGCTCGAATTTGAACTCGCCGTGGCTGCTGGCCAGTGCCTCGTCCGACTGGCTCTGCGCCTGCCCCGGGGAGGGAAGCAGAGAGTCATTAGAAAGCCTGTTATTAGCCAACGGGTCACTCTCCCCCTTGTCGTAATGTGGTGGTAGGACTAGGATGGATTATGACCAGGGTGGGTTATCCCTGATGCTACTGCTGCCCTTCGGAGGAGCCTGGAGCCGGGCAGGAAGGGTGCTCCATTCCCAGCAAGCACAAGGACCAAGCGAGGAGGAGGCATCCTGGGGCCCATCTGCATTTATTTATTGGCTAAAAGTGTCCGGTTTGGAGATCTCTAGGCGCGTGGATATTTTTTAAGAGCGCAGCACAAATCAGATTTATCAGTTTCAGCCAAAAAAACCCCCTCTCCCGTACGGCGCCGCTGGCACTGCGCCAGGCGCTCGGGTGCTGGAGCTGAGCTTCCCCTCCACGCACGCATGTCCAGCTTGGGGAGGGCCTAGACCCAGCATAAAGATAGTGCTGGGTCAGAAAATTTTGATGTGCGGGTTGATTTAGAGCCATTTTTTCCCCCTGCCAAGACAAAATAGTAACCCGCCCTAAAGAAATCCTCAGGGCAGAAGCACAGCCTTGCAATCTGAGGGCTCTGACAGCATTACAGCTCTGTGAGCGCCGAGCACCTCAGGGCTATAAAGCGCAGATAACGTATGCCCGGGGAGCCTTTTCTTGGGAGCTACATAGGTTTCCGCCCTCGGCTCATCCCACCAACTCGACAGGGTTGTAACTCCCAGGATTTCATGGCAGGAGATGGGAATTAAACCCAGCTCTGCGCTGAAGTCAGCTGGCCAACCGCTCGCCTCCGCGGCAGCAGAGCTTGGACCTTCCAGTTCACCGGTGCAAGACGGAAGAGCCGACGGGGAGCGAACAGGCTGGAGCCCTTGCTGGTCTGCAACGTCTTGGCTCACGCTCCCTGCTCTCCTCAGTCTGAGGCAGTCCGTCAGGCTGGTGGCCCCCAATGCAAGGAACTAATTGCTTAGCCTCATCAAGGCCCCTCAGGTCAAGCGACCACCGAGGCGTGCGGAGCATCTGCCCCAGCAGGTGATGGCAGTGGGTCCCTGTGCCTTACCTGGGACACTGACACGATGGTTTGTCCGGGATACTGCGAGGTCGCGCTGGGCTCTGACTTTAAAGTGACCGTGCTGTCTGAGTTCGTAATGGAAGAAGGGGAGTTAGTGGCCGAAGTCGTAGACCCTGGAAGACAATTGGTACAGGACGGTGAAGCAACATAGGTGCAAATCTGCTCCTAAGGAAATCTATATTTTAATGGCTACCATCACATCTCATGGCACGACTCTACTGTTCTCTTTCTCCACCGCGTCTCTGTCAGGATAAGCCTTTGTATTTGGCTGCCAAGATGCTGATGGAGGAGGAGGAGCACCCTTTCACGGCCTGGCAGTGCTGGTCCTGGTACAAGCTGAGTGAGCTAATGTTGAATGCGTCATGACACCTTCCCCTCGACTCTTTAATACACCATTGCCAGCCCTGTTTTTTCCCATTGCTCAGTTTAGCCCAGATCTGCTTGAACACGAGCACTGCTGGGCTGGAGCCAGGCGCCCACAGCACAGAGCAGCCTCGTGGGAATATGACAACAGTGAGATTTCCCACCCAGCATCCTCCTTCCACGTAAGGTCTACACATAAATAGAGGCCCGACATCTAAAGCAATCATCAGGGAAAAAAATCACAATATTATTTTCTAATTATGATAATTTCTTGCAGAAGACATGTTGAGGTGAATTGTGCCCCAAGCCCCCATGACGCATTATAGCAGCACTGTACCTGTTGAGGTTTTGCCTTTGGTAGTGTTTTTAGGCTTCCTTTTCCTCGTCTGGATGCTTTCCTTTTTCATGGCCAGAGGTCGTGGTACCTTGACATTCATAAAGTTTGGAATCATTAACACTGTATTTTACTCAGCTCCTTCCCACACACGTTTTGCTCTCCTATTTACATGCTGTAGCTCATGCAAAGCACCTAAAGTCCTTGTCCTTCACTAAGTGCTATTTTTCTCTGCAACAGGCCTTGGCTGGAAGATGTATAAGGCTAACAGCTAAGGCTTTCCCACAAATTTTGTTTTTTCCTTTATTTCCTATTTTCCTTTTCCTGATTTATTAGTGACCTTTATGACAGGGCCCTATTAAATTACACTGAGAGACTGAGAGCCTACATGGCTCAGAGGGAACGGTCATGGGGTAAAGAGACTTTAATCTTTAGGCAGAAGTTTGCAGAGGCCTGTATGGAGGGATGAAGTCTCCTCTTTGGCTGATGGACACGTTACCAACAGTTCCCATCCTCAGTGGATAAACGTTATCAGCCAGGCTTCGTGTGGACTCCTTAGCATCCTTCACACATTCTTAATGACCACATCGAGAAAAATATGCTCCTTGTTTCCAGTCTGGGCTTGGGGAGCTTCAGTCTCCAGCTACTGGAGCTTGGTAAGCTTTCTTTTTGGGGAGTAACTTGGCAAACAACCTAATGAAGAACCACCCAGTGCCAGAAATCTCTCCTCTATGCAGGTACCTCCTGAGAGTGTTCCAGTACCCCCTCAGCCTTATTCTGGAGAACCTCAGTAGACTGAGCTTTTCACTGTTCAAGGAGTCAGGACTGGGTTACGGCTCTTCTGGGTCCAGTCTAGAGGCTGGTCCCTCCAGACCTGATATCCTGGACCTGCTGGGCGGTGATCCCAGCACCCAAAGGGTCCCTCCCGGTGTGGACGCGCTCCTCACCCCGTGGAGCTTCATGTACAAGCCGCAGGCGTTGCAGACGGGCTCCCCTTCGGCGTTCCTTCTCCAGAGGGTGGTATTGGTTGTGTGGCAGTTAGTGCAACATAGGCCAGCACGTCTAGAGGAAGACTTCAAAACAAGAAAACAAACACATGAGTGCACACAGAGGAATGATTAATTGGGAAATTTCCTGTCGTATAAAAAGAAAATCTCCAATTACACCAATTTCCTGGAAAATGTGAAACACACACAAAAGCCAAATTCAGATCAAAGAAATTACATTCAAGTGAGATCACTCTAATTTGCAAGTACTTTTTTTATTGAGCTTGATAAACCTGGCAAATATCCTCACAACTCGTTTCACAAACTTCCAGCAAATCTGCTGGAAGTGATCAGGACTCAGAGCACGGAGAACTTTCCTCCAGGAGATCCACTCAGATGGAGAAAAAAATGGAAAATGCCAGCCAGGCTTTAAGTGCACAAAGAAAACTCCTCATGCTTTAAGTGAACTCTTCTCTTTTTCTGCACTCAGAACTACCACTAAAGTTAGCAACATCCCAATTAATCTCTGGTTTAAGACAACTGGAATCAATTGGCTGAACTGAGCAAAACCAAACCGAAGTGGCCCATGATGGGACTAGGGAGGTTATTCTTTGCACGTTTCGCAGATAATCTGTTCTCTTACAGGCTGCAGAAACACCGCGGAAACATTAATTAATGACATATTTTGTGAGTGTAGTGATTGCTGGCTCCGAAACGCTAATACTTCCAAATAGAGAAGGAAAATATTCTGGCAGAAGCAGGAAACTCATGTCTGACACGGTACTCCAAGCCCCTGGAAAATTCACAAGTCTCTATATACAGACTTGTCAGCTCAATAGGCATTTCATTTGAAAGTCTCTTAGCACTAGGTATTGAGACTATTTTAATAAAAGACTTCACTAAGTATAAGATACCAGTGACATAAGTAATCTCACAGGCTCTCCACATTCAGGTGTTTGAATATGTTCTTCAGCCTCGAGACAAATCACTTTGATTCATCTCAAAGGCAGACAATAGGTGATGCAGGCAAGAAAGAACTCCCTGTTTGTTTATTGTTCCATTATTGCTTGATATCATGACTGAGGAATATGATGGATGAGGTGGGAAGAGTAGGAATAAAAATGAAATGTTTTTACAAAGTTAGCAGTCAAATAAAGATCAGCTTTTGAGTTTCAAGAGACACAAGTGACATGCCCAAGCTCTGATTCACTTGTTGCTCAGCAAAGAGGTCTCAGCAACTATTTGCAAATCACAGTATTGCTTTGGAAATTGTTTCGCTTTCAAGAAATAACCAGGCAAAAATAATAATGCACCGAGGTGTGAGCTGACAAGCCTGGCACAGAGGAGGGGACAGCAATCCTTGTCCCTAATATGGGACATGGTGTCACAGCAAGGTCCTGGAGCAGCTAGAGAGCTTCCTTAAAGCCTTTCAGCCACCGGGGCTGTGCCGTTCGTCCCTGCAACCAGGAGGGACCTCAGCCCCGGTGGGAGCAGAAGGACTTGCCGAGCACCCGACGGGTGCAGCGGCTCTGAGGTCCAGCCCCTGCCACGGGCGCAGAGGGGAATTTGGAGACATTCAGCCCTGGGGTAACTGTGCCCGGCGCGGGACGGTGAGATCTGTCATCCCCTGCGGATGGAGGAAGGCCAACGCAAAGCCCTTCGGAAAGCCCCGAGATTTCTGGGCCGCCGCGGGTCCCTGGGAGGGAGGGACACACTGTCCCTGTTTCACACCATGCTTTGTCCGCAGCTTGCAGACGAGGTGGCAATGAGACCTGTGGCTCCGGTGGCCCAAGGGCAACGCCAGCCCCACCAGAGCTCTGCCCTCCCTGCCAACGCTGCCTCGCGTCCTGCTTTCTGCTGGGGCAGCAGCACGTGCCTTCCGCAACTCCTGCACCTCGTTCTGTGGGGTGCCTCCTCCTCCTCCAGCCAGGGAGAGCAGAAACCATCCGCCGTGACCAAATATTACAACTGAAACCCCAGAAACCCCACGAGAACCTGGCCCTGCACCACAACCTGCCAGCTTAGCAAGAAAGAGACGGTCAAGGCTACTGTTGCTCGCTGAAGGACGAGGGTACAATACATTATTGCTGGTTTCCCAGCAGTTCCCTTAAAAGAAAATGCATTTCTGCCTGCCTCCACCCAGCTGCCTTTGTACCGTTCTGACCTTGTCTAGGAAGTTGTTGACTTCAACATTGTGCTCCAGTGTTTATTTATACAAATGCAGCATACACTCAAACAAAAACTCTTCACGGACCCGGCTTGACAGCCAAGTGCTGCTGATAAGCTCAAGGAATGGTAAGTTGGTGCCTATCAAATCAACCGTGTGTGAGTGCTGCTTGGAGAGCCCGAAAAATTCAGAGCCAGCAGGGCAGGTCCTTCCGAGGGAGCCCAAAGCTGTCAGAGACTTTGCTTCACCTCCTTTTCAGAAGTGGAAATGAAACCACAGGGTTTCACAGGAAAAAAAAAGAAGCCTCCGAACCCCCAGATTCAATCCACGCTTCTCTGTCTCCCTTGCCAGCAGGACGGAGGGGACCTGGTGTTGATAGGAAAGAGGTTGCAGCAAAGTGTGCTGAGATACCCGAGCTGAGCTCCTGCAAGCGGGCAGATCCGAGGCTCGGGACTAAAGGCGGCAGCATCCTCGGAGATTACCTGCGTTACCACAGCTCTGGGCAAACGTGCACCTTGGAGGATGAGGGAGCAGCAGGAGCTGACGGCCAGCAGAAGGATAAGGCACACACCATGAACGCTGCACGGGTCTACGGTCCTATTAGATCGTTCCAGGGCTGTGATCAGTCCCATCCCCACCTTCCCCAAAAGTGGCACCAAACCCACTATGCATTGCAAACTCTAAAAAAGGACAGGCTGAAAAAAATACCCCCTGAAACCAGCAAAACCGGTTTCAAAATACCAAACCAGCAAAACTCAACTCCAGGTTAGTCCTTCGACTCAGGATAGTGTGGGAGCTGCTGAGCATCTGCACCGCGCGGTACAGCTCTGCCCCTAACGCGGGGGAATCGCATGCGCGAGGATGGAGCCATCCACGTCCACCGGCTGCTCCCGGATAGTAAAAGTGATTTGGCTTTTAGGATTGGGTCTAAGGTATCATCTTGTGAAACGTGCCAAGAAACTTTGGCTAGAAAAGATACTGCCTAAAATAAAGCGCTGCCTCCATCCTCCTCTAAGATAAATCCTTTCTGCCGAAAGCCGCAGCACTTTGAAGCCAGACACAGGCTGTAGCAAAACGGCTGTCCCTGCTGCGTGGAGGATGTTGCCCTTATCTCAAAAAAAAAGCAACAAAAAATGAACTGGAAACTACACTACTATTGCCTGCTCTCTCCCACGCGTAAGCGGGCTGAGCGCTACCGAGCTGCAGGACGTCATTCCCGCAGTGTTATCTGGGCCACGTCGCATTCTCCGGGGCTTTCAGTGGGACTTTGCTTTGTGAAAACAGAAGTCAGAATAACTCCCAGCGCGGCATCTACTTACAGAACAAAGGTCGTAACGTAAAGGACAAAAGCAACCATTTTTCCTTCCCGTGTCTGTATTTCACCGTATTGTGAAACAGCCGATTTCATCGTTCCTAGAGCAACGGTGTGTCACCGCGTTCGCTGCTCTGCTCCCACCCAGCCCGCGCGGGTGGGGTTGTGAGCAGGGAAGACATCCCCGGCCACGGGAATCGTTCGGGGGAAGAAAAATCCCAAGCCACAGGGGTGCAGGTCGCTCCCTTGGTGGTGGATTTGCAGAGTATGCCTGGCACCCTCTTGTCCATCACCAGTGGATCCTCCTTCCTCTGATGGGGCAGAGCTTGTTGCAACATGACATTTCAAACCCTTGGGAAAATCCAAGATTTTGAAATGTTTCATTCCAAAGTCAGGATGGAAAGGCAAAATTGCAGCCCTTTTTCTAATCCATAAAATAAAACCCCCTCAACTATTTCAACCTTACTGAAATGTTTCCCCGGAAAAAGAATCAGCTCTTTCATTTGGGCTTTATCATTATAGTATCGATTGCCAAAATAGTAGTATAAAAGGTTGGAAACGCTTTGATAATTCCCGACAAGATTTGCTCATCCCTGGGAAACGGTCTTAATTCTGCAAACGAGCGTCCTCCACCAGAAAATTTTGTTGAAATATTTGCCGAAAAAAACCTCACGGGTGCTACGTATGGGCTCTGCCAGCAACGACCCAGGGGCGGGCGGGGAGCTCGGGGTTCCCAGGCGCTGCCTGCCCCACGCGGGTAGGGTGCCAGCAGCGCAAGGCCGTCTCCCTTCCCACGTGCCGGAATAAAATACTGAACAGCAGCAAGCCCTCTCCAATTTCTTTGCGGAAAAGCTGTTCAAAAAAACCCCTGGAAATTCATCCAGCGCCACATTTTGATACCAGTCTGAAATTTAAACTAGTTTGCGCCTATGTCTCTCCGTGCGGATGGTATTTGCTCTGAAGAAATCAGCAGCGTAACTTTGAGATTTGCAGCAGAGCAGCGACCAGAGCCGGCCGCCGGGGTGCAGATTTAATGTCATTACATTAAAGGAGACCAGGAGGGGTTTGGTGAGGCAGGCAAATCCTGTCAGATAACACTAAATGTTTCAAAGAAATGCCTCGATTTTGATGCGACAAACAAAACAGAGTGATTTTCCATGGAGCCGCTGCTCATTTCATTTTGCAAATCCAGAGCCGGATTTCTGGGACCGGAATCAGAATGAAACATGTTGCTCAATCCCAGCTTTCTTTCATTTTTTTTCTTTTTTTTTTTTTTTTTTTTATGGTTTTCTTACACAGAAACTTTTCACTGTTGGGTTATTGCTAATAATTTGTTTTGCAATGCAGAAAAATAACTGCGGGAATACACCCTGAGTGAAAGCAAAAGGAGCTCCCAGCTGTTCCCCAGCACGGCTCCAACAAACATCCTGTTTGTAATGACAGCTTCTGATGACAGGCTCCGAAACCAAAACTGTTACCACCAAATTTAAACATCCCAAAGCGACACTACAAAAAAAAAATCCGAGGCGCCTTTCCTCTCTCACGATGGGATCCCAATTGGAGGAAGCCCAATATCACACTGAGGTGGGGGGTGTGGAATTAACGCTTTAACCTGCAGAGAAACCAGGAACTACCAAACCCCAAATTTCCTTCTTCGGCAGGCGGGTGAAGGCAACGGGGGGACTGGGCCCCATCCTGCTCCCATTGCGAGCCGCTGCAAACCCGCCTGGGCCAGCTCAGGATCAGCCCTGTCTGCTGTTCACCTACCCTGCCTAGATCATGTGCGTCTACGTGAAGAACTAAGAAACAATAATAATTATTATTGAATAAAAAGCAACGCGCCCACTGTGGGAACGGAGCTGGGGGAAGCCCACAGAGCCGCGGGCCGTAGGCAGGGCTCATCGGTTCCCCCCTCGGCTGCGGTTCAGCCCCTCCGCACAGCCCCGGGACCCCCAATCCCTGCTGCCCTGTCCCCTCGCTGCCCACCAGCCGTGCCGGGGCAGCAATCCCTCCGGCTTCGCCCCGCTCCTCTGACCCCAGCCGGCTCTACACCGCAACAAGGGGCTCCCGCCAGCGCCGATGGCATTTTATCTGTGGGAGGACCGAGGGTCAAACAGGCCCTAACGCAAATACAGAGACGCCCAACAGCGTGGGGACCGTGATGACCCCCGGCTCCTGCCCTCCAGCCACCCCCCCGGGTGAAGCAGGGGATCCCTGTGGGGTTTCCCCCTCTTACCAGCCTCTTCTGCGGCTTGAGCGGCCGGTTGATGCCGTTCATTTTGTGGTAGAGCCCGCAAGCGTTGCACAGGTAGTGCCCGGTGCCATCCTTCCTCCAGAGCGGCGTGGACATGGCCCCGCAGTTCACGCACTCCCGGCCGTCCCCGGGGAATTCCTCCAGGTACTCTGGAAGGGATATCCAAGGTGTGCGGGTCAGGAGCCGTCCCCACCGGACAGGGTCACCCAGGGCCAGGCTGCCCACGGGGACCCCGCGGGAGAGGGTCCCTAATCCTCTGTGCCCCCCCTACTCCTCCACGAGGTACAATCCCTGCCCTGGGAGGAGATTACCTCCACCCTGCAAAGTGTGGACCAAACCCCTTTATACCCTCTGCACCTTAATCTTTTAATATTTTGCTCAAAGACTGCGTATTCCCCCATCCCTTCCCCAAAAGACCCCCAAGGGCTGAGCACGGCCGAGGTCTCCCTGGGATGGGATCGGGCAGGGAACCCCTCGGCGGCAGAGCGCAGTGTTATCCCTGCACCGGGTGCAGTCCGGGTTGCAAAAATAAATTGGAGACGGGAGCAAAATGGGGCGATTTTCCTGATTTTCCACCATTTTCCAGTGGGAACGGCCCGGCTGGGAAAGGACTCGGGGCTGCCCGTGGAGCAAAACCGGGCTGGCAGCCGCGGTGCCGGCACTCAGGGGCTCCCCGGGAGAGCATCACTGGTCGGCCGCGGTCCCAAACCCCTGCTAGAGAGGTTTTCCTCACTTTTGTTCCCCTCCCGAAAGCCTCGGGAAGAAGCCGCGGAGCCGCCAGCTCCGAGCAGCGTCCCCGGTCCGTCTGTGCCCCGAGCGCGGCTCCGCGGTAAACGGGCAGAGCGGAGCAAAACCGAGAGACCTCTCGATTGAGAGTCGGTCTCTTTCCTCCTGCGGCTTTTCTCTCTCTTTTTGAAATAACTTTCTCCGCCTGGAATGTTATTTTCTTCCAAAGAAAAATAGGCTTTAAAAAAAAAAAAAAAATCTTCGATCGTATTAATAATGATCCAACGGAAAGGGAAAAGAACAAAAATTAAAAAGAGGGAAACGGAAAATAAAAATAAAATGTAAAAAGTAAAAACAGAAAAACGTTGCAATAATTCATTAAATGAAAAAAGAATAGTTTACGCTACTTAAGAGCGGTTTACACTATTCGAGAGCAAAAATAAACGGCAGAGAGGACGGCGGCCACTATTCCGGATCCCAAACCACCAAATTCAAAGCGCAGAAGAGATTTCTGCGCCATCACCTCCCTCGGCAGGACCGGGGCGATCCCTTCCCTCACAACGCAACGGATTTTCCCAGACAAAGAGAAAATCCTGGAAAGAAACCGCTCCCGAGCCCCTCCGGCGTGGGAGGAAAAGCCGAGCAGGGGAGGCAGCTCGGTGGGGACGGGGCGGGGGGTTGCTTCCCTGGTTTAACTTTGTTCTTGGGGTAAAGATAAGATAATTCGGTTCACCGCAGTAAAGATGATAACGCGGCTGAGATCTTGAAGTGGCTTTTAAATGACTTCGCAAACCACCGCCGGAGGAGGATGGTGAAATACCCCCGGGGTTATAAACCCTGCGCACGGAGAGTCCTTTTAGATCAAGCCCAAAACTTTATTTGCCCGGGGCTTGGTTTAAAAGGACTCTCCGGTGTGGATGCAAACGAATTGAAGTGAGGTTTATTGTTCAACGCCTGAGTGCGTTTCAGTGTCTCTCCAAAGGCCGCAGAGCGATGCAGCTGCGGAGCTCTTTGGGCGAAGGCGAATTAGGAGACCGAGAGTCTGTTCAAATATAAACTCATTTACCACAATAAATTACTTAAAAGGGAGGGAGCTATAAATCTGCCCCGCTAATTTAAACACAAGGGTAAGTATTGAAGCACAGGCACAAAGTCGATATTGTGGGAAGGAGATATCGGGGCGGGGGTAGGGGGGGGAAGGGGTTGAACGGCCTCTGCTCCTCCATCCTCCGGGGGAATTGCTCTCCTTTGAAACGTGGTCTTTGCCCTTCGTGTCACGCACCCCCCCATGCCCTCCCCCCCCCCCTCCGCCCAGGGTCAGCCACACACCCCCCCGTGCCCAGACCATCTCTCCATCCCTGGATAAAACCATCCCCACCTTTCCCGTCGGGACAGCTCACCCCCGGGGGGCCGAGCCATCGGGGCTCGGAGAGGCAGAGACGGCTCCGAGCCGGCAAACCTCCTCGGCGCCCCGAGGCGACGGTGAGGGCCGACGGCGACCTACCGAAGGTGGACCTGCGGCCGGGCAAAGCCGCCTGCCTCGTCTGCAGGCTGTGCAGCACGCTGCTCTCGAAGTGTCCGGCCGTCCAGGAAGGCGGTATCTCGGGGGTCACGTAGGCGGAGTAGGGGCTGGAGTAGGACCCGTTAACGGAGCGCACCAAGGCGTTGCCGTACTGCTCCCGACCCCCGCCGCCCAGCAGCAGGGGCCCCTGGTAGGCTCCGTCGCGGCCCGGGGGGGTGCTGCCCGGCGGGCTGTGCGAGTAGGAGAAACCCGAGGGCGGGTGGGGGCTGCCGGCGTTGAAAGCGGCGGCCTCGCCGCCGCTCTGAGCCCAGCCCGGGGGGTTGGCGAGGTGGCTCTGGTGGGGCTCGCAGCCTTGCAGGTAGGGCAAGGTCTGGAGGACGGAGGGTACCCGGCTGGTGGGCACGTAGACGGGCGAGCCGGCCGACGAGTGGAGGAAGTTGCTGGAGTCGTGGGAATAAGCCGACTGGCCATGGTTGGGGGCGAGGGCCAGACCCTGATACATGGTCCGTCCTCGGCGGCTGCTCAGGGCCCGGCCGGCTGCGCCCCGACGTTGCCGAGGGGCTCACTCAGAGGAACCTGGGGGGGGGGGAAAGCCGAGAGCCGCGGGGGGGGCCCCCGGCCGGCCCCCTCCCCAATCACCCGGACAGACCCCCCGGCTCTGTGTGGGGCTGCGCTGCGGGACGGGGCCACGGCAGAGCTGTGCGACCGCGGCGGCTCCCGGGACGGTGCCGTGG
>JAVJGG010000009.1:29169347-29267203 GCA_035590195.1 Aviceda cuculoides
CCCCAACCCCCACCCCCGGGGTAGGGGATTTCGGGACACCCCCCCCCCCCTCCTCCTCCTCGGAGACCACAGACCCTCTCTTCCAGCCCCGTCGGGAGCGGGGGCAGGCGGGAAGGCTTCCCGGGAGAGCCCGGTGTCCCCCCCGACGGTACAGGCAGAACTTGGCTCCGGCTCGGCACGGCTCGGCACGGCTGCCGAGGGAGCCCTGACCGTCCCAGGTGAGGCTCCCCCGGGCCGGGACAGACTGCCCGGCGCCCCGGCCCCTCGGCCCTAATCCCACTCCGGCTGATTTGTGAGTCCTGCGCGGGGGCGGACGCGTGGGAGCGTCCTGTGCGCGGTCCCCGAGGGGGGTGTTTACCTCCCCCCCCCCCAAACAGGAAAACCAAAGGAAAAAAAAGAAAAGCAAAGTGGAGAGAGGAGGGCAGAAACCTACCCGCTGCTGCTGCACCGGGCAGGGGAGAGGCAAGGCGCACCCTGAGCGGGGAACCCCGGCTTCCCCTTCCCCCTCGGTGCATCGTGAGGTGGCAATTAATTAAATACGTTCCCTTTCCTGCTGCCACGGGCTGCATCCTCCTCCTCCCCGGGGCTCAGAGGCAGCTGGCAGCCCGCTGCCCTCGGAGGTGAGCTCAAGCCCAACCCGCTGCCCCGCCGTGGGGTTCTGCCCCGAGCTGCCCACCCAGCAGCCCCGGGCCCGCTTTGAGCCACCCTGCACTGAGCATCCCACCGCAAAGGGAAATCCACCACATATTTTGCCTGGCGGAATGCACCGGGCCTCTTCCCGGCTCTGCCCCTGGCTCCCAAATGAAGGATGAGCTGCCCTGGGGTACAGCAAGCTCCCCCGGGGGCTGCTTTCCTCTGCCCGGTGGGCTGTGAACAGCGGGGATCGATGGGAAGGGACCGACGGGGTCTGCATCCCATGGTCTGCATCCCCCGGTCCTCATCCGTGGTCCCCATCCCCTGGTCGGCATCCTTCCCTCCCTCCAGCCTCCCCCCAGCCCCTTCCTACCCAGTCTCCAAGGGCTGGGTTGGCCCCTGCCCAGGGACCCAGCTCAGGTACCTCCTGCGGCCGAGGCCGGGCTGGTTCGTAGGGCAGCGCCGGAGAGACGAGAGAAGCGATGGACACAGCCAGGGCTGGGGGAGGCCCCAGTCAGAGAGGGGCTGTGGGCAAGGACCGAGCTGCCCCAGCCCAGCTAGGCAGGGACAGCAGGGTTTTGTGCCTGGAAGAGTGAGGGGATGCCAGAGGGCTGTGTCTCCAAAGGGTTAAATAAACAGCGGGCTCTGCCAGAAAATATTTATCTCCTGTTATATGCATGTGGTAGTGACTCTCAGGAAGGGGGGCTGGGGATTTAAAATCTTTTCCCCTCTTACTCTGAGATCCTGTTTTCTTCCTTAGCCCATAAGGATTTCACTGGCATGGAAAATAAAAGAGGTCCCGCAGAGCTGATGTTGCCTGCTGTCCCCTACAGACTTGTTTTACGGGGATGCTTCGGCCTCTGCCATTCCTCCAACTGCTCGTGAGCCGACAACGGCTACAAAAATCACCCCACTTCATTCAGTATTTAGAGGCCACAAAATGCAGACTGCAACGTGTGCCCCCCTAAGATGGGTAACTTGGCACGTGCCTCCTGAAAGCGACTTTTGCTTGTGTGATTTTGGCCCCAATTGTTTAAAATTAGTTTTCCTTCCAGGCTAATTTAACAGAAAGCTCCGAGTTTCAGAGCAGTCATGAAATCCTTGGGCTGACGGCAGCAGGGCCAGCGGGCACGGGCCGGGGCTGCAGCACTCACTGCCGGGAGTAACCCCACGAGCAATTAACCACCTCTTTTTTTTGCAGATGGGCAAACTGTGGTCTCCCGATTTATTTGATGCAGGGGACTCTGAGGGCTCCAACTTTGCCCTGAGAACATCCAGCCCGGGCAGGATATCCAGCCTTAGGAGGGGCTCAGTATCTCCCAGTGGGTGAGGATCCGAGCCCACCTGGGAAGTTCTCCAGGAGTTTTGCCGTGAGCAGGAGCAGCGAGTGACTCAGGTTCCGGCCGTGTGGGCACGCCGGGGGACGCCTTGTGTATACAATTTCTTGTGCATACACTTTCTTGTGCGTGTAAATGCTTGTGGGGTTGAACCCGGAGGGCACAGCGAGCCACTGGCCAGGCGATGAGAGGCAAAAATCTTCTGTGCTGTGAAATGGAAACTATTTCCCTGAATAAACTCCAGCCCGCGTGCGCTGAGGTGGTGGGCTGATGCTGGCAATGCCAGCCTGGTCCTGGCCGAGGCCAGCGAGCGAAGAGCTCTGATATGGAGCCACTTCCAGAGTCTTTCCAGCTACGCGGGGTTTCTACCACGCTCCCCATTGCCACTACGGGCAATAAATGGTGGGGAAAAAAAAAAAAAAAAAGCTATTTTGGTATATTAACCTCCTTGTGGCCAGGTGAAAGGTTAAATTCACATGATTCATTGGCGGCTGAGAGACAGCACTTTGTTGCTAGGATTTTGGGGAATGCGGAGGGCTCCAGCGAAGGAGTCTCGCTAATCTTTAAGGGAGGGAGCCAGGCTCCTGTCTGACGGCTGCAGGCCCAGCAGCTCTGTGTTTCATTTCAGACTGTCACTCTCCTATCTCTCAGCTCACTCCCAGCTCCAGCTTGCTGCCAGATCTTGGGAACTGTTAACTCAGACAAATTTATAGATGGAAAAAGAACAGTTAGCCATTGTTCCTGGGGTGGGGGAGGGAGGAAAGCGAGGAGCTTCGGCCACCAAAGTCATGATGTAACCTGGTTGTTGCTTGGTTGGGAGAAACGTGCAAAGGATCTTGCTCTTCCCATGCCAGGGAAGGAAATCGGGACCATTATGTTACTGCTAAATGTTGGGAGATGGGAGGCTGGTGCCCAAGGCACTTGGAGACCTCCGTAGAGCGTTCCCATAAAGTGGAATCTTCCAGCTGGACATCTCTGGGGTATGAGCTCATTTTTTTGTTTCAAGTCCCGTGATACTGGGTGTTTTTGCTTAAAGCGTCAGACTCTGGAGTCATGAGATCCAATACCAACAGCAGTGCTCTCATAAACAAAAGCGCCTTGCTATGTGGGCTGCCGAGAAGAAACTGAAAATGGGGAGATCTCAAGGATTAAAAAAGGAAAATCCAGTTGGTGAATAGGGAGACCGTCAGATTTACTATTCTTTAGGAGGGCCATGACTTTCAGGAAGCATTACTGACTTCATCTACCTGGGAGAAAAGTGAGAGACCAAGAAGTTGTTGTCCGACTGGCTCTCTGCCCCTGCTTCCCGGTTGTATATTCTTCCAGCCAGCCTTCTTGGTGGAAAGACCTTTTCTTCTTCCAATGCAACATTAAACCCCATACCTGGAAAATGACAGAGCATTCACTCACCCTACTGTTTGGTTTCTAGCTTTTGGATGGTCTATGGCTCCTGAACATAGGTCTCTTTTGGAGGTATATCTTCCAAAATTACCCAAAGAATAGAGATACACCTTCTGGCAGCTTTATCCCCTACACAAACCTCCCTGTAGCAAGGCTGTACCTGTGTTACTGTCATGGTTTCTGTAGCCCCTTCACCATCCGGAGGAATTCCTGGTGCTTTGTGCTGCCTTGCTTGGAGGGAAGTGTGGGAAGGGTTTGGAGGACTGTCAGCTGCGAGCGGTTCCGCCTGCCCTCTTCTAGCTTCAGGACAGGAGGAACCTCATCACTGTGGGATAAACCAACTGGGGTTTTTATAGCTGCTAGGAATCACCCCCCCCCCCCTTTTTACCATTATATGTGTGTACAGAGTAGACGAAGGTGAGAAATTTTTTATTTAAAAAATAAGTAGTAATCCGTTAAGCGCTTAGTAAATCCACCCACTTGAGAATGTGGCTGCATGGAAGGTGGTTTCTTCCTCCAAGGTCTGAGGTTTGCAGAAGTCTGTTTTTTTAATTAGAAGACTGCACAGATTTGATTCTGAAGGCCCAGAAGGCAGCACAGTCCCAAAACATGACTGCCTCTTGTTTTACTTACTGGAGTTTTATTTACCTCTGCAATAACAGGGACAGACTTTCACATCCTATAAAATTTCTGCCCAAAGTCAGCTGTGATATTAATGCTTGTTGTCTGCTTAGTTTTGGTATCTGTAACTAGAAGCACTTCTTGTTCCTGTTGCAGGCTTGGTGTGAAGTTATTGACTTAAAATCCCAGCGTTACACAGATGTGCACTTATAAATACAGGTCTGTATTAATCTCTGGTGGAAGTCTTCCACTGACGTTAACACAGATGCCCTAGGGATGAATTTGGGACACTATCTGCATTATGGGCTAATTTTCATTTTGCACCTCTCTCATCATATATTTTATGTGTCTAAAAATAATCTTCCATGAGGGAGAAAATGGCACTGTGACTTCTCATAAGCAAGGTACTGGAAGGATGTGGCAAATGAATGGTGCAGCCTTTCGTATCTACTTGAACTAAATTTAATGTTCCCTGCATTGCTTTGCTACGCTTAATTTTAATACCCCTATGCCCAATATTTTTCCTGCCTTCGCTCACCGAGTTTGCAGGCTGTGCTTTCCTTTCACAGCTTCTCTGCCACATCTGAACTGCCTTGGTTTGGGTCAGAAAATCTTCTCCTCTACCCCACAAACCTCCCCTTCCCACTTCTCTCCGTCTCTTTGGCTGCATCTCTGACCTCTCCTAGCCTCATTTTTCACCTTCTTAACAATCTCTCAGCCCTCACTGGCTGCATTTTTCATCTGCTTTGGCATGAAAACATGGCTCCAATTAGTTGGAAAGGCGGTATGGAGAGGGAGAGGTAAAGAAGCAGCTGGTTTGGCCAGAGTGGGAAGCAAAGCACTTCTTTCTCTCTCTGGGCACCCCAGTTGCCCGAGAGATGCGGTGGCTTTCATGGTTGAATGCTCTGGACTTGGGGAGAAGCAGGGGGAGAGCTTTTTTCTACTTCTCTGGACTTGCAAATGCAAAGTTAAGCCAGAAGCTGAGCTTTGCACCGCGTGAGTTTTAGGCACGGACCATAGCTGGTACCACCCAGCTGCTTTCTCCCAGCACAGCGCAAACCCACTAGTCCTGTGGTCAAAGCAGCGCCCGGGGGAGGACCGGCAATGGGCCACTCGCAATCTCCCACTCACTCTTGAGATTTCGCAGAAACAAGCTGAGCAAAGCCATGTGTTACAAGGAACCACTGGAACGATTTTAAGCGAGCAAAGATATGCAGAAGCAGGAGTCCTGGCAAGCCTTTATTCAGTTCCCCATGGAAGGGAAGAAAATTATGAGTGTGTATATCCCATCTGACTGTAGCCGGGCCAATCTCTAGGTAGAGTTTAGCCATTGTCCGGCTTTTCCAAACCTTCAGCCCCACATCTGGCCAGCTGGCCCCTTCCTGCAGCCAAACGTCGGGGTCTTCCTTTCAGGGGACGTTGGCCGATCTGCATACAATCGGCCCTGTGGGTTGAAGCTGAGGTCACCATTGAAATCGTGTGTTTCCAGGAGTTGTTTGATCAAACAGAATTTACAGACCAGAACAGTTATTGACAGGGCTGACAAAAGTGATGCTCCAATGATTTACAGTCCAGGTGTGTTGTCAGAGCAAGATATTTACCTGAGATCCCAAGAACTGTTAAAATTTAATCCCTAGAGACCTTCTCTGGCTTTTCCGCGGTGTCTTGAAGGGTGACACTTCCCGGACCGTTTGAAGTCACCATACAAATAGCCCAGAGTTTAGGAGCTTCCAGGGGAAATCAGAGTAGATACAATGATTTAAAATGTTTTTATTGGGTATCAAATTGGAGAGGTGATCTGATATAGAATGCCCTTTCCCTTATCCCAAATGTACAATTCTCCACAATAAACCTCTTTGAATATATACACATTAGTCAGGATTATCTCTGAATGTCTAGCGGGCTAAGAATATGGATCCTGGAGACGTCAGCAGGAGGATTCATTAGAGGGGACGGCAAGTGCTTGGAAATGGGAAATGTATTCTCTTATAAACACAGCCTGCACTGGGGTTGACCTTAAGACTGAACAGAATTGGCTGGAGAGACGGGGAAGGCAGGGAAGGAAAACAACATTCATACGCGACTGTCTCCATTTTTTGTAACAAAACTCATTATCGAGTTTTCTGTTGCTTCTCTTCGTGTTCCAAACAAAAAGGAACTCTCACCCTGAAAACTGAGACCGCTGAAAAGGGAACACCAAATCAGCCCAAGCTTACTCTTTCCCGGCGAGACAGATTTTGCAGGTTTCGGGGGTACATGACGCAACTCCAGGAGGGATTCCCCCTCTGCTGATGTGCTGGAGCTTCCACGTGGCCAAAGCATTACACGTTTCTTGTCCCACAAACCAGAGTATTTGTTATGGTCTCTTAAATCTTACTGGCCATGTCAACTCTGCAATATCAGAGTTCGTGTGTTAGGATGAATCCTTGTATTTGAAGCGAAAAGATGCCGGGAAATCGTAAAGCTCCTCTGAGCGTGCATGGGCACACACGCGTGTGGCTGGTTTCCCCGTTATTACCACCTCTCCTTGCTCTCTCATTTGCTTACTGGGCAAAATGAAAGGAGCTAGCACCAAGTATGAAAGGAACTCAGCAAGCCAACATTGACTCCTACCTCATATCTATTAGCTGTAAATTACTTTAACATGAGTGACATCACACTTGACTCTTGGTAAAACAGTGTTAAGTTAGTGGGTAATAAAACAGCTTGACACTAATGATGGGTTCTGCGTGATAAATTACTGTCAGTGATCAGATAAGGGTTCTTGAGACTAACCTTGAACTAAATCTGGTTTGTTGCTACATCTTGTGTGCAGTGTTCCACTTCTTACCGCGGGGATTAAGGGCTCAGAGCCCAATCCTGCACCGTGCTCGGAGGCGAGAGGGCTGCTCGTGTGCAGGAGCATTTCCAGAAGCGGCTTCCAAGCATCAGGCTGCTCCCACGAGTGGAGCAAGGAGGGTTTGGCCCTAACCTTGAGAGCAGCCATCCAGTTACGCGGGCCTCAAGGCCAGTCTGTCAGATGCAGGAACAGTTTCCAGCAGTGACTTAAGTACCCAAATCTCCGATATTTTTCATTAAAAGAAGAGAAGCACAACACTAAGGGGTGGATCCTGGAAGTTTCATTTTTTTGTGTGTTTGGTGTGATGGATTTCGTTATTGGGTGATATTTTTTGACCTATGCATTAGATCTGTCCTACAAACCACAGATGTTGATGACCTCAGTAAGAACAGAGGATGCTCAGCAGCTGGCAGGATCAGGCCCTCATTCAAAGAACTTGTTTTACTTGCAAAACTTTGGGAGAAAGCTTTATTCCCAAGAGCTGGGAGCCGGCCAAAGTCAATGTAACGCATGGGATTTTGAATATTTTTTGCATGTATTTTCTTTGGAGTCTAACCAGGGTGCTGCTTAGAAAAGGCTTCACAAATTGTTTTACACTGTTATTATTATTTGAGGCTCCGTTTTCATTTATCATTCAGGTAACATGCTTGTGAGATTTTTTATACTACTTCTTGTATAAACCATTGTATTAAAACATTTACCATCATTCAATTTCATGCCTAATCACTGTTGTCCTGGCCTGTTTATTACAACTGCTCTAATCCTGGCATACTTGTGTGTTATAAATGGCTTCAACGAAGAGAAGTTTTCACTGTGTTCATCCAGATACCTCATTCATCTATGATCATGACAGAGCTCATATTAAGATGCACTGGTTTTAATGCGAGTTGTAATTAATTTATCATTCTGGAAAGTCCATAGCGAGAGAAGAGCCCTTGAGAGGATGGCTCCAGTGCAATGGAGAGGACTGGGGGGGAAATAGCTGGATATGTCTGGGTCTCCCAAGGAACGAGGATTACTGAACTCCAGACACTACATCAGGGATGCACTTAACAGGCTCATGTTCTCAGTTCTTTGCTAAAATGCAAAATATTTATTGGTGCTTCCAACTGAGCAGTCAAGTAATGAAGAGCCCAGAGACACCATTTAAATCGAAATGTTAAACGATCCGTATATTAATATAGGGTTAACGCTCTGTTTGAGGTCAGAGCATGCTTAGTTCTCCACGAAGGGTGATCTCGAGGATGGAGGTGAGGACTGGGCTCTGGCCATGCCCGTGGTCCCTGCTCTCGGTGGCACAGGAGCAGGGCTGGTGGGGAAGTCACGGGCATTCCTGCAAAACATCTCCAATGAAGCAAACCCCATTTTGTTCCATGCACTTTTCCCATTAAATTCCATTTTTTTTAAAGAATCTTCTTGGCTGTTCAGTGCCATTTGAGAGGAGTGGGCCTTTTTCTGCATGATTCAATGCAAAAATAATTTCTCTTGGCTTTTTGTTTGTTTGTTCGTTTGTGTTCCTTCCTATCCCATATCTTGATTCCCTCAGGAAAAAAAAGGTAAGGGAAGAGAAGGAAAATAACACTTCTGTTTGGAAAGAAAGGGAGGAGTCTGTGTGTGAGATGTCAAACGGAGCAGAAAATCCCTGGACTTTCTCCAGAAACCCCCATCCACTTGAGCTGTGGATGCGATCAGTTTATCAAAACACACCCTGGTGCATCGCTGTGAGAAAACAGAGTCATCCCTCTGTCGGGAAAGGTTTTTAAACGGTCCCCTGGGTTTATATGACAGAGGTGAGATCCTCATCTGTATTGCAGCCCCTGTACGCAAAGGAAAAACACGCGAGGGGAGACAGAGAGGGGCTGTCATCCCCCGGGGGAGCCGGGAGGAGATCTGTGTGCGGTGGCACTGGGGACGCAGGGGACGGCACGGACACTCTGCCGGAGATGGAGCCCTGCTCTCTCCTGCTGCCCCCTCACATCCCCACTCACCCCAAAACTCACCCGCACCCAAACCCTGACGGTCCTTCCTCTTCCCTCCATTGCCATCTGCTTCCTGGCCAGACGCCGTACTGGGGGGACAAGCCTGGAACTCTCCTGACCGGCGATGAATTCGCTCTCATCAGCGCTGAGGAGCTACTTGCAGCCCTCCCGTCCTCCCACCGCTCGGTGGTTCCCGCAGTGTGGATTTGGGGGGCACTGGAGACGCGAATTCCTCAGCGGCAGCTGGTCTGCACCCCAGATTTCCTCGCAGTTCCTCCAAGCCCCGCTGCCGGGAGGGGAAGCGGCACACCAGCAACATTTGGGCAGGATCTGCAGGCATAGCCAGAGCTGAGGAATTCCTTCTTTCTTCCACCCTTTGATTTGCTAAGCGCGACTGGGGGCACAGATTTTACATCCCTGCTTCTGACAAACCAGCCCATGAATGTGTCACACACATGCTCACAGGCGTGTCCAGGCTTAAACGCTTTTGTCTTCAACGTGCCCTTTTTCTCCTTTTCTTTCCCTTCCTTCCCTTACCAGACGTAACGTAGCCCAAGCGACCAGAGACACCGTGACTACCATGATGTAGGAAAGAAACAATCTCTGGCTGGAGCGGCAGGCTCCAAACAGCTTATCCGACAGATGCACGAGAAGGAAATGCAATATCATGTCCAATTTCTCATACCTTATTCATGACTGTTGCAATCGCAGAACACATGTAGCCCAGCGATATGCAGTGCATAATGCTTTTGGTGCAAGTCTTTTCTCTTCTCTTGCTCTCTTCTGGGAGAGAAGAGGGCTCCTGAGAGGTGCCGATTTGGCTGAGCTGAGAAATACCCGTGGGCTTATGTAAAACAGCCCAGGCACCGAGAATGGAAACGTGCCCACATTTGCTTTGCTAATTAACCTTAGCTTGGGCTCGGAGGGACTTGTTTTGGAGGGGTAAGTGAGATGAGATGGACCAGAGCCCAAATGGCTCTTGTCTGCTCTGCGTAGCTGTCTCTGGGGCCCGGGGAGGTTTTTCTCCGAGCCTTTTGGACCCGGATCTGGTCTCTCGTTTCCCCAGAAGCACCCTGAGTCCATCAAGCAGTGAAAACGCTTCATGTCATGATCTCCCCAGGCACGGGCAGGACCTCTTGTCCCCAGTGTCCCAACCTCCCCCCAGCCAGCCTTATCCTAAACCAGAGCGAGGACGAGAGGCCAGATTCTCAGACGGCATCACGGCACCTCGGTGCTCCCGGAGTCGTGCAAGGAAAATGTTATTTATCCCCATGTCAAGGTACCAGAGCTGCACCCGACACAAGCTGTTCCCCTGCCCTGCAGGAGGAGCATTTCAAAGAGCAATTAAAAAGGTTTTGTTTTGTCAGGGACTGTAGTCTGGTCTGGGTGCCGGCCTGGGAAGAGCAGGGTGAGGCAGGCCTTTAAGGAAGGAATTGGGACCAGTTTCCACACTGGGATCCTGGGGTCAAGCACTCTTTGGGGTTGGCTTCATATCTCCCTGACTTCTCTAACACCCAGTTTCATCAAAAACCTTTTTATTAATCTAATAACTTTTTTTTGTCTTTCTTATACTGTGCCACAGGAAAAAGGATTGAGTGACAGCCTAATCCAAATGAAACTCCTCTGGCAGCAAGGGCAGGAGCATAAGGATTGTGCCCTGAAACACAGCCCTGCACAAGGTTACAATAATATAATCATTAAGAACTGTGGGAAAGATGAGTTCAGAGTTTTAGAAAAATCCCACCTGGATGTGTTTGTGTGGAAACACCTATTTCTGCGTGTCAGCACCACTCACACAAGAAAAATTTAGCAAAGCGCAGCCCTGTCCTCTAGTTTAAAAACCTAATTTCTGCAGTTTACTCCAAGTAGTGAGGTCTTTCCGAGTAACTTTCATCGGGCTTATAAAGGTGCCCACAAATTTAGTAATAATCATTACAAAGTTTCTACATTCTTGCCCACATTCCAGAGTTTTCCTCTGAGCTTGCTGGCCATACTGTAAAAGTTGGTAATAAATATCTGTCTTTGGTATAATAAAAGCAATGTTTATATTCTTGACAGAATGCATTTGTGAACTTACAGTCATTAGAGATGTAAACTGAAGGCAAGAAGATAACCTCTCTCCCAAATGTTCTATTTATTTCTGTAAAGTAATTTGTATGATTTATCTTATAGACTAAGGTTTATGGTTCACTTTGAACTCCAGGTTCTTAACTCAGCAATTGCCTGTTTGGGCTGAAGCGTGTAAGTGATGGCATGACCCAAAGTGCTAGATGAAAGGAAAAAGACAAAAACAAGGCAGGCTTCTGGGATTTTAACCATCATTTCTATATTCCATTGACATCTCTGGGTTAAATATTTTCCTTTAGAGGCCAATATGATCATTCCATCTGTATGCCATATCTCCCAGTGACAAGGCAAAGCGCAGAACATGGGCATCTTCACTGAGGCGTGCCAGGATGCGTCCAACGGGGAATGTGAGGAGGTCAAATGCTGGTTTTAGTCATAACTCCCAGTTTACACATACTCATAAGCAAGACGGCATCTATTTTGTGATTCATAAAAGAAGCATTTGATGTGGGACCGCATATCGCTGCTGTACTGGGCTGGAAAGCCCATGCATTTTTTAAACAGGCTTCGAAGTCATGTTTGGAAGAGATAATATTTAATACTCCATAGACGCAACCTGCCTGAGTTTGCAAAGTCTGAAAAGAAACTGAGAGATGTGACCTGCCCCATTCAGCCAACGCCAACCAGCAAAAGCTGTTAATGTAACAGGAGAGCTCCTACAACGCTCAGGTTTTGGGCAGATGGACACCACGGTGATGTGTCCTGAAAGCCAGAGCAGCGCTGGGGGATCCGCAAAGCTCAGCACGGAGCAGTGCTGAATAGGTGGGGTAGTCCCAACTTTCTGTTTGCTTTTGTACTTTTATCGCCTTTTGATAAGTAATGTCTCATTCTGGCATCTTATAAGAAGGCAGCTGAATGTGCTTTTCTAAAATATTTAAGATTGGTTTAACTCTGCCCACCTGAGTGGGCAGTCTCTCTGTAAATAGGAACCACGTCGTTAGGGAGAATTGCTGGAGGCAGCGTAGCCCCTGGTTCCAACCGCGCTGCGGGTGCCAGTCGTCCCCGGGGAAATGCTTGCTTGCATTCGGCCCCAGTTTTAGCAGATCCTTAATAGAGGGATGTAGTTAAACACGGCTCATTTCTCAGCAACTCCACTACTGCCATCAGAAGGGATGAACCAATTTCTCTGTCACTTAGCCTGGCAAAAATGCAAGAGACTCGAGCGTGTATCGTGACATGTATCAGCTTGCTTTGACTAGGTGAGAAAACCGGGAGTAGCAGGAAAAGTATCCCTCGTTGCCAGACCTGGCAGGAAGGTGGAGTTTATGTTCTGTAGGAAACTTGAAGTATTCAAACCATTTTTCATTCCAAATCAGTATCAGAAAGCCACCTCCCCTCCAAAATCAGCTCATAAACTGGAAATTTTGAACATTTTCCATTGAGAAACATCTGAACAGGTCAATAACAGAAAAATAGATATCATATACATATATATATATATATGAAATACATACCAGAATAAAACCAAGAAAGTCAAACTATTAATTTTGTTGCATTCCTCCTGCGTATTTTCAGAGCAATGGGGTATCTCCGTGTTTTCAAGATGCCGAAGAACAAGCACAGGTGATTTTAGGCAGATTATTATGCTTTGAAAAAAGACTGTGTGAACTTTCAGTTGTTCTGGTCAGCTCTAACGTAGGACAGTGAGATGGCTTTGAGAGCTCTCGGTGAATTTGGGAGCTGTTTATAAAAGGTGCTGGCTTAGCACCCATGGTAAGTGTTCAGCCACCAAATACACCCAGGGTGCAGGGACAGCACCACCCTCTCCAGATCTCTGCCATTAGGTTAGGTTAGCACCCACACTTGTTTAGCTGTTATTTTATAACAACATATGGAGCATAATTCAGGTCGGTAGCTGTCAGGGTCCCTGCAGAAATCCCTCCCAAAGGCTGCAGGATTTGGCCTCCGGCTCTCACCCAGATTAGCAGGAAAAGATGCTCTTTGTTATGGATAGGGAGCAAAGCTGGAAGTTATTGAAGCCGTTTAATCTCCTGGCTAATCGTTCGCATATGCAATTACCTGCCCTCCTTGGCACTTCTGCTATCTGGCCCAGCTGAACACGATTTCTGAGTGAGGAAGAGTTGCGTGCTAAGCGCTGGCTATATTTTTGGTGCATTTAGTTATCAATAGGTGGAATTCTGTCCGGTCCTGGACGTGAAAAATCCATATCTTATCTGGCCTCTGCCAGGTCAACATTACTCACAATTCAGACACCATTTACCCTGCAGGGCTGAGACCCGTGTGATGCCTGGCTCTGACCAGTACTATTATTCACTTACTCTTGAGAACACCGTAATTAATCAGAAATACATGTTAACACCCTGTCTTCTCTCCCTTGCCTCCATCAAAAATCCCCACCAGCCACCCAGCTTCTGAAAACCACTGGATTAAGCCCTTACTGAAGTTAATGGGAAAAAGCTCAGCAGGAATTCATCATACTTGGGGTCAGCCTTCTGCTTTTTCTTGTCTCCTAAGGTAGGCAGAAAGCCTGGAAAATGGGAGCAGGGTTAGTAGCTACCAGCTGCATGTGTCTGGTGTTTGCTGTGCTCGATATGGCCATCGCACGCTATGCAGAAGTGAAAAAAAGACTTCCTTGGAGTTGGTTTAACTGGAGACAGCTTGACACCAAAGCTACTGTCGTGTCAATAAATTATTATACAGTACAATAAAAATGCGAGAGGAAGATGGTAATACACAGTTCAGAAACATCTTCATGAAGTGCCTTTCTTTGCTGGTGTAAAAACTCTCCCTTTTTTCCGTGATAGACATCCCCCACTGATTTCAAATCACATACTGTACTTAAGAGTTTTCCTACTGATGCAGCATCCGAGATGCTGCCCAGCAATTAATGGGGATGACAAAAAGGACACCTGCGGGGACGCCTGGGGCTCCTGGCTCCAGGACACCCGTTCCTGCCCCAGGGATCTTCTTCTCCACCCAATTTCTTCAAGACTAGCAGGAAAACCATCCCAACGCAGGGGGAGACCGAGGTGCCCCCCATCTCAGGAACACAAGCTGTCCCAAATTCCTCTTAGTGCATGCATTTTACCCCTAAACATGGAAAATCAGAGGCAAAAGCTGGCCCCAGCGTCGGGTTCTCGGGAGCCGGTGCAGGCAGGAGCAGCATGTACAATGGACCATCTGTTTCCCTCTGTTTTTATTCCCAGATTGGATCAGCCGGGCTAAAGGAAAATAGAGAGAGTGGGAGCGCCAGCACCGCAGCCCTCGCTGCACGAGGGGCACGGGCACTGGGGAGGTTCCGAAGTGCACAACCTCTCGCAGCGGCAGCTGGAATGGAGATAGCCCCTGCTGGGCTTGGAGAATTAAAAGGAACATGTCTAAAATGTGAAAATTATACCAGAAACCAGGAAAAATGAGAAATCCTCCAAAACCCTGAGTGTTGCATATTTTTTTTTAGATAGCTGCTTCAGCCCGGCTCTGGGTGGTGCTGAGTTTTCTGTATTTCCCTGGGTGTGGGAGAGTTTGTTGCTCAGAGATGGGGTTGTTTCTCCTGAAATTGTGCCCATTTTCCCCAAAACGCCTCTGAGCGGGGCCCGGGAAAGGCTCTGCCTGTGTCCCAACCCAGCAGGCTGTGATGGGCTTCGTGCTCCGCGCGGGAATAATTTCGTCAATGTCAGGGAAACTACTGGTGGCCTTGATGTTAAACACATGATTAAATGCTTCATTCTTTTAAGCCTTAACTACATAAATAGATGCAGGCTGCAAGGTGCAGGCGAATAAATATTGGCAGCATTCAGAGCCTTGTTTAGGGTCATCCTGTGCATCAGCAAAGCTTCACTCTCCCCTGGGTCAGGCACGGAAATGTGCATAATTCTGGCTGGAAAAGCACCTTTTTTTCGAGTAGAGCAGGTACCTGCCATCGCATGGTGTACGTCGGCATTATATCAAAGCCGTAACGATGCGGGAGGTGGGCACCAAATGGGATTTATCTGCCTGGAAATCTTGTTCCCCCACCAGGGCAGCTCTTAGGCACTAACCCAAGGGTGACCCTCCGGACCGTCCTCGCAACCCCCTTCCCCGCGCCCACCCCACGGGTGTCTCTCCACCCGCCGCCAGGACCGATAAGCGGGGAGGCGATGGCTGGTTTCTCTCTTTGGGGCTGACCCGCGGCTGACCCTGCTCTTGACAGGTAATTCTGCAAAGGCGGCGGGGGCACGGCGGGTGCCTGCGCTGGCACTGGGGGGGGGACGGTGGGACAGGACCACGTCGGGGCCCTCCCAGGCTCCGGGGATGACTCTCGGGGGGGGTTTTAAATGGGGTTGCTGTGCGACGTGCGGGGATGTTTTGGGAAGCTGTAGCTGCCTGCTCCCGAAATGTGCAGCTTCGCCATCGCTGCGCGTGTGTTGGGGGCATCTTGCAACCTCCCCCGGGCGCTCGCCCCTTCTCTGAGGGGTGTTTTAAGGGGAAAAAAAAAATCATCCTGGCAGAACGCGCTACTTTCGGATGGAAGAGCGGACGTGTCGTTGCGCTCGGAGGGTACAGCTGGACGAGAGCCAGCCCGCAGGGCACGGAGCTGGACCCCGACGGCCAATTCCTCCCCGTTTTGGAGGCAGGAGCTCCCCGTGTTGTAGCAGACCCCCCAGCACCTCCCTGGGGTCGTGGAGAGGGACCCTGTGCCCTGGCTTGGCCACGTGAGCCCGGCTTCTCGATACCTTTGAATGTCTGAAACATCAGGGTTTGCCATTTCAAGCTCTTCTTGGCAGCCATAAGATATATCAAAATTTATAATAAATGAAAACTGAGATAATTGCACAATAACACGACTGCAGGAGTAGTGGAAAAGAAAAAAAAGAAACAACACTTGTTGCAAGATTTGGGATTTTATCATCAGAGCTGGAATTGTTATCATTAAAAGCAAATATTGCACACCAGAAATATCTCTGTTATAAAGTCATATGGGAATTTTGCACTAAAAATAACCTGCGTTTCTCTTAGTTGTACTATGGGAGAACCTCTGGACCCTAGCTGTAAATGTGCTAGGAGCCCTGTAAACAAATAATATCAGTATCTCCTTTGTGGTATTTATACCCTGCATAAATACAACAGGGAAAAAAAGCCTTTGTAAAAGAGGGTGAGGAAGCATAAAGAGATTTTAAAACCTGGAGAAGTCACTAGGGGAGACATGAGTGAATACAGAATGTTTTATCATTGAGATCGTTCCTCTTGGAGACACAGAGTATTTAAATATTTAATATTTAATGCAGTAGAGAAATATAAAGGCATCATAGAGAAGTGATTTTACATAAACAAGTAATAAATAACTTGAAAATATATCAACAATGAAAGCACAACAAAAAGGTTCGTATAAATGAAGGTGCTGATAGCAGAAATGCATTTTGCACAAAAGTGTATATAATAGAAACACTAACGCTTATTAATAGCATAGAAAGATTTGCAGGAATACTGTTTTGGGGCTGTAAGGTTATTCATTTCAGAGCTTTCGATTGTCAAACTCCTTGAGAAAAATGACATTCTTTCATTTCAGTTCCTTTACCATACAGGTATTTTTTTCAAAAAAATAATCTCATTCATGTTTTCAGAAATGTTTTTTTTCCTTTAAGTGCTTCAAACAAACTTTTGCAAATAAGACCTCATTTTGGTTCGTATTGCTCTGATAAATCACTGAAACAACACTCTAAAATATTAGAATCGGTTGACTTAAGGAGTTTAGCATTTAGAACTGAGATAAGAACTGAAAAGTCACCAAAGGGAACGACGGCTTCGAGTCCGAGAGCAAAACCAAGGAAAATCTGTAAAGGGAATTTGCAGTTAGTGGAAACACCGCTTGAAATATTTACCTTGTCGCTTTACAGGATTTTCACTATAGTTTTGTCTTATGTCCAGATAAATACTAATCTCTCTGGCTAATGACCTTTTCCAGTGCTTATCTCCTCCGGCAGCCCCGTGTCCTTGGATCTCTGATCCCTCTGCCTTTACGCCCGCTGCCTTCGCCCTTGCCGTACGCACGGCCGTGCCGGGGAAGGGTGCGCAGCGCGGCTGCGGGTGCGCAGGGGGTCTGTCCTGCCTCCCCTGCCTTTCCGTTCCTGGCCACCACCAGCCAGGTCCCTCCTGGGGACCCTTCCTGGGCGGTGGGATGATGGGGGACACTGGGGCAGGGGCAGTCACCGTCCGGTCCCCACTGCCAGCTCAGAGCATCACCCCGCAGTGGGCTCACCCCGAGGGGTGACAGCGGGGTTTCCCCGCTCACCCCAGGGCTGCAGCCTGCTCAGGACCCCCCCGGCTCCCCTCCAGCCCCGGGCTGCCTCCGGAGGGAGGAGAAGCCGTGTGGGGCAGCTGCCGGCAGCGTGGCCGCTCTTCTCCGGCTGAGCCATCCCACGTGAGCCCCAGGCGGGCGTGCAGCCCTGGATTTTGGCTGCCGAGAGGCTTCTCCCAGCTATATCCTTTCATGCCCCCCATTGCCCAATCTTCCCCCGCACCCAGGAGCATGTGCGTCCCTGGTTGGGGCTTGGGAGAAACCCACCTACTTATTTAAACCAGATCGAGAGGGTGTGAGCGGATTAAGAGAGGATGTCAAGAGGATGTTTCTGCCAGGCTCTGCGCAGACTGCGGCTGTCCTTCGTATGGGACCCCGTAGAAAATGCAAGAGCTGCTGTCTGCCCCTGCCCTGGACCTGTCCCCAAACCGATTTGCCTGGAGGCACTCCTGGAGACCTCCACAGCCCAAGGGTGGTGGGCACCCATCAGACCTTCTCCACTGCTGTGGCCCCCAACCTAACATCATTTCCTGGCAATGGGAAGCCTGACATCTATTCCCGCCCTCTGCTTTTTATAAATTAGATCCCAGCATCTCAATGTGTTTTAAGAACTTTCCAAACACTTTATTTATCCCTAGGATCATGCAGGAATAATCAATCTCCTGAGCATCTGGTTCCTTTTGATTTCTTTTCTTCCCCCCCCCAATCTGGAAACCTGCTGGGGAACCAGCAGGAGACACGTACGATACTGAGCGACTTCACTTACACAGCTTATTCAGTAAAAGCCGTCTTCCAAATGCATCCTGCTGTTAGAGGCAACAGCCGAGCAGGGAGGGAGAGAGAAGGGAAGGAGGCTGGCCAGGGAAGAGGAGTTCATCAAAGATGGTGGGTTGAGAAGAGGGATGGATGTAGAGGAGAAAGTCAGGAGAGCCAAGGGGGTGGTGGCTGAGGACAGGGGCTGTGGGTGGGCAGGGAGCAGAAGAAAGGTGAGTGTGAGGCAGGGACACACAGGTGTGGGAGGAAAACACTGAGCGAGAAGAGGTTTTTCCTTTGCAATCCTCGTGCACGCACCGTGCGGTGAAACGTTACTTAAAGCGTTGGAGCTTCAATGGCTGGGGCCAGCTCTCCTGTCCACAGTGACTGGTATTGCTGGGTGAACGCGTGCAATTTTTCTGCGGAAGTTGTGAGGAAACAGCTATACTACGATGGCAGCACCTTTTTTTTAAATTTAGCTGATTTTACTTTGAAAGTGGATTAGGATAAGCCAGAAAAAGGTCATCATGAATATGAAATGAGCATCCATATGGGGCGTTATTTCAGATGACAAATGCACCTTTACATTCACCCCAGAGTTTATGCTGGTGTGCTGTTAGAGAAAAGATCCTTCTCGGGACAGTGGGCTGTGGTCTTTCCACCCTGGGGAGATGGAAATAGCTCCTAAAATCTGGGCCCAGCTGAGCTGCTGGGTGTCTGACCAGTGTTACCCCCGCCAGCAGACACTGAGCCCCGCGGCCCCGGAGCGCATCCCGGACGATGGAGCTGCCTTATATCCAGATCATCCTGCCTCTGTCGTATTAACTGACCGTACTCAGGCAGTCTCCATAAGCCCAACACGTTTGAAGGTTAAAAAGCAAAAGTCCTACCCACTCCCTCTGGCTCAGTGGCTTTCACCCCGTTTTCTCAGAACGGCAATCTCTGCGAAATGGCTCCCAACCACGGCGCAGCCGTAAAATAAATAAATGCGTAAATCGACGGGGCACACTTCAGACTTTGGACCGCAGAGCCGGGGAGCCCCGGCCAGTGTTTTCACAAGCTCACGACCGAGCTCTAGCCCTTTGTAAACTTTTACTTGGATTGCCATGGACGTGGCAGAAGCAAACAGTCTGCCTCAGCAATTACAAACGCGCGGGGAGGCTGCGGCGGCGGGCGGCCGCCCGGGAAGCCGTGCATGGCACCGCCAGACACGGGACCGGGTGACTCACGCCCTCCCCGGCCATAAACCCCGAGGGACCGGTAGGATTTGCAGCCTGGCGGGGCCGGGACCGGGACCGGGGCCCTTGGAGCGGCTCCGCCGAGGGGGCATCTGGGCGACGCTGCTGCTCCCCGTGCTGCCTTATTGACCGCTTAAATCCTCCGCAGATCAAAGCGGGTCTGAGAGCGTCTTCCTAATGCTGCTTGAACTACACTGACCTTTTCCTCTGGAACCTCTGTTAACTCCTGCCCATTACTCATTGTAAACAAAAGGGAGATCCAAAGGGTTTCCAATGGCCAAGATGGATGGGAAATGTTAGGAAGCTGGTGAAGGATGCTCAGGCAGATGACATGATTTAAGGAAAGGCAGGAATTCAGACCCGTGCGGGCTGGCAGCCCCAATCCGCACGGTAACGCCTTTAAGTTTGGCTGCGTCTCGCATAGAAATGGCTTAGAAAATGTAATGAGCTGAACCACTGGAGCGGCTCAAATATGAACTTTATAGCTCGGTTGTGGGTCAACCTGGAAAGCAATCTCCAGCCCTGCTGAGCACATGCCAGTGCCATGTCATAGTTTGCAGCTATATCGGACAAAATCAACCCATCAAGTTGGAGGGACCTTGAACTCCGGAGGAGTTCTGCTTGGGGCTTTGAACTTTGTGGCTCGGCTTTGCTTCCAACACAAACACTGTGCTGCCATATGGATATTTGGCGTTGCAGTTTATCCTCTCCTTTCATATCTTATCCTCTTTGGGAAGTCCTCTGGTATACCTCACATTCTCTTTTCACCGGAAAGACCATGTGTACAGGCTTGAAACGACATTAAACCCCATCATGGTCCATTACTCTTGTCGTAAAAATGCCTTTTTTCATAAAATTCATCAGAAACGTCTGGTTAAACTCCAGGGATGTTTCTGCACAGGCTGCAGAGGGGAGGAATGGCAACGCACCCCACTCCCCAAACACGAGCCCATGCTTGTCCTGCAGCACGGAGGTGACAGCCTCTGACGGACAGCAGCCACAGCCAGTCCTGGGCTGGGACCCAAATTCTCCCAAACCCTTCCTAGTGGTCAGGAAAATGCTGGTAATTGAAAATGAGGTGGGTTTTGTGTGCCATGGCTTCTCAGGTTCATATTCAGGCACAGGAATATGACTTATCTGACTATTCAGATCAATTCTTCACGCTCTCCAGTGAACTGCTGTTAAGCTGAGCCTGGCAGGCTGCCCTCCTGCCTGCTTTTCCTGCCCGCAGCCAAAATCCTGATGCAGGGAGACTGGGGGGCACTGCCAGAGCAAGCATCCTGCTCCTGGCCGTCTCCAGCAGACCTGCATCCCCCTTTTGCTTTGAGCGGGGCTCATCTTTCCCCGACCATAAACCCCAACTTGTTGCCTGCGCCGAGCCCCTGGAAACGAAGGTGCAGGGTGCGACACGGTACCAGCAACGCCGATTCCCCGTCCGATGGCGAGCGATAACGTGGAGCCGCTCTCGCTGCCCCATGCCCGGGCACGCTGCCTCCCCCATCCCCTCATGGGTGTAGATCAATTAATTTCTGACTTTTCCCCATTCCTTCCCTGCGTAGCCTGGCCCTTGGCCCAGGAATTCTCCCCTGGCTGCCCGTGGAGTCTGCTGCGAACCCTCAGGAAAGCGCTTTTGAAAAATCTCTGCCTGGGCAGTCTTGGGACTTTGGGGATTTTTGGCATTAATGCCAGGGAATTTAGATTTTTTGGGAGCCATGGTTCATGGTCTGGTACTGTGGGAGGGAGGCACAATTTGCTGTGTGGAGGCTGGGTGGTTTGGTAACTCCTTCATGTTGTGGGTTGTTTTTCATGGAGCTGCAAGTGTGGGATGGAGAAGAGAGAGGGAATAACCACCCCACCGTGCTGCCCTGAAGCAAGGGAGTTTATGATCACTTCAGCACTTTAGCTGAACCCTGTAAGTGTCATTTACATGGACAGACTAAATTCACTGCTGCAGTTTCACCAAGTCAGGAGCAAGACAGATGAAAGTCATGAACATGAAAAGCCACAAACCAGTTTTGCCCTGGGAAGACTGAGTTTTGCACAGGGGAGAGGGAGAGCCCAGCCCTTGCCTGGGGATTTGGGGTTTGTGGTCTGCCGGGCACACAGTGACCTCTACTGTCTTCTCCCCAGCAAACTCCAACCAGGCAGGAGAAGGCAGATGGACACACATCTCTTATGGGGAATACGAGCTGTGATTATTGGCCAACGCTGTATTAATCGCATTACAAGTGCAGCCGAGGCCGGGACGCCGCACGCTCGCCCCAGCCATTCTTTAGTGCCATCTTCAGGCAAAGCTTAAATATTGCTGAGATCAAAGAGGCGAGCGTGGCACCAGCCAGGCAGCCAGCTCCTCGTCCTGCCATGCCAAGGCCCAGGAACGAATTCGGCACTTGTCGGGGTCTGCGCGGGTGAGGGATTTGATCAAGGTCGGCAGCGGCTTTCCAAGGACTGCGGTGACGGGCTCAGCGTCTCTTGCTTGAGAACAGGTACCGAGAAGTTTTTCCAGGAGCCGGAGCAGCCACCCGGTAAACTCCAGCCCAGCGAGCTGGAAGTTGGGGTAATGTCAGTATTTTTCTGAATAAGGTATTCACCTACAAAATCTCCCTCTGGGGCCCTATTTAGAAAGAGGGGAGCAGAAAGGGCTGGGCATTCCCACGGTGCTGCCTCCCCCATCCTGCTGGGTGGGATCCGGGGAGAAGACGGGGGGACGGGGAGGATGCAGCCCTGCGTGGGCTCCAAGGACAGCAGCCCCCGCGCTGCCGGCCCTGAAGTATTTATTGTACCTGGCTTTGCTCAGACTGCTCCCAGCAATATTTACTGGTGTGCGTTAGAGCTGCAGGCTATACAGCCTGGATGGCCAAGCTGGGGTGATCTCCGCGCTCTCGGAGACCTCCGAGGCTCCGGAGAAGGCAGGGATTATATGGTGCTGCCGGCTCAGGGCTGGAAGAAGCCACGCTACAACCTGGCGTGCACATGCTGGGAGCAGCTCCTCCACCGTGGATGGAAGCAGCAAACGGAGCCGAAGGTCCCAGCCAGACCCAGAACCCCCGGCAGCTTCTGGGGGGCTCCCCAAAGTTGTCGGGGCTCTGGCATGCTCGTGTCTCAAAGCTGTGACCTCCAGCTTTGCCGGGGGAGAGACGTAGGATGAGAAAGGCTCCAGCCTCGCCTGCCTCCTGCACACATCTGGCACAGACATGGAGCCGATCCTGCAAACCCTTGCTCACGTTCCTCTTCCGCTGGAGGATTTTTCAAAGACCAGGCTTCCTACAGCTGATTTACAGCACTTTTTAAAGCAAAGGGGTGATTCCAGAGAAGCCACCAATTATGTTGATGAAGAGCCTGACAGTAAACAGTGTCTTTTCTCCCTCTAAAAGAAAAAGACACGGAGGGAATTCAGCATCTTCCCAACATCAAAGCTAATAACAGAAGTGAAGTGAGACTCTGACCTTTAACAGCCTGCCTGTTAGTGTGGATTATATCATGTCAGCAGCCATCTGCAATATAAACTATACCTGGCTTTGATGAGACCTCTTATAGACCTTTAAATGGGTGGAAATACTGCACGGCTTTCTGCAGAGAGGAAACCACATGAATACCAAGGCATTAGCTACGCGGCACATGGGATGAGGGTGTCCTGCCCGAGCCGCTGGATCGCCGGGGCTGCCAGGACCCTCGCGTAGCCACGTCTGGGAAGCTGGAGCCAGGACAGGTTGTGGCTGTCCCTGACAGACCCAAGGCTCGGCTATTTTGGAGTATTTGGGCCAGTATCACCTCCTGGGCCTTTTGCTGAGAGCAGAACAAGGTCGCGTCCCTGCTCTCGTATCGAGAGGTTGGCTCTCTGGACATTTAAGAGTTTGTCAACCTGATTGACAGATTAATTTATTTGGGCAGCCTCCGTCCCTATTTTTGCTGGTCTTTCTTTTCTTTCCACCCAAAATGCCACCCCTCAGATGCTCTGGGGGTGGCCAGTGCCCCCCGAGATGCAGCACCCATCTTCCTGCAGTGTCCTCTCTGGTTTCATCAGGTGCTGGCGCAGACCTCGGGTTTCTCAGGTGGTTAACCAAGCTAGCAACCTTATAGATTTCCAATTTTCTCTGGGTTTCCCCCTCCTCCTTCATCTGGAGGCTGGGGAACAGCAAAATATAAAATTGCAGGGCTAAATATAGCAGGAGCTACTTCCAGTAATGTATTAGCCTAAGTGTCCAATAATTAAAGCTAAACGGGAGTAGAAAGTCTGTGTAAAGCATATGCATTGCCCACATGAATACCAAGTGCCATCATTAGGAGTGCAGCATCGCATGGATGCTGGTGACCATGAGCCAGCACAGGCAGCCTGTGCTACTAACAGGGAGGGTGTAGGAAAATGCAGGTTGCGTTTAACTTTTGGAAATATTAAGGGACTCCAGGAAAAACATACATTTAGGACAATTTTGCGTTAGATTGTGTCAGCGATTCCTGGGAGCGGAGAAGTCCTTTGCTTAACCGAAAGCACAGCACTACCCAGTGCCTGTAGGGAAGGAAACCTGGCTTCTTGCAGACATGCAGTACGCAATGCACCAGCAAAGAAATGGAAAGAGCACTTGCAACTCCTGTGCCTTAAGGCTGTGTGTCCAACCCAGCTTTCCTGAGCGAGCTGCAAATGTTTGGTACTGCCGTGCACGTTTGTGGTGATTTTTGTTTGGAAGTCTCATCAACTTGCAGCACGGCGAGACCCCACCTCACTGCTGCTGTTTCTGCTAAGGTCCAGCTCGGAGGGGACGGTGCATGAACTGTTCCACCTTGAAGCGAACTGCCATGCTTTGCTGACTCCTGCTCCCAGTAATGATGGGGCCATTTGCTGGTTGATGCCAGAGACAACTTAGGGAGGCTTTTGTGCTGTCTTAGCTGTGCTGGCCGTAGTATTGAAGGCTCCGAACCCAGCTTTTGCTCTCACCTTGGGGCTCCTGTGCAGCCTGGAGACTGATCGGTGACCCTGACAGCACGGGGCTCAGTGCTGGGGCATGCCGGCACTGCTCTAGTGTGGTAAGACGTGTGTAAAAGCTCTTCTGCACTAAAGCTTTGGGGGTAGATAAGGGCAGAGCGGGATCAGGAATTGCAGGTGCTGGTGGCAGGAGTTTTCCTCCCGCGCAGAAGCATCTCAGCGTGTTAGAAGGTGATAGCCGGAGCTCCCCAAAGAGGATCCAGAAATAGCAGGTCTGATGGAGCCACTGAACATCACTGAGAAGCCGATCTAATTTCCTAATACGTCGAAACATCTCATTGACTTCTCAGGGGACTTATCCCTAGAAAGGAAGTTTTCTTAACCGTATCAAGAAGAAAAGAAAAATGGAGGAGGGAAAAAAGTCATCATTACGCTGACACCTGGAGATAGCATTTAAAGCCAAGCATTGAGGAGGATAACTCTGCTCCTAAACAAAGCTGATTTATTAAGAAAACTCATCCGTTTACAGTCCGTAAGTTAAGGGCTCAGGGTTCTGTGCACAGCGGTGTTTCAGTCTTCAAGGAATACGGTAATAATTTTTTATGGAAATGTCTGAGTCTTCCTCTCCACGGGGCCCTGGCCATCTCTGTTATGAAATACACAATGCTTTTGCATCCTGAAGTCCTACACATTGAGCCATAAAGACAAACATGAGTGATCTTGTATCTTCTGGGGCTTTATGATGTTATAAAATATGTTTTATGTTTCAATCAGCAGCGACAATTTATGAACAGAGAGGCTCGAAAAGATATAACATTAGACTATGTATTTTAATATAGTTTGAGAGAACTGTAATGCCTTGAATGACATTTGCTCTCAGTGCACATGGAAAATGAATAGTAATGCAGCAGAGATTGATGGTTTATTTCATCGGGAAGGGTCTTCTGTGCGAAGAGTTTTATGAGCATTATAGACAATAACTAGTTGGCTTAAGGAAGACGATTTATTGGCCATGTGGCTACCTTCTCCTAGAGTGCTCACATTTTCTTAGTGCCTTGTTTGTGAAATTTGTTAGCATCAATTCCAAGAGGTTCCCCCCTCTCCCCCATAAGCATTAATATTAGAGCTGGAGATAGGCACCAACCATTTTTATTAATGTTTCATTTTATTTACACAATGTATCAGTTATAAGAATGTATTATGAAGTAACACTGAAATGATCTATTTTATATGCAACTCCTCTGGGGAACGAAAATAAACCTGCTCAGAAGTGGAAGTTACGCGGGTGTCAGACAAGAGTTAGAGCACGCTCTTTGTTGAGTATTGGTCACGTTTAAGCATCCCGTTTTTAAGATTACACTGAGTATTTATTGCTAGTGCTGGATTTTTGTTGAGTTCAGCATGTTTTGGTAAATCACCCTCAAAGCTTCCCTTGTAATTTACCTTTGGTTAAGCATCGCTGCAAAGCACGATATGCAAAAAGGATGCTCGGGCCGGCGGCGGCCCAGGGGCTGGACTCTGCCAACTGAAAGCGGCTCTGGAGCCTGCCGGGACCAGCCTGTGCTTGCGCTTCTGCGCTCAGACCCTGGGAAGGACCCAGGCACGGGTCAGTTTTGCCATCCCGCACCCCAGTCTCTTTTTGCTGCCGTCTACCTGTGCCCAAACCGCCGCCCAAGACCATTTCCTAGAGCCCCGTGGCAGAAGAAGCAGCCGAGTCCCCGTTCTCATATTCAAGTGCATTTTTTAGCCACCGCATCAGCAGGGAAAACTGGGAAAATGCCCTTTTTAAAGCCTCCCAGGGGAAAGATGACAGCAGCCGGCTTTGCTTTCGAAGCAGGCGGGAGTTTCCTGAAAGGACCAGCTTGTGATTTGTTTAACGCTGGGCGTTGCAGCTATAATTCGCTGGTCTGCAGGGAAGCGGAGGAGAAGGTGGCACCTCTGCGGAGGGGAAAGGGTTTGGAGGCTGACGGGTCGTCGCGTGGGCAGGGGATGGAGGGGGCAGCACGGCTTTTGGCCAGCTGAGCTGGCTGCAACCTCCTCCTCCCGTCCTGCTCAGGACAGTCAGGATCTGACCCGTCACAGAGGTGCTCACAAACCTCGCCGGCATCAGCGTCAGCAAAACCTGCCCCGCTCGTCACCGCTGATGCGTTTATACAAAGCTTCCCGTGCCAGCTGCAACTCGATCTTTACAAATCGATGGGAAATGGCGTGGGGAATCAATGAAGAGGATCCCAGCCAGCAGCCCGGCAGCGGGGGTGGCACTCGGAGCGGTGAGGGATTTTAGGTAGCGGTGGGCTGGGTCAACAAGAGCTTCACAGGAGAGAGGTGGCCGCGAAACACTGAAGGGTGAAGCACAAGCACTGCCGTACCGCAACGCGGGGTCACTTCAGCAGGGGCTTTCGCACCATGAGATCGGAGCCAGGAGCTATCGATGCCTCCAGAATACTCGCACGAGAGCACCTAAAATCTCGCAGGGAGCCCCTGGTCCCCCCCCAGGCAATGCCAGAGGTGAACATTTCATTCCTTAACATCCCCCTTATTGTACCTCCTGATTTATTTTTACTCTAGGAGTTTTATTAATGCTGTTGACTCTCCTGTGCTCAGTACATGCCCCTCCACAGTAATTAAGCATTAGCTAATATCTGCTCATTGAAAACCATAAGAGAGCTTTATTATCAGGCAGGAAAAGGCTGCATTGATTTAGACGACACAGTTCACATGGTAATTTCCGTGCCACCTTAAAAATCACTGCAAAGTGATCTCTGGAAGGTAATAAACAAGATGCAAAATCACCATGATAACATAAATCACTGTGAACTCACTTGATATTAATAACGACTATGCCACGGATCCATCCAAGGGAATTGCTTTGTAATGCAGTATCAATGTCCCATTATTTTAAAGTGTTACTAAAGTAAAGGGGAAAATGGGATTCTTTATGGGATATGTGGGATTTTACTAAGCGCTCGGGTGTGGAGAGGAATGGGAGAGCATGGGTGTATCTAGCAGCCACGACACCTGCTAAGGATGATCAGTTTGTCCTTCCAAACCTGTGTCACCCGAGTCCCCCCCGTACAACAGCCTGTCCTTAAAACCAGGGCAGGAGAAGCTGAACCAGAGAAAATAATCCCGAGCATCAACCTTCTTGTTCCAGAGCCCAGGACGGACAGGGAAAGGCTGATGGATGCCTCTCCTCTCCGATGCACATGGTGCAGCTCCGGCTCCCGGGGTGTCACGGGGAGTTAGGAGCAGAGGAGGTGGATTAGACCCTTCTGGCTGGCATGTAGTGAATTATGTGTTAGCTCTCCGTACAGCCGTTCATTAGAGATTTACCAGCTGCTTTTTGCCTAAATATTTGCTTAAAACCCTCAGCATATTTCATTCCATAGATTATTTTTTTCCTACCAGTTATGAATCAGGGCTAAAAGCGTTTTAGAAAGAAAACACTCTTTGCCAAAGTCAGATGTTGCATTCAATCAAAATCCATGAGAAACTTAAGACCGGTTGGAAATACGAAGGGGGTTAATGTTCACAGTGCTGGCAAGCCCGTTGTCACAAATTTGGGCTAGGACCAGCGACTGGGACCAAGTCACCTGGGACAGATGCAGTCGGAGAAGAGATGAGCTCATTCCTGCAATTTTCAGCCTCTTCTTCTCTAGCAGAACCAATAACAGAAATTACTCTTTTTATTTTCACTCTCCAATTTTTCCTTTTCAGTGGTATAAGCCAACTTTTCTGCCATTCCTCTAAATACACAAGAAGGCAGTAAATTTTGCTGTCAGTCTGGCAACACTTCTCTAACAGCAGTGGAGCTCTCAGCTGATGCCAGTATTCCCTAAGAAGGGCCTGTTGAAGGTAGTTGTACTGGCCCAAATGGTGGTGGGAATCACTGTAGCCAGGGATATGGGAAGGCTATTCCATTTTATCTCTTTGTTTAAGTTTTGTTTCTATTATAAAGTCAACATTTCAAACTTGCGCTGAAGCTCTGAAATTCTGCCTGGTAGGGACAAATTTATAAGGCGTCGAAAAATCTGTGCATCTGTCTCAGCTATCCCAGAGTTTTTCCCTGGAGCTTCCTGAATAGAGAAATTTTGAAGCAGCATTTAATTTCATCCAATTTTGAGATATTCCAGGATAATTATGTTTTAGAATTTTTTCTTTTTAGTACAGCCTGGATTTTGATGCCATCCTAGCAGAATGAAACAAACTGAGACAATTCAGAGAAACTCCAAATTCCCAACAAAACCCTCCAGAATTTGCCTCCAAAGTCAGGATCTGTCTCCAGACTCAGTGAGGAGCCAGACTCTCCTCTCATGCCAGTCAATGTAACCATCAGCCAATGAACCTGGATGAATTAATGTTCCCTGAGGAGCTGAAACCTTCACCTCTCTACCTTTGTGGAGCAATGCCCATGCTCCCCAGTAAAGGAACTGGTACCAGTGGGCACCAGTGTGTACTGTAGGAGCTTTACCAATTCAAACCAGCTGCAAATCTGCTCTAAGTGATTTTTTTTTTTTTTACAGGTCCTTAATCCACTGGGTTAAAGCTTTACAGTGAACAGAGTACAGACCAGGACAGTCCAGCACTTCAGATTGCAGCTGCTAAAACCAGTCATCCCCCTCATCTCAGTGTTTGAAATAAATCCTTACATGGGTATCTTAAAGAGCTGGTCTAACTCCCCAAAGCATTAATGGGTGTTAAGTGGCGTGCTGAGATAAGAGTACATCCCATTGTTAGGAATGACCGATAGAGCTCAGGGGTCAAGTGAAATTGTGCTTATCTGCTGGCAATTCAACCTTTTTTCTTCCTGCGTTTGCTGTCTAGAATTTTCTTCTGGGGGAGGGGGAAAAAAAAAAAGAAGAAAAAGGAAAGTGTAAACCAGCCCTTATTTTAATCAGGAGTCAAGTGAAAGATTCTCCGGGGGCTATTGGCAGATGAAAGACAGACTTTGGGTGGAAAAGCCAGGGGATGCCTTCCCTGCACGATGAAACCCTTGGGACCACCAAATTATTACAAATTACAGGGAAGTCAGAGCTCCCTTCATGACAGCAATAGTGCAGGTAAAGTCCTTCTCCCACTAAATAACGAGCAAATGGAAGTCTCCTTGCTACTTTCTTTAATGCACAGCAGTCGGCACCTGAACATACCAACTTTTTCCCGGTGCCTCGTGGGTGGCTGGACCTCCCGAGGAGGGCACGGTGAGAGTCCTCTGGGAAAGCAATGACAGAGGAGAGCTCCGCTTTTCCACACTTTGCCGGCCTCAAAGGTTTTTGTGGTTGTAGCTGATGTGTTTCGGAGTGAACTGGGTGGGAGAAGGTCCCCGGCTCTGGAACGGACTCTCTGTTCTTGGCACAGCAAAGTCCACTCTCTCTACCTGGGACGTTCGCCCAAGATTTGATTAAAAGGTTGTTGCAACCAGGGAGAAATGAGGTTGTTAGGTACTGGGATAGGTCCCAGCACATCCATTTTGCGGGGACAGCTTGCAGAGCGAGCAATGGCAACGGTCTGGGTCTGCCTTACCCGGGGGCATCTTCACTGGGGTTAGGGGAGCACCTTGATAGCGAGGTGGCAGCAGAAGAAAGGGTGAGGGAGGAGAAATGCTCTTTAGAAGCAAATATCTAACATTTTTGCTTTAGTGGAAAGGGAGCAACTTTTTTAAAATGAGGAACTTGAAGTCACAAGTGAGACAAGCAGCTGAACTTCTCTATTGCAGTTCTCATGGCAAAGCCTAAGGGGTTTTGATCACTCTGTGAAATGGCTCAGACTCTCCTAAATAATCCTACCTTGTTTCCCAAGCTCTGCAGTCTTTCTGAGACCTAAATCAGCATTTAGCTGGCTGGGCAAATTCCTGGTCCCACTGAGATCAATGGATGCTTGGCACTCACCTGCAGCAGGACCAGGATCTCACCTCCCTGCATTTCTCTCTGTTTCCTTGCCAGTCACCACGCCAGAAGGTTTCCATAGTTCTCAGAACCACAGAAATGACATGAGTGGTCTAATTCCACTCAACTAGAGTTGAGATTTGAGATGTAAATGCAGCCCAGTTAATATGAGTAGCTGCAGACCCCTGAGCTCTTGACTCTGACCTGCTTTCTGCATAAAGAGCAAACTGGGAAGGCATCAGCTACATCCCTCCCTTGTTGGAAACTGATAAATCCCTATAAAAAATATTATCTGAAGCCTGAAACAATCAAATGTGTTCTTCCCTGTGCCTTAAAGTACAACACTCATATATAATGGCAAGTATTCAAATGAGTGGCAAAGAAGAGATCTCTTTAACACAGTGTGTTAAAGCAATTTGTTTATAACCCTGAAGGAGCCCGGGATTTCCCTGCAGATCTTTGGTTTCAGTAATGAAGCAACCCTGGAGTGTTGCAAAGTTGGGTAGGAAGGCTTTTACTGCGCTGTCAAGTCTGAGCACAGAAATAAGAATATATATTCTCCTTCCTTCTGATTAATAGTTCCAGTCAACATCAGCTAACTTATTCCTATTGACAGATCTATGAAATACTTGCAGAATCAACAGCTATAAAATGGATGGCAATGCACTGGCACCATAAAGCCGTAACGTTCGTGTCTATTGCAATCAAGGCTTTTAAAACCTAATTACTTCTGGGTGACATCAGTCATATATTTTCATGTGAAATTACAGTGGCATGCAAGTGCCCAGCAAAATAAAAGAAAACAAATGATGTCCTATAATAACGGAGAAGCGAACTATCATTTTTAATCTGGCATGAAAGCTCCAACTGATGAAGCTTAATACAACTTGTTAAAACACCTAACAAGCGAGGAAGTGATTAAGTATTGTCCTTTTGCCTCTGGGAAATGGGATCTGCTCTCAGCAAGCACGGAGTGACTGAGATAGCCCTTTGGAGCTGATTGAGCTGCACATAAAGTAACTTCTAATGATCTCAGTCCACTTTGAGCCATAAAGATTTAGAAGGGACAATATTTTAGAAATGATCAAGTTCCACTCTTTTTATTAGTGAGGATAAAACACCTTTGTGGAGGAAATTAAACAGAATAAATTGCTGAAGCCTTCTGCAGCTTCCATCATTTAGCTGTGTTGGAAGAGTGCAGCGCGGCAGACACCAAGGGGGAGCAGGAGCTCATTCACAGCGGCGCGAAGTGAGGGGAAAACCTGCCTTTTGCTCCCAAACTGAAACACGAGGAGTTTGCAGGGTGAGTAAAATCCCGCGTCTGGTAAAGCCCTCCTGAACAACTCCATTGACCCGATGTTTTTAGAGAAGGGCATGAAGACACCTCACAGCATCCAGCTCTGTTACCTTTGCAGTATGCCTGGGTTATCTCCCTCTGCCCCTACGGGGAAACTGAGGCACTCAGAGACCGCAGCGGGGTTTGGGGCTGTGCAGGGCAGGCAGAGCCTGAGGCTGCCCAGGCTCCCTCCGCAGCCGGGGCAAAGGAGGAGCATCCTTCAGAGGAGCACGTAGAGGGCTCCAGGGATGCTCCTGCCCTGCTCTCCAAACTGCTGCCTTACTGCCAAGTCCTCTCCGCAGGGACAAACCCGCAGAAGTTCCCAGTTCCTGCAATGGACCACGGCAGAACCCGCTACAGTTTGTTTTTCTGACTTTTATTGAGGACACGTTTTTCTGGAGATGTTTCTTTTATGGTGCTTAAATTAAGTTTTCAAGGTTAATTGTCCAGTTTGATGTCTTTGTTTCAATAAATAATTCAGAGACAGTTTACGTCCTCCCATGTGAAGATGCTACTGAGGTTACAGTCGCAGCCAGGCGCTTCCTCTGATGTGCTATTAGCTAATGTGCTGAAGGTTTTTCCCCCTCACTTTGGAAGCATTTATGCTCTTCGAGAAGACATTTGAATGGAACTGAAGTTCACTGGAAGGGACCGTAGTGAAGACAGCCAAAGCCCCAAGCTATCGATAAAGTCACTGCCAACGTCCAGTGATTTTCCTGCTGTCAGCCACCAAACAGCAACAGCACAGCAATAATTTTAGGTCTTAATCACAACCCTCCAGACTTCAGTTCAGCAGGTCAAGTTGAGGAGCCTTTTACATGCTCTTTGGGGACTCTTTGTAGAGCAGCTAACTCAGACAACCCTTTTCCGCGAGCCTCTGAATTGTCACCAGAGCCGATAGGGACGCTGTTAGGAATTTCATGTCACTAAACTGCTGTGTGGTGTATATGAAGTTGCTTCTCTTAGTCACATTTTTATAGCTCTCTTGCAAACAATCTACAAGACTGGTTTTCCTATAGGCTTTGTATAATGGGATCATAACCCTGCTGGGACTCACAGGTACCAATGCAAAAACCTGTAAATCGTAAATATTCTTGCGGTGCCTTAGCGCGAGTTCCAGGGCTGGGAGAGTCCCAGGGGAGTGCTGCTGGGGACGGTGCTTGCTCCTACCCCTCAGGGACCAGGAGCTGGCAAAAGAGAGGGATGCTCCTTCTCTTATCAATATTGGAGAAGTCTCGTGGGACCCATTAGTTAACGTCTGTCCCATACTACCAATATATAAAGCAAAAGATTTGCAGTGCTTACTAAATGCCGGTCTTCTCCCTGCTAATCAAACTCCACGCTGAGTTAACAGCATCAGGATTTTCAGCAAATCCACCAGCCCCAATATCTATAGGTGCTTTATAATATCAAACCCCACCATCCCTCTCAAGTACCAGCGCAGGTTTGCTGGCCCCAGGCTCGCCTGCGGGTCAGTGGGTCGTGGAGGATTCAGGGAAGAGCTGTAGCTGGATCGGTCCCGGTGCTGACACTGCAATGCAGCTCCGATGCAGAGCTCCTGGCAGAGGGACATCGATTCGACGGTACGGTTTGCTGTCCTTTAAATAAAGGTCACGTTGCAGGGGCTGGCTCTGCTGGCTGGTGTGTGTGTAGCTGGAGGGGAAGGCTGGACCGGGAATTTGGGTAAGGGCGAGCTGCTGTGCCCGGCGGTAGCGCCAGGGGTGGGGATGCGCTGGGATGGAGCCCTCGGCCCCTTCGCCCCACGCTGAGGATGCAGAGCTCTCCCAGTGTAACCCACCGTAGGGCATGGGTTTGCCCCCACTCTGCGAGAACCCGGGGGGTTAACAGAGCAAAAACTGGTACCTAGAGGATGCTATTTCCATAGCTGTCTGGTTACCCCGTGACCCATTTTTTGATCTACTCATGGAGAGAAAAAAAAAAAAAACAAACTACAGATCTGAATTTTGCCTGCTAGAACAAATTATGGCTACAGATATTCTCACTTAAAAAAAAAAATGCAGCTATTGGCAACCTGGCTCATAGCCGAGCAAGGCTTGCAGAGCAGCAGATTCTGAGGTTTGCAACTGGCAATGTATTCAGGAGGCATCTGATCAAAGCTATAAAGGGGGAAAAAAATCATCAAGGCAACATTGTAAAAGATGATAGTTGTTAAATCTAATTTCAATACTGTGTGTGCATAACCTCTAACTCGGAGGCATCTAAGCATTCCAGACATGGCCAGTACATTGTAATTTTTGCATCGTTTCACATTACTCACAAGGTACATTAGATGGACACTGAAGGATGAATTATTCTTTTCAGCAAAACATTTTTGTGGAGTAAGTAAATTTATCTTGCGGGGAGAGTAAAAGGAAGAAATATGGCATTAAAATGTGCAGATCTGAGTTGAACACATCTCTCTTTTACAGGGAAACCATGATTTAAGTGCACTCTATTACTAATGTTTAATAAAAGCCATAATTCAGAATGTCAGGCTGAGGCTGTGTGCATTGAAACTATGATTTGGGGAAAAAATGACATAGACATTTTTCAGTACAGTAGCTCTTCTCCCAGCCATTTGTCTGCAGGCCTAAATTAGCTTTGAAACGTACTTTATCTTTTCTAAAACGGCATTGATACGGCGATTATGTTTTATCAATTAATTTTAGCCAGAGCACCGAAGAGGACAGAGGTTCCTGGAGCCGGGTGCCTCTTGACCAGGAGCGGGCAGCAGGTCACGTAACTGCTCCTTCGCCTGCGCTCCCGCAAAAAAAAGGAAAGTTTACCCTTGCACAGACCAAACCTCCGCCTGCCTCCAAGAGGTTCTCCTAAAATATTTGCTGGTCCACAGGCGTCTCCCCGGCCACGTTTCCAAGGCGGGGAACCCTTGCGTTATCTATACCGTTGCCGGCAGATTGTGTATTGCTCCGTCAACGTTGGCTCCGAGGGGAATGCGGGATGGAGGGATGGATGGAGAAGCAGAGCAGCTATTGCACGTCTCTTCCCTTGACACTTCGCAGACCCAAGCTGGCAGACAGACCTGACCAGAGCTGACTGCGGGTTGGTAGAGTTGATAGCCATTCTTCTGAAAAGTGCAAATTTGGAAGATTTTGGTGCTTTCCGCTGCAAAGCAAACCCCCAGCGGTACCCCGAGCAGTAGCAGAAGAGCGTACGCCGAGCTCGAAGCTGTATCCCTGGTGTCGCAGCAGCTCCCGCTTGGGCACACGACCGGAGCGCTGCCCTTCTCCAACGATACCACTGCCTCTGAGAGGATAATTCAGCCAGCGGCGTCCCTCCTGCCGCTCCATTAGGCATGTCATTAATGTCTGTGTGTCCCCATTGAGATGTCACGCAGAGTTATCAGTCCCTTGAGGTCCATCGGACCGTTGTCAAGTGGGAGTTTCTTGCACCCAAGCCTGCAAACACGGACTGTGAAAGTCATACTGGAGCTCAAAGATGTTCATGGATATATAGTCATTAGACATGCTCCAGATTTTGTTTTGCTTTCTCTCCCTCTACTTCCCCTCAATAAAAGCTTTTTCTAGATTAAAAAACCAAACCAAACCAAACCAAAAAACCAGCAGCTTGTCTGACGTCTGCTCTGCACCTTCACGCGAGTGCAGCTATCGCTGAGCCTGCTCAGCTCTTGCCCGGCACGGCCCTCCCAGGGCACTGAACCAGCTCCACAGATTAATCTGCATTTTGACCCGCAGGACTAAAAGTCACATCGTGAGTAAAAAACCCAAAATGACCAACCTGCCCCTTCCCCCCTCTTCCGTTTTCCTTTTCCCGTGGTGCAGGGCGCTGGGTGCTGCAGGGCAGGGGTCCTGCCTTGGTGGGAGCGCGTTGACGCCGGGGGGCCCTCGTGTTATTTGCTCAGGCTGCTGCAGACCTGGCAGGGCTTCTCTCATTGCAGCTGCTCCATCCTTGGGAGCATTATAAACTGGTGTCAGGCTCTCAAGACCTTCCCAAAGTCATGTACACAGGTCAGTAACACCTGGATTTAAAGCAAGCCAGAGCCCAGCGTGAGCAGTGGAGGGGGCTGGTTTACACCAGCGGAGGATCTGGGCCATTAAATATCACTTTCATTTACAATCTGACCTGCAGCTGGGACATTTATTAGCACAAACCCATTCCCCTTGGGGCAGGCAAAGCCTGGGAGCTCGATGCTGAGCCTGGCCCCCGCCGTGCCTCTCCCGAGGAAATGCTACCTGCGAGAGGCTCTCCTCCCAGGCACCCCGGTGCCCGCAATTAAACTCTCCTTAAACTTTAAAGGCGTACTTAAATGTGTTTTTATGGCCCCATTACTTTCTCTTTATAACCCTAGGTGAAGGCTGGAATCCTGTCCGAGACATCTTAAAGGTTATATGTACAATTAGCTGGTTCTCATCACGTCCTTTAATATTTCACTTCATAAGCCAAAACAAACCCCCATAAATCAGCCGGATGCCGGTGGCCAGACGGAGCGCGGGGGCACCGGCAGGACGAGGGGACTGCCATCCTTCCCAAATATCAACGGGTGACTTGGCTACGCAGAAAACGGGGCTGGATGAGAGCTGGAGCTGTCTCATCGCGATTTCGGGCGGGATGCGGGCTCCTCTCTCTCGCTCCCTAACCTGCCTGTGATGTCGGGGCAGAGTCGTTAATGACAGATGTGTAAACTTTTGCGTGGAGGGATGCCAATATTTTGCATACTTACGCAGTGCTGCCATAAATATTAATGCGGTGCTAATATGGGAAGTTCCACCAGCTGTGTCCATTCTCGAGGGATACTTCAACTATTTATATTCGGGGTAATGAGCAAGCTGTTATTATATAATCAGGCTGTTGGAGAAGCCTTTGGAATAAAAGTCTCGCTGAGAATTAGCCAACAACTGGAGCGTGTTTGGAGCCACGAGACATCACAGGTTTGATGACGGAGGGTTTGACAGAGCAGAGGCAGGACAGGAGAAAAACAGGAGAAGGAGAAAGGTACCGAAAGTTAAACTCCTGAGTAATTAATGCCAATTGGGACGATGAGGATTTTTTTGCAGTTGCGAATTTGGCTTCTTCCGTAGCATCCGGCTTCAGCCCTGGGAGTAGCACTGGGAAAGTATCTGGTATTTATCCTTAGCCTTAAAAATGAGTTGTCTGCCAGTGCTGGAGTGGAGGTGAGATGCCACCATGCTCACGGGGTGGTTTTGAGCTCCCATGGACACCCAGCTCCCTGGGAAGGAGGAGGCAGCTCTCCCCGAGTCCAGCATGGGCTCGTATGAAGAAAAATAAGTGAAACATCCCCAAACCAAACATCAAAATGCCTACTTACAAACAAAGAAATCTCAAATTTCTTGCACAAAACAGTAAGTTCCCAAAGGAGGCAAAAATGAGGAAAGGTCAGCGTTTGCTCGTCCGCGCTGAAAACCACGAGCCGGAACGAACTTTGTTACGCTCCCGTCTCTCCAAGCACAACCTGCTTGCTTTAATCAGAGCTGGAATGATGCTGCTTTCATCTGACTTGAGAATCAGCCCTCTCTTCTCGTGCTAAAGCTGGATTTGTGTTGATTTTATTACTGTTTTGGACTCCCACAACACAAATGACTGATGAGCCAAATCTGTGCCACATGCCTGGATGTATTACGCTCCTATTGTCTTTTTTTTTTGCATCGAATCTGTGCTTTTTACAACGCAGACTTCTTGCTCTTTAAAAAAAATGCTGGAGAACAGTTTGGAAGTGATTTAAATCCTCTCTCCCCCTTTTTTGGGGAACGATGAATATTTAATTGAGTTGAAGGCGGATAAATGATCATTTTCTTCATTCTATATGGTAGCGAGTAGTAAATTACTTTACCGGGAAACCCAGTTATAATTGCAAAATTGATAACAGAGGTGTGAAAATTTACACCTGTGATAATAAAGACTAGCTTCCCATCGTACATCGACGTTATATCTTATGAGTTATCTCTTGTGCATGATCTAAATATTTCATATAAGCCAGCGATCACAGCCTTCAGCTCACCAGGTAAGAAATAACCTGCTTTTATATTTCATATGCAGATATATATTACAAATAACAGCACATTCTGCATGCACTACACACCTGCACAGCAGTGCTCCAAGGGTGGGTGTTCGTGCACCTGAAAACCGATAGAGAAACCCAACATCGTGCTGCAATGCAGAGTTTAGAGGCAGCATGGCAGGGAGGCAAGGAGAGAGCATCATAACCTTGGGCAGACCCAGATTAAAAATTACTATTTGGCATCCCCCCGACTCCGGGCTGAGTCGCCAGGGAGTTGCCAACAAGAGGGATCTGCCTTCCCCTCTCCATCCTACCAGTTTTTTCTCTGGAAACTGCTGAGTAAGGGGAAGCACAGAACTTCTGCTCCATTTTGGCAGCGCTGGGGCTGGCGGGCAGCGTGCGGACCCCCGAGCCCTTCGGGATCCTACTCGGGGCTCAGGACCCACCGGAGACGGGCACGCTGCTGCCGCACGCTGAAGAGGCGATGCTCGGCTGGTAATTAACCACTGCAATCAGCAGAGCTCTCAGCAGAGCCCGCTGAAATGAACCCTATACAGATCGAAATTAATACCCAGCAACCTAATGGGCAGAAGTGCACTCGCCAGTATTAACCTAAGAGGAAATCAAACCCTTTATATAAAGCTTTTGGCAGCAGGAATCGCCACTTTAATATCCAGCGAAGGTCTCGGCGCTAACTCTGAATTAATCCGTAATTTGGGAAGATTTCCTCAAGGTCAAGGCTTTTTTTTTGCTAAATCTGGTCGCACTGGATGCAAAAAGGGCTGGAGGTTACTGGGGCTCTCGGTGGCATCGGGGGATGGGAGCGGGCTCCCGCGGAGCTGGGCTGCGGCTGGGGCCAGCGGCTGGTACGGTCATTAAAACAGAGGGATTCGAGCCTTCAGTCTGAATCTGAGTCTAATCCATTACCCTGTTCACGCTGTATCATTAGGAACGGGAGCTAATACCCGCCATTTAGACTAGAAGAGATGGTCTGTTTTAAAAAGTTTGGTCTGGTTAACAGCGCTGTATTCAAGATTTCTGTTGCAGAGGTGCCAAAGCCATAAAATACATAAATTGCCTCTTTCTCCTCATTTTAGCATGTCATTTTGTGCCTTTATATGGATATATATTTTATTATGCACTCTGTTTCTTAAGATATCATTACTTTTATCTCGGCCAGTTTATTAAAGATAATTATATGGAAGTTCCCATGCTTCCTCCAAGATTGCAATTGGCTGAGCTGGTTGGGAACATTACGTTAACAAGAACATATTTTGCTGTACATGAGACAATCCTTTTTTGGGGTGGAAGAAGTGAATCATTTTCCTTCTCATTTTCTCCCTTCTGATATTTTTCTTGAAGCTCATTTCAGTAGCAAGACATCTTCAGCTTCCCCTAGACTAAAGCAAGAGACAAGATGCAAGAGCCATTGATTCACCTTAGGGAATACTTTGGAGAGATCAAAAAGTGCTCATGTGCAAGCTGTTTCCTGTGGGAGGAGTGTGGCAGTACAATCAATCCATGAATGCATTGTAAAATCAATGCTCTGTATAATTAGGGCACTCCAAGGGTAAAAAAAAAAAAAAAAAAAAAAAAAGTGGAAAAAAAAAGAAGGGAAAAAAAAGAAAAAAAGAGATCTTCAATGCATAACAGGACTCGTGAAGGCTGGAGAACTCACAAGCCCCTAACAAACAGATTTTAAGTCCATTTCAGAGGCAGTGGGGGAAGATCTTGGGGGATCGATGCAAACCCCTTTTATCTTGGTGCTGGCTGCAAAATGCCGAGAGCTCTGGGGTGCTGGTCACAAGTGAGACAATCTCCTCGGTTCTCAGCTGGGACGCCCAGCGCTTCGACACCCTGACTGCCACCGACCTGTTTGCTTTTGGCTGCCAGTGGGAAATCGTTTTGATGGCAAACCCCTCTGGCAGCCAGCAGAGATGATCTGGGAGGAAATATGTGCCCAGAAACCACCTTTGCTGTGCGCGAGGTGGCCAGGATCAGACCTCCACGTGCAAATTCAATCCTCCCCCTGCAGTGGCGGTGGTGATGGTGGAGATCTTCCCCATCCCACCTGTGTCGCCAGCAGCGCAGAAAGGCTCTGACCTCGAAAGATTATTTTCGTATTTAAATATTTCCAACCATTTCTCAGAGACTGAATGAAGTTGGGTAATAATTCCCAGCTAAACACAAATGTTAACTATAGATTATGAAAATACAGCGGGGAGTAAATAGTTTTCTTTTATATGGCACTAAATTATAAGTAGAGCCAATTAAGTTAGAAGACAAAAATTCCTTCAAATTAGCAGTCAATTTTGCAAGTTCTTGGTGAAAGCGAGAATGGGTTTTTGGCCCCCAAAATCCACTTTTGGGGGTATGGGGAGGCCGTCGCAGGCTGTTGGTCCTGCCGGAGCGTGCTGCAGCTCTTTAACAAAGCTTGGCTTAACAAATCAGGCTTTTTAATTGAAAGGCTAATTTAATAATTTTTAATTATTCAGTGCTAAAAGATCTCTGAAAATTCAACTCGCCCCCAAAGATCTTCTCCAGAGGAGACTCCCAAGCAGGGGGGACAAAAAACCCAACCAAATTCTCTGCCTGCAATGGCCACCGTGCAAGTTAACGTTCCTCAGATGGGTCATTAGGTCTTTTTATGGATTGTCAGCATGGAGAACCGCTCCTGGTTCCAGGGCAAAGAAAACTACTTCGTATTAAAATACATGGCTCTTGTGGGACACGGCACTTTCACAGGGCTGCCTGCGAATTTGGCAAGAGCCCTGAAGTTGCGAAAGACAGATAACCCTGCAAATCAGAAAAGGCAGGTTTTCATCAATAGAAAATTACAGATCCCTGGTGAGAACTCCCATCATTATCTATCAAGAAATAAATTGGCCTGAGTTCCTCTTAACTAGTTCATCTGCTGGGATCTTGTGGTGGGAAGGACCTTTGCCTTCTGACCAGCCATCGGTGTGCTGGGTGTTTTAATTGCTTGTAAGATAACTCTTGCTAGAACGACGGTAAAGCTGCTCGTACCCCAGTTTCAAAGGCAAGTGGGTTTTTTTTGAAGGATTCATTGGGCTGGAGTGCTCTGACCGGTAGCACAGTGGGAAGGGAGAGGTTCCCGCAGGGAAGAGGTGCAGAGGTGCATCCCAACCTGCCCCTATAAATCTGCGGTTAGAGCAATCCCCATCCGTACGAAACCAACTCCAGGAGCAACGCTGGGTGTCAGAGCTTCACTGTCGGACGAGGTGGAGAAACATCCTCGGGGGGGGAGAAACACCCCGGCAGGGCTGCGGGCCAGCTTTGCGACAGCTTTAAGTCTTTAAATCTGATTTTTGGAAAATGCGTGGATCTACCCCGAATAAAATACCCAGGAATGTGGAAGGTGAATGTCCCTTTTCCTTTAGGATACATAGGGCATGCTGGATGTGTGATAGCGAGAACAAAGTTTGTCGGCCGTCATCCAGCTGACAGCACATGGACAAGGACAACTCTGCTGAAACAGCATTTGGGCTCCGTCAGCAGGCGAAAGCCGGCGTGCCCAAAGGATTAATTATGCCCCCAAATAAATGTAAGGGGACGGCTGGAGAAAAGTCCCACCGGGAGGATTGTCTGGCACCGAGCTGCACGCCAGAGGAAACAGAGAGGAGGACGATACGTGGAACTTCCCTGCTATTAAAGCCAGGTGGTTAATATCCATCCTTATTCCGAGTGCAAGGGGGGGGGCTCGCGTGGAGGGGAGGCCTCTTCCAGGAGAGGGCACTCGTGGGAAACAGCAGCTCCAGCTGCTCTGGCCCTGGGCAGTGGGGACCCCCCCGGGACCCCCCCTGCATCCACCGGCTACACGGAGTCGGCGGGGACTGAGGAATTCATTAGGAGGAGCTGAATCCCAACCGATCCATCCGGATCCTCTCTGATGGCCTGGCTGCTGCTGTGTGCTTCTATTTGCTATCAGTCCTGCAAAGAAAGAAAAAAAAAAAAAAAAAAAGGCAATGTACAGAAAAAAAAAGGCCTTAGGCCACCGGTGCAGTATGTGAGAGGGAAACATCATGTATGCTAATTGGCTTCAGGTACTTACAGCAAGATTGAGACTTGTAGCGTTGCCACGGATTGTTGGAAATTCCTCTGATAAGCTGACAGATGAATGTGTCTCTCTCATGGAGAGGTGAGAGAGCAGCAAAATACTTCCAAGAGCACAGGCAGCGAAGCAGAGATATTTCTGGCATGTCAACAGGCCGGGGCGGTGAGAACGCTGACCACTCACTGCGGGAAGGGTGGGGGGAGAGGGGGAAGAGAAGGGGAAAGCAGCGGGCAGGCACGAAACGCTGATCTGCTTGGCCACGTCCTGCCACCCGCACACTGAGAAGCAGCTTTTTGTATGAAGAGCTCCATCAATTTGAGTTAGTGCTTGTAAAGCAATGCGGGAGCGAGCAGGAGTAACTCTGCCAGAATCCGGACCATAGGATTTCGTACACAGGAGCACGGCCAGGAAAGATGCAAGCTGAGATTAATGTCCCAGCAGAGCTTGTTGTTGGGGCCCCCTTAAGCCATAAACCATTTTTGTTCATTTGGCTGGGTTTTGGGGGGTTTTTTTGAGAGGCTTGGGAATTAATCTTGCTTATTAGCATGGGCTGGGTTCATCTCCCCCAGGTCCCCAGCCCCGCTGTTTGGGTGATGCTGGGGGAGCTCCCTGGGTGCTGAGCCCGGCAGGGTGACAGCGGGCAAGGCAGAGCCGTGCCAAGGGTTCCCCACCAGCACCCCCCCTTTGGGACGAGCCTCCACCTCCCCTCTGTACCGTGAAAAAGGAGAAGAAAAGCCTCGAGGCACAGGGGACCTCATGCATCTCGCACCAGAGACTTAGACAGCCGGCACGAACGCCGTCGCTCTGCCGGAGCAGTGCTCCGTCCTGAAAAAACACCAGACCCTGCGGTTCACTTGGTCTATTCCAAACACTGAGTCCAAACCCCGCAGGAGTGCGAAGTCGGTGTCACACGGACGGGGTGCCCAACTGGGCACCAGTGCCACCGCACCGCTCCAGCTGCCCCGCCGGTTCTTCACTTGCAAAGACTTGGGAGTCCTTTCTGGCGGTTGAGATGGCAGTTGCCATTCAAGACTTTTTGCGTGATATTGGGGGTCATTTCTGAAGCTTTTAATTTGACTCAGTTGGTACCTTTGAGTAGGGAGACGTGGCCGAAGCGGTGTCCGCTCCCAGCCACCAGCCGTGCCCGATGCCGGCTGCGGCTCCCTCCTCCCCATCCGTACCAGGGCTGCATTGAGCCCTGGGTGTTGCTCAGGTCAAACAACGTTGCTTCTTCTCTCCACCTACCTGAACGCATTTGCACGAGTGATTTCCTGCCAGTTTTGAGTGTGCAAGGAGCAGAACTGCTCCTGTGGCGTTTTACTGAGCCCCTGGTTTCTAGATCTGGGTTCGGTTCCCCATCCTCTGAGAAGATTCTGCATCTGACCTTGAGCAAGGGCACTTTCTACTTCTGTGCCTCAGTTCCCCCATCAATAAAATGAGCTTAATAACACTTTCTTTCTCCAAATTTAAGTTTTCCTCACTGTGTCTAGCTTTCCGTCTCTTGCCCACATCTGCACACCATGGATCCGATGGGACTCTTAATTTAATGAGCACAAGTGAGCCTATTATTATAACCTTCATGCCATAGCTCCGTCTTTATCTCTCTCTGCTATTTGCTGTGGGAAGTATCTCAGCTTTCTCTTTTCAATTGCCATTAGCAATCGCAGCAGCTGTGGTACAGGACCCGGGGATTTTCAGCTGAAATCTAAATGCAGTTGACAACTGTATGAATCTTATAGCCAATGTAAGTAGCTAATGCAAATATCAACATTGTAGTAAGAAACACTCAGAAGCAGTAAGTGACTGAAAGAAAAGTGATTATATGGACTTTATGTTGAAAAGTAAATATTTACTCTCCAGCATTGACAGATGCCTCAAGCACCATAGATCTAAAAAAAGCATTGATTTGCTCTCCTCCAGCCTCTCTTATCTTCTACTTATGAAAATATCTGGCAAATAGTACATCATCTGCTTCCTCCACAGCCCAAGTGCCTCAGAGCAGCCACTCAGGTAATTTGTTGGTATCCAACAGTGCACTAGTTAATTGTAGTGCTTGAGGTACCGAGCGTGGGGCTCTGCTGTAGCCTCCTGCAACGCAGGCATCCAGTGATGCTCCTGCTTCGCCAATGCAGAGCTCAGACTGTGGGTCAGTCCCTGCCCTTCTCTACATCCACCCCTGCATTAAAAAGGGGGAAAAAAAACCCAATAAAAGATTTTTATCTGCAAGAAATTTTATCCCTGGAAGAAGTAGAAAAGAAAACGACCTGGGAAAATGCGACTGTGCTCTTTAAGAGCAGACTGGCGGTCGGTGGCTCCCCGTGCCGTTCTCCTCTTTGCCCTCCTGGAATTGCCTTGAAATAACTTAAATGAAGTTGAGCCGTTCGGAGGCTGTCAAGTTTGTAGGACCTCCTTGGCAATCAATTTAACCTCCTGGAATCATTTTTTTCTGCTGCCCAAAGTTGCTGAGTCAGTGATGGATGTCCGGGGGCTGCCTGCAAAGCCGGTCCTGGTCCCTCTTCCCCAAGGAGCCTCCCAGGGACTTCTCTCCCGTGCAGAACTGCCGGCAGATAGGGCACCTCGCACCGTTCCTCCGCCTCGCTATTTTTGGAAGGGGCACTTGCAGATGCTGTGTTTTAAAATGACCCGTGTGTGACCACGCTGTCATCAGCTGGGGGGGGTGGGACACCCTTTGGGGGCAGCTCTGGCTGCCTCCACCGAGCGTAAACCAGCCTCAGCCTTCCCGCTCCGCTTAAGGGGAGTGCTTCAGCATCCCAAGGGACTTTCCCTGCCCCTTGAGCGGAGCAGCCATTTCAGCCTCCCGTTGACTCTAAAAGAGAGAAACACAGCGGGCTCCTTCCCTTTTGTCCCTTTTTGGGGCTGGCCTGTCTTTAGAAGAACCATTTCAGCTGCAGGTGGCATTGGTTGACATTGGCAGGGTACGTTCATGCGTGCAGCCGGTGAAAGGCATCCCTCCCGCCCATCGGAGCTCCGCCGCGCTTCGCGCTGCAGCAGCTTTCTCTCTACAGTTGATAATCGCTCACCTCGGAAATAAATAATCACGAAGTGGAGGATACAGAGAGTCGTTTGCAGAAGAAGGGAACTAAGAGCACTTTGTCCGTGTCTCCTACGGAGCCTCCACATCAGCCGGAGGGATCTGCCCAAGCAGCTCTCTGAATGTTGTGCTCAGTAATTACTAACTACATGCACATTTCTCTTTGATTTTATTTTGCCTGATGATAATTAAGCGTGAGAGCCTTGTTTAGCAGCCTCTCACTCTGTGCTGCTCCCGGTTGTTTTCAAACCTGAAACAGAGGAAACAGAGCCTTGAAATAATGTGACCCAGTAAGATCCAGCCAGCAAGGACACTATACCCTGAGAAAAGCCATCCAACCTGAAAAATCCTCCAGATTAAGCCCAAAAGACAGCTGCAGTGTAAGGCTGTCTTCCAGGGGCTTCACCTAGAGAAGTGTTTAAAAGAAGAGGAATAAGAAACACGTTTGCCAAGTTCATAAAACTGCGACCTTGAGACACACGTCACCAAGACATCACAGACTTTGACGATAGGGTTGCGGCACAAGGGGACCACCACGGCGACTTGGAAATGGACCTTTGATGAGATAAGACATTTCAAGGAGAGATTTGCTGGTAACAGGGGGTTCGAGTGTTTGCAACACTTGGATTCTGCTTTTGCTTTCACCAGAGCGTCTAAAGCCAATGAAGTAAATGAAGTTATAGGTGGTTCTGCATCTGTATCGGTGGCTCGTTGCATCCAAACTGTGCAGTGAGTCAGGGCTGGGTCTTGATACGTCCTGCACCCACGTAATTTGCAGACTGCCTGTCCCTATCGCTCTCCTCCTCCATCAAGTCCCGCTGCCTGCATGCAGGGAAATAACTCCAGGGACTTTGATAAGATTATTCCCGTGAAGGAGACAGGGCGAGATGGGACCCCCCTCTTGCAAAGCCAGTCCTTTTTATTCCTTTTTCTTTTGTAGGTGCTCCGGTGTCTACAGTCAGGCTGGAAGTGTATGGGCCAACACAGATGCGTGTGTAAAGTTTTATTGTCGTCAGAGCAGAGAGGTGTGTGGATGGAGAATATTTTCTTCATATAGCTAAAATTCAGGTTTCTTTTATTTCTTTTTTTCACTCTTCATGCAATGGCAGCAGCTTGGAGAGCTGCTGCCTGCAGTCTTAGGTGTGCATTAGCTTCCATTTGATTGCTATACAGCAACTCTTCTTATCTTTGAAAATTAACCATTTCATAAGCGCAGAGGAGGTGTCTCGCAATGTGAGCGTAATGCACCAGGCATTGCACCAAAGACTGCAGAGTGCACCACTCTTTTAGTCAATGCTGAGTCTTTGACACCTAAAAGAAAAAGTATTTTCCAGCCCTGTCAGATGTACAGAGCAATTATGCAAAACTGTCTTTAAGAAGATATTATTCTCAGGAATTTTTTTTTTTTTTTGGTGAGAGGCAGTATTTCACAAAGTATTTCACCTTTTCTTTGTTATATAATTCAGTGCCACTTACAGTAAATTATATTTGTGTAGTTTCATTATCACATCTATGTAAATTCTGCTGCCCTCCAGTAAAGTATGCTCAGACTTTAAAATGCAAAATGATCTTGTTAAGATAGGGTGTAAGATAAAACAAAGGAAAGGCAAGCAAGGTGGTTCTTTTCTCTGCATTGACTGCATGGATGTTAATGAGAGTCATCTCCATGTACAGGTCTAGCATCTGGTTGCTATATTTATTTTAATTGTAGATATTTTTTTTCAGGAAGAAATCCAAATCCCATTTGCTCTCTTATGACACAAACCCCTGCAAATTTGGAATAAATCTATAGATGAAACATCCATGTGCTTTTTAATTGCTCCCTTTCCACTAACTATATATTGTGGGATGTTTTAGGGTGAGATATGAACTTTCCAGCTTCATCTCTTTTCCACTCCTGTGTTGTCCTAGCTGCCTGCTGTTGACTCCTTGTAGGTCATTTCCAGCAACATAAGCAAGACAAGCAAACAGCAAAATTGCAAGATGCAAATGCCCTTCATTTTTGGCTTTGAGTCAAAAAATAATAAGTTGACAATAACCCTGCCAGAATATGCAGCAAGGGTGACTGCATATTTCTTCCTGCTAGTGTGACAGTGCAAGGGAGTTGAGCACCAGGAAGAGACAAGCCTGTGTTCCCCTGGACCCTGCAGCATGTGCCTTGTCTTAGGTTTTAAAGGTTTTTCTGGATAAAGCATAAATGATTCCACATAGCCAGCAGCTCATTTCCCCTTCTTCAGCAGAAAAAGTAGGGGGGAAAAAAAAAAAAAAGCAGGTGATTTAAAGTTATGTTAAAATAATATTAAATGAAGAACAACTTGTTTTTTAAAAGCTGCTGTGGGTGTAGGGAAGAAATGCTTTTCTGGATGATGCCTCTGGTGAAGATGGGAGGGCAGCTGGGGACCCACAGGGCTTGGAGCCGAGAGCCCGAACCTGCATTGCCGGTCCCCAGCCCCCCATTATGTTCCAAAATACCACCCAGGTGTCTCATGGGCCCCCAAATACTGCACAGTGGAGTCCTCCGTAGCAGCACCCAGGCTTTTGCAGCTCAGGACAAGCTCGGCTCCTGCTGTCAGTCTTGGGTCTCTTTGTTATCTCTGCATTTCCTCCATCACCCCTCTGCAGGCAGCTGGTCCGGCTGTGACGCTGCCCTGTCCCAGGCTTTTCTTCCTTCCCGAGCCTCCCCATCTCCAGCCATCCCTCTATAACTGCTCTTCAAACATCACCCCTTCCTCCCGGCTCTTGTTTCTCAAAAGTTTTTCAAAATTGAATGACTTGCATTAGCATCCTTGGAGCTGAAGGGTTTGAGGTGGCTTCTCCTCCCTTCTCTGCAGGGAGCCACGGTTCCCCACCGCTCCCAGTCCCTGGGCACCAGGCGTGCACAGAGGCTGATGGCTTCAATGATGGGGACATCCTCGTGCTGGGAAATAGGCTAAATGATTGCATGAAATCCTGGACCCTTTGGAGGGCAAGGTTTGGGACTCAGCAGCCGTCTCAAGACCTTGAGCTGAAAGTATTGGGATGCTGCTACGACATTGAACGCAGGAGGAAGAAGCAATGAAGTCTGGCCATGGAGGGATGCTCATCTTCCAGACTTCAGGTTTCTCCCAGCTAAGCCCATCTCTTATTTAGCCGAGGTCCGGCTCCAGCGCTGGAGGCTCTTTATCTCCAGCTGGGAGGAGACAGTGGAGAAGAATCCTGCAGTGAGCAGCACTTTGGGATTTTGTGATAGATGCCGTCTACCTCATTACTGAACAATGAAACTTTATTTTTCCCTCTGTTCTATTGATTTTTATGTCTCCAAAGCACACCGGCGAACTCTGAAATGAATATCTGTCAGAGGAGGAGGACCGCTGCTGCTGATCTGCATCTTTGAAGCGAATGTCCATGGATCAAGTCCTGGGGCACCAATCCTGCTGTGTCTCCAGGAGGGGAGGGAGGGCGGCCCCAGCACCGCCCCGGGGGGTGGCCGGGGCTGGGGGCGGACACGGGGGGGGGGGTTTGTCCTTCCAGTGCACTCAGGTTGAAAAAAAGGATGGACCTACCTACAGATCCAGTGGGGAGGGCTGCACCGCAACCTCTCTGCTGGAAAAAGGCAGTATTTTGGCCAATATCCCTGAAATTCAGTGTGGCCCTTCTCAAACTAGCTTGGTTTAGAGATGGAGGCTCCGTTGACGGGGACTTCACTGTAAACTCCAGCCTGGGGCAGCGCTGTGCCTGGCAGCCCCCCTCCATGGGCTGAGCATTGGGAAGGGACCCCACATCCCCATGACACTCTCCCCCAGACGCTCGTGTCCTCAGCGTGTGGCCGCCCTGCCTGCAACACTAGATTAAATATATGTATTATTTGTTTCAAGTTTGTATATAGCCCTCAAGTGGGGAAGCATTTGCCCTGCAGTCTACATATATATCTGGGAACTTCACAATTAGTTAATATTTTATGCATAATTCATAAAATTATAGTACATTTTCTGGGAATAATTAGCTGACTCTGTACCTCTAATGAACTGCAGGTTTAGCTATGACAAATACATAGGGCAACTCCAAGGGATAGCAACACGCAGGCGCCTTTAAGCAAAGTTCAAGCAGCTCCTAAATTAAGCAAAGCAAATCCCCAAAGATGCAGTATTTATGCATTGAAGCAAGAAGGGAGGGCTCTCGTCTCACAAGTCTCATCAGCCGTCACAGCCCAAGAAGAAAGAGAGAAAAAATAAAAGTTATTTATGTTTTGCTAATTGGGAGCTGGGCAGCTCAGGTGAGGCTTTCCTCCTTTTCCTTTATTGGGGTTACTGCGTGGAGCCATCATGGAAACGACTGCTGATGTGTAAACACCGGGATGAAGATGGATATATTCGGCACGAAGGTTTTCAGGCTTAAATCGCAAACTTTTCTTAAAATTCTGGTCTGAATTGGAGGAAAACAAAATCCATTTGAGCTGGTCTGGTTTTTAAAGTAGGAAGTGGGCAATTTTATCAAAATGCTGATTTCCACAGCAGTTCTCCTGCCTCCATGGGTGCAGGGCTGCCTTCTCCCAGGGAGCTCAGCCCCAGCACCAAGCCCCTTTGGGGCCGCCCACGGAGGCAGTAGCTATACACCCCAAAGTTGAAAATTTGGGTGCTGGGTGAGCACAGGAGACGGCCTTTTCCTCTCGCCTCTCACTTTCGAGCTGAATAACTCATACAAACCCCAGAGCAAAGCCAGCACCCGCAGGGTGCTCTCAGCACCCTGCTGCTGCCTGCTCCCAGCCAGGGACCCTTGCTCCGTCGGCGGTCGCTTCTGGCATTAACTGCAGAGCAGGGATCCCAAGGCAGGAGAGCATCTTCTCCCGCCCCGCTCGGCCCGGCTGCTCCATCACACCCGGCACCAGTGCTACAACCAGCTGGCATGATTCCGGATGCCGGCGGCATCTCCGGGGCACACGCTTCTCCTCCCGGCTCCCCGGCTGCCTCCTGCTCACGGGTGTGGGTAAAAACAAGCTACTCACTGAAGATGACCTCAGAAACCTGGAGATCTAATACACTGCTACCAGTAGTCTAAAATATTAAATTTTCCCTGGACAGCATGCTCCCTAAATGAGGAGGCAAGGCGAGCCCATCCCGCAGCAGGCGGCCGCGCTGCCGGGGCGTACGTATCCGCTGCCAGTAATTGACTTTAAGTGGAGGGCTGCAAACTGGTAAGTATATTAACTTTATGTGCCCCTCTGACATTTTTAAAAAAATTAGATTTTCGACTCTGTTATAGGTACAGAGGAAGACAGGGAGAAAAGCTGCCTGTGTCAGGGGGTGAGCACATTAAGGCAGACTATGATGACACCTGTCTGGTTGAGTTTAGGCTGACAAAATTCAGCAGAGAGACCTCGGTGGAGGGAAGAGGATGCTCGGGAGAAGCAGTGCTGGCAGGGCCCTCCTCAGAAGCATACCTCATTTTTTTTAATTAGGTTATAACTCAATTACGAATGCAAAGCTCTTCATTCCTGACAAGTTTTCCATAATCTTAATTTGATCTCATGTCAGAAGGGTACCTTCCTCTGATAACCAAGCCCAGCTAAGAGTTTAACTAGAATAATAGCTGATTAAAAGGGGTTAATAGATACACCTCAAACAGAAGTAAATTAACGGGAGACGCTGTCTGTTGGCTAATGGGATCAGAACAGTATTTGTTTAGTTTATGAATGATTAATCTCCCTCTCTCGGCATTCCTGAGATGCTAATTGCACTTAGGGAGCCCGTGTTTGTTTTTACAAGAGTTGGAGGTGGCAGAAGGAAGGCGATGGCTGGCCCAGAGGGGAGCTCATTCACCCCGCGTAATGGGCTTTTGGCACAGCCAGGGGGAATACCGGTAAAACCACGCTAAACCAGACCTGACCCCAAATGTGTGAAACTCTTGAATTAAAGATATTCTTAAAATAATTTGGGGTATTTTATGAGAAAAAATTGTAAAGTGCACAAACGCACCGAGTGCCGAGACTTGTCTCACCCTCCTGCCTGGACGACGGGGGAATTTCAAACCACAAAAATACTTGGATTTTTTCCCTGTGGAAAGACTCCAGACCGATCACAGAAAAGCTAAAAGTAAGGCCAAAGGAGGCAAACCACTCCTCATGGCAACTTTTGCATTTGACAATTCAAAGCAGGAGAGCAGAAGCATTTGTCAGAAGCGCTGGGAGGGAAGCAGTAATTGCCTGGAAGCAGCCGCAGATGCGGGGCTCGCTCCAGCTGCTGCTGCATGGCTAAGAGGTAACCAAATCATTTTCCTCTCTACACACTTGTCGGCATTTTAATCCTCCATTATCTTTGTACCTAACAATACAAATGTGCTACCTCAGCCATACTGTGAATTTACTAGCAAACAAACCATTTTAAACAAAAAACAACAAAAAAAAGGTTTTTCATCCCAAGCTTAGTGAGCATGAGGCATTTTCTAAATAAAGCCCTGCCAAGTGGGGGACCAATTCAGCAAAGTACCAAGGCACGGGCCACCAAAGTCAGCTGGCACCAGCCAGCTCAAACTTTCAGCGTGTTTGCAAAGGGCTTGTTGAGGTTGGAGCCAGAAGGAGCAGTTTCAGAAGGCAGGTACCCATCCCGAGCCCAGCATCCTTGCAGTGACGGGTCAAACTATCTTTGAAGTTATGGCAGTCATTTGCAGTGATCGAGGTACCTAGACTCACCAAATTACTGAGCTGTGATAAAGGCCAGTTCTTTGTCCAGTTTAGTTTTAAATGTCCCAGGTGATGGTGGGTATGGCTTTATGGACAAGCAGGGCTTGTGGATGAGATAATTTGTGTAGTGGAGAGGAAGACTGGGGTGCTCAGCCTGTGTTCACAAGTCTTCCAGTCCTCGACTTCGCCAAGGGGTGGATGTTTCAAAAACATGAGGGATTGGAAAGACCAAGCCAACACCACTTCTGCACAAGACCTTTTTTTAAGTTTGGGATGAATTGAAATGATCCGAGGGGAATCTCATTTTAATCTCAAAATTCTGCCGTTACCAAAATTGCATGCTAAGAAATGGGATGCTCTTTTACTATTCGCCATAAATAATGTTACTTTGTACTGTTCCCAGGTATTTCATTCATCACTGTATCATACAGAAATCCTGAGCTGAATAAAACCTTCTGAAAGAAGATGAGGAGGCACACTCTGCCTTATAGATTATTTTACAGTTACTAAAGCCATTCGTTTTCTCTGCCTGCTTTCCACAAACATGGAAAATAAACCATATACCAGGAGGCGTGACTTCTACTTTTTGCCAAACAGCATTGAAATAAATTCCCTATCAAGGGAGTCACCTAGAAATTTTGGTTTTAATAATAAATTACTGGATTAATTACAGGACTTGACGGTGCAAGCAACACTCTCCGAGGCTGGGGGAAGCTCTAGCAAGGCAGGTTTTGGCCGAGGTCTGACGGGGGGCTCAGAGCCGGGGCAGGGTGTGGGTACAAAGCTGTGGGAGCCTTTGCAAAACCTGGGTGGGGAGTCCAGGCATTGCTTATTGCTGGAATATAGGAGCGGGTGGGAAGTGGAGAAGCACCAGGGCATTTATTAAACACCCCCATGCATCACCTTCCTGAGCCATTTGATCCCCCCAAGATACGAGTATTTGTTATCCAAACCAAACTCCAGCTGGGGTCTCCTGAGAGCTTATGGCAAAATTGCTCACCACAATGTTTACAAACCCAACGAGATGCTTACGAGCACGTGAAGGACGTACAGACACGGCACCCAGCCAGCTCACCCCTGCACCCCCACACCCGCGGGGGTTATTGCCTGCCTCTGCCCTGCGAAGCCAAGCGCACCTCGTGCCTGGAGGTTTAAGGTATATAAGCACATATGGGTGCAGGTATGGAGTGGTTGTGCAAAGGGGACAGAGACCGTGCTAAACCCTTCTTTAAAAACTATTACGCTCACCCGAAGGCAACACTGGAAGAGCGGGTTAGATGTGGATGTGCGCAGTGCCTGAGGTTTGGGACCCCGTGGAGGGCGGCCAGGGGGAAGCCCGGGGCGATGGGTGTTTCTTGTAAGGGACTGGTTGGGTACGTGGTGCCCTCCAGCCCTTCTCCCCCATGCTGAAGGCCCGTGGCTGCAGCCGAAAACGGCCTTTTGTACAGCCCGGAGCAGCCTCCCAGGCGGCAGTTTTGAAAATATTCTGGTTTTTGCAGGCACTTGCAGCCTCAGGTAGATGCCTAGTGAGATTTTCGGAAGTGCCTAGGCATGTAAAGCACCTCATTCCCAGTGCAAATGCCACCAGGTGTCTGCCTGCATCATTAGGCACCTAATTGCCTCTGAAACCCGGCTCCTGGGAGCAGGGCGGCTGCCGCCAGTGGCACCCCGGCTCCGAGCGTTGTGCCGAGCCGGTGGCACAGCTCCCGCGGGACACGCGGCTCTCGGCCCTCTTCCTGAACCCGGGTGCCTGGCAGGCTTCTCCCTGCCTCAGTTTCCTCGGGCAGCAGCTAAATTACTCACACGCCTTTGGGAAGTCCTTTGAGATCTCCCGCTGATGAGCCGTGTCAGAGAGAGAGGTGGTACCGAAGGGCTGATTATTGCAGTTATTGCTAAAAAAAAAACGCCTTTACCTGCAACCTAGAGCACAGCGTGAGACCAAGTCCAAAGAATTGGGAGCAGGGTTAAAAAGACATCCCAGCAGAGGATGGCAGGAGCTGCCCTTTGGCTGTCCGTATTTCTAACTTGTCCTTGCACAGACGGGCTACGAGGCGAAGAAGTTTTCGCTTCTTGTGCAGTGACGAATGGCCTGGCCAGGTAACAAATTCCAGGCCGGAATATGCCTCCTCAGCAGCCCAACATGTGATTGCAGTGGGCATTGCATTAATTCGTGAAATGTCGTTTTTAAATTGGTTTTACAGTTCACTGGGAGTGCGAAGCTGCAGCCTCAATAGCAAGCCCTGCTCGCACACGATTTCAGGAAATAATACCAGAAACTGGTCTCTGCTGCTGACCCCCCACGACTGGGCCTGGCAGCAAGGACCAGGGACCAAGTCAGGTGTGAGTTAATAAATACATACGTACCGTGAGCGAAGAGCGTGCTGTACGCAATCACGAAATACAAGTGCGTGCAACCTGGTTGCTGAAAATTACTCCTGCTAAACTCTTTGCTCCCATTGCCTGAACTTCCCTTGTACGCAACGCTGCAAGATGGGGCTTTGTTTCCAAAAGTGCCAGGCAGAAACCATGCCCAGGGTAGAAATGGAGATTAAGGGGTGCTGAGGTGCTGTGCTGGAGCACGGCGGGGAGGCTGGTCCTCAGCACTGGTCGGGGCAGCACCCGCTCTCGGACCAGCTCGGGGGTTTAGTGGGATGCTGGGAGCTGCAGGGAGCATAAAGGGCTCAAGGACCTGAACCAAGGCCATGGAAAGTCCTTCTGGCTTAGAGGAGTTAAGCACCATCCATGAGCAACCTAACTGCCAAATCAAAGAAACGACCCAAATGGCACAAAGCCCACCACACACTTACACACAAACCCTGGAGACTCCAGTTAGCTCCTCTCCTGCCTGAAGGAAAGGCCCTTTTTCCCTGCTGAGCAGGTACTTGTTTGCTCTGGTTGAGGGTTAATACAGGTTGTGCAGCTGCCGGGCTCGGGAACCAGCCCGTGCCGCCCACGGGTGCCACCACCATCCCCGGACCGCGGGCTGAGGTGGTCCCCGCCGCGTCCCGCTGTTCAATCCCGTCAGGTTAAAGCGTGGTCACGCATCAGACGTGCCTGCAAAACCCAGCAGCTTCCTACCCGACAGATCTGGACGTTCATCCTCAGATCTGCTGATTCGAGGGATAAAATATGTCTCTTATTACATTTTGCCCCTGTTAGCGCAGCATAGGCACTGCAGCAGTGATTTCAGGGCAGGAGCTGCCTCCCTTCCCGTCACTGTGTCCCACCAATGGGACAAATTACGGCTTCTCTTCACCCCCAGAGCCCAGGGTGAGCTTGCCGAGCTGCCGGTCAGAAAACAAGCAAGCAAAGGAAAAAAAAAAAAATCCCAAAAAAAGAAAAAAGAAAGAATCTCAACCCCTTCATTTCTGTCATGTTTTTTTTTTTTTTTTAAACCTGGAAAATGAACTAGAGCCTATAAGCCCAGAATCCCACAAGGGTAGTAATGGCAAGTCACTTTTCGGAGTGTAATCACACTTGCAGAGACAAATATCTGCAGCGTGTCTGCATGGGCAGGATTCATGCCCGAGAGCCGCTGGCCTCCTCCAGCCCCTTCAAGCCATCCGAAGGCTTTGAGAGACCTTGGCACAAGTCTGCTGATTCCCTCTCGGTTGTGTTTTATTTTACTTTTTTTCCTCTCAAGCAGACCCTGCTCTTAGGAATCATTTGCTCTTTATTCTAATATGTCTCTTAAAAGGCAGGAGGCTGCGCTGATCTCCATGCGATGTGTCTATCATCTTAGTCCAGGCATTTTAATTTACACTGCAGTAAAAAATTTGGCACCCTATGTTTTCTACTTCGAGCCACACCAGAGAGGCTGTGCCAAAGGTTTGACTGTGCTCATTTCCCTCTTCCATTTTGGGGGTGCATGCATGGAAGAAGGACATCGGAAAGAAAGAAACCCCCCCAAATCTGGGATAACACTTTTTAATCACATCAGCCCACGATCTCATTGCTGGCATGACTCTGCCGAATGAGGATCTGTCTGTCTGTCTGTCCAGAGGAGCTTTGCAGCACGCAGAAATATAGACGATGTATCCTAAAGCATTGACAGAGGCTGTTTCTCTCTAGGACCAGCAGAAAATATGGGTTGCTTTGCTTGAGGAGGTGGCACCGGTACAGAGATACTTCCCAACCCCCTTGGGCAGCCTTCGGAGCTGGGCTGGGGAAACCTCCGGCGGAGGGACGAGGCTCTGGGTGTCTCCGGGACCTTTTCCCTGCCTCTCCCCTCCACCTCTGAGCGAGCGGAGGGTTGGTGCAGCCCCACGCTGAGCTCCGGGAGCCAAGCAGCCGAGGGGACTCCTCTGCTGCTGCAATGCAGGGCTGAGTGCAGGTTGCAGAAAACGAAGGACGTACAGACACTGCAGAACCAGGTCCGGAGGCTGGAGGGCAGGATCCGAGCCCAGCCCGGTGCTGCTCTCGCTTTCCCGTTTGGCTGAGTCCATTTTAAGCCAACGCCGTCCATAAACGAGCAGCCGGCAAAGGGCACCTCGGGCACCATCACATTTAGGAGGTGAAGGGGCACGAATGCAACCAGGAATAGGCTGTCCTACGTTGCTTACCTAATGCTTTGGCAAGAAGCTGGAGCCAATTCGCCATCGTTTATCCCCAAAACAGCTATTGCCTTCGCCAGGTAATGTCTGGGGAGAGTCACCTCTCCTCCCTCCTGGGGCCATTCCTGCTTTGCTTTTCAGGGAGGTAGCACTAATTCAGCTGGGCACAGGGAAAATGCACCGATAGGAACACACTGATCCGAAACTCTGAAAAAAACTTCGGAAAAGAGCAAAACAAGCAGCAAAGCAGATTTCTTTCTCTCTTGTCTTGCTTATTTATCACCCCCACTGTTTTCAATATAAAACAAGGAGAGGACGAAAACCAAACAAAAAGCCACTGCAAGTGGGGAGACAGCAGCCCTTGCATTTCTTTTATGCATGTGAATTGCTCTCATGAATTAGGATGTTTTTGGTTTGGACAAAGGTCAAAAAGAACTTCTTGGATCAAAATTTCCAAGCAAGAGGCTGGTTTTCCTGCTCCTCTTTCCTTATCTTAGTCTCGATTCTTGCTGATAACTGGTACCTTCATTTACTCCTATACTCTTACTGAGCAAACCCCCCTGCCATAAACTAGCCCCAGCTTTTTTTTCTACAGACCATCTTCAAAACCTGCATAAACAGGAATTTAAGAGATGAACACGCCTTCAGAAGATGAAGACAAGGAGCGAAGCTGCGGACAAAGTATGTTTGCCGTTGCACAGAGAGATGGGGAAACAGCCAGCCATGAGGAACAGCGTGAAGAATTGGAGCCATCTTGGCGGGTCGCACGCTGGCAATGCCTCAAGGACAAGAAATAAATGATTGACTGCTGTGTTCCTGATAGGAGGGAGGATAACGGATGGCAGGCAGGGAGACACGGTCCTGCGGCTGGAAGGAGTAGGGGGGAGATGCTGGTGGAGATGCAGAAATCCATCCATGTACCCTTTGGACAACGTTATTCCTTCATTTTTTCCTGTCTTGTTTGCTGTCCTGATGGAGTAGCAAAAGTTCTGGGCATCCACAGAGTGGGATGGAAAGTAATGGGGAGAAGGGCTGGGAAAATGGGACCGAAGACACAAGGAGCAGGGAGAGGAGGCTGCTGAGTTGTGGGACAGGAGGTTTCTTCTGAAAGTACCTTGGAGTTTCCTGGGGAGAAGGACGGCTGAGGACAGGAGAAGGGACAGAAGATGTCAGACGGGGACACAGCGGTTGGTGCACGGGGTGACCTCAGTGTTACCGAGCGCAAGGGAAGCAGTGGGGAGATGGGCGAAAAATAAGCAACAATAAATATTTCGGGACCTGTACTACTCATGACAGATGTAACAGGCGTATATCAAAAGCTCCCACAAACCCTGGAAATTTCATTAAGAAGTCCACAATGCCTGGACACATATGGAATTATGATACTCCTCATCCTTTCCCATGTCAAAATCCTCCAAGCCTCAGCTACCTTAAAAAGTTGTTTATAATAGATCTGAGAGTTTACATCTTCTTAATGCTACCATATAGGGTATTTGCAGCTGGATATATTTGACTGATATAGTACATTCTTTATGGTGATCATTCCTTGATTAAAAAAAATATTTTTTCTGTGTCAGGCGCTTTCTGTCACTATCTACCGCAAATCAATTTGTCACATAGCTGGTAATAAAACAAGAGGTGTTTGTTCTCTTAAACACGACATCCAAGAGGCTTTCGCAGAGTTGTCATAGCTGTGCTCAGACGTCGGACTCGGTGGTCCGTGCCCTGAGGGTCCCGGGGGGCAGCTCGGCTCGGTGGCACTGGGGGGTGTGGGGGGAAGAGTCAAGGACTCTCCCAAGCGTCACTGGTGTCGCAAGGGTCACAGCCGTGTCCCAGCACCGGGGGGGGGTGAGGATTGAGCCCTGCGCCAACCACACTCACCGCAGACCTCCCCGAACAACCCCGGTCCAAACTGAAATATTCGAAATACTGGGGCGTCCCATCCTGAGCAATGGTGCTGCAGGGCGTGGGTCAGTACCTGTGAGCGTCTCCGTGTATTTTAATAAGAAAAAGCCTTTTCTCTTACTGCAATGACCGGCAGAGTCCCACAAAGTGATGCTGAAGCTGCTTGTCCTTTCTGTGTAATGTTCTCAGAAATGCTGCTTTGCAAAAAAACCCCTGTTTCTCCTAGTGAAATATTCTTTTTTTTTTTTTTTTTTTTTAAATTTCCTAGCTTGGAAAGATGGGACAGGTCAGCTGTGCTGTGGGAACCCGAGTACCAGCCTGGCTCATGGGCCGTCCATCTCCCACTCCTCGCTTTCAGAGCTTCTCAAATTTCAGGCTGGCATCTCTGATCGTAAGTCTACTTAACCATTTTAATAGCACTAAATGGAGTCTGTGTTACTGCCCTTATCTGCTCTCTATGTCTTCCGGGTCATACATGCTTAGTTTACTGTCAGAGACAAGTTTTTACTGCTGTCAGCACTGCAGCGTGGCGGTACCTGCAGAGCAGCAGGCTGCGGGCTCTGCTCTGCCTTCCTCATTGTCAAGAAAATTACCACCCGCAATCTGATTCCCGAATATTTGTCTTGCCGTTTCTTAATTGGTGCCATCAAGGAAACGCTGGAGAAAAACCACTACACAGTGCAAAATAAAAGGTGATGTTATCTATTTACAATCCTTTTGTGCAACGGTAATAATAATTAACATAACAACAATGACTAATAATTAGAATTGCCTGCACTAAGTTAAGGACGTGATTTTGTTTTCCTTTGCGCACGGGCAAATCTGGACTTGTTTTCCTCTTGTCACCAAGGGGAAAAAAAAGTGTGAGAGGAGAGTAAGTCCACAGGAAAATGCATTTAACTGGGCATATGCAGAGGCTGCAGTCACAGCCCCAGACCCTCGCCCACTGCTGGCAGAGGTGGCCCCTGGCACACACCCGGCTTTCCACGCAGGGTGCTGGGTGTTCTGCGTGCCCACTCCACCTGCGTTTGGCCTCCCGAGAAACCTGGTCAGCTGTCTTTAAAATCATACCAAGCAGAACAATGCAGGTGGAGATGATAAAAGATGCAGAAAAGATGCACACGTGGCTTCTTTTTCACCCCCCTTCACTCTGAGCCCTGCAGGTTGGACCTGCGGTTCCAGCAGCTCAAGAAAATCTTTGTCAAATTAATAGATTTAAAAGTAGAAAACACCAGCCGAGAGGCCGGGCACGCTTCTGCCATCACCCGATCGGGTTTTGCACCAACGGCACTGATGGAATTACTTTCGCTTTACACCAGCAGAAATAAAACAAGATCAGGTCCGCTATCTGGAAGATAAGGACGAAGTTTTACAGTCTCCTTTTCCTTATCACACCCCGACTTTTTAATACTTTGGAAGTATAATGAGCAAGGTTGTGCCAATGCCCGGCTCTCCGGGCTTGCAGGCACTTCTTGCTCCTCCTGCCAGCAAGTGGGCTCTCATGCCCTTTTCCTCCAGAAATTCAGAACGTGAGCAGCACCGGGGCCCCATAAATGATCAGTTGTTCATGAACAGATCATTTATTAAATCCTGTTTGGCTAAAGCAATTCCTGCCAGCGTGAAGGTACAACAAATTGAAAATGAATAATCTCTCCTGCAATTCGCCGGGGCGGGAGACCACACCGCCCCGTGCGCTCTGTTACTATATTTAGCCCAGATACAGTAAATGCATTCCTATATGGAAACCACTCTCCCCAAAGATCACTTTTTGAGTGTCTCGACAGCGGGCTGCCGGGAGAGGCTGCAGAGCAGTTTGATGGCCCTGGGGGTGTTACCGGAGTTGCTTCTTGCTGCAGGATGCTCGTGGTGGTGGGCACGGAATTACTGTAAACCGAAACGGGGGGCACGGCGTTCCAGCCCATGAGCTGGGATAAATCCATTGTAACAGCTGTGACTTACCCAAACGGTCACTCCAGCTTTGGACTTACCTAGTTACAGGCATGCTGCTCCTGCTTCATCCAACACTGGGCCTTAATATAACTTTTAAATCATTGGGAAATGAACTTTGCATTTTATTTTCATTTTTCCAATGAAAAAATACATTGCTGTATCTTGCCCTGGGATAGGGACAGAGACAGGTATTTATATCATTTCCAGCAAAACACCCTACGAAACATAAAGTAAACTAGAAAATCAATAATTATTATTATTACAGTGTCTCCGGGTCTCTGGTGTGCAGGGCACTGTACATGCCCGCTCCAGGATCCAGCCCCTGCTCAGAACATTTACAGCTGCGGTAGCAGCGATGCGCCGCGGGAAGGGAAAGAAGGAACAGGGAAACTGAGGCAGAGAACTATTTCTAAAGAGAAGTTTATGGCACAGCAAAAACCCTCTGTCCTCGCTGCCCAAGTCCCCTGGCAGGGAACAAGGGTGTCCCAGCCTGGCGGGAGCATCTCCGCAGCAGTGCCAGGAAGCACAGGGCCATGGCAAAGCACCGTGGGGCTGATGTTTTGGGGGGCTGAGCATTTCTGGCAGTGATATAAACCCACTCTGATGATGCAGCTGTGCCCTGGAACATTTTAGGGCAGGCTTTTGTGCCATGCTTTGCCGGGTTTGGCTTCCCTGCTGGGGTACTCCCCTCCCCAGGACCCCCCTTGCTCCCGCATCCATCCTCAGTGCCCACGCGGCAGGGAAAGGCGAGCGGGACGTCGTGGTCCTTCTCGCGGGATGCCCATCCCTTGGAGGGGCTGAAACCCCACGGTGGTAGCTTGGGCTGGTTACATCAAGGTGGGCTTGCTGTGCCACACTGGTACAAAACCTCCTGACAGACAGACAGCAGATCCCATCGACGGGCAGGGAGGAAAGGAGACACGGGCTGGGATGTGCCTAGGACAGCAATCTGGGCTGCTCTGACTGCAGTAATGCTTATCAGGGTCTAAAAACACTGATCTATGGATCTCACTCCACCACCCAAGCAGCTTTCGGGTAAAAGAAACCACCGGAGCGAAATCTCAAAGGAATTTCAAAGCTTGTGGCACCGGCACATTGCTTTTAGATCAATCGTCTCCATTTCGGGGGCAGCACAGCAGGAAAAACCCATCACTCATTTTCTTGTCCAAGCAGCACTGACGTCTTCGCCGCAGCAGCGGGCTCGGGAGGGAGACGAGCTCAATGGTGGCGAGTCCATGTTCTTCCCTCCCTCCCTCCCTCCCTCCTTCCCCTGCATCCCTTGTGCATCGCGGAGCAAGGCACGCTCTGGCCGGCATGGCGATGGGTTGGGTGTGCGAGCCGCCCCTTCGCCTGGCTTTATTTTTAGTGCGTGCACAGAAGGCAGATAATGGCGATTGATGTGTTTTTTCCTTCAGGTTTAGGTTTCCTGTCAGCTGAGCCACAGATAAACCATAAACACGAAGAACAAACAAACAATTAGCCTCCCTCGGACCCAGGCGCAAAGGCACTCCGCTAAGGTTTATAGCCCTTTTCCAGCTTTACTGCCAAGATAAATCTTTCACCACCCGCTGCCCAATCAACCCCAATACAAAAAAGTTTTTGTTGTTTGGTGTTTTTTTTTTTTTTACAGTAGATATTTGATTTTTTATATTTCGGAAACATTAAAACAAGGGTGCGGACAGGTAGGTGAGGACCAACATGTAAATTATATATCGATCTAGAGGATGTGCTGGCTTAATTCTTCCCGGTGTGGGACCAGATGAGAGGCAGAACAACCTCTGCTTCCTCTGAGCTGTGGTTTCCACCACCGCTGGACCTCCGTGCGCAGCATCCTTTGGCTCCGCACGGCCACCAGCGTGCTGCTCGCGTGCCGACGGGTGCACGAGGCCGAAGGACGCTGCCTTGCACACCCTGTTGTCTTCTTTATTACCCAGATTTGCTTTTCAAGCTGAAGAAAATTAAGATCAGTCTGTTTGGGAGCTTGGTTTTTTTTCTATCCTGCATTTCTGTTTACTCCCTCAGGTAGGTTTTTTGGTCACTGGGTGGAAATTCCCTTCATGGTATCGCTGGTGCATCACTGGCATAAAAGGCTGATTCAGTTTTGGTGGTAAATTACCCATGGCCTTTTTTTTTTTTTTCCATATGACTGTGAATTTTGTCAAAACTTTGTGTGGCAGTTTCATTTCGTGTCTTTATTGTCCAGCGAGGGAGAGCTGCGAGTGCTAAATTAATTTCCGTGGTGAGACCAATAAATTCAGCTCTCCTGCTGTAAAAGATACATTAATTTTGCTACATTCCCCTTTTTAATAGGCACAAAGCCACCTGGATAAATACTGGTTTCACACACAGAACAGCCATGGACCTGGGCACAGAGACTGTCAGCTAAAACAAATAAGTCAGACGTTAAGAAAACAGTATATGCAGAGAAATTTCACTTTCTTTTGACTTTGGTTTTTAGCATTTTTTATGTGAGGTGAGGGAAAATGGTAGGCTCCAATAATCTCATCTACCTTAAAGACATGAAAAGGAGATGAAGAATATTCTCTGGGTTTAAAATATTTAGAGTTTTTAATGTTTAATGTCACATACGTTGGTTCTGATAAATACAATAGGGGTAGTATTAACCTCACGTACTGTACACTTGCACACAGGGCTATTCCCCCATTATAGCTTCACTGCCAGTAGACAAACCTATGGACCATTTTTAATGGACTTTCTTAGGGATAAACAGGGATACTTGGGACCTGAGCCCTGTTTTCTGCAGGAGTTCAGGGGTAACTTTCTGTTGACCAGCAGAAGTTGGCTGGAGATCTCCACTAATATTGTCTGGGAGAACAGACCTGTGATACCCATCGGCATGTCAGCTCCAGAGACGGGTAAAATAGAAACCCAGCCAAGCCTGGGAATATGACTGGATTGACTATACAGAGAGCAGGAGGAATTTGGGGTTGGTGCGTGGCTTGGTGTTCCCGTGGGATTTCCTGCTGAAAGCTGGGGGAAACTGGTGACAGCGATGTTTGTCATTCGGTCGGCAGCTGAAATGCATTGAACTGCAGGCAAATGCATTTGCTGGAGAGAAGATGCAGATAAGACACAATTTGGTACTTGTCACATTTTGCAGCTGTGCAATCAGCCAGCTCTGCAGCCAGCACTGGCCAGAATTAAGACACGATTCTGTGGGGGTGGATCACCTTTTAATGGGCTCATTGCAAAACCTTCCTTCTTTATGCTAGAAGTGGAAAGTCGCAAATCTCAGGCTAGTGGCTGCCCCAGGGACATGTCCCTTCAAGGTCACCCAGCTCAGAGCTCTGGATTTGGAGGATGTTCTCAGAAAGTGCTAATTCTGCCGTTGTCTTTTGAGCCTTATTCTGGTCTGGAGAGGGTCTTGGTATCACATATTCAGAAGTTAATAAAAGATACAATGAACAACTTTTTGGATGAATAGTTGGGTGGTTCTTTAGTTCCTGAGTCTGAAGATGAAACCCAGAGGCCTCCGGAGGTTTTTCGAAGTGAGGACAGGCAGTGATGCCAAATGATGTCTGAAAGAGCTCCGTGTCCACAAGAATCCTGCTCACAGCAATGCGTTCCCATTTCTTAGACGGATCTCTGTCCTGTGCTGTCTAGCCAGCTCATAGATTTCCTGCCAAATTCTCCTTGCTGTGCTATTACCTCATCCCTCCGACACACTGCTTGTCCAATTTGACCATTTTTCCTGCCCTGTCTGGAGGGTGAACTCTCCAAGACAAGGACTTTGTATCCGTTGCAGCTCCGCATTGCCCCCTCGTCCGACCCGGACACTGTGTGGATGGGCTGAACCTGAGGTCCTGCAGCGATTTCTCTGCAGGGACCCCAGGGACTATTTTTTTGTGGTGGTCTCAGCTGGTTTGGGGTAGGTAGAGTGAGGCAGGGGGCACTGCCAGTGTTTGTCAAATGCAATAGGAGAAAATCGATAGGACAAAAGGTAGGGACGTATTTCCTTAAGGCTCATAACATGGTCCCATCACGGGCAAGAAGGAAACAAAGGAGAGAAGTCGAGAAAAAAACATACAAACCCACTAGCCTTTGTGTGGCAGAGCAAATATCAGAGGCAGCGCATGTAAATCACCATGCAAATGAGGCTGACAAAGCTTTAACGAGAAGTTACCACCAAGCTTCCCGATGCAGCCCCAAGGCTAGAGAGGAGTATTTCACTCTACGTGAGCATCCAGAGCTCAGGCACGAACTGTGCTTGCAAGGAACAGAATAAAAAGGGCAATTTAAGACAAGGGTGGCCATAAGTAGCAGACGAGAAAACACAATAAAAAAGAAGATTTCTTACTCTGCAAGTGAATCCATTTACTTCGAAGGTACTACATTTCTGTGATACTATAGCATAACGTTTTTATTGGGGACTAATTGAGCCAGCGATATAATTACGACAGTAAATTAAGGCCTGAAGTATACTCTGAATTTAGGAATAAATTCGTAAATACTTCCTTATCAGTGGCATGTAGGAAAACAGCCAGACTGATTTAGCAAGGAGGAATCCTTACATATTGGCCATCTCAAGAAAATGATGAGCCTTCTTTCCACATAAAAATGAGTGATACATTAACTGCTTCGACTACAGCCCTTTTATTCATTGCTTGGTACAATCAGTTTTACTAGTGGGTTAATGAAATTTAATTAATAGTTAATTAAGGCTTACAATCAAGTATGCCCATTTTTGATTACTTTATCATTGCAGTGTTTACATCCATGTGCAAAGCACAGGCCCAAACCGATCTGCCTCTCTGAGTGCTGATGTCTGCGAGCCAGAATTGGTTTCCAGATCCGGGTTCAAACCTGCCGGCGATGGGATGCCCCTTGCAGAGGTGTATGTACCTGCAGCCTCCGGCTCTCAGAGCACTCTTGGATCTCTGTGGTGAGATCCAGACCTCGTCTCTGCACCCAAAACGAAACTGAGCCTCATCATTCCCGAAGCTGTGTCCTTTCCCAGGTACCCACCATGGAATGGGGCAGTGCTGGTGCAAGCAAGGGAGAAAAGCTGCATTGCCTTTGAGCCTCAGAAAGGAGCAAGGGGTGCTCAAAACAGCTCTTCTTGGAAGGACAGGCTGTGTGTGAGTCTTTTGCCTGCAAGGATGAAGCAGAGCTCTTTAAACCCCCTGGGTTTTTCCAGTCTGCCTTTCCTTGCTGGTTCCAGCCATGCCCATCCGAACCATTTACTGGTCAGGAAAATAAATAAGCAAACAAGCAACTAGCCAGAAGCGCTCCCAGTCAGTTCCTCCTTTCCCAATCACTATGCAGACAATTATTGTCCAGGATATCCTCAAATTAGATTAATAAATCCAACTCCATCTCTTCCACTAGAATAAGTTTTTTTGCAGTTCAGTGTCAGTCTGGGTGTCTTATGTATTGAAGGAAGCTTCAGCCACATGTATAGCCAGCAGATATTAGAGAGGAGAAAAGCCCTTGAATAATGTGTTTAATGCAGAAAATGCCACTGAACTGTTTTTTATGGAAGTGTATCCCTCAGAAACCGCTGACTTCTCTTTTATTATATTTAGCAATACAAATAGCTGAGGACTGTGTTTGGGCCCATTGCAGATAAAGTGCTGGAAAGAGAGTCGTGGAGTGAAGGGACATTTATTTCTCTTACTAAGATCCGCACTGTGCTGCCACAGATGGTGAATCTTATCTCTAAGGCTTTTCTTGGGAATAAAGCATTTAGCCTTTGTAGCGGGGTCTTGTTACAAGGAGCCAAAGAGAAGATTCAATTATGTGTCACGGCACGGGGAGAGGGAATGAGCAACAACTGAATCCTGATGCAAAGGGAAGAAAGTCATGCCGTAATCACCAATTCCCTGAACTGCACACTGGAGACCTGACTGACCGCAACAACGTGAATCTAGGGAGAAAAAGAAAGATGAGAGCCTAGAGTACCCTCCAAGACAGATGTGATCTTGGGAATGGGTTGCCTGCAGATGTGCTGTCACGTGCTATCAAGATCTCTCTGGTGTTTCTCCTTGGAAGGGTTTACAGGTAGAGAAATATTGCTCTCCCCAGAGACTCCCCTGGGAAACAAAAGCAAGAGCTCAATAAACCTCCCTTCCTCAAGTAAGACAATGTGGCACAGTCTTTGAATTTATTATTGTAATTGCTACAGGAATTATTAATATCCTTGCTATATCCTTGCTAACCTTGTCTCAAAACCAGTCAAGACCAGGGGATGATGTTGCATGAGTGTAGCCCATTAGGCAGTTTTACACTCTTGCAGATGGAGCTAACAATATTAAACCCTGGCCAGATTTGGCCAAATACGGTGCCAATCCCTCGCTGAGCTGGAAACCTGCTCGGAGGACGGCGTTGGCACCAAGCTGCCAGCATGCCCCGTGCCCCGCTGAGCCTCACCTCCGTGTCCAGGCAGCCCCCGGCAGATCCAAAAGCAGGGCAACCTGCTGGGTTTTCATCAAAGGCTCATTTATCTCTCGTGAAAGTACATGGCGTATCAAATGTTTTGCCTTGATTAACGATGCTAATTAAGCTAATGGATTTGAGTAATTTTACAATTGATATTTTTATGTAATTTTGTTTTCGCTCCGCGGTAGCCAGAACTTACTGCCCTGTCAGCTTCTCTCCGTCATGTTCAACATTATGCATGGACATCATCTTTAAGGTCATATAAATAAACAAAGCAAGAAAGATCTTCATATTTATCTCAGCCCTCTCCCTGCCACCCGCTGCACGTTCCCAGGGTGTGCAACGAAGCAAATTTCAAAAGCAGGCAGTGGAGTGGCCAAAAGCAATATCCCAGCAGAGAAAAAGATTGGATTTGGGGGTCAAGGTGTTAGGCTGGGCTTCTGGAAACTCAGCTCCTCATCCCAAATCTACTATGAGTTTCCTTGGAGCCATGAGGGAGCTACTCTCTTGTCCATCAGTAAATTGGCTAAACTAGGTAGGCTGTTGGCTTGCAGGGACAGAGGCTGCAAATGCATTTTGAGTGTAATACACACAAAATTTTGGACTTGATGATCTTAAGAGTTTTTTCCAAGCGAAATGATTCTATGATTCTATAATATAGGTCTAGATGTGTAAGAGAGAGGGATGCTGAGCTAAATTTGGGCCCTGAAGGTGATGCTGTAATGCTAACTGAATACCCGAGGTACAGACCGTGTAGGGCGGTGTTGCAAGGAGAAGCTATGTGCATGGCAAAAATGCTCCACGCAGCTCTAGGAGCAACGGGCAAGAGTTGGGCACGCAGTTTCCTGGGTGCGGTATTGCACACACTGACAAGGCTTTAAAAACCCTGTCGGTTTTTAGTGCCTGAATCCCCACAAGTGGAATTTGTGGGTCTTTACCTGTTTACAGGACACCATCAGCCAGAGAGCCATGTAACTACTGACCATGTAATTACACTGTAAGGCAAGTTCCACATGCTGACAGGGTAAATAAAATACCAGGTTATTTTGTCCCCTCTGCAAGGGAGAGGGTTATCATGAAATCTTATGGCTGCAAATTATGTAGTAATTACAGCTTCGATAACCAGGCAACTTCCAATATCACTACCGAGTGATTGCCAGGAACAGGAGACTGTTACATACTGGGGCTACACGAATCACGGATGCTGGAGACTGACCTGGGAGCTCCAACAACCATTCCCACCAGTTCATTTTCCAGTTTTGTCCAGTGTAGGTTCAAGCACCTCAAAGGGTGGCTTCCACAGCCAACGCTGGGAGATGGTTCTGCCCGTCGGGAGGAGAAATGCTGAGCTTCACCCCTGCAGCCCTGGCTGTATTTATGCCCCATACTCCTCAACAGCATGGGTCGCTAACAGCCACCCTGGCCCTTGGCTTCAGCCTCCTGAGAGTGCCTTGGTCTGATGGCTTTGAAGGAACAAAGCAAGGAGCCAAGAGCAAGAAAATCTCTGTCTAGCCTTACCCAGCACCCTGCTAAAGCAATAATTATGTATGTAGAGCTACAGCTCAGCTGATAGCACTGGGCACTATCTGTAAGCCAAAATCTTGGCCCAACTTCCATAAATGTCTAATCTCTCATGCTGAGCGTGCTTGCAAGAAGTGGCACACCTGGAAAACGAGAAGGCTGTGTGGGTGAGAAAAAGAAATGAATGATGATTTGAGGGGTTTCACGTGCTTTAAGTTTTGTGCTTGAACTGAAACAACATTTGATTACTTGTATGTTTAGTGAACCTAGGAACTGGGTCAATGGGTCAACAAGTAAATAGCTAAGAGGCACCAGGGCGTATGTCCTGCTCTGCGTGAGGACTGGGAGGAAGGAGGCAGGAGTTAAAGCTTTGGATCTGCCTGAACTGCAGCAAAATTGTACTGTGAGATGGAGCCCGTATTGCTTGGAGAGCCCAGTCCTCTTCCCAAGGGAGCTGCCCACTGGCAGGGCAGCAGCTGGGGGACGCTGGGGTTTAGGGGGTGTCCAGGTTTTACACCTCTTTGGTGAAATAGGGCCCTGCCTTGGCAGATGGGCCACGGCCAGGTCTCTGCTGAAGCTGACCGAGTTGTATCTGAACTGCTGCTCCGGGGTATCACACAACGTCAGACCTGTTTCCTGAGTATGTGCCACTTCTCTATGAGCAAAGCCACATGCTTTTCCTTAAACTCTACAGCCCTTTAATTCAGTTTTTAATTATTATTCCTTATCATGCTCAGTGTGTTTCTGCTGCACTTAGGAAACTGTCTCTCGTGGTTAATTTACCACCTGCAAATTCCCAAAGCTGTTAACCTAAATCTAGTGGATGAAGTCTTTGCCATACATTTAAAAGATCACGAGGTCGAGTCTACTTGGGGCTGAGCTTTTGTTACCAAGCTCATAGGGTATCTATTTTACTTTCTCTATACAATAGACCACTGTAGGCTTTACACTTATTTATCATCATTATCGGAGACATTCTGCAGTTGACTGAAATGTTATGCAACAAAACAAAATCTTAGAAGTGAGTGCTTTCGGGAATAATTCTTTACTATACCCTGCTTGAGAAGGATAAATATTGATTCAGAGACTTTGGGTACATTGATTATCCTTTTAGGGAAAGCACGATAGCATTAATAAATCTTGGAATTTTGCTCTATGTATTTCTGAGAGACTGTCTTCTCAGCACGGTCACATGCTGAATAACTGATTAGGGTCCTTTTTATTTGTTTTGGGTTTTTCCCTCTAACAGCACAGTCCCAGCTCTGTTGAAATGAATGCGAGCCTTTTCGCTGCCATGGCATGAAGTCCTGCCTTTCCCCCTAAGCACATGTACAATATAGAAAGGGTCACTAATCTTAGCTCATAAACCTCTATCAAATGACAAGCTATTACTTCCCTGGCCTGTAAGAACTAAGGCTTGGCTGCCCTTTTTCTTAAAAATGGAAGGGAAAAGAAAATCCTTGAGAGGTAAACCAAGGCCAAACATTTCAGAGGGTTTTGGATGAAAAGAGAAGGAAATTTCAGTGTCCAAGGTCACCGCTCATCGCAGATTTTTTGCCATCATCCTCTCCATTCGAACTAGAGAACCGTCAATTTGATTGTCTCAGAAGATCTCATCTGTCCCTATAATGGACTGAGTAGATCCAACATTGCTGGTAACCTGACAGGAAGAACTGTGAGCTCCCATCGTGGACCAGAGGAGTGATCTCCTGATCTCCTCCCTATTAAATGTCAGATCAATGTGCTCGAGACCGTAGCTGGCCAAGACATCCAGCACACTTACAAGCCCTTCGGCAAAAAACCCCAATTGAACTGCTCAAAATCCCACTCCTTCCACCTTCCCTGAGGGTATGGAAAGTAGATTATGGGTCAAAAGGGTCAGGGGGAGGCTCTGACATCTCCTGGCAATGGCCCTAAAGGAGCGGCTGTTTTTCCTTGGATGAGGAGCAAGCCGGACAACCATCATGACAGCAAATTATGCCGCTCTCCGTGAGCCTAAAGGAAATCTTTTGGAGGACATCTGTGACCCTGAAAGATCAATGGCAGGTCAGATACCGCTCAGAAACACAGATGATATTGGCACCCTCCTGGCATGGTGCTCCAAAAAAAGCCACCCCTGGCCAATTCCTCTCGAAGATGAGGCAGCTAATTTGGGCTCATAAATCATGGATCGTGGGGAATCACATCGAAGGACTGGACTTGCAGTTCATTCTTATCAGTGTTTCTCAGGTCTTTGCTTGCTGTCAATAGCTCTCCATTTGACGTGGCAAGGGACATTGTAATACAGCTGTAATTACAGTCCTCTCATTTTGGAGGCTCCTCAGCAGTTGTAAATGTGTGTTTAAGTCAAAGGAATTGCGCTGATGTGCAGCCAATGAGGATCTGCCCTTTGGTTTTAGAGGTACCGCTTATAAATTGCTTCAATCATTTTCCTACAGGGAAGCAACCTGGCAACCTATCGGTATGCAGATGAGAAGAAACAAACAGTATTTTCCCCACTTTTGAACAAATTTAAGTGTGTTGGTTTATAAGGAGGGCACATATACTTGCCAAGTTAGGAGATACAGCCCAGCACAAGCTGTACCGCCTTCCCACCGGAGCATGAAGCACAGTCCCCTGCTTGTGTTTTCTCAAGTATATGTGGCATGTTATATTCAAAAAGAAAGCAAAAGCAAATAGGAAACATTTCATGGTGCACTTGTCCTCTGGGGAAGTGGGCAAAAGAAGCTGCCAGGACAAAACTCAGACCCATCTCCTCCTGCCCTGCAGAAAGCTGCTTGGATGTCATGGTTGAAAGCAGGGTTGGAGTGGTACTTGATGTGTCCCCAAACCCTTTCTGCTCAAAAAACCCCCCCCCATTTGCAATCTGCCAGCACTGGGACCAGGCTGGTGGCAGGGGGGGTGACTGCGTGATGCCACCGTGCCCGTTACAAAGGGGAAGACACCTCGCAGACGATGCTCAGCCCCCACCAAGGCGGCTGCCCTTCCCCGGCGCTTGCTCTGTCCCTTCCCCGGCGAGGAAGGAAACCTGAGAGCACTTTCTGGTGAGAGCAGGGAGCTTGACAGGCTCATAAATATCACACCGCGTACCCTTTCCTTTCCGTCCTTTGAAAGAAAGACTGACACTAAGAAAGCATTTGATCGCATTGGATTTGTGCCATTTTGCGGCTTACTTGAATGAGCTGAAGGGGAGAGCCGGGAGCAGCAGCAGAGACTGGGGGAATTTCATGGAGGCAGTGGGGCTGGCAAAGGGCAGCCAGGACCCGCATGAGGTATCGGAGGCTCCGTCGGTCAGGTCAGCTGGAACCAGCCCCGTTGCCCATTTGGGAGCTGAAGACAGAAAGGATTGGAGCAGGGCTGGGTGCTGAAGGTGCCTCTCTTTGGAGATCCCAGTGCTGGTGCACATGGCTCTTAGGTCACGCTGTCTGGTGACTTACAGTGAGGGGAGACAAGGAAGAAGGGTGAATAGTGTTTTAAGCCACCCCCAGTGTATTTACAGCATGGAGTGCATGACTTCTGCACCTACACCTCCATCTCGCCATTATGCATGGGATGCAAGGTGCTGTGCAATGGGTTTCGCCCCAATGGCCCCAGGCATAGCATGTCTCTGCCCCATATTACACATTTCCAGCCCCGTTTCCCCCCACTGTGTATTTATGCATGAGAGGGATGAATGCAGAAACAGCTCTGCATTTGCAAACCAATGAAACTAAACCCTATATCTAATTTCTGCTCATTTTCAGGGTTTGTGGCTGTAAATTTCAGCTCTTGACACAATCTCTAGTTGGGACAGATTGGCCTTTTGAAAGCCATTCTTACTCTCACTTTGGAGCTCTGGTTTGCCCTAAGATATGGGCTCTTAGTTTGCAAATGCAGTGTAAATTTATAGTGCTATGTAGGAGAGAATAAATGAGTCTTTATACTGGGTCCTTGGATTTTTTACAGCTCCTGTGAATAAAATACAAAGAGACTTGAAAGGCTTTATTAAATAAGAAGGTGGGTGTCTTAAGAATGATCAGTTATAGGCATTGTACCGGTGTTGCGAATTGTTGGTTTTAAAGCCTTTGGGGCAATCCATAGTTGATCCAAATGATAAAACCTTTGTAGGCTTCAGGGAGCTCTGAGAGCTTACACCAGCTGGGGATCTGTCCTGCATTTCCAATGAGGATTAATATGGCGCTGCATTTTTGGCCGTGTTTTGGTAAGGGCATGTCCATTAACAACCCAAGAGAGGGGGAAAATCAATTTTTGCGTGTGTGAATGCAGCATCAGGACCCCCTGTGCCTGCTGGCACTGCTCCTCACGTGGGGCTGGCAAAAGGTTCATGGGCAACAGCCCCGGCGTGTGCCAGCAGCAAGCCACCATCGCCCCAGGAGCTTGGGATGGAATAGGTAACCTTTTTGTCCTTTCGAAGGGTCTAGAGTCCATCTTGTCTCTTTCCCAGGTGAGAGCATCTCCATCCGTGAAGCTGGTTATGTGGGACAAAGCCTCATGCCAGGGCTAATCCCAAGGGCAAGCCCTGGCAGTCCGTTTATTTGTTGCTTGCACCATGGTGCAGCTTCCAGCGTGCTGTTTTCTCCTTTGACTTCTTTTTCTAAAGGGCTTTTTAACACAGCTATTCTCCATCCAGAAAGAAACCCTTCTTTCTCTTTTCTTTCTCAACCAATATCACTAATTGGAAGAAACTTGGCTACCCCAGCACCAGTCCGAGCAGGACCCCTGGGAGCTGAGGATCTTCCCCCAAATCCCTGCCAGCGCAGCGCAGCACCGAATCCAACCCGGCAGCTCAGCCCGGTGCGGGGCTGAACATCCTTCCTGGCACATCCCGGGAACCCCCCTCGAGGTGGGATGCAGCAGGGCTCCCCGCTGCCCTCCGGCTCTCCGAGTGCTGCAGGACGGCACGGCAATGAGAGCCTCTCCCGGCTCCTACAGCTCCGAGCACGAGCAATTTTTAATTACCCGCGGCAGGAGAGAGCTCCACAGCCAGCCCACGCTAACGACGACCGAGCGTCGTTCTCCACACCACCTTCCTCTGTGTGAGCGTGTGGGTATGTGTGGGGAGAGAGAGAGAAGGAGAAAGTGAGAGAGGGGAATATATGCACGAGGTGTGTCGCATAGGTAAATAAACATGGGTATACGTACAGAGTATGCACATGTGTCCGCATACGCACACGGACATGTAAAAGAAATCTGTTGGCTGCTTTGTCTGACAGGGCAATGGTCCAGTCAAATGGCACAAAGAAGGAGCAGCAGTAAATAATATTGTCACTTCTGCCACCAAAAAAACACTTTTCATTTCTAGATGTGGAAATACCATCCAAAGACTTCACTGACTCTCCCTTCTCTCTCTCTCCTTTTTTTTTTTTTTTTTAAATAAGGAAAGTGAAGACATGAAGGATAAAAGAATAAAATAACTTTTCAAACGTGGTACCATGATTGACAGATTCACTTCTTACATGCAGGATCACTCTTCCTTCTTACTAGGGAAATCCCAAACTAAGCTCTTCCTTACTGTGTTTACCTTCCTGTCCACATATACTCGTGGGTTTTTTGTCTTTTTCACATTATCACTTGCTAAATTTATCACAGTACATCATTTACTTTGCTCTGTAGCTCCAAGACCTCTGCATGCCTTTCTCTCCTCACAAAATGAATCGCTGGCTCAAATATTTAAATATAAAAAGAATACCATCATACAGTATACAAGCAATTTGTTATCACAGTGTGCAAACAAGGTAGAGAGGGGAATATGCTAAAGTAAATTTTATGTGTAGCTACTGTGTAAATTTGCCTATTTCCCAAGAGTGGTATTGTCACTATTAATCGTAATAGCGTTTCTAATATGGCATATTTCCAATATTTTCTCCTTAATTAGGATTCCGATCATACAACCCCATTTCATTCCTGTTGTGCTTCCCCTTGGCTTTCTGAAACCTGCCCAACTCTTGTGCAAAGGCTCGCGGCTGGCGGCACGGTGGAGGAGCAGGGGGGAGCACCCCTGCCCGCCCGAGCCCCCGCACGCCCCGCGTCCGCCACGTCACCCAAGGACGGTGGGGGTGTCCTTCGCACCCCTTCTGCGTGGGAAGCCCATACGCAGCCCCGCGTCTGCAGAAACCGGCCCCGGCCCCTGTTCCCAACAACAGGCAACTGGGGAGGAGATTGCCACCAGCCGAAGGGGCGTGCTGGTTTTTGCTCTTTGCTGTTTACTGAAATGTACATTTCTGCGTAGGTTTAGGGGAGAACGAGATTGTTTGGAGAGCAATACTAGAGTGCTGTGGGAAGAGGAAGGGCACGAGATCGTTTCCAAGTAGGCTCGGCTGTGTGGAGCGTCCTCGACCGTGACCGCGAAGGGTTTCTGGCAGCGTGCTGACGCGCGGCTGCCGTCCCCCGCCGGCACGAGCCTGGGGACCGCTGCTCCGGGTGAGCTCCACAGGCCGGGGCAGGTCAGGGAGCCCAGGCGTGGGCACTGTGTTTCTACGAGCCGTCCGCCGAAGCGATGAGCAAACTACGGTCTTTAACTGCTTTAAAGTGCGGTTTCCCCGTTTAGGTACACATGGCTTAATACAGGCTGTCCTTGCCTCTGCCTAAACCCGGCTACTAGGACTTCTGCAAGACCTTGATGCACTCACCTCAGTCTTTGGTATTTCAAACACACAACCCTCCCTGTTTAAAAGAAACACAGAAGAAACACCCTTGCGCACAGGTCATACAGAGCACACGTGCGTTCCTGCCGCCAGCGTCGGGTGCAGGATGCTGACGCTGAGCCAGTGGAGGTTGTTTTGTGGGAAATGCAAGCAGATCAATAAGCCCGATGAAAAAAAGAGGCAAGGGAAGACAGCAAGTAGCTGTGGTAGCACTGAAATGGTTAAAAAAAACTGGTTGGGTCTAAAAGCTAAAGCAAATCCTATAAGGAACCTTCACGTATTCTTTTGGTGGGAGGGTGATTTTTTTGTAATAAGCTTGGTGAGCTCCTGCTCTGTGGCCTCGAGCAAGACTTTTAACCTGATCTACCTCTGCTTCTTCAACCATAAAGGGAGAACACCAGTCTTATCCTGCCTTGGTAAAACACTCCAAATGCCATGGAAGAGGTGTATAAAACTGTCTTGTATCCCCATGAGATGAGAAGGGCAGGGCAGAAGATCTTCACACCCCATGGTTCAGAAGAGCTCCTCTGACTTCAGTGGAGCATCATCAGTTTGTCTCTTCTCCTGTTTCCTGCCCCCTTGGAAAGGGCAGAAAAATGGGACATTCTCAGCTAGCCTTGAACCAGTTCAGCCAGGACTAGGGCTATTCCAGTAGTTCCAGTATTAACTCTCCAGGGTTATAACCTGTCCTTAGAAAAGAGTTAGAGCAGATTATCCTCTTCTTTTTCGTTCCTGAGAAATGTGGGAATGGAGCAATTTATAAGGCACCAAAAATAACCTGCAGTCCTTTCAAATACCCAGAAGAAAGAGAATATTCAGGGTCCAGTAAAAAAACAGGGACAGTGTTGCTGTGACCCTTCCCAGCCTCTCTTGGTCTGAGTTCCCCATTATGCAATAAATAAATAGCTATCTGTTATATGGCTATTTTTTTTTTTAATAAAAACACTTCAAAGTGCTTTGCTTTTCCTTAATTAAAAACACATCAAGCCATGGATAAAGCATTGTGGAATGGCTTGTTGTGGCATTGCCTTTTACAGCTGGCAAGCAAATTTCTAATAAAATGGTTTTTGAAAGGAATATTGCCTTCATTCAAATCTCCTATAAAAACTACCCATCCATTAATTCCAATTAATGACACTACAGCATTTCCACTAACACTGGTAGTAATTCTTGGCTAATGGATGATTTTCAACAAAATCAGAATCAATGTAAGTTTGGACAGGACCCTTGCAGAATTAATTTACTGCCCCGATGCTAGTTGAACCAGAGCACAGTGGTCTTCTCAAGGATATAAATCACAGCGGTTTGAAATGGTTTCTCAGCACCACTGTACGCAGCCCATGCTATGAGTTTCCTGGGGGCTTTACAGAGAGAATAAAACGCATCCCGCTCTGCTGCTTCATCCTGTGGGTCCCTCACATGAAAGCTGCCCGTATACACAGGAGCAGGAGCTTTCATGGAAGGACCCCAAATGTAGGGGATGAAAGGCAGAACAAAAGTGGGAAGGGAAAACCACCTGCTCCCAACAGCCACAGCATCTCCCCTGTTGACTTTGAGTGGGAGAAAAGCAGCCTGGCCCTCTCCTTGTCCTTCTCTGCTCCATAACTCACCTGCCCTAATTCCAACAAGACCCCGAGCCTCCTCTGTCCTCTCCGTTGGGTCTAGGACTATTCCCTCTTGGTTGGTTTCCAGGCCATCACCAACACCCAGGCAAGAGATGTGGCTTGTTTCGCTAATCAAAAAACAACCCAAAGAAAGCAGCAAGGAAAACAGAGGGAAAAAAAAACCAAAACAAATGAAGCTGTGACCAGTCCATCCAGAGAGAAGGGAGTCAATTCAGTCTGCAAGAAAGTCAGGGCAACTGGGCAGCTGCTGCAAGTCTGCAATACTTCACCCAAGAAAGCTGCAACATCTTCTCCCAGGTACAGGTCTCTGGATTTCTTCCCCCTGAGCTGAAGGTCCAGGTCTCAGTGGGACTGAGAAGCAGCTTCCAGTGTCAGGCTGGGAGCAGTGAGGAGAGAAAAAATTAGGACAAAAATTTTATAGCTGATTAAGGGAGTGGCTGGAAGGAACTCTGAATGGGCCTGTGTCTTTTTGCTCCTCCAGTTGTATTTATTTTTTAAATAAATATATTCTTTCTCTCTCTCTCTCTCTCTCAAATCTGTAATGTTTGCTGTTCAATTGCCAAAAGGGAAGAGGAGAGCCAATTACACACTGAACTGGTCAGGAAATGTTGAGTAAAAATGAAGTTTCTGTCTGATAACTTCTAATGAAAACTGAGGAGCAGAGCACACGAGACACTTTGATGGGGACTGCATGGGAATAAGAGGCTCTGACACGCTGGAATAAGAGGAAAGGAAAGGAAAAAATCACTGTGCCTCTAATAAGGGGCTTCATCTGGTGATGGGAAGGGTTAAGTCATTTCTTCCTCCTCCTAAAGGACTTTAATTAACAGCTGATCACGTTGCCTACTCTATGCATCTCTGCCTACCTGCCTGCTGCTCTTTTGTCCTTTTGGAGAAAGAGTGGTAAAACTTAAATTGTTGACCTTGAAAAGCAATCATTCTGCAATCACCTCATTGGAAGGGCTAACAGCATCTCTGGGAGCTCCACATAAACACCAAAAAGGGTGGATAGCAGTAAAATCAGGATGGGCTTGGACCAAATAACCCCCTTTCCCCCTTTTATATTTCATCAGTTTTACACCCTTACCAGCGACCTTACTGCAGATGGAAACCTTTGTGTGTAAGAGCAGAAGAAAGTGCAACTAACGTAAAACTAGCTATTTATGCAGGCAGCTCTGGGACTCACTAATTTACATCCCTTCACCAAAATGTGCCTGTCAAGGGAGCACAAGCAGCAAGAGCGAGGCAGCCCCCATGTTGAAACCCATTGGCAGTGTGTCAGCATGGCCCTTGAAACCCCCCCAAAATGCTGAGCGCATCCCATAACTGCTCATCTCTGGATAAAAAAAATTCCCACTCTCCACCTGGAAGAAGACCAAAGAAGTGCCTGATGGGATGACAGCACATCCCAGATGGTGACAGTGCAAATATTCAAACCTTTTCCTAAGCTCATTGACCATTGCTGGCTACTTCCAGGCCAGCGGACGCTGAAAATGGTCTTATTGGCAAAAGGCTCGGAGTGATCTGGGATCGAAGGCTTAAGAATAGAAAGGGGGGTTATTTATGCTTTATTTCATGTATCAATACTGTGAGAAAAATGCAGAGAGCAGCAACACGAGAGATTTCTGAAAGAGAAAAGACACAAAGGCAAGCTGGGGGATCACTAATGTAATTCTTTTCTTTTTTTTCCCCCCCCCAAAGCATTCATTTTCTAATGATTCAGCCAGGCAATTCAAGTCAACTCCCCTTTTGTATTATGGATTTAGGTAGAAAACCCAAAGGGTGTTTATTTTACAATGTATTACCGAGAAACGGCATTAACGGCCAGAAGTACAAGGATGAGGAGAGACGGGGCATTAGCTGGTCTCGCAGCAGCGTGCTCGAGGGCTCGGCTGCGTCCCAGCCTAAGTATCAGCATCCCTCCCGCTGCCACGAGACAAGAAGGCAACTGAATAGAAACGGTTTCCAAATCACAGAGCCCTGTAACCTGTCATTTTCTGGATGGCTTTATTATAGCTTTCCACGTTGGAAAAAAACCCCAGGTTCATCCTTCGCCAGGTTAAAGGGATTGTGGGGTTTCCCGGCTGACGGTAACACCGTGCTGGGTAAATGCTGGCAGCAGAGGGAAATATTATTTCAGCTGATATTAAGGAGCGTTTATGAGAGGAGCTACATCTGCTCGGTTGTAGTGTTTAGTGTGTCTAAACACAAGCTCGAACAGGCTGTTGGGAATTCACGTGTTGGCCCCAGGGTGGCTCAGGCTCAGATTTTGGGGGCTGTGGGGTGCAGAGCGTCACCCGTGCCCCATGCAGGGGTTTTCCAGGGAATCTGTTCTCAAACCAGGTCTGGACGTTGCATTTTGAAAACTTAATTGCAACCCTCTCTCAGCGGAAAAATGTGCTTTAACACTGAGCCATTCAATAAGACTTAAGCACTTGCCTAAAGCTAAGCAACTGCTTAAGCATTCACCTGGTTAAGGATTCTTTCCTGAACCGGGAATGAGACATGGTGTTTTTTAAACTGATTGATATATTTGGAGTAAGTCAGTATTAATGATCATGTAAATTAAAATCTGGAAGACATCCAACTTTTTAAAAGCTTCATCTGACACTGCAGCTCCTTGCAAATAGACTTTGTGTTCCAAAGATACCTATGTGGAAATGTGCTTTCGCTCACAAATATTTCTGGGCACAGGATGCCTTTTAAAGAAGCTCCGGTAATTACTGTGACGAGGTCAACATGAGGGTCATCTGGTGTTAAGACCAATTGGGAATACATGTTGTTCAAAATAGCCCAAACATGCCCATCATTAATAAATTCTGTTAAAAATATTACTACTAAGATGCATGGATGTTTTTGCCTTGTTTGCTTGCTCTTTCTCACCACGGGATGCGCCAGGGTGCACAGGAGGGTGGGGATCTGCTCTGAGTGTGTTGCAAGAAAATAGAGCCGGGGAAAACAAAACTGATGTCAGGGAAGACCTACAGTTCTGTGTTGCATGTTAATTGTCAGTGAAAAATAATGCCGTCAGGTTTTCCCCTCACTGATTTCCATTCTTCACTCATCCGGAGAAGCTTGGCGTGCCAGAACTCAGCCTGTTGCATTAGTCAGGGTTTGTTGATCTACCACACCGAAGGACACAGAACTGCCCTTACGTCTCACGGCATATGCAGATTAATTCACCTTAATAACATCCGAAGAGCAAAATGGGACTCTGCATCCTTCATCCTGCCAGTGCGCCGGGGAAATTAATGATACTAGTGATTAACCAGTTCAAAAATTCTATTTACTGGTGACTGGGTGCGTTTCAGGCTCCACCTTTCATGCAATCAAAGTGCTGTTTGTAGGGAGGTAGCAGTCAATAGTTTATGCCGTGGTTTCTTTTCCTAAAAGGGAAGGAGAAGGAGTGAATAATTGGGCACGAGGGCTCAGACGGACAGACAGGCAGCTGGCACGGGGCTCCTCAGAGGAGAAGGTGGGACGGCTCAGGGCAGGAGGGCTCAGGGGACGTACCGGAGAGCAGAGACGCGGGGTGGCAGGAGGCAGAGAGAGGCACAAGAAAGCCACCACGGCGCGGCCGAGGCCTCGTGGGAATGACAACGGTGACCCCAGAGGGACAAAGATGTCGGGTTTTGGAGCGATCTGCTCCTTTCCTGCATCGTTTCTGCCGATTCCACCGAAAGCCTGGCCTCCCCACCAGTGCAAGAGCCACCGGTTATTTTCCCTTCCCTGGGCAGCAGCACATCCACGTGCCAGGGCACCGCATCCAAGGGCACGCCAAAGCCCCAAATACATCCCCCAGTGCCGGTGCTTTTTACATCATCTCTGTCCTTCACTGATGTCCCCTTGGCTCCATCTAAAGCCTTTCCAAGGGAGAGATCCCAGGGTTGCTGCATATACTAATCTTGTAAACGCTACTCATTTTTGCCCAGGCTATCAAAGTAAAATGTCTCTACAGTGCAGTACATTTATTAAAGTCCTAATGGAATTAGAGTCCTCCCACCAAAAAGCCAGATGGTTGTTGTTTTTATGTTATTAGTTAATGCAATTTTGTATTAAAGTTTTGTGTTAAAAACAGTGCGTGTTGTTTTCTTTATGACATCTGCTTATATTCTGCCAGGAAGATGAAGTTATGTTTAAATCGGGCCTTACCTTTATTAATGAAGTCAACTAAAAGAATGACCCAAATGAAGGGGATATTCACTTTTGGAAACAATCACCTTTTATTACTGCAGGCAGCGCTAGGTCTGGGAGCCGTAATGCTGAGCATGCGCTGGAAAAAGGCCTTCAATGTCCATCGTGTTTAACAGCCACCGAGAATCAGGCAGGGGAAATAAAAACTGCAGAATGTCGCAGGAGACTTCATATTTTTGTCGCCGTAAAATATCTTCTTCGCGGTGATTGGCAGCTGCCAGCGGCGTGTGTGGGTTTGAGGAGGGATGTCCTTGGGCGAAGAGCACCCTGATGGCCACACGGTTTGCTCAGCGCTCACCTTTCATTTCGAAACCCATCACACACGGTGCAAAGGCAACTCCAAAGACTATTTCTCAGGCGGGCAAAAGGCTCGATTGCACACAATGCCCCTTTCCTCATTTTATTCTCTTTCTCCTTTCTTCATTTTATAGATGTGTTTTATGATATAACAGCAAGGACAGGCCCCTATCACCAATTTTAGCACAGTATTGGGGATGGAGAGGTGTTTCTGAGCATACCAGGCATCCCCGATGCCTGCAAGAAGATGCTCCAAGGGGAAAGTGGGACCCTGCCTGGGAGGACCCAAGGGACAGCCTCTGTCCCCAGCCGCGGTGCACGGCGAGAGCCCGGGCTTCCCTGGCCATCGTGGGGGAGGACTCTGCCCCCCCAGTTCGGTGTCACCTGGTTCCCCATGCTGGAGCCGCAGTCTTATGTAAAACTGCTGCAATTTACTGGTAGTCTCCTTTATATCAACCCCACAGCCTTTTCCTTTTCATAGCGCACTGTCATTACTGACCTTTCACATTTAGGATTAGGCAGAATGGAAGATAAAATCTTCATTCGACTCAGATAAATTTTAATTCTCTTTTTACTACATCCTCTCTCCCTTTCTTTCTTTTTCTTATTTTCTTTTTTTTATTTTTTTTAAATGCACGTATCTCCAAGAGCCATCCAAGCAGCAGCCGTGCCATCAAACAAATGCTCTCAGCAGTCATCACAGTTGTTCTGGGATGTGAAATTTTGAAATACCCACAGCTTTACACTGGAAATATTACCATAGCATTTATGGACAGACACTGCCAAGATTGCTTGGCCAGATTTTGGCTGGGTTAATCTCTAACCTGACTGAAGCCAGTGAAGAAAAGTCAAATTAAACCAGTGAGGATCTAAGCTGTAACTTGGTTGCTGTTTTCCGCATGTTAACATTGCTTCTAGGTCAGTAACTACCTGTTAATTAGGAAACTAAGAAAAGGTCTCAGATCCATCTCAGACAGGCAAAGTGAATCATCAGAATAAAATGAAGTGAGTTTTTTTCAGTTGCCTAAACATCATCCTCTTCCTGGGTCATCCAGAGTGGACTCCATGGCTGCTGTTCTCAGAACAGAAAATAGGATGTCTTAAAAAATGAATATCTCAAGACATATCTGTAAAGCTGTTAACCTGCAAAGCACAGACTGATACACAATAACTACATATAATGATTTCTATTCGTTCTGTTCTGTTCTGTTCTATTCTATTCTATTCTATTCTATTCACCACCCTCAAAAGTGCACCTTACCAGGTGTGTATCAAGCGGTGCAGCTCACATCTGTCGTGCATGGCGGATTTCCTCTCTTGCCTCCTCTTCCCAGGCCTGGAGCTGGGTTTGTGGCACGGTGCTTTGCATTGCTAATGCCCAGCTTGTTAGATTTCTAGATGCCTGCACTACTCTGCCTGTACCCAAGAGAAGAAGTCCTCTGTGAAAGCTGGCTGAGCTGCAGGGTGTTGAACGTTGGGGTGGCCTTGGAGAGGGCTCCTTCTCGCAGTGCTCTGGGAAGTGCAGGAGACAGCTCACACCGTGCAAAGAGCCTGTCCCTGCCTCTTACAGGTTGCTCAGACCTTGCCAAAGCAAAGGTTGACTGGTGGTTGTAATGAAATATTTGGGCTAAGGAGGGTGGGGATGGTTATGGCTACAGAGCTTGCCTGGCTACAGAGCGCTCTGCAACTGGGAATCTCAAACAGCCTGATGCAATTAAGATAAGATTCGCTAGTGCAGAAAAAAAGCAGAGCTCAACTTATCGTTTGCATGCCAGAAAAACTTCAGCTTGGTATTTCTTGCCTGTTTGCATATTCTGCATTAGCTCGCCAGCTCGTGGTGCGGACCTTGGGGACGCGGCGCAGCCGGCGCCGGGGCTGGGGCGATGCTCCACGGGCGAAGGGGGGGCTGTGCTCATCTCCACGCGGTGCTCGTCCCCACGTATCGCCTGACCCCTCGCTCCAGGAGCAAAGGCTCTCCATGAATCCCCAGTTAACTGGGGGCTAGGCTGGGGAGTCTCGGCTGTCTCGGGCTCCTGCACCTCCCAGTATTGGTATAAGGGTTGTGTCTTGGCAAGAAAGGGTCAGAAGAAGCTCCTTGAGTTCCCTGAAATTCCCACGCCAAGGCGTGGGTCCCAGGGTTTGCTCCTTAGTGCCTCTCCGGTAGGAAATAACATCTCTTCTGGAAGGGCTGCCTTCATCGCGGTGGGATTTAAGGAGCTGCTCGATAAAATGGAGCCTGGCCGTCCGTTCAGCTGTAGATGAAACTCCCTTCTCCTCTCTGCTCTGCTGCAAGAGAGAAAAGGTCCTCGGAAATTATTCTTTTTTTTTTTCCCTCTTCACTTGAAGCACTTCCTGTAAACCAGAAGATATATGACTGTTTCAAAGAGTTTTAATACTTTTACCAGTAACTCCGCAGCGCAGTTATGAAGAAGTGAGGCATTGAGGGTGAAGAAGTGCATGGCAATTTAGAAGATTTAATAGAAGTCGATTTTACACTTACACACATTAACATTCACACGGACTTGATAAGAAAAAAAGCACTATCCAGTATTCTCGCAGCTACATGATGCTGTTTGCCAAAGCCTTTAGTTATAATTAGTCAGATTAAACTCCATCCATAGATAGCTTCCACTCCATCCAGAAAAGCTACCTCACTTTCTATTTTTACAAACCATGCTGACAATAAGTACTCTCACATCTGACAGGATATATTGTCTTTGCCCATTGCCTCTTATAACCTGACAGTGAAAAATGTGCACTTCAGCATCCAGGGAGTCGTTTGTTACCTCTCCACTTCCTTCTAATTAATGAAAACATAAGGGAAGAAACAATAACTGGGTCTACTGTTCAGGCAGAAAATGATTATTGCTCAGATGAAATAAAAAAAATATTTTTGGCACCTGATTGCCTCAGCAATGACATAATCAGCAGGGATTTTTACTGACTATGCAATAAAGCCACATATAACTATAAATGCAAAATACTTAAAGGTTTTCCCCCCTCCTTCCTTTGCACATAGTTACACCTACCATAAAGGCTATCTTAAAGATGATAAAAAAGAGGTGTGCTTTATAGACAAATGGTCTTGTTACAGAAAAGTGAGAGGTTGGACCCCAAAACCAGTCCAGCCTGGCTTCACTCACAGAGATGTGTTGTTTGGCATGGAGCACTTTGATTGCTGTTTTTGGGCCAGGTAGCAGATTTTCGTCCTGGTACATGGGAAAACGATTGATACGGGTGAAATCTGGAATTCAGCAGAGCACATCCCGGGCTTTTACTCCAGCGCGAGTCAGCAGAGGGGCTGGGGGGCCAGGGACAGCACGCTCACCGGCACAAAATGAGTTTCCCCAGTGGCTTTGGGCTTTCTGCTGTGAAAGGTGGGGGCTTCCCCAGCCTTTTTGGAATTTTGCTGCTTTTCATGAGCACTACACCTGGGCAGGGCATTTCTGCTTGAGATGTTCGTACCCAAGATCCACCTGTGAAACATCTCTGGGGCATCTGAATGCATTTCAGAAATCTGATTTTCCCAGTCATTGTCCATTCCTTGGGACTTTTCATAGAAATATCCTGAATATAATGACTGTCCTGACCTCCATAAATGCAGGGCAGCATTTTCTCAGTTGATCAAAATCGCTGAAATAGTGCTATTCCATTTCTCAGAAAGCAAGTTGCGGAGAGCTGTTGGGATGAGAACAGACGTCTTCATTACCTGCCAGAAGTAAATGGAAAACCAGTGCAATCCAGGGAAAAAAAAGGAGAACAGCAGCAATATGCTGATATTCTAGTTCATGCTGAGTGATACTTTATTGCCTGGTCTTGAATGAGACTATGAACAGTGCAAGATGCTTTAGTACACCCAGGTACTAAACCCAAGCCTCAAGTAACCTGTGACTGTGTTTCATCTTCACTGTAAATCCAACCTTTGGCTTGCACCGAGTATAAACAACATATCAAATTGGGAGAGTGTCATTACTGACTGGACACAGTGGCTTGCAAGGATGGATGCATGGCTACCTACGAGTAACTCACCCAAAAGAGGTTGCACGTTTTTCATCCTGTTAGAAAAAGGGTGGATACTCAAGTTAATAATTGTGATGCACAGCCAGAAATAATTAGAGACTGCAAGACTGGCAATCATAAATTACTTTTCTTTTAATAACATAACGAAGGCAGAGTTGCAGAGGTAATAGAAAAGTGCAGCTCAAGCAGAGAAGTTCAAATGAAAAAATCAAGGCCAAATCCATTTCTTTAATTCCTTTCTTGCACAAAGGACAATAAAATATTCACGGTTTCCAATGGACTAACTTTAACTATAGGTGACTTTTTCCACAGCTAACTCATCTAAGGGAGAGGAAGAAATAAAATCTTAAAAGGAGAGCTCTGCTGTCTATTTAAATCTATGAAATGTAGCACTGGAAAGTTTTCCTCCACAACTGCAGAGGGATGCTCTGACCAGGCGATGGTGGCTGGAGACAGGATTGGGTCTGGTCTAACAAGCTGATTGCAGCTCGAAATTCCAAGAGAAATTCTGGATACCGGCCAGGGTTGCTAATGCAAGCACCAAAAGCCTAATTCTGCAGCGGGATTTTCCTGGGATATATCAAAGTGATAGTTCTCCTGTTGCTGGAGACATGTTACCAGCCTCCTGCCCAGTTTGCTCCCAGAGCTAATGCAGAAGAAATTAATAGGCTTAATGCAGGTGGCTAAGCTAGCACGGGACAAACGATGCTACAGTGAGACTCTGAATGATTGACTTAGTGCCTGCCTTTAGAAGCTGAAGCTGGGGGAGATGAATCCTCCTGAGAGCAGCAGCCTGGAGACTGGCTTCGTTTTAGTTCAGTATGCAAGGAGTGCCGGAGTTTGGAGCGGTGAAAGCAAGATCATTGAAATCTGCTGAGTTGATGTTATCCATTGCAGTGATTTTCTTTAATTACAGCAGAAGCTGAACATCCTTTTGTCTGTACCGTATGACAGACTTATTAAAATATAATGTAAAACTTGAAAGGTAACAAAAGGAGGTGAAATGATTCCTAAATCACTGTGATTCTTTTGGAAAAGAGGAAAGGCTTTGCTTCCATGCCCAGACCTATCTTGCAGAGATAATATCAGTATTTGAATTACAGTAGTATCTTAAAGTCCTGAGCTCGAGGTTCAGTTGTCTTGGGTGGCATCAAGCAAAAAAATTGTACAACTTTTTACATGAATATCATTAAATGCAGTTTAATATATTTTCCATAAGAACGTAAACATGTCTGAGCCAAAAATGGGCTCAGTTTGAATTTTACGGATAATGTAGGCTGGAGGTTCCAGTGTGACTTTTAAGCAGGAGTCTGCAATTTGTTCTATTTTAATTGACCCATCCATTTTGATGGGTAGTCTCATTAATACAGCACAGTTTTACATCAGAAATATCCTCTTTGAATGATATGAGGCCTAATGCATTCATCCCACACTAGAATAAATATAATGTGTGGTAAACATATTATACCTGGTGATCCTTAATGTAACTAATCGATCATCAATTTTCAAAAAGGGAAACCATCATTGGGTAGAAAATAGATCAGCTATTGAGCCAGACAATTATCTTCTCTCCTGAATGAGATGCTGCGTGCCAAACCAGAAAGAAACAGCTATTTGGCAGAACAGTAAAAATAACTAATACCTTTAGGACATGTTGGACAAAATTATTTGTTAATAGTGCTCCAAGGACTGGAAGAAGGTTCCAGGACCAAGGTACATGTCCCATTAGTGGCATGAAAACCACTCAATGGTGGTACAAGGCCCCACGTAGAATAAGGAGCTGTCAGTGCCAATAGAGGTACCTGCTGACTTCATGACTACTAGAAGGACCAACGATGTCCTCCAGTCCACCTTGCCTCCATCAGGGCACCTTCCTGCACGGGGAAAGCAACTCCAAGGCACGTTGCTCCCGGCGGCACCGGGAAGAGAGACGGTTGGCAGGGTTGGGCAGGGTTGGGCAGTTGCTGTCAGAAGCTCGTCACCACTTGGCCACCTCTGGTGCCTGGACCACCCCGTCAGGGCTGGTTGACCTCTCACGCTGCCTGGATGGAGCTGTGGTGCAGGGGAACCATGTCTCGCCGGCCCGGCTCTCTTCCACCTTGCAGAGAAAACTACCTCGGTCTTTCCTGAGCCACCTGTAACTGCCTCCAGGAGCTGTTCTCACTGATGTAAGAGGAGAATTAAGCTATGTTGGGCTAAATGAGCTCCTAGCTGGATGACTGGTTGACTTTCTCTGCAGGGATTTAAAAAACAGCGCTACGTTTTGCTGCCCCGCGAGATGTGGCTGCTGGGCTTGGCGTGGTCCCCACGTTCCAACCCACCCCAGGGCAGGGCTCCTCACCAACCTGCTGCCCTCTCCAACTCCTCCGGGAGACCTCAGCCTCGAGCTAAAGGTAACGTGATAGAAGTCCTTCAGCAAAATGAGATTATCAGCTGTCGCAATCCAGTTTGCTCTTTTAAAAGATGTATGTCAGTTTACATCAAACCCTTTGTTGGCTAATGGAATATATCAAAGGGACACTGTCAAGGGTTTTTGGGCCACAGGTTTGACCTGCCTTAAAATAGCTGTTATTAAATGGGCTAGTTATTTGAAATCCGGGTGTCTTTTTTTTTTGAGGAAAATGACACTCTGCCCTTGTAAATTTGATGCCTGCAATTACATGAAAATGAAAACAAAAGATCCAGATCAAAAGAGAAAGAAAAGTGCTCTTTATTTTTTTAGGGTCTATAGAAGCAGAGTTATTTCTCCTTTTGCAGCTTCCAAGCCTGCTAGCTGAAGCAGCCTGTTGCTCGAGCTGCACTGTCATTGCTGCTGAGGCTGATACACAGGCAGAGAGATTCTGGCATGAAGCTCCCTGCCATTAACATATTTTTTCTATGAATGGCACTGTTTGTCCTGCAAAGTGGAAAATCCCTCTGCTTGAAAAAATGGTCTCGAGGGACCACCCCTGAAGGGAGGAAAGAAATTTATTCTTCCAGGCTCTCACAGTCTTGGTTCCTCTGCTGAGAATGACAACCAGCGTGACTCCATGTGTCAGCAGAGGTCCTGGCTCAGGAACTGGGCTGAGAAATATGGGGTAATTTGATGTTGACATTAAAACCTGTCACCATCTGAAACAGCAGGGGGAAAAAATAGCAATATTTGCTAAAAGGCAGAAGATAAAATCACTAGATGAAATTACTGCTTCAGAATGACCTTCTAAAAATACCTGCGGTGATCAGTCTGGATGGCTGGAGAGCTACAAACCGGGAAGGTGGAGACTCTGCTCTGAAGCCAGGTCTTCCCTGGAGGAAGGTAATTTGCACCTTGCAAAAACACTGTCCCCAAATAAATTGCGGTCATAATGAACCACAAAGACACCAGACAAAAGGAGCCCTTTCCTTGTAAACCAAGGAGCAGGAGGGAAGGCTCGGGCTCCAGCTCCAGCTCCAGCCAAGAGCCTGGTCATTATCTCTCATTAGCGCAAAGGTTAACGAAGAAGGTCCCAGCCAGCAGACCGGGGCTGCAGCTTGGGCAGACCCAGGCCGTTTCTCTTCGTGCGTGCTGCCGGCGTGTCTCCTGCAGTCACCTTCCCCTACAAAACAGGCAACGATTCATTTGCTGCTCTACTTTTCCTGTGTCCGATGCCACCTACGGGAGTTTTCCAGGGAGCTCTTTGCAGCAGGAGCCCAGTTTGTATTTCCTGCTGCCTCTCAACAAGGGTGACGTTTCTGAGGGACCCGTGGTAGGGCTGCATTCCCGATTTTTTGCATAAATCCCTTTTGATTTCACAACCTTTTTGCTATAAGCAGGAGCACTAGTACGCAGCTGGGTACAAATCACCCCACGGGCCTGTGTACACTCTTAATTTCCAATGCATTAGCGGCACGCTCCAAAGCTCCATTCCAAGACACAGCCAATAAAAATGAATTAACTGAACAGTCATTAGGATATAATGTGGTAGCATTAAGGTGAGTCACAATATAATTACCATTATTTCTAATGGAGTTACCACGCCATTACTGCAGAACAACACACCTCACCTCTCCCTTCGAATGGGCACACACCTCATTGCACACGCGCTGTGGTGCGCGCTCGATTCGAGCGCAAAAATCAAGGAGAGATCCAGTGCTTGCTTGGAAAATCGCAGCCCCAAGTGCGAAGCCCACGGGTGCTGTTAGTGGCTGGACTCGTCAGAAAATCTGGGTCTGCGTCAATGGCATCAAAACGAGCCTTTTATGCACTGCGGTGAGTTTTGGATCAGGACCCTCAGGCTTCTTGACATGGATTCCTAAAGGAAGGTAGATTAGGCACTCACGATCTGTGGGCATTTAAGTAAGTTTTGAACCTGAAAGCCAAATTCAACCACATTCATGGGTGGAGTAGCAGACAGAAGGTCATTGACTTCTAGTAGGGTGCAGCATAACCTGTAGCTGAGGCAAAGGCATGGACCCCTGATGGCCCCATGAAGGAGCAGGTTGTGGCATCTGCTCCCCACTTCAAGCTCCAAGGAGGCCTTTGGCTTTAGCAGTGTTCTCCACAGGTTTGGGGTTTGCTTCTCTCAGGACTCCTGGTTTACAAGGCGGTCGGTGGACTTTTTGCAATGTTCTCTTCACTGCCAGCTTTGGGGCATGTTGGCTGGTTGCTGAGAGGTTCTTCGAAAGGAGCCTGCAAAGGCAGGGAATATGGGATGTGACATAAATGTATTCTGCTAATGCTGTAAATTAGTCATCTCAAATATGTATTTAATATAATAAATTTGGAAGACAGCTACTGTAGGTTAAGTGGCAACTGACAGCACTTATAATGAGGATTAATATACATACAGGTCCTACAGATTTGTTAAACTTCAATAAATATTTATTATAATCCACTGGTTCTTAACTTACACTTGAATAAATTGTTAAATAAATAGAGAAGCATGAGCAGAAGGAATGGGCAAAAGCCTGTTGGTGCCACCGTAAGCTCATGTCTCACGAGAGGTATGTCCTAACAAAAAACAGCCTACGTAGGTTTGGCTCCAATGCCGGTTGGTTTAACAAGATTTACATGAGAGCCTTCATTTCCAGATGTGTTCCAGAAGGGAATTTCTTTACAATTTTAGATGAGATGACCCTTTTCAGTCAGAACACGGCTAAGGGTTACTTGTGTCCTTCCCGAAGAGCAGCCTTTGCTCCAATTATTCCAACAATCCCAAGAGGAAATTAGTTATTCTTGACTATATTGCAACCTGATGCAGTCTGAGCATGAAAAACTAACCTAACTTTTGCAGCTTGAGGAAGAAATACCATTTACTTTCCCTTATATTGGCTCTGTATTTTTTAGGGAAAAGGCACTAGAGCTGTGGCTGTAAGTTTGAAATGCAGCAAGCACAAAACTGCTCCCATCAAGCAGTTGTGTCCCCGTACTCTGGGGAAGCTCCGGTTGGAGATACCTGACCAGGGTCTAGGGGTGGTCTAGGTGCCATCTGACAATGCCTCAACATGGCATCTCTCATACGGCTCTTCCAGAACTGGTTTGATCACAACTAGTTCAGGTACATCGTGCTTAGCTGGAGGCACAACGGTGTGCTTGGAAGGAGCAGATTTCCGAAGGTATTTGTGTCTCTTAAGATGTGGGAGGAAGTTCAGTTGAATTGCAGAAGTGCTTTGCCAGAAGTAAGCATCTAATTCACTGTTGTGCTTTTGGAAACGTTACCAAGCACCTATTTGTCTGCATGGGTTGGTGCCTAATTGCCATTGAAGGTCTGGCAGGGGTAGGGACTGCATTAAAAGCTCCTCAGACATTTTAGACCAGTGTGGAAGGCTTTGCACAAGGCAGAGATTAAGAGGAACAGCAAATTTTTGAACTGCCTATCACGACGAGTACAGAGCACCTTGTTTTGCTAAATTATTTTTGCTCACTGCTTCGCCTGTAGTTTTTTTGTTCATTTTTTCCCTGACTTATCAAAGGATTCTTGGATCTTTCAGAAGAACTTTTACCCATATCTGATGATAAATTGCCTTCTCCTGTAAGTGCAACACAGTGCTCACTCTGCTGGCTGGCACTGCTGTTCATTACCATCTTTCATGGATCACCTTGTTGGCTTCCTCTCCCATCATTATGTCTTTGCCTATGATAACCTCCTTGACATTGTCTTACTGATATTTTCTTAGCCTTCCTGGACCCTTCTACTGCTGTCATGCACAGGCTTGCAATGAATATTTCCTCAATCCCATGCGACAGAGAATAATGTTTTTCTTAATTGCTAATCACATCTATTAGTGAGTTACTTGCAGGAGAACAGTTAATTCCAGACCGCTTAGAAATTCTGCAGAAGGGCTGAGGGTACGTGCCATGCTTCCCAGGGCAACTCCCGAGCCCCGGTGATCTCTGCACCACCGGCACTGTAGCTGGAAGTGATGGGGTTTCATTCCCAGCCCTGGACAAAAGAGGAGGAGATATTAACCTTATGGATGAGGTTGATCCCATCCAGCGTGTGTACACAAGGCGTGTGTACTGCATTTTTGGGGGGAACACAGACCCCGTAGGAAAGGTGAACTTGTAGAGAGTGGTTGATCTGAGCAAGGGCCTGGCTCAGCAGAGCATCGGGCACGAAGCCGCTGGCACAGGTCCCTCGGAATATGTCTCGCCCGCTCCTGGGCAGGCAGCGGAGCCTCACGATGCCCCTGGCTGCAGTGGGTTGCTGGTTTTTAACACCCTCAGCACAGCGCTGCAGGATTTTCTTGGCTCAGGTGTTGTCAGAAACTCAGAAACAGTCTCCTGGATTAGATAAAGGTGGTGGGGTGACCCTCAAAGCCAGGCGGTCCTGACAGTTTCAGGGAGTTGAAGTGAAGCCAGAAGTAAAGGCTGAGTGAGAGCCTAAAGCATCCGCGCAACACAGCCTGATGGGGAGATAACTGGAGGGAAACGAGAGGGAGGGGGTAAAATGAAGCGGTGAGCGTTTGTAAATGGGACTCCTCAGAAACTGAACACGATTGCCTAAAAACTCCCACACTTCCTCCGAACAGCTGCTTTCTCTGTGCTAAATAAATCATGCATCTTGTTACCTTATCCTGTACGCACGGAAAAGATGCGTTTGAGAAAAAAAGCGCGGGGCCCTTCCGGCGCTTTGTTTTTCCCACCAGCCTGCACCCCTCTCATGTCGGTTCCTGATCTCTTTTCTCTCCCATCCTCCCCCAGTTCCTCTGCTCCCAAACCGGTCTGGTCCAACCCTGGCTGTGGCCAGCCATCAGCAGTGACCCCAGGCACTCCTGGCCTGCGATTTGCCATGAAGAAGCTTGATAAGAAACCTGAGAGCAGGTCCGTGCTCAGTGGGATGGTGTGGAGATGCTCAAGGGGACTTGGACCATCTCCACTGGTGCGCCTGCTGCAGCCCTCATCCCTCCAAGGATGCTCTTCTTGCTCCTCAAAACCTCGCTGAGGATGGTACCCCGCAGCAGGCTGCGGTTGGGGCTGCAAAGGGTACCGCCGCGTTTCAGGTGCGAGTTATTCCAGGTAGCGGGTCTTCGCAGAAGAACGCTGCGGTGCTCCACTAACGTCAGGAGATATTTCTGCAGCGTGCACCCAGCCACCAGTCTCCTTTTTGCCGTTAAGCACCGCAAATGTTAATCTGGGAGGGAGCGGGAGGCGTGCTGGCTCAAGGAAGATGTAGGAAACCAATTACAAGTTCTTACAGAAATCCAAATGTGTCTTCCTAAATACGCCGCCTCTCAAAAGGAGGCTGAGATTTAGCTTTCACAATAAGCCTGAACTGTGAACTTTTTAATTTGCACATGGTTGCAGGAAATCTAACTCATGCTATCGGAAAAAAAAGCCACTTTAAAAAAACCACTCTTTTGCTTGTTTCTTTATTCCAGGAGCAGAGTAATTTATGTACTCATTTAATTTTGTTCTGCCACAAACAAAACCACAGTATATAATGTGATCTCTGTTGCTGGAACGCTTATTGTTGGAAGGACATCGGAGAAGACATAAACGTCCCTGACACAAAAGAAGATCCCAGGTTTCAGAGAGATCACGCAGATTGGAAAATATGGGGGTTTTGGTTAAATTTATGAGTGGTCCTTTGTTCTTCCCTTTATAATATGATAGCATAATAATCTTTTAAAACCACAGTAAGAGCCAGGTACCTGAGAGATTGGTGCTTTATAAATACTTAAACAGATAGACCGCTATGAAAACCTTTTGTTCTGCTGCATTTTTGCCCATTGTTAATATTGCTCCAACAATGCAGGGAAAAAAACCTCTAATAATTGAAAAACATTTGTGTTCGGAGGTGAGGTGGTTAGCGTCTTCAGAGAAATATCTTCCAAAACAAAGAACATTATATTACACACGCAAACTGCAGAAACGACGTGCTCGTTTTGCGTATATGTGCATATAGAGATACTGAAAATCTCCCAGCCAGCCAGTGAAAGAGCCATATTTCATCGTTACGATAGCATCCAACGGCTGTATTTCACAACTTCTGAAAAGTCGAAGAAAAACCCAACCCTTACATTTTGCTGAACAAAAAAAGCCCGCAACATGTGAACGAACTCAAGTCAGCTGGTGGGTAATTGGCTAAGTTATCTCTAATGTCACCGTTTCATCCGCCAACAGCCAGATGCTGATAAGCCCCGGAGGTGGCTGAGCTCACTGGGAGAATGTGGGGAAGCAGCCCGGGCTGCCCCGGCACCCCCCAGCCGTGTCCTTGCTCCCTGGGCAAGGCAACCCCTTCTCCTGCCTCAGTTTCCCAATTAAAAAAGGGACAGCATCTCACCGCTGTCTCCCATATTAGGATTTTGAGAGGGAAGGGTGTTAGTAGTGTGCTATCAACGAACACCGCTTCCGTTTGTCGTTAGTTTTGAGAATAATTTTATTTTCTTTCTTTTGCCAGAAACATCAAACAAAAGGAAAAAGCTTGGGGGGGGGGAAAGAAGAACCTTTTGCCTCGTGCCGCATGAACTGTGTGTTGCACAGACATGTTGTATCCGTGTACACTGGAAAAGGCTGGAGTTGGCCTCTGGGAGAAGTTAGGAGATGTGTTTTTAAGCACCATTACGTTGCAAAATGGTGATGCAATTACTGCTTTCATCTGGTGGGAGGGTTGCAGGCAGCTGCTTCCCTCGGTCTGTCTTTGCTGGTGGGGCTGAGGTTTTCTCAAGTAATGTGAAATTTTGCAGTGGGCTCAGTTAACGGAGAGGTGGGACCCTGCACCAAAAAAAAGGTGCTTTTTATTAAAAAAAAAAAAAGAATTTAAATTACCCAAAGGAAGCAAATTAGCTTCAGGAAGATGAAACTGAAAGAAACACTCTTGGGTCAAACTATAGATCAGGTGTTACGGTTGTTTGATGCAAGAGCCAGACCGCAGGCTGACTTCGGGGACTTTGCAGGCAGCTCCAAAGCCCAGAGTTGGTCTTTCTCAGTCATTAATAAAGGACAAAGCCAAGAAAAGATTCGCTTTTATAAAACAAAGAATATAAAATAAAGACTAAGTCATCTTTTCTCTAGGTGTTTGGGGTATTTGGTTTTTGGTAGGGATGTGCCAATTTGTCAAGACATTAGTTTTTGGAAAGAATTTGTCTGTGTTGAGCCAACCACCCCTGGCAAAAGCTAATTCCACCTACTGATGGAATTTTGGGTCAAAGTAAGAAAAAAAGAGACAAAAAAGAGAGAAGACACATCTCCAGCAACCTGATCAGCTAGGAACAGGACAGAGCCACATTCGAGCTTCTGTGCCAATAAAAAATAAATTATTTATACAAGTTCTTATGGAGAACAGAGGAAGACCAACCACTGGGTGACCAAAAGCCTCCTCACCACCAGCGAGGTGGGCAGGCGGCTGGGCCAGCAGGTTGCTGGGAGGTATCCGGGTTTTCCAGGAGCTCCCTCGAGCTGGAGGTGTGTGTGGGTGCTGGGAGGGTGAATGGGGTGTATCGTTAAGTCAGTTTGGCTTCATCCCAGGAAAGTGCAATATCCTCTGCAGGATGCGAAAACCTCATTGATCTGACTCTTATCACAGGGTACCGTCCAGGTTTTTTGGTTCGAGATCAGATTTTGGCCCAAAGAAAACCAGAAATCTCTACAAAAAATGCTCCAATTTGGTCAATAATCTGCATTTTTAGTTTTTATTATTGGAAATATTTATATTACAGTAGCTTGGTATTTTAGAAGGCTATAAATGCATTTTTATATAATCAGCATTTTTTAAAGTCTATAAACATCCACTATGTTTGCCTAATGTACTATAAAAGCTTCCAAAGGAGCTGTTATTATCCAACTTGTCACCTCACACATGCTCCGAGGAGGAATTTTTTTTTTTTCTTGTCTGCTGTTAATAAAATGAAGCAAACCATTAACAGCTTTGGAGCTGCAAGGAGAAGTAAAGGGGCTTGTAATCTTGGACTCCAAAGGAAACGTCTGCAGCTTTGCTCCTCGCCTCTTTGAGATTCCCAACACGCAACAACAATTTCAAACAGACAAAATCAGTTTAGGTTACATAAATTCAAAAGCCCAAGCCTGCTTCTTTTAAAGTAACATCTTGCATTTTGTTTGGAGTGTTGCAATCTCTCACATAATATTTTGAACTGGTTCAGTTTTACAGTCTGCCGTGCATCTTCCTCAGGTTTCTTTGCTTAAAGAAGCTTTAACACAGAATTATTATGTGCACACATACATACATTATTATTACATACGCACAGGCATATATTTATATGTGTATATATGTATGTGTGTATGCAAATATATATATATATATATATATATAAAGTCTAGCAGGCTGTGGGGGTTGCACATTCAGGACCCACCTCTCCTTGCACTCTCTGCGTGCCAAACTCCCAGCGTTATCGGCGCATGGAGCAAGCTCCAAACCAAGTTCTGATAAAAAGATGCCGTGCATTTTGGAGAGGAACGCAGATATTTTAGTCCCTGCGAGCTCAAGGGTGAGTGTGGTATTAGTGAAGGGAAGAAACCCGTGTGCAAAAAGCAGGTTTGGGGTTTAAACAATCTCTTAATTCACATCTCAGACATTTGCTTTCGGTTCATCTCCGTTTATAGTTCGCTCCTGTTCCCAACATATCTTGGTGTCGGGATGGATTCTCAACCCTGGGGAACCTGTCAGGGATGTGATAACAACTCACTCAATCCAAAGAAGGGCACGATTGCGCCTGCGATAGCGAGCAGCTCTTAACAGCTCCGCTGCCGCCGGTGCAGGGTCCCGCCGGGGCACGGCGAGCCGCTCCTCCCGGGGACTTCGTGATTTCGGATGGGGCTGAAAATAGCATGAGAACCTGTCGCTTTTGGCACTCGGGTTCTCAAAAACCCCAAAATGCTCCCAAGAGGGTAACGGGCAACCAACCACCCCTGCGCTGGCTGGGCTGGTGTTTTGGGTGAAGGCCTTCTTGGATGAATTTGGGGTGGCCCTGGGGTGAGCCAGGTTGGAGAAGGGCTTCCATGGCTTCAGTTATTGAAAGAGCATGGGCTGGGAAGCATTGGAAGTCCTGGCTGATGCTCGAGGGGCAGCAGCTTGGACATCCCTGTGGTGATGGAAAAGAGAAGGAGAAAAAAAACAACGGATGCGGTTCATGCCACTGCAGGAAATGTTGGGCTGTTCTGCAGAGAAATGAGCTGAAGGTGCAAAGGGGACATTGGTGGTCACGAGGACCACGTTGGGGCAGAGGAGTGGGGAAGGGGGAGAAGCTGTCCTACAGGCTCTCTCCCCACTGCCAGTCCCATGGCGGGTGGCAGGTTTGGTCCCTGGGGTCAGATAGAGCTGCCTGGGGGCTGCTTTATGTTGTGGCCACCGCAGAGATGGCTCTGGTACCTCAGGGACACCAAAATACATCATTTTGCTGCCACACAACCCATCCTGGGCTATCCGAACCACGACGGTGTGGAACAGCCTGTCCTTGGGACGGGGAGGGAAGAGGGAAAACCGAGTTCCCAGCATGGGTTCAGGAGAGCTGTCGGCTGAGACGGAGAAAGAGCCGAAGCAGCCCAGGACAGAGAACAGACGCGTCAGCCGTAGCAGCTATTTCTGGCATCGTCCTTGGAGCTGGGGACCTCAGACATCAGGGCATGGGGAAGCACCACTGGGACCTCCTGGGAGCCCTTCCCACCTCGTGGCACTACGGGGTGGTTCCTGCAGGCATTTCCCATCCTTAGATGACGTGCTATCAGCTCCCAACAAGTACAACAACCTCAGATGAGTGTTGCCTGACAGTGTCACACGGATGTCCCAAGTGGAGGTATCCGTTGGGATCGGCACTGCCGGGTCTCTGTGCAACAGCGCGCAGACCCCATGGGCGGGCATCTCCATCCCATGTGGCTCCACGTTCATTGATTGCTGATGGGAGCACAGGGTGCTGGGCACCTCACTGGGGTTCATCCAAACTTCCCAGCCCTGCTTCACATCCAGCCACCATCACCCAAGCATGCGTTGGCAGGTAGCGGTTCCTCCAGCCCCGATCCCCCAAAAGCTGCCCGCAGCAGTGGTCCATCAGCAGCATGAGGCGCCCTTGGGGTGTGAGGAGGTGGTGGGGTCCTTCTGGGTGAGCCTTGACGAGGTGGCATGGTGTAGAGACCTGTTGTGGGCAGGGCAGGGGGGGTCCTGGATTCAGAAGGTGGGGGGCTGCTGCAAACAAGCAGGACAAGTTGGCTGAATGCAGCCAATGCCATGTCTGCCATCATTTACCTGCTCTCTCAAGGTGACATCCCCAGGGTTCTGCTGTCCTGGACCTCTTTACTTTGAAGCTGGGTCTACCTCGAGTTTCTAGAGATGTGCAAACCAAGGGCAGTGCCTGTGCTGCCAAAATCGCCTCTCCTCGGTGTACCGCTGGGTGAAACTTTGGAGGCCGGAAAGCTCCCACACCTCAAGGCCCACACCGCTGTGTTTGTGACCCCCATTAACCCACTGTGGCAGGGGGGGGGTCCCTGGCTGGTGATGGGGCTCCCCAGTGCTCCCCACGTAGGGCAGGAGGTCCCACACCTTCCCAGCCTTCAGCACCTCTGGAGAAATGGGAGGACAGACGTGGCCAGACAACGAGGTGCCCAGGAGATCATGATGAGGAACTTGGCCCCAGCACGAGGTCTTTGAATCCCAGTTCTTCACCTCTGTAAGGTGAAAATCAGAATCCCTTGATCTTCTTCCCCACCTTCTTCCCTGGATACCTTTCTACTGTGGAGGAAGGAATACAGACGAAAGAAAGAAAAGGAGAGGAAAAGAATAAATACGGGAGGGAGCCAAAGGTCTTCCGGCACGGACAAGGTCTCTGCTCGGCGTCTCCCATCGCCGACGCTTACCAAACATAGCCAGGACCCCGCGAAACCTCGGGCCGGCGGAGAGTAGTAAGATGAGCTCCCTCTTTATTTGGCCTAGCTAAAAATAGCGGAGGGGAAAAAAAAAAAAAAAAGAAAAAAAAAAAAAAAAAAAAAAGGCAGAGTCAGGACCCTGCAGGACCAGTAGTCAATGGGCTGCGAGGAGCGATTGAACTCCAAATACTGCTCAGCAGCCTCCAGCTGACAGGCTATTTTTTGCCGTGGTTGACTAAATATGGTCAGGGAGGGAAGAACACGAGAAGGGGCCACTCGCCCGGGAGTGCGTGTTTCGGATGCTTCGCTGGGTATATAAGCACTGGACAGGTGGACTCGCTTTCTGACCAGCTCTCCCCCCCCCCGTTACTTCCACCCCCCCCCCTCCCAACCCGG
>JAVJGG010000009.1:29271715-29291003 GCA_035590195.1 Aviceda cuculoides
CCCCCCCCCCCCCCCCCCCCCCCCCCCCCCCCCCCCCCCCCCCCCCCCCCCCCCCCCCCCCCCCCCCCCGGGGGGGTCTCTGCACATGGGCTGGGCAGGAGGAAAGTCTGCTGGTTTAAACTGAGCCGTGACTCGCTCTCGGGATGTAAATTGTAAATCAGTGTTATTTTTCCTCCTGTGACCATATAAATGCGCATATTGAAACTACCTGCTTGAGAGACATACTTCTTTATATGCCCATATGAACCTGGCAAGCTATGGAATGTAAAGAAGTATGTATTTCAGGTGGGAACCCTTCTCGGAGGAGCAATGTGTGACCCCAGGCAAAGCGGGGGAGAAAGACAGACAGATTATTTTATATTATTATTTTTTTTAAACTGCCTGACCTGGCAGACCGACTGGGGAGTCAATTGATGATCTTGTTCCAGCGCGTGTATTGTTCTGTCACTTTGCCTGTGTCAGCAGGTGGAAATGCTCATCAGGACATTAAATATTCAATATGCTGACTGCGGCATGGGCTTTGAAAGGCGATGCCAGAGGAAAGCTGGCTGTCCGCTCCTGGGTTTTAACAGGGATGCAGGCCAATCGCTCCTTTCTCCTGCTTCCCCGTCAACCCTGTTTCCCCCCCCAAAATAAGGCTAGATAGCAAAAAGAGCTGGCTGGTCTTTAAATCTAGGAAAAACAAAAGGAGATGGGTGGGGGGAGAAGAAGAGAGAGGAAAAGGATACAACAGTTGTGACTCAGGCGTGCAGTGTTTTAGCATTAAATTAATGTGCAAACTCCGCTCGTCGAACCTTTCCCACCTTAAAACTTTTTGTGCTTAAAACTGGAGAGAGAGGGATCTTCCTTGTTGGTGTGATGAGCCATCCAGTCAGCAGATCACAGCTAAAGCCAGAGGAGTGCTCTAAATATAGGGGTCTTATTTTCCCAAAGGAAAATAAGAAAATTCGCTCCTTTAATTCGGGAAGCCTTCACTAGCTTTCGCTTTTCCTATTCAACCTTTTCCAATGTAAAACAGTTGGCTGTTTTTCCAGGATCCTACAATAACGAGGCAAGACGAAAGCAACTGGGTTTAAATACAAGTTTAACATCCTGCCTAGGTGGGAGTCGCGGCCGAGGGTTTAAAGCTTTCAGCCCCAAACAGCTTCTGCGACGCCTGTAATGACGGGCAAAGCCAAACTCCTCAGAAAGCCGCTCCCCGGCTATCCAAACCCACGTTCCCATCTCCGCGGAGCAGCCGAGAGCAAGTTTTTTGCTTTGGAGGGATTTCCCTGCAATCGCGACACCCCTCTTCACTTGGCTCCCGGGCTCCGAAGCCATGGTTGGGTAGTGGGATGCCTCGGCATCCCGCGCCGAAGTTAATCAAGTCTCACCCGTCGCAGCATCTTCTCCCGGGCACGGGGAGCGGGCGAGACTCGGAGTTTGGATTTTGCGGAGTCTTTATCAGGCTCGATTCGCGGCGAGCGCCGTCGTCGCTTGTTACACGTACACCAAGGGGGATTTAACTGTGAACAGCGGGTTAGAAAAGGCAGGCTGGGCTATCGAGGAGGTTTGCTGCCTATAGGATTTGGTGGGGTTTATTAAGAGCTTTTTTGGTTGTCGTTTAAAGTAAATACGGTGGCTGGTGGAGGTGTGGGAAGGGCTGAGCCCTTTCCTAGCGGAAGAGGAGCCTTTTCTTTGGCAGGCGGCTTTGGGAAGGCCGGGTTTGTGCTGGAGGACGGCCGATTTGCACATCATCCCGTTCGCATTTGAGGATGCTCTGGTTATGCTGGGCCTTGGAAAGCCGGGCTTTTCCTGGCTGGCCGCGGCAGGGTCTCTCGGAGCCTCGCTGCGGGGATGCGTCATCCCTTGGGCTCAGCCCCCCCGGCGGCCACCCTGCGTGGGGGTGGTCCCCAGCCCCTGGGTCCCCGCGAGGATGGGTCCTGTGGGTGTCCAGCCCCGTTTTGGGGGCAGAGTGAAACATGGAGCTGGTGGATGCTGGGAAGTGAGCTGAGCCTGAGAAGGAAAGCGCTGGTGCCCAAGCGGGGTTGCCGTTTCGCTCCCTTGTAAGTCATTGGTTAGCTTGAGTCTCCGGAGGAAAAATGAGGACAATTCTCACCATTCTGGACGTAACATAAAATTATATGTTATATATAATTTATATACAAAATCTCCCTCCGTTCCTTGCTGAGCCTATGCCCTACCTCTTCTCCTTTTCCTTCTCCTTCCCTGTGTCCTTTCCTTCCTTCTTTCCTTGTGTTTCTTTTTTTATCTTTTTTATATTTTCTTTTTTCTTTTTTCTTTTATCTTTTCCTTTTTCTCTCTTTCTCTTTTTTCTTTTTCTCTTTTTTCTCTTTTTATCTTTTTCTTTTCTCACTTCTCCTCTTTTTCTCTCTTTTCCTCTTTTCTCTTTTTCTATTTTTAAATATTTTTCTCTTTTTTCCTCTTTTTCTCTTTTTCCTCTTTTCCTATCTTTTTATCTTTTTTCTCTTTTTCCCTCTTTTTCCTCTTTTTTCCTCTTTCTTCCTCTCTTTCTCTCCTTCCTATTCTTTCTTTCCTCAGCACTGGTTTTACTAAACTCCTCTGCCACTGTGCGTTGCTCTCGCGAAGGTGCTCATGGTCTGATTTACAGTAGATACCTGCATTCCTAATGCAATTTTTATCTCCTTCCCCCCCCTCTTCGAATTAATACGCTTGTTAATCACATGGAATCGCTAACTTTAGGAAGTCACTAAGTGCTCAGATTTATTTTTTATGTAAATATTTTCAAAGCTGTAATTCTGAGCGCTGTCTCGCAGCGTGGGAGCGGAGGTGGCAAGGGAGGCTTCGCCGTGGCGCGTGTCCCGAGGCACCCAGGCTTGGCTGATGACAAAACCAAAATGGGGTGTCCGCGTGTGGCCCCCCCCAAGCCACGGCAACCCCTTGCTGTTGGCGTCCACGGAGGCAGAGGACGGCTGCAGGCCCTGGGCAACCAGTTTGCGCCATTCTTCTGCTTCGTGGCAGCTCTTCTTCCCTTTTACACGTCTTCGGATTAAAACCGCGACCCTTAAGGCGGCACTAGGTCCGCTCTTATTTGGTGGCTAAAATTAAGCTGCAGCTCTTTGGCTCTTTATAAGCTGGTGAGCACCTCCCCGCCGCCAGCGCCGTCGCGGGGAGCGTGTGTGCTGGACCCGCTGCGGCGCGGCCGCGCCGGGATGCTCAGGTGCGCCCATCCATCCTGCGAAGGGAGGACTGTGCAGTGTCGGGCGTGGAAAGAGGAGCTCTGAGAATTGTAAAAGCCATAAATCCAGTGGACCAAATTAGTTAAATTTTTCTATTCTATGCCTCACAAAATCCAGCCGTTCTCGAGATGAATTCTCCGCATGTAAGCGGAACTACCGGCAGGTATAAGATGGATATTTTGCACGTGCACACGAGAGCACAGGGACGAATTTGTGCCATGCGGTTTTCCCCGGCGGGTTTATTTTTTTTAGTTTTGCGAGTTTGTTGTGTTGATGATCTATTATTACTGTTGTTGCTATTACTTAATATTGGAAGACAGGTGGTCCCATAAATTCCAGCACCCTCTTTTGAAAAAAAAAAAAAAAAGGTGGGGGGGGCATGTTTGCAATTCAAGTTTAATAGTGCATTCATCAAGAGCAATAAAGCATTTTATTGCACAAGTATTTCAAGGGATGTGCTGGCCCTGGTAAAAGCATTAGTAAAGGGGTGCATCAGCAATCTCATTTAAAACTGTCGACCCAACGTGAAAAATGTTGCGTTGAAGAATAAACTGCTATTAAGCATGATTAGATTGACCTGCAGGACAGATATTTTAGCTGCAGCAGCACAAGTCGATCAAAGTGAGCATCGCTTAGATTGCAAATTTTTTTTTTTAATGCCCTAAATTAAAAATGAAAGAGTCTCAGAATATTTAGGACCAGAGAGTGACTTTGGGGGTGAGATTTGTGCGTTCGATTCCAAGCGGTTTGGAAAGGTGGGGAAAGGGGGAAAATGTATTAATTGCTGCCCCTTTAGCATACATTGAAAGTACGTTACTCAGATCAACCAATCAAAAAAGAAATTGTGCTGACTCAGCATTCGGGCTAGTCTGCACGTCCGATTGCAGAAGAGATCAGCACTGCACTGCAGTATCTCTCCCTGCCTTTGACACCAGCCTAGCTGGGCAGGGCTTCCCTTGTGTTTCCCAGGACTGGTTTAGGCCAAGAACAAGAGAAGGCCCTGAAGAGAGGAGGAGAGAGTCAAGGTTGCACGAGCCTTGAGCTGCTAACGCTCCTTTTTAGTCAGTAAGAAAGAGCTTCCATGCTAGGTTTGCCCTGCCAGATGCAAGCGGCATGAATTGCTTGGGAATATATCTATTTTTAAAGACTTTCACCACATCTTGCACTTAGCAGTGACTGTGGGTGAGGGGGTGGTGTGTTCCTCGCAAGAGAAATATCCTCGCTCCTCAGCTCGGATCCCTCCCCTGAAAGCCCAAGGCTGATTTAAGTACCGCACTCGCAGTTGCCTCCCAGAGAAGATGCTAGGTTTAATGTTTGCCGCTTGGTGCTGAAGTTGCTCTTGACCTCGGCCAAGCCGGCAGCGATGCCGAGAGATGCTTTCCCACTGGGACATGGAGGGGGGGTCACGGGGAGAGCAGCCCAGAGCTCCAAGGATGGGAGCTGAGGGCACGGGCTCCGCCGCCGGCTCGCTGGGCTTGCAGATGAGTCGTGTCGCTCCCCTGCCTCAGTTTCCCCCAGAGGCAGAGTAGGTGTTCGCCTCGGAGTTGTCGAAGCCGCTGCTTGAGCTGTGAGGCTAAAGCTGGAGGAGGCCAAGGCCAGTTGATGCAACTACCCAAGGACAAGCTTGTTCTGGGTTTGTAAGGACTTCCCTGCTTTGGTGTTGGCTTGCACAGTGATGCCTGGCATGTGTTTTGGGGAGAGGGCACAGCCTGGCTGGACCGTGCCCCCTCTGCCCCCATGCCGAAACGCAAAGACTTCTCTGGTCTCCCCAACCTCTCTGAGGGGGTGCAGGGCGCGAGGTACCGAGGCCGGACCTCCACCGGGACCGCGGGAGGCCGTGGCTGCCTGGGGGATACATCCAAGCGGGGGAGAGCCATGGGTACCTCGGTGGGTACCTCGGTGGGTACCTCGATGGGTACCTCCTCCTGACCACCGCTGCGCCCCGTGATGCTCTGAAGGCATTTTTGCTTGGCCTGTTTAACAAGCATCAGCGCGAATCTCTGGTTTGGTTTGTATTTTTGCAAAGCGGTCTGTAGGGAGGAGCAGAGGCGGGTGGTGGATGTCCTTGTGGGCTTTCAGACACAGATATGTCTTGAATAAAGCAGAATTTAATAGTCAAAGGTTTTAGCAGTTGGAGCAGTTGCTGGTGGTGCTCAGGAGACCAGCTACACGCTGGGGCTCGGGGGAAGCAGGACGACTGACATCTCCAACAGATGCAGGGTTTTCCTTTTTTTTCCTTTTTTTTTTTTTTTCGTGAAGCACAGGGCCATGCCCGTAAATGCCTCGCCATGCCCAGATATGGCCTGTGCTGGGACCTGTGCCGCTATCTAAAAAAGCCCTGGGCAGACTGATGAGCCCAGGGAGACCGGGGAACAACTGCTATAAATAGTGTTCATTCTCAGCTGCCCTTCTGGTGGGACCGGATTAGGTGGCATCTGGGCAGCCAAGAGGCACAGGACTCGTGACCACTGACCGCAGAAGTCCCCCAGCAGCTGTAAGGATGGGAGCCATCCCTGCAAAGCCCTTACATAGGCAAGTCAACCCTGGTATTTGGGGAGTCGGATAAAGCTACGGGAGCAGGAATCCAGTGACCTAAGAGCAATCAAGAATAAAGTTCACCGCGACGGCCGGGGCAGCGCTTCCAATCTGAGAAGTGAGCCGGCGTCGGAGGCAGGACTTGGCCTTTGGCTGTGGAAAACTGTTCAGTGCAGAGGAAGGAAAGCATCAGGAGGGAGCTGGCAACGCGGGAAGCAAAGTGTCGCAAGGAGTGGCTGAGATGAAGAGACTGGTGTCCCTTTCTGGGATGCCGTGGGTTAATTCGCTGGCAGTGAGATTATTGAAAGCTCTGATTTAATATCTGTGTTTACTTCGGGTAAACAAATTAACAAAAAAACCCCAAGACTTAATAATTTAAGGCACCAACTTGACGGAGGCTAGTAGAAAATAATGAATCTCATGCAGTGATTTCACTCCTAACCTTGCAGAAGGTATACAGTGTGTGTAGTTTATGTCCACATGGGTGCAATATAACTGGTCCCTATATGCGAGGGGTATGTGTAGCTACAGGCTGCAAGGGTGTGATCCAGCTCCCGTAACAGCGGTGGAGAAGGACTGTATTTTCTTGAATTAAGCTCAGCCTTGAGTATCTGAAGGGAAAAGATGGAGCCAGGGAGCGGGGATGGTTTGGCGGAGCAGAGGAGATGGCTGTGCAGGTGCTACCTGGAAGGGATGTCCTGAAATATCTGCAACCCTTTTTATGGGATAAAAAGCAGGGAGTGAGCTGCAGCTTGTCCCTCAGTGGGTCTGCTGTGGGATGGGGACTGGGATGGACGGGCAGGCAGGGTGAGAGGGGTATTTATACCCGGGCTTTGTCCCTTCCCTTCCCCACCGGTGTCAGGGCTGTGGTGCGCGGGGAGCCGCACCACTTTTTGCTTTCTTTAAATTAAGCCAGCTTTGTCCTAAAGCCTTGTCTTTGAGACAGTAAGACGCACCCGCACCCGCTAAAATCTATTGTGCCATTTTTGCAAAGACCAGCAAAAGTCACCCGTGCGCCGTCCCTCCCTGTCCTCCACGCTCATTTGGCCTATTTGAAGCTGAATTTATTCCTGGGAAGGTTCCCCATCAATTTGCCTTGCTCTTTTGTTGACAAGTTTATTAAAAACCTGGGCAACTACGTATTAAACTTTTATCAGTGTCGAGGAAGAATACGTCCTTTGAGCGGCCACAAAAGTTATGGATTGGGTCTTAACGTTTCTTGTTCCACCGTTCAGCTGAGTCAGCGTAACAAATAAAAGCTGCCACCTCTTTTTTTTTTTCCCTTTCTTGAGAGACAGTTCCCTTAACAGTGTAAATAAGGGTGTCCAATAATGCAAAAAGGTTTCAGGTCTGGGTAAACACGAGCTTTTTTTCTTTTTTTTGGTAGCCATAAGTCTTTAATAATTTGAATTATTAACTTAAAATGGAAATAAAATATGAACCCTGGAGAAAGTTATTGCTTCTTAGCTCTGAGCCAATAGTTTTGGTAAAATAACTGATACTTTATAGTGTTTCTATAAAACCTACCCCCAAACTAATAATGTTTGTTTTTACCACAAGTAATGTGCTTCCATCCACTGCGAGGGCACGAAGGGGTTGGAGCAATGCTTGGCTGGGGATGTACCTTTTGTGCCACTGCGATATGGGATCTTTGCTCTTTTTCTTTAGTCATAAGATGAAACAAAGAGGAGGCCAATATGTTGCACCAAAGATGTTAAAAATAAAGCGTTAGAATTGCATAACCTAGTTCCCGTTTTGCCATGCAGCTGAGTTTTTAGGAGTTGGAAGAAGCCTGAAAAATAATCGGTGAGAAGGAGTTTGAACCGATACAACAGATAGGCAGGGCAAAAAGTGAGTGTCTGTGGGACCGAGCCACAATTCTTAAACTCCGCCAGATAAATAAATACACAACTATCCCCAAACAGCACCTTTCTCTGCCTGTCACTGTGTCCAAGGATTTTTTAGTTCTTAAACAGGTTTGCTGGCATAATTTGTCAAGTCCAACAGGGAGGTTTCCGTGTGACAGAGGATCATTTTTCACCACGCACAGTGGTGCACCAAAGCAGTCCTGCAGGCTCTGAGCAACTCCATAATTAGATAACAGTTAACATACGTGTATTAGATGGATCATCATTCATGTATAGGATACAGCAGAGCCCGCCGCTGCCGATACCGCGCCGTGCCGAAAGCAAGCGGGGAGCGTTCTGGACAAATACGTCTTCCTCCAGGAGTTTATCCGCATCACCATTTGCTCCAATTATAACTAATTGGACACATATTGCATTTTCATAGCATCTAATTTTCTATTGATTTTAACGGGACTGCTGGTGTTTTGTACTATTAAGTGGTATCTCGTATCAGTTGCTGTTTAAAAATGCTGAGTACACTCCCCTGTATGGAATTATGCAGTCAGCACATGTTTTAAAAGCTATTTAATTGTTTGGTCCATAAAATGCACAAACTGTATTAGGGAACGGCTTTGTTCTCTTTTGAGTGTGTGAGTTGAAAAAAAAATCCAACCCCACAACTATTTCCACGGCCAGTTTCGGGAGATGCAGCTCGCAGAGACCTGCCCAGAGCCTTGCATTTGAGGCAAACAGATTCGGAGGGTCCGGCTCGGTCCCGCGTGGAGCCAGAGCATTTGCAGCTCCCTCCAGGCTCTGCATTGCCAGAACAGATCTGGTCTGTGCTTGAAGTAGGACCTTTATTTTTACCACAGGCCTAGGACCAAAATTTGGATTAAGACAGAGATTCTTGTATTGAAAGCCAAGATTTTGATAAGGTCACACTTGGCTTTCTGTATAACTAAGGAATAAGGTGATGACTGTAGGGTTTAGGGCTTTTTTTCTCTGTCATAGGTATTGCCACGTACCCTGGCAATACATCCAAATAAAACCTAACTATCAAATTAGCCATTGCGTTTCAGCAAATACTCAGTGAAGCAGGATGAAAGCAATAGTCCTCTGTTCAGCATCATTTAAAGAAGAAAAGATTTAAAAGAGAGATTTAGGGGAGCAACGGAGACGTGGCCTGGCAAAAAGCATCTCCAGCAATGCGTGGTGGATCATTGGCTCATGGATATTGGATAACGGTATAAATGGCAGAGAAGGCAGATAAAAAGTGATGGAAATTATGTTATGGGGCAGCTGAGCTACCCCAGCGTGCTGGTGAGTTTGCTGTCAACTCGCTGCCTTTGCTGGTCATTAGCAAGGCCCACGTTGTGTCTGTGGGAGACAGGTGAGTTCATGGGGGTGTATGAATTAAAGAGACACTTTATTAAGTTCAGGTAATAGTTTTGGTTTGAAAGACTGAGTGGCTACTGCAATGTCAGCAGCTACTTTAGTGCACAAAGGAACTGAGTGCTTTTTAATTAAGTCAAATAAAATCCAAGCGGGAGACTCTCAAGCCTTGTCTGGAGTCTACTTTTGGGGTTGAATATCTATAATTTTAGAAATATTAATAAAACGCAGTCCACTTTTTCCCTGTAATAATATAAGTTAAATTAATATTTGATGTCTGTAAGGAAAAGGAAGAAAGCGGCGAGGTTGTATTTTCTGGTTTACAAATGGCACATTGTGCAGAATACAGCGACTGTGGCATTGATTTAAGCATCCTCACAAAGACACCATGCAATAAAGTTGAATCATCTGCAGTACAAGTATGGCTGTTTGGTGGAAAAAATAGCAAAGCGAGAGAGTAGACATTTTCCTGTATTATCAAAAGCCACTTCATTTTGGGGAAATTTCCTCCAATTTAGTAACATTTGGATGGAAATCAAATAACACATTAGCTTGAGGAAAGGGGAAAAAACCTTCCAAAGCTAATTACGAAGGGAATGTGCACTTCATTAAGATAAAGCTGTAGGAAATCAATGTTCTGTATTGTTGTTTTTTCCTTTTGATTGGATTTTAGAATGATGAATTGTTAATGCATTTGATCTAAAAATGATTTGTTTATTCAGATGAAGAGCAACAGTACTTTGTCTCATTTGGCCTTTTAGCTTATAATGATAATGGCTTCGAGGGATGCTCATTTCTCAAAAGGGTATTGGACTGGAATAGGCAGGAGATTTCTGGACTCAGAAGGATGGGCCCAATGCAAGGGTTTGTTGTAGGCTAATTCTATTGCATGTTGAATCTTCTGCTTCATTAGGAATATCGACAAATGCTGATAAATTCTTTGGCTTTTCTGTACTGTCTATAACATGTCTTTATTAGAATATTGAGGCTAAAGTGGAAAGGTCTTCAATAGAGCAGATCCTCTTACGTTGCCTACTACCGATCCTACTTGCCATGGCAGCGGTTTGGTAATGTGGGGCTTTTGCCCGTTCTCGCGCCTGTAATGGTGAACGGCGTAGCTGGCACCCGAGCCAAAAGCAAAACAGAAGCACTACGCAACGCTCGACAGAGAGGGAAAAGCGCCGCACACGTTCCTTTTGTTATTTTGGCTTTGATTTGCCTCTAACACGCGCCACTTGCTCAGCGCGCCCATGGCTCTCCAACGCCATCCTGCAGCGCGCGTGGGCTTTGCCCAGCTCGGGGACGTGCCGGTGCGACGGGCAGGCGGGGGTAGGAGCAGGGTCCTGCGAAGGGTGCCGCCGGCCCCCCACCCCTGGGGGCCGGAAAGGACCTTTCCAACGCGAGACCCGATTTCACGGGAAAACGGCTAGACCTGGCTTCACTTTGGGTACGTCTGAGCGAAGCCTCTGTAATTCGTCTTGCTGGGATGGCTCGTGCAGCCCCAGAGCCCAGGCTGGCGGTGTCGGGGCTGGCGGAGAGCGGTGCTCTCCCTGCCGGGGGGCTACAAGCCCCGGTGGGTTGCAGCCCTCCCCGGCCGATAATGCGGGCGGCTCTTTCTCGGCTGCTGGGAAAGCCTCACTGTCAGAGAGACATCATTAGTTTTGATTAATGGCATCCAGAAGAGAAAACCTAATTTTCTAAAAAGGAAAACCTCACCCATAACTCACTGCAGAGAATTTAAACAAAACGTTACAGAGCATCTTTGCCAACTCGCATTGATTTCGAATGTGTTCCTGGGCACTCCCCGAAGCAGAGCAGGAGGGAGTGGGGACAGCACTCCTCCCTGGCAGAAGATGCTCGGTGTGACCCCCGTACCGCGCTCCCACGGGGCCACTTTCAAATTACTCTTCCCAACTCAACAGGACCAGGACAGAGCAAGCATATCTGAAGAGCTGAGCATGTTTTAAGTGTGCAGTGGTGATGCTCTGGCAGCTTGGTGCACGCTAACCCCAAATCCACGTGCCCATCAGGGTTTGGCTTGCAGGCTCAGTGCAGCCTCGGTCACTGATGGCACTTCCACCTCCACTCAGTCACTAGTAAATAATTAGTTTCCTTTGCCTCCTGTAACTCACCAAAGGATGAATTTAATACTTCCAGGTCTTCACTGTCTAAGTTTCCATTTAGTTCCTTGGCTTGATTGTCTCTTGAAAAGGTACCTAGAGATAACTCGATTAAATTAATTGTAGAGCTCTTTTAAAAAAGCTATTCTCTCTCTCTTCCTCTCTCTCTCCGTCTCTCTCTCCATTTATTTATAGGCAGCTTAGAGTAACGGGTTTGGGCAGTTAAGTGATCTGCAGTACTTACCGTTACAATGCAAAGCCTGTATTTCTTGGGGAGCTATAATGCTGGCCCACTTGCAATATTTCTGTGTGCAGTGGTTATAAGCGCATGTGCTTTTTCCTAGTATCATCTTGCAGGGTGGTGGGCTGCAAGGAAGAAGGGGGAAAGTCACCTTTGCCTTATGACGCATATAAATTCTTTAAATAGGTTATGCACATGGCAATGTGCAATATCTGCATGTGGCTCTAGGTTAAGAAGGAAAGGCCTGACTTTATTGGCTCCCGCTGCAGAAATGATCGGAGCTGCTGTGATTTTTAAATTTGATTTACTGAGTTATTTTTAGCAGTGGGGTGTTCATGCTGCAGGGCTCTCCAGGAGAAAGCAACTCCCCAGCGCTGCAACGTGAACCATGGCGCGAGTGACCTGGGCAGCGGCGGTGTGGCAGGGCTGCCTGGCAGGGGCTCGCTTTCGCCCTTTGGGGGCAAATTGCCTGATTACGAAATTGCAGGAAAGAAAAGCCATTTTTTTTCCGTTTCCCCCCCTCTTTCTTTTCCTTTCCACCCCTTTCCTGTCGATTTCTGGCGACGGCAAGTACAACCATTGCTGGTCTCAAGCAGATCTTAAAACCGCTGAAACCACTGATTTTAATGCCAGATGAGAAAAGACGGGAGGCGGCGGGGTAGGGAGGCAGAGTTTGCTAACCTCTACAAAAGATTTCAGGTATTTCTGCCTCTTCCCTCACATTTTCCAAGGAGAGCCCCAAGGGGAGAAGAGCTCTGCAGCCCTGAGTTGCTCGGCTGTGGGCTGGGCTGGTCGTAGCAAAGGACATCTCTGCTTTACCTGCTGCTGCGCGTTAGCTGGCACTTCGGATACCAAACCACAGGGCATGGAGGAGGACAGCAGACCATAAAACACTGAAAGGAAGGCGGCAGGAGGTGACAATTAAAGTATCTCGATTAAAACAATAGCCTTTACTTATGTCGTGCTGTAATGGCAACATGGCTCTCGAAACAGACGGAGCCAAGTATCAGGTTTAAAAATGCTCCAGGCTGGTGGTTACCACGGCAGACTATTCCACTGCTATTAAACCTGCCTCTTTAATTCAGACCCACTCTTCAGCTGTAGCCTCTAAGAAGCTTAAATAAATCCCAACTGCCTGAAAGTGAAGCCATTTGAACCGGTGCAACATCAGGCAGCAAGTTCAGAAGAGGTCCAGGCAACTGGGAAAGAAAAGACCCCGAGGAATTCCCCTCTTTGCTGGCCACAGCCCGTGAGGCCAAATGCTTTGCTAAAGCTGGTAAAATGGAACCAAATCAACTGTTCAATGGATTTGGTCCCCTTCAACCAGCTGTAGCTGTGCATTGATCTCTCAGACGCACCTTGGAGGATAAAACACTTGAACTGGACCAAGGCGACCCAGGTAGCAGAAGACAAACGGCCACATGAACGCCGCCGATAAGGAAATTATGATGACTGGCATCTGCAGATCTATCACTCGGGCTCTAAACTGGTGGGCTGAGCCTGAGTCATTATGTGGTTGCCAGTCAATTCTGCCTAACGGAGGCCACTCAAGATTGATAATCTCTATCGTCCTCCTCTATTGATCTCAGCTGTAATTCAGGACTCTATATATATTCAACTGCAAATGCTGTGCGTTTTCGTATGTATTCGCTCATGCCCACCCGGGAGCCCCGTGCCTCAGAGTTTCATCTGCTGCAACGAAGAATAAACGTTTTGATCTGAAGTTCCCTCCTTGTGTTTTGTACCACGCGCCGAGCTGCTCATTCGATAGGCTCTAGTGAAGAAATGGGTTGTTATGGGGCTACTAGAGCAGGGAATGAGGTGGGAATACCAGCTGCTTCCTAATTGCTCCAGACTGCAAATATCCACAGCCTGTACTAGCCAACAGTGTGGGTTTTTTGTTTGTGAGATAAAAGCTATGCTCCTAAAAAAGGGTCCCCTGTTTGACTTTCTTGACCTAAAAGTCTTGTAAAGTGTCTACCCCACTCTGGTCCTTATAAGCACTCATGTTATGCTAACAGACTTAAAGAAAATCACTCACTTTCCCATGTAATAATGATTGGTGGGAAAGTAAGCTGGGCGTCATCTTTTCCTAACCATCGTAAATCTATAGGACTATCACAAGCTGTGAATATTGCTGGTGTAACGAGCCATTGGATGCAAAAGTCTGATGCGAGATTATTCATGTCCTTACTTCTTAACAACACCTGGCCCGAGTTAACCCCTGGCATGAGAGAGTGCAGAGATTTGTCTCTCTTCACACACCAGAAATTTGGTTCACTTGATTCCATGTCTCTAGTCCTTTAGGTACCATTTAAACGTTCTTACTAGGTCCAAGAGTATTCATGTGCTTTAAGATAAGGAGCTATTTGCTAGATCTGAGGCTTAACATGCATCTAATATTTATGTCACTGGGTATTTAAAAGGCAACGACATCAGGAGCAATGTTACTGCAGGAGCACCTTTCCTCAGCTAAAAGGAAAACAGTGCTTCCCCAATTCTTCTAGCTCATTTTTCTGCACTTTAACAGTGCCTAAACATCCATGCCAAAATCCTACTGAAGTCTACACGTTTTTTTTTTTCCCCACACACTTCAATTAGATCAGGCACTTACCCAGTACTTCTGCCCAAGAACAAGTTCAGATTGAAAAGCAGACATGCAGCTGAGAGCTCAGGCCTCCAGCTCTCTTTTTTGGGATGCAGTGATCAGTTCTCATGCTGAAAAGACTGCTAAGATGTCAAAACTTCACTAAATGTGACTAGTGCTTCTATAGCTGCCATGCAGTGAGACCATCCTCCATGGTGAAACCCTCTTTTGCTAGAGCCTGGATCTGTGCAACAGTGATGACAGATATAAATATATATTTGTATTATAGGTTGCTGCTGGGAGGATGTAGGTACTAAGCTGTTCTGCTACTTTCTTCCCTTTCTGTGGTTCATCAGCGTTGAAGTGTAAATACACCAGCAAGGAGAAGCGGTTGTATCAGAACTGCTGAGACGTATTTCCTCCTTTTTTTTTTTGAAAAATGCAAAATGTGTGAAGCAACGGATGAACCCTTGGAGAAGGATGTTTTTCCTTCATGCCACCAGTTGATTTCCTGGAAACATGCAAAAGAAATTACTGGTTTTCTTATTCATTAATTTTTCACAAATGCAACATCTTTCCAAACATCCAACAATGCATCCAACAGGGCTTTGACCTGGCCTAATAGAAGAGACCTAAGCCTTTGCAATATGCATTTGCCGACATTTGTGCCTGCAAACAGAGGAAAACAAGCAGCTCCAACAAATCCCCGCATTAGCACGGAGCCAGTTTGCATCCGTGGCTAGTAAGGATGCTCGTGGCTTTCCAGCTGCAGCCACTCAGCCCTTGGCAAAATAGCCAAGTGGCCACCACCTCTGTAGCTCCACGTCACGTCTCGACACGCTCTCTTTCCCAGCCAATTATGTGCATTGCAATTTGCAGTGCTGGTTTCCGAGCACTCCCCAATCCCACCTCCTAATTTCCATCTCAGAAGCACCAAGCGAAGGCATCCGCTGAGACAGGAATGACTGCAGGAGTAGCAGTCGCTGAACAAACAGCACCTTCCCGCTGCTGCTGTCAGTCCCGAGGTTCATAAACAAGGAAGGATGAGGTCGAAAGCGCGAGGGAAGGGGAATCCTCAGCTCAGGTCCCTAATTGCTGGCCGTCTGGGCTGTGAATGATATCGAGACTCTAGAGGAAAAGGTTGAGTAGAAACAGATGCTTCCAGCAGGTTGTGGCCTGGGTTTCCAAAATACCACGCTCCTCCCTCCTGCTCCCGCAGTCTGGGTTATTCTCTCTTACTCCCCAGGGCTGCATCCAATGTAAACAACACCATTATTAAAATTCTTCCTTGGTAGCGATAACTAAGTTACTAAAAAATGTCAACTGGGGAAGCTGGAGGCATTGCGATTTGAACAAAACCGTGGAATGAAAATGAAAATGTTTTCTCCTTAAAGATGCGTGGTCCATATTTAGGTACCACCAAAGTCAGCTAAGCCTCGAATAGCAGGAAAGCTCCCAGTTCTCTTGAAGCTAGAGAAGAGATGAATACACGGGGATCCCAAAAGTTGGGCCATGTATTTAGATGTGGACCCCACCTTCAGGCACCCATGCTTGAAGATTTCTGGCAGTATTTTTATTGCCTAATTATATCTTTATGGAATGAGAAATTCAATTCACTTAGCAAGGAATTTCTGTAACAATACATCCTATTATGGTCTAGTCAAGGAAATATGAGGCCCAAGCAGAAGGCAGCAGACAGACTTCAGGGGAACTCTCTAGGAACTGCTAATATATAGGGACAAACCTAAGGCATGGGCCAAAAAATTGCAAATATCCCTCCCAAAAGTTTGTGTTTCAGCCCTGCTCTCCCCCAAATCCCTCCTAATGCAACAGCAGGGTTTTGGAGCAAATGAAGCTCGTTCATGGCTGCCCATTGCAGCCAGGAGCTCTGCGGGTCATGAACCTGCTCGTGGTCTGAGAACTGGATCTGCTTCTCTCCGTTTCCCATAAAGCACAGGTCTGAGTGGAAGTTTTGTCACTGCCTTTAAAAACCCCAGGATCGGGTCCTGGCTAAGTCATTATAAGCCTTTAGCCAACCACCATTAACTAAATCAAATCTAATTGTCCTCCATATCCACTAAGAGGCTGCTCTGATGGCCCACCAGCCACTGCTGGTTTCCTGGAAACCCTATTAGCTTCTCAAACAAGGCAATCCTGAGGACTCAGTCCTGCAAACCTTCTGTGCAAATATTAAATAACAGTGAATAATTAGCAGGAATAATCCTTTTTTGCTTGACCCTCTTCTGTAATAAAGACCTTTGTCGGCAAATGCAAACGTTATTTTGAGGAGCAATTCATAATCTAGAGCTGCTAAACACGTCAGCCTAAATACACTAATACTCTAATATCCATATTTATACAGGACTTAAGACAGATAAAAACAGACACATGATCTGTCCCAAAGACCTGAAGGCATTCATCACTCAAGTGTAGGAAGAGAAGGTGGCAAAAGAGGTGGTAAAGAAAGGACCCACTTCTACCTTTGATACATCTGCAAACACATCTCTGGGTAGTGCAATCAGATCAGCTGGATTCTGTTCATGGACTTTTATTATGTGCGCCCTTTTCCTTCATCTGTTTTTTTTTCCTGAGAGGAGAGAAAGAAAGGACAAGCAAACCAACAGGCAGATAATTGTTCTGGGCTGACAGTTTGTCAAGTGAAGGAAGCACAATTTTAGTCGAGAGATCTGCATTACCGCAGCGCTTGAGCAGAAGTCTCTTCTTTTCCTCCCAGATGGCATTGACATATAGCCTGAAGGGGCTATCAGGATACAAAGCTAAAGATGGTTAAAGACATTAAAAACTGTACAATGTGAGCACCATCTACACCAGGACCGTCATCTAAGAGGAAGATTCATCTTGACATATTGGGCAGAAGACAGACCTTCTACTAGTGTTATGTATAGCTGTTGAGCCAAAGGTATTTTTGAGATAGATGAAAAAAATATATATTCCTGCTACTAACCATGCCTTTTCTAGTGGGTCTTTATTGACTCTTGAAAAACTATGACCAATGAATGTAATGATCTGCCTTCCCCTTTCTTTCCGGGTGAATGATAGCTCCTACAGGGTATTTATCACTGAATGCAATGACTGGCTTGAGCCGTTCGTGTCTAACTCTGCTTCCCAGCAAGCTATCGAATGCATCCTCTTCATCACAGGGCCACCAGTGTTTCCCTGGTCCCACCAGGGATTCTTTTAATGATAGATATTGCACTCAGAATAAAATTGTAAATCTTGCCATAGGATGGAGGGAATTTGAATTTCTGCATTCCTTGAGTTTGGTGTTGCTTAAGTCCCTGTAATTTACTTGCACAGAGAATGGGCTTAATACTCTTGCCTTTTTTTAACAAGCTGCACAGCCATTTCAAACAGTGGGTGCAGCTGGAGGGATAAAGAACTGCAAAGAGAGGACTTCACCTGCAGGAAAATATCCCCCCAAAAGCGATAAAAATGTCAATACTATTGACACAACCCCTAATTAAAAATGACTGCCATAATCATGCATATGATAGCCGTAGGACATTAGTTTGGACTAAACATAAACAGCGAGATGTGCTGCACGTGTTTTCCAAAGGAATAAAGGGCTGGGTAATGGTATCTTCTGTACATCCCAGGAAGAGAAGAAGGAAGCCTCGGCTCCTACGCAGGGGCTGCTCCTTTGCCGCCCAGCCCCAGCGAGCTGTGCAACGGCGACAGCCCGCACGGCCTGAGCTATTGGCAACCACGAGATAAAGCGCGTCCACGCGTACTTCTTGGGCTGAGGTTTAAGCAAACGCCCTTTACTTTGTGTTTGAGGTGGCCAGACAACACGCGCGTGGCTGGTGGTGGCAGCTGGGCGGGTTCGGGCATCGCCTCAGTTACTGGGGCAGTGCTGAGCTGTAGTAACACCCCAGCCTGGGGTGTGGATAAGTCCTCCTTTTTCTCCCAAGGAATAAAATCCTTCATTTTGGGGTATTCAGCAGACAAAATTACAACAGAAAATAGCTCGTCAATGCCCCGTGTAAATTATTTTCTTATGCAATTCCTCTGCCTGGATTGGACAGACTCCCTATTTTAATGTTCATCTGCTCTTACCTTATGCTTGTGATATTAATGCACGCCCAGGCTTCTCAGCTGGCTACAGGTAGTTGTCTGTTATTGCACAGCAGCAAAAATAAACACTGCAATATTCCCTGTAGTCCCAGGGCTGCAAGGTAGGACTGCACCACAGAGCTGGGGCTGAGCACAGAAGCACCATCTGCTACAGGTGGGCTACGACCAGCTGAATAACTGAGTGATGGAGGCAGAGCATGGCCAGTCTTTCTCTTGAAGAGACTGAGCACCAAGGACTTCTTTTCCACCCCCATGTGGGCCAGGTATTTCACATCACTTAGCACCTCCCTCCCATAACATTTGCCTCCAGCTCTTTCTGCCCCCCCCCCCCATAAATCATTTTGTGCAGTAAATGACAGATAGCTTCTGCTTTCTCCTTTTACCGCTACGGAGAGGTGGGGGAAAGAGTGAGAGAGGGAGAGATTTGAAACTATTTCCCAAATATGCAAGTGTTCAGCCACGAGCTGATATCCTGCCAGGGGTAAGAGGTGGCCCCGTGCTGCACTCGATCAGGACAAATAACGAATTATCCCGCAGTCCGTCCTTGGCATTGTGAAAGGAATTAATTTCTATCTCCCTTTTGTGAGGCAGCTCATTCTCCCGGGCCTGGGCTCCCTTCCCCCAGCCTCTGTCACCCCCTTGGTTGCTGGACAATTTACTGGAGGATGATTAGCTCATACCGTCTGCTGCCGCCCGTGAGCGTGGATGGACACAGCTCTGTGTTTCCCCAAACAGCTGCTCTAAAGACCACAACCCTCCTTTTCAATCTCTGTCGCTCTCCACATGGGCTGCCAAAGGGCCTGATTTTGTTCCATTGTAGTTTTACTCAAAGAGTAGGAAAAAGAGCCGTGTCCCCTCACGGGGTGGCTTACGTGGCTGGTCATGCCCTGCACTGAGCTGATCTGCCCGTTTGCTTCAGTGAAGTGTGCTCATCGCTTTGGCTCTGAGCGCCCATGGCTGGGAAATGGCTAATGAAGTAATTTTCCATTATAGGCACTCCCACAGAATTTAAGGGGAACTTCCAAACCCGAGCCTTCTTCTCCCTTCCTGTGCTAAAGCTCCTCTTTCGTGAAATTCCAGCATGCTTCATGCTTTAGTAATGAAACACAGCAATGAAATATAAGTAGACTTTTGTCTAATACCATGGCAGCATTATTCCCAGATGGACAGTAATCATAGCTGGTTTGCCCCATCTATCTTTGCAAGAGAGTTTGAGGGTTTTACACAAAGAAAAGGGGGGGGGGGGGGGGGCCGGGGCCGTTGGTGGTGGT
>JAVJGG010000009.1:29291713-29315149 GCA_035590195.1 Aviceda cuculoides
GGCCAAACGCCCCCCCCCCCCCCCCCGATGTCCGCAGGAGCCTCGCCTGTGTCAGGGCTGCCGAGAAGCCGGTGCTGGCTGAAGCTTCCCCGTCGATCTGCCGGCAGAGTTATGGCAGGATCCGGCCGACGTTCGCCACGCTGCCAGGTCTTTGGGCTTGTAAGCGGTTCTCAGACTACGCGGTGCAGTTAGGAAGGAGCTGGCGGGTGCCTCGGCCCTTGTTTTAGGCACTGTCGGTCTCCAGAGCTCTTCTGCTTACAGGTGCGAGTGCTTTTTGTGCTTCCGAACAGGCAAGGTGAGGCTGGAAAAGCCCGGCGGTTTGCTGCTTGCGCTGGCGTTGATGGATGTGATTCCCTGGCTTTACTAAGATAGCTTCACCTCCTGTGAGTGAAACTGGAGTTAAGCCTGACGTAACACCCTCGTTTCACTGTGGGGATAAGCATTTCATTCTCGGGTGTGTTGGATGTGCTAAAGACATCCCAGTAATACCTTTTCTTCGTTTGAAAACTTTGTTATATCCGACATGCAGTTTGACACTGGAAATTTTTATGTGGGGTGTTAGTAGGTTTTCAAGCATGGACAATTTGATGCATGATTGGACGAATCTGACGCATCTTTTAAATGGAAAACTGACATAATTTTCCATCAGAGACCCTCTAATAAAGCACATTTACTTGGTTAATCCATTTTTTCTGTACTAAGTGCACTCATAAGATATAAAAATATCAAATCAATAGCCAAAGAGTATATAAAAATGAGACTGAGCGATCAGAAACCCTGTGTGAGCCACCCACTCCTTGGCTTCTTGGAGGACTCCGATTTCTGTTTCTGCTGCCAAAAGACCCATTCCCAAAGTCACCCAGGACAACGAGGCTGCAAAACCCCAGGTGTCCTTGCAAATCCCAGAGGGGAGCGGGTGCAAGGAGCCACCTGCTTCCAGGGGTCTCGTGGCATCAGCTCTCCTGCAGCCCTCCCTATTTTTAGAAGTAGCTAGTTTGAAGCTGTTGGGTTTTTCTTCTTTATTAGGTTTTTTATTATCATTGCAGAAGGAACCGGGTAGCAGGAATGTGTGTAAAAGACAAAGCATCTTCCAGTACATTTGTGCAAGGAGCCCGTCCCAGCCTGCCAGGGAATCTGCACAAACTCCCTTTTTTTATTTTTCAGTTGGAGTACAGCAGTGTTATTTCAAAGAAAATGCCTGCACAGCCTTCTCTCTGCAAACACTGCAACCATCATTCGATCAGTGCAACTCTCTCGTGTGAGCTAATTTAACAAGCGGTTGCTTCGCAGGCTGTAGAGAATTGCCTCTTACCTAATAATTCTGCTAATTTGCTTAACTTTCCCAGATTGCAAACAGCCCTACTCTGAACAAGCAGCTTTCTAAATGAACCCCCAGACAATTTCTTGACAAGAGGGGAAAGGAACGGTGGATGGCTTGGGAGGTTGAAGCTCAGTCTTTTATTTTTGACCTTTGGGCCAGCATTCAGATTTGCTTGTTGGGAAAACTGTGTTCAGGATATATTTTCTTCAGGGATTTACGCTACCCTTTTGCTTGTAATTATTCTCACTTGATGTCTTCCATAAATTAAAGATGCTTCTATTAGCGAGCTCCAGTCCTCTCAATTATCTTGCTAAAGTCTCCTTATTTGTGGCTGTGAGCTACACCACCAGGATTGCCATCCTTGCAAAGCTCCTGGTCAGTGGCTACAGGCAGGGAAATAAGGAATGTACACGGGTAATACAAATGTCTGAGCAATCCCAGAAAGAAATGAAAACTGCGGTGAAGGTAAATGTCAGACTATTTAAAGACAGTGTTAACTATTGATTTTTTAGAGGAGACTACCTCTTCAAAGGATGGCAAGCATGCCTTCAGATACAGACGAGGCAACCTAGATGGATGGTGGAGAGAGGGAGGCGAGCGAACTGGGAAGACAGACATTTTCCCGGAGAGCAAAATGAACCCTTTATGAAGCCTGTGGGATTAAAGAGGTGGCTTAGTTCTTTCACAGCGTCCACCCTTCAACCCATTTAAGCACCTTGCCTTTTCCAAGAAATGAAGGGCAAAAAAGCACCGATGAGCAATAAAGAGATAAGCAGCAAAGTACTCCTCTCACCAGTGTTTTCCAATGAAAAATGAACCCTGGAGCACACCCAGTGATTTGTTGTCTAAGTGGCAAAGCTCACCCAAGTTCCTGATTTTGCTTCCAGCAGAGATGCTCATTGCTCATCCTCACACCCTGGAGCCAGTTGGACTTGCTGTGCAGCACTGGCTCTTCCCACCCGCACCCGCCTGCTGGCCGCTGGTGCGGAGATGCGGGCAGCTAGCAAAAAGTGGGGAGCAAAACGATCATTCCCCCTGTACCTACAGCTAGGAACTTGTGGGAAATTAGAACCAACCTGGCAATTTTCTGTTATCCTTGAGTACAACAGGATAGGCTATGATTTCCTATGGTTTAAAAGAAAAGCAAGCCTAGAATAAAAGCCTTGGTTTTTTAAGAAATACATGTGTGTATATATATTAGAAAAAATATGCATATATATGTACACAGACATTACTTTCTTTATATATATATATTTATACTTGCCTTATGGCCCATGCTGTGATATCCCTGCCAAAGCAGCCGGGAGCAGGTACTCCTGGCCTCGGAATCATGCATCTGCAGGGAATTGTGCCTTTCAAGCTGTAGTGCAGAGACGATGCTAAACATGGTGCTTTGGGAAAACGGCATGATAAGAATTTAGTTAGAGGATTTAAAGGTCTTCCAGACCTGCATTTTCAAAAAGGGAAACTTCTTATCTTGATGGGTGTTTTGGAACAGGAGGAAGGAGGGATCTAATCCAGCAAAGTGTAATGTCAGGGAGGGCAAATTAATTTTGCATTTGGATACAATGTCTTTTTTAGAGGCTAATTTGGGTCTTAAAAGAAAAACTATTACACACATCCACACAGCCAAGGAAATGGGTGACGCTGGGGGTTCACTACTGACTTTGGCAGGTTTTGAAGTGGGTACATGAGAGGAACACACCCTCCCAGCACCCTATACAAGTCTTTTGGGTGCTTCAGTCTGAAGATCCCCATAGGGCTTATAACCCCAGCTCGCCTTCTTTGGCAGCCAGCTCGAGTTGCAGAAAACTCAAATTCCTGGTAGATCCTAAACACAGCTCAATACGGTATTACTGCCTGGGGTAACTTTCGGTTTAGATGTATTATTTCAATAAGGAGGTCTTCAGACAGTGTTAAATGACAGATGATATAATTTTTGAACGCGATGTTCATCTGAATTTTATTTTCTGATGTTTTGACTCATTGACTTGATGTCTCTCTATTATGCACACACCTCTGGAGATGTTGCTGGCAATGATTATGCATAGCATTGAGTTAGCGAATAAAACTAGTCTAGGAACTGCTTTACAGATCACAGTATCGTTTTCTCTGTAATTGTCCCACAAACGGTGGAAGTTATATGGAGAGAGCAGTGTGCTCTGACAGACTGCATATTTTTGCAGTGTGCATCAGATCTCACTTTGGCCTCTGAGACTTATTTCTGATGGTTCTTGGGGATTTAACTTTAAGACCAATGTATTTTAGTATCCATATATGCTCCACTGTTCATGTCATCCGGCAGCAACTGAGGATGAGCTGTCTCCTTAATATGGATGAGACACCAATTTATCTAAGTTATCACCTCCCAATCTCTCATTCATCTCTGCTGTTAACTGCTGTGTTTCTGACATCCATACCTAAACTATCAGCAACTTCTTCTCCTTCAATTGAAACCATAAGTAATTTTTGGCTGGAAATTCTTGTTATGTATATAATGGCTTCTTCATCTCCCAGCTGGAATTCAACCATGAGGCGACTGAATCAGGCTCTGGACACCGCATTTTAAACCCACAACATTGCATAGATCCACGCAGCACACTAAATCAAAAGTCAGGGTGTCTTGCCACCATCTGAAAATATACGACCAAATTAACATGTCCCAGGCTTACTTTGAACACCACCACTGCGGCCCCAGTTGTGTACAGCCCAGGAATTTGACTGCAAAGTCAGCAATACCTTCCTCCCTTCCCAAACCGGCAAAACTTAGCCCTACTCCTGGCATTCTCTTTATAGAAGGTCCCAGCGGTATTATGTATCAAATAAAGGTCTCATTACTTAGTTTCTGGTTCCTTCATGCCGTTGCTCTCATTAATCATCCTGCTCTTCAAGCCGCTGCTACAAGCCATTATGCCTCGCTCCCCACCCCTAAATTAGAGCTTCCCTCCCCTGCAGTTCCCCGCTCCCTCCGTGCCGCGTGTGCTGCGGGGACACCGACCCGCTGGGGACCGGTGCTGCTGGTCGGACCACTGCCGGACGGCTGGGCACCTCCTGGCCGTGAGCTCTGGCCTTGAGTCTTAATGCAAAGAGGGGGTCTTCCCTTTCTGCACCTGGGGGTGCTCCCGCTGCTAAACACCCCAACGCTGTCGGCTTTGTGCCTCGTAGCATCTCTGGATGCAGCCCTCCTCCCAGGCAAAAAGGAAAACTCTTTGGTTGTGCCCCGGATCCGTTAATTTAATCCCCGATTTCCCTCCAAAACTTGTTACGAACAATTGAGGACAGGGAATCTGCATCATCTCCTTCTCCCCCATTCGAGTTCCCGTTTGATTTCCTTTCCAGGGAGCTCCGAGGTCCGGCAGAGATCACTCGGCAGAGTCCCACGCTGCGTTTTCCCCTGGCAGCGGCGCTGCCCTTGCCGTGCAGCAGCACTTCTGTTTGCAGTGTGGGACCCAGGGAGTTTGCTTTCTCTGGGTAATATATTTTTCAGGAGCACAAATGACTTGCTTAAAGCACTGGAATGTAATTCCCTTTGTGCTGAGGATGAAATGCAAAAAGGCGGAAGAGCCAGGGAGAGCAGATCCCCCCTCAGCTCTACGAATTCACCAGTTCCAATGGTTTATTCATTTTAATTAGCCTTGGAATTCATATATGTGTATATATATATTTATATACACACACACACACATATGAATTCATATAACGACACATAATTAATTTAGAGTTTGGCATTTCAGAACAGGTAATTAAAATAGTTCATTGTTGATTAATCACTTGCTAAATAAATTATTAGCAATATCACTGTTAGCATTATGTTTATTACTACAATTTAGAGAAATTAAGGCAGTTCACTTACATTAAATTAAACATGAAAGCGCAGATGTAATGTACCCTAGACAATATCTATTTACTCGGAGAACAAATGTGATGTGTGCATTACAGTACATTTGCTAGGTCATACATCTTGGATGGCCTCTTCATGTCACCACCAGAAACCTAATACCGACACACAGATGATTCCCATCTCTTTCCGTAAATATAAAAATAGGAACTGCTGGACTTTAGCACTTGTTCTGCACTGCAGCATGCTCCAGGCAGCTCTGGCTGAGCTGCGGATGCTGGAGGCAGCTCGGACCCGTGTGGGATGGAGGGTGGCTCTGCGGCACCGGGGAGTGGGGACGTAACGGGGGCATGAAGGGCCACGCCAAATGTAACCCTCCAAAAACCAGAAATGGGAAAGAAAATCAAAATTTTCACTCCTCAGCAGGACCCTGGGCCACCATTACAAGCCAGATTATAGCCAAACTGCACAGAAATGGAATAAATCTCAGCTTGACCCTATGAAGTGCTAAAGGCTGAAACAGACTGTTTAAGTATAAGTTGAATTTGATTTTCAAGCAGCTCTGGGCTTGAAAAAGGCTGGGGTGGGGAAAGATTTTGTCCTGTGGGGAAATAGGTAGCCCTTGCTTTTGACAACAGTTTTCCCTGGAGGACGTTCAGCCTGGAGTCTAAGGGAGCAATAGGGAGAAGTCAGTAGAGATGAAGAGGGCACAGAGCACCTCATGACACGTTTTCTGGATCCGTCTCTCTGTGGTTTTATAGCTATGGGAAATAATCTATAATGAGGTGTATAAAATAGCTCTCTGATCTCTTTGCTTCTGGCCCAAAAGAGCGCAAAATTGATAACTCAATTATCGCTGCTGGAAATACAAATAAATTAAAAGCACCTGGTGGGAGGAACGCTAACGGAGGGACACCCATGCAGCATAGCGGATGCTGCTCTTTAATTGCAAGCTCGGAGGCAAAAAAAAGAGCCCTGGGGCTCGGGCTGGAGCAGGAGTGGGTGCAGGCTGAGCCCTTCGCTCTCAGACACGTGGGAACAGCCACGCTCAGTGCGACGGAGCCAAATGTCCCTCCCAGCTGGTGGCACAGGTTGGCAGAAGCACTGGGATGGTGGTATCACCTTCCCAACCCAGGAGCAAAGTCGGGGTGAAAGCTTTGGAAATGACGACATCCTCTGGGAAGAGAGGGACCTGTTGAACGACCGGTGAGCTTAGCTTGGTTGCGGGGTGAGGAAAAGCAGGGTTGGGTTTTAACAGTTTTCAGCGTAAGAAAGTAATTAGTGCCTCATCCTGTCCCCAGCAAATTCCTGGGGGATTTCGTTCTGAGTTTACAAGCAGAGCAACGTAGGATATTGAGGGTCTTCTTCAATTTTTGCCAAGTCATCTAGCATTTGCAAAACCCCCTCTCTCCACCGAGGCTTGTTTTTAATGACTTCTGTGCTGAATTAACAGTCTACACCGGTGTGACAATGACAACAGTCACTAATGACCGCTCTGTTTGTCTAAGCCACATGCTGAGCACTGATTTCAGTCCCTGCCACAGGCTCTCTTTGCAAAAAGGCTTCTGGGTCTTTTTAAGCAATTTAAAATGTGTAGGATGAGCTGGCCTGTCCATCCCTGCTCCTTTGATATTCTGCTGCCTGGAAGTGTCCTTGCATCAACAGGGAGCACCTGTAGGGAAGTGTGACCTGGAATGATGTGAAGAGCAGGAGGAGAAAAGCCTTTGAAATTTCATATCCCATTCTGATGACCCACTCAATAGCCAGTGAAATTATATTTAAACAATCTGCCCTGTGATGCAATCTCAACCAGATCAGAAGGGCAAGTGCAGTTTTGTGGAAAGGCCTGTTTTTATTAGGCAACACACTTCATGGCCCCGTGGAGAGCGTGCGATGGTGCTACACACATGGGATTCATGCAAGTACTATTTTAAAAAGGAAAGCAAAAGCACTCCAGGCGATGCCCAAAATCTTTGTGCCAGAAACATTCCACCATATCACATCGATCAGGACATTTTCACCCACGAAATTGTTTCTTGGAGGAGGGAGGGCATAGATTTAGCTTTGTGTCGTGCCGTTGCATGGTTCAAACGATGCAAAACACCCCGTGACGGCCGCGCAGGGGAGGAGGCATCACCTGGGGAAGGTGCCAGCTTTTCTCTTCCCAAGCACCGTTCCTCCCACTCAACCTGCCCATAGGCGTGCGTTGCTTTTCTGCTGGAGCCAAACAGGGCAGCACAATAATATTTGCTTCATGAACATGACGGGTTTTTATTTAGGCAGCAACATTGCCCAGGAAGAAGCCCGGTGCACGTCATCCTTCCTCTGCCCGTTGTGTGGGGCAGATGTTAGAGCAATTCTATCTGAAAGCTTTTAGCTGCTGTAACTGATGATTTATATTTGTGCTGTAATAGCCAGATACGGCGATAATAGTAAGGATTTAATTGTTTTAATGAAAGCAGCTTTTGCTGCATTTGAATCAATTTGCTAAGTTTGGATGATGGAGTATAAGACTGGATTTGGCCATGCTTTTCGTATGCCCTGAACAAAAAGGTACAAGCTGTTTGAAAAGAACTAGCTTGGCATACTAAAACTTCTAATAAGTAATATCTGCGTAACTAAAGGCAATAGGAACAGCCCAACCTGAAGAAAAAGGGTTTTACAGGAATTAGTGTCTCACTGTCACATTTGTAAAAGGGACACATGCATTTTTCAGATCTTTGCACATTAATGGCTGTATTTGATTCAAAATACAGTCAGTGAACCTTCAGTAAATGGAATTAAATGGTATGTGTCTGATTTGAGGGTGACAATCCACCAATTGTTTCTTGTTTGAATTACTACCTGCGTGGCTGGGCACAGCGGTAATTGAAACTATAATGTTTCATTCCTCTTTAGCTATAATTTATCTGAAAAGTTCATTCACTGCTATTCCATTCTCCTTCCTGAAATCTCTCCCTTTACCATTACCGTGCTGTCAGGGACCACATCCTTTCTGCGTGCCCAGATTTTGACCTGGCTTGGGCTCGGCGATTCAAGCACACGAGCAATCTGCATTTCACTGGACCAGCCCCATCTGCCCCCCCTCGCTCTGGCCACGGGCGACTGACTGGGGGCTCGGCTGCCCTGCAGGGCATAGGGCTCCTTTTATTCAGCCTCGGGTCTCTGCTTTACCTTTGGCTCGGAGCTCAGGCGAGCACATCCTTACCAGGCTCTTCCAATTTCCCTTGAAAACCAAGAATTTGCAAGTGGCATTGAGACCATCTCATTTCGTGTGACCACGACTACCTACCGCAGGACCTGGACCTACTTGCACAGCGATAGCTGTAAATGGAGAGGTATCAGAGGTTGCCCTTTCTTCTATCTGTGCCTTGCTTCGTCGCTTTACGTGGTTCTTACACACTGCACAGAGGTGTCTGCAGCTGGGCATATGCTAGGGGTAACAGCTATATTGCCTTTCTCTTGACACTACCCATTTATAAGCGATTTCTAGTCTGTTTTCACCCAATATTGATAAACAGAGGAAAATGGAATGTATTTTATTCAGCCATAAAGTCTGACATTTCCAAAGATGGAATCAAATTATCCTCCTCATCTATCTGTAGGTAGCTGGATTGCTGGCTAGGCACAACTTTTTGCCCGCAGAGTAATGACACCTGGTAATGACACCTAATTTCTGAGATTTCAGAATGAGCTGATCTGAGACAAACAGGGTTACTTTTTGTACAAATAATACAAATCACAAAAGCCAGGATCTGTGTCGCAGGATGATGGCACTTCTTCCATAGGACCAGGCTGGAAATCCCTGGGAAAACCTTGTCAGCAATGGGGCAGGTACTTGGCAGAGGCATTTCTACAATGGCGTTTGCATCTTCTTGAGTTGGTGCCACTTGCCTGTGGTCTGGTTACGATTCAGGAGTGATGAACCTTGTATTTTGTCTTTGCTTTTGGGGTGATTTAGATGAAAATCCCATGTGGCTCGTGTGCAGGTTGTCTGGGAATGTGGTGGTGCTACAAGGGATTGGAGGGAGAGACAGAACTCTCCGCTGCCCGCAGACACAGAGGGGTGGAAGAAGGAACAAAGAGGGGATCTTAGGAAAGAGGATAATGAGATTTAAAAGAAGATTAAGGTTGCTGGTTCCCAAATACCACAGTGCTCATAGCTGGGCTGGTGAGCCCAAGGGAAAGCCAAGTGTTGGAGTAAAGTTGGCAGCTGAGATGGGGCTGCAAATCTGGAAGTGCCGCTGCAGGGAGGGTCCTCAGCGCCTCCAAGCCCCGGGGCTGGTCCCTCTCTCCGAGCACCAGAAGTGCAGAGATGCTCATGCTCTGGGAGGCATTCGTGGCATTGATCTACCAACCTTCACCTCCGCCGGGGGATCCTGGCACCTTGACAAAGCATTTGCGTTTGAATCTAGGCTGAGCTAAGGAGATGGGTGGAGAATAGCAATGAGCAAGGACAGACTGGCATCTAAATGTGGAAGGAGTATGGCAGCCCATGGAGAGAGAGCTCGGGAAGGGTGGTGGAGTGAGATGAAGCACCTGGAGGACAAGGGCTGAGAGGGGAACACATCACTCAAGGGCAGAGGAGGACAGTTCCTCCCCTGGGGAATTCCCTGCGTTTCCATACCAGCATCAGGAGGACCCCTTGGTCCCTGTGGTGATGGCAGATCGGGGGAAGGAAGTCTCTCCTCCATCCTTTTCTGGACCCAAAAGCTCTTGAGTTTCCCCTTCCAAAGCTGATGATGTCACATCCACCAGCGCAGGAAAGCGTAGGGCTCTCGGTGGGCTCAAATGTAGTAACTGTGCTGGGCAGAGAGAGAAATACCAATCCAGGTCATGGCACTATTTTCTCTAACCAAATCCCCAGCAGCAAAAGCAGTCCCAGCTGCCTCAGATGGGAATTTCACCCCAAATGAAACTTGAAGAGTTAGTCTACAATGTTCTCCCACTGCTTCCGTACTTTCACACAGAAACCATTGCACACACGCAGACTATCTTTGTTAGGGGTTGTACTTCATGCCTGGGGTCACAACTGCACCAGTCTAATCCACCATTTAAACCTTGGCTTTTCAAGTTTACCTACTAAATACTTTTTTTTTTTGCTTGCCTTAGAGTGCAGGCTGAATAATTAGAGCAAGTGGATGCATTTCTCAAAATAAAACTGGGATTTGTAAGCACCAGAGGACGTCGATGGTGCTGGAAGGGAAAGGTAATTGACATTCCCTCCGGGAAACCTCTTCAAAAATTCAGGCTCTGGTTGCTTTGGATTTATTGTCAGTGGTGCAATACAGGCAGGGAATATGATAATCCTTGCAAGCAAACAAACAGCATGACCAAAAGCAACCAAAGCAGAAGTTCAGCTCTGCTGTGTGTCTGATGGCAGAGAGGGACTGGCTGTGACCTGGCTGATCTTCCAGTTCCTTCATATCAACCACGACGTTAGGGTATCATAATGCTAAAAAATAATTTAAAAAAAAAGCCAATAAAGTTCTAAATGGGACTGAAAGGTCCCATCAGCAAGTGCAGGACCCTGTAGATGAAGGGCAGGAGGGGCTGAGCACCTAGCTGTCCCGGGGGTGCTGGGGGGAATGTGGTTGTCTGGGCACCGGCCACTCCAGAGCATCCCGAAACGCCGCAGTGAAGTCCCGCTGCCCGCAGCGGTGCACAGCCACACAGCGCTGATTAACTGCAGGTTTCCCTGGGCTTGCCAGGATTTCCAGAGAAGCAACGGAGAGAATTTGTGTGGCATCCCACACTCCACCGTGGTGAGAGGAGAGCCTGTCTGCTCCCCAGCCCACATGCCATAGATAACTAAATACCTGTATATGTGAGACGTATATATATATATATATACATGCACCCACAGTGCTGCAAATGTATATGTACTAGGTGCACAGCCTTGATTAACCCTTGCCTGAGTCACTCCTCCTCTTGCAACAAACTGCATTAAATGATACTCTTAGGAGATGAGTTTGCACCAGCCTCTCAGCAGCTTCTGCTTAAAGGGCAGCTCTGATGTCCTTGCTGTTGGGATATTTCCAAAAGGGAATAAACTGTTGTCCCTTATCCCAGTCCCCCTGTTACAAACGGCTTGGTCTTCCTGAGATGGGCACTTGCTGTCGGCACTTCTACCAGGGCTTTGCAGTACCCGGCAATCCAGCCTTTGTGCGTTAGGACGTTTTGCTCCCAGTTAGGTTGAAGCAAAGGCTCAGCTATTGCTCATTCATCTGGCTTTACAGAAGCACTTGCAGTGCCCTGAGCTCCAAACTGTTGCAAAATTAATAATATTTTAAAAAAGCTTTAAAATCCAAATTAAAGCAGAGCAGCTTACTGTAACACAGACCCAACAACCCCGCCGTATCGGATGCCCCACTCCTGCAGCACCGGGGACCGGGGAAGGGGTTTGCTGGGTGCTGGGGTGCGATGACCTTGGGGCAGGTTGGGCTGAGAGTGATGCTGGGGGCTGTGAGACCTTGTAGCAAATCCAGCTCCCCCTTCCTCACCTGCAAAGGGTCTGGGGGAGTTTTCCAGTGATTCTCCTTCAGCTCTTTCCTAGGGGAAGAGAACAGTCTCCTCCCTCGCCTGCTTTCGAAGGTGCTGCTCCCCACCCCAGGCTGCGCAAGTTTTTGACATTGCCACGTCTTTACCACTCTCAACCTGACGGACCACACGCCTCATTTCTGCCCAGCACCTCTCTTTTCCCATTCAGTGATTTTGTAAAAGGGTGTCTCCAAATCTCCCCTTGTACTTCTGTTTCCAAATTGCACTTGGGCGTCTTGCGGTTTAACTGCCACCGAGAGTGCAGCAGCTACGGCGCATCCGAATAGCTGAGATTTTTTTTTTTCAGGATCTGATTCAGGTCTTGCTTCCAGTGATATCAGCTTGGCTGCTGCGGTGGGAACACAGTGTTAAATGTGTTGAAGTGAAGGAGAAAAACACTTGGGAGCATCAGGTGCAGCGCAGGCAAGCGGCTGGCAGGCTGCACCTCGTCTCCCCCCCATCCGTGCTGCCCTGGACATCGAGGTCCCTGGGCCTCCCACCGCTGCCCATCCAAATTTGGTGCATGCCTTCAGCACAAAGCAACGTCTGCCCTCCTGGGCTGCCGAGTTTCTGCCCGGGAGATGAGGAACACGGCTCATCCCCGGTGGTGTTACGGACACCCCGCTTTGCCTCCAGCTCAAATGCCGAGGTGCTGCCATGGTATCGTGCCCATGTCCCGAGATATTTTTCCATGGTCCAGAGGCACACGTGCACCCGTGATATCCCCGTGCGCCGTCCCCTTGGCCCGAGGACACGAAGCACTAAGAACTGTGGGTACAACTAAATGCCTCCCCGTGCAGGGCTGAGAAGGGGGAGGTTGGACAGAGGAGTTGTCCGTAGTTATCAGTGCCAAGGAGAAGGTCATATCCTGCTGATTTCCCCTGATCTGAGCAGGGTTTCCCTGCAGGAGACGCAGAGGAGAGGGGGAGCCCAGCACTTCAGGTGCAACTGGTCCCCACGACCCTGCACACACGCACCCCCCTGGGGAGAGGGTGCCCCTCCATTCTCCATCCACCGCTGTAGCTCCAGGGGGGCTTTGGGAACGCAGTGACATGATTAGATTCAGAAAGAGCCTGGGAAGCACTTAATTCGTGATTACCTGCAAGCCACTTATCCCACAGAAAAGCGTCTGCAGGGAGCCGGGCAGGGGGCGGCTCCGGCAATATTTAGCTCCAGTCGTAAAGATTGCCTTGAGACCCTCCGCAAGCTGCAGGGACCGCGACCTTCCGCTTCTGGCCGCGAGCGGAAAGGGTCTGGTCCGGCCGCGCCGACCCCGCCGAAATCAGTGGGAGGCTCGTGCCACCGAGCTGGGCTATGCCGGGGAAGGAGCAAAGCCTCCGGTGGGATAGCGGTGGGCGAGAGCTGCAGTGCTCCCGGCCGGTCTGCCCGCCGAGCCAGCGCGGCCGTCACCGGAGGCCACGCGGGTCCCACGGTGCCTGCGCTGGCCGGGGGTCTGGCCCCCACATGCTCGCACATAATTCCCGACCTGGAGGCGAAAATATAATTCTTTCTGCCACGTCTGACATTTAGCTGTACGGCGACGCTTGCCAGGAAATTGCCATCATTTCAGTGCTGCTCCCAGCTACCGTTCTGATTTATATTTTTGTTTTTATCCAATTTTTCTGACTTGTTTTGGTAGGGTGGACAAAATGTTCTCACTCAAGACAGATGACAGTTTGCCGATAAGAGGAGCAACTTATCACAAACAGCTCCGATTCTTTCTCAAATGCTTAGTCTGTTGGAACAGCTTTAAAGTCTAATGCGATATTGTAGGTTAGCCCCAAATCTGCTTTCCCTCCTGTATTTCATACTTTATGGCTCTGAGCATCAGTCCTTTTAAAACAAAACACTTCAATCTTTTTCAGATCATCCATGCTTTTCTTCCCTTTTCTGTTTTTTTCCCCTTCTCTTAATTTAACTGTTTTAAAACTTCTTTTGCTATGGCAAATAAAATAAACATCGTAGATGAGTGACCTTTTGGAAGCTAGGTGTCCTTGAATCTAACTTTAGAAATCATTTGTCACAGGCACAGAAATGTGCACTGCAATCAGAATTAGCTGCCAGAATTTTTTTCTTTCAGACAATTATATTGTAATTTGAGTGGCATTCTTGATAATAGTTCAGGTTCTCCAGCCTTCCCTCCATGCTGCAGCAAACTGTGCATTAGAAAAGAAAAGTTCTCTCCTATTCTGGTTTAAAAATCTTTTTTTATTATTTATCATATGGAAAATAAATGAGAGGGAAAAGAGAGACAAGGAAGTCGAACAGCTTTGAGCTCTGGAGATAAGCCCAGTAGGCTAAGAGGGTACTATACAGTTGGTTTTAGTTCAGCAAAAACAGGACATTCTACCAGAACTGGGTGAATAATTTGCAATTAGTAATTTGGGCCAGAAAAAATCAGGTTATTTCAACACTTGCAGCTTTACTGAGTGAAATGCCCTGTTCTGCTCACGATTTGTATGCTAGCAAAGCATAATACGCTCTGATCAGGTGCTTTCACTGCTTGAAATCGTAGATTTTGTAGCAAAATCACTTTGGGTCTGCAAATGTGTTATTTCGATGCGACCGTTTATCGCTAACACTCAGGCTGCGGCGATGCCTTGCACAGGACACGGGAAGCACCGTTGCCTGCGAAGGGAAAAGCCCGCGGGCACGCGTATCCATGAGCAGCTCAGGTATGTTCAAACCTCCTCCTCTGCAGAGCGGCGATACCGCCAAAATATCAGTAGCCCGGACCGATAGTTGTGTCGCAGACACATTTTTACGATACCCGTTCCCGTAGCCCAAGTGCTTGGGTGTGCGGGACAGGGCTACAGCAGGGCTCTGCCAAAATTCAGCTGGGATTGGGTCTTTGCGAATAATCGGATGGCTCCCTCTGCCCTCCGTTAGACAGATAGTTTTAATTTTTATACATCAGTACAATCCCCCGGCGCTGAAACCGCCCCTGCCGTGAGTCTGCCTGTACCGGAGCGATCGAGTAACCAAACGCCGGAGAGCTCTGCTGCTGCACGTCCCCTGCAGGACAGGGGACATCATCCTCCTTGGGTGCAGGATCAGTCACCGCACCCCAGAAAGCTCCTGAAATTCTTTTGGGAGCTCCCGCTGCCGTCCAGGGTGATGGCAGGTGGCTTCGCATTTTCCCAGGGTGGGAAAAGCACATTCCTGACCGCTGGATTTAGACTATGGGTGAGACCTGTAGAGGGAACTCACCTGAATTAATACATTTTTTGGGAAAAGCCTCTGGATTTGTAGCATTAACTGTGAGCGGGAGAAAGAGTCGCGGTCTTGAAACTAGGGTTGCTGGAGCTGCTACGCGCCGGTTGCTCGGGGGTCAGGTCTCTCGGAGGATTTTGGCAGTCCGTTTCAAAAATCTCGAAAGACCTTTCCGGGGCCCAAAACACAGCTGCCAGCCTCCATTGCTAATCACATCTCTACAAACACCTCTCTCACGTATTTGGAAGGAAAGCGTTCGGTGAAAAGCAAAACTGCCTGGCCCTACCTACCGCGCAGCGTCGGGGGAAGGTTCCTTTATCAGACGTGCCCGAGCATCGCTCCCGGATCCCACCGCAAAGCGGCTGCACCTGAGCAGCCCCGACCTCTCCCGAAGGGAATTTCGCGGCTGCGCCCTGGCCGACGCGGAGCCGGGCCGAGCATCCCGGCAAGCACGGCACGGATCCTGCCGTGGTGGGAGATGTCACGAGCCGCAGCCTGCAGCCTCCCCGCGCAGCACCGGCAAACCTCTCCCAAGGTCAACCCCCCCCCCCCGAGCAGCACGAAGGAGCCCCCAGGGACCCCTAAAGCTAATGCAGCGTGAAATTCGGGTCTAAACACGTGTACGGCCAACGAGGTTGTTACCTGGAAATAGGGCACGCGGTGTCTTGTAAGGGCACGAGCTTCATTTTCCCCGTGCTTGAACCAACCCCCCCCCCGGCACTGGCGGCTCCCCCCGCGGCTTCCCGGGCCCCCTGCGTGCAGAGGCAACCGAAGGAGACACGTTCACTTCTCTGCGTGACGGAGTTATCCTCCTTCCAGTAAAAAATATCTGTGCGTGTCCTTCTCGCTTGTATCTGAAGAGGAGATACCGCGCACCCGGCTCTTTCAATTTTTCAGCCTCCTGGAAGGAAAATATGATAGGAAAAGCCTAAAAATTAAAAAAAGACAGAGTGAACAACCATACCGATCACCTTTTTCAATGCAATCCACCCAATTATTTTCCTTCCCCTGCCTTCTTTAATTTTAAAGCTTCCTCTGTATGTAGGTCCCAGGTCAGCAAGGCATTAAGGCACTCCTGAAGTACCTCAACTTTAACCATATCCCACAGAAAAGACACTAATCATCTCTTGCATCTTTAACTAAAGACACAGCATTTTATCTGGGATCCAGAGTGCGTCTATAAATATCAGCCCATCTCGCAGCCAGGCAAGTGCTCGGTCCATTACAGAAATGGGTAATCTAAATCACAGAGCTGGCCGGGGCTCGCCCATGGTTAATCTTTATAATAGGAGGCAGCTGGACCAAAATCTATGTACAGCTGAGATGGCAGGAGGTCCAGAGAATATATAGAGTGCAAACACCAGGGAAAGTTATTCCCATAAAGATACCCAGAATAATCCCATCTTCTCCAAATTCTCTCGCAGCCCCATGGGCCACCTTGGGACAGAGACACCTGAACGGGCGAGCGGTGATAGGTGCTCTGGAGGTGAGCAGGACTTATCTGGAGGGGACCCTTCAGAAAATAAGATGAGCAAAAAACCTAATTCTCAGCTCTTCTGCTGATGGAGGAGGCTGGACAGGTGACCACGGTGAAGAGAAAGTGGGCGACCTGCTTGCTATTGCGCTGTATCTAGATCACGGACAGAGAGCTCCTGAAATGCATCTGTACGTCTAAATGCAAAACCTAAAGGGATTTCCAACCCTTTGATTTTTGCTGGCATTTTTCTTGCTTTTTATTATTCTAAATACATCGGGTTTTAAGGCACTGCTCCCTCAGAGAGGGCAAACCTGTATGACACCAAAAAAAAAAAAAAAAGCCTTTTTTGAAGCGGAGTGGGCTGTAGGTCGGGCTGGAAGAGGAGATCTCCCTTCTTCTCCGAGCACAGCCTGGGGTCCCTCTGCAAACCCTGGGGCAGATGCTCACCTGCAAAGGCTGTTCCCAGGGACACGCTGCCGGCGGCGGTGATGCTGCCAGGGAGGAGGCCAGGCCATGAGGTGCTGTGCGCTGCTCTGTGTGTGGTTAGAGTCATTTGTTGTGGTTAGTAAGCAAAATGACCCAAGCTCATTTCTGTTCTGTTAGAAGAAGGAAAAAAAAAAAAAGGGAACAAAGTAACTCATTTCAAAGTAATTTGCTGGGGATTTTGTATATGATCGCGAGGTCTGTAGAAAGTGGGAATAGTTGCAAAAATGGCCCTTTAAAGAAAAGTATCGCCAAGTTATCAAACATCGACAAAGTGAGACTAAAGTGTGGTTGTTTCAATGCATTTCGCGTGTCTACGGATGACAAACTGCCCCGCTCCCATCTGCCCTGCCTCGAAGCTGCTTCTCTGGTTAGTTAAATGGGGTTTTGGTCAAATCTCAGGAGGGATATCACTGCACCGGCTGGCGGTTCCTTGGCAAGGATTCGGTCCTGGGGGCTGGCGCATACTGGGTGTCATCCTCCTCCTCTTCCTCCTCCTCCGGGATCAGCCACCAAATGGACCCGATACAGGTCCTGCTGCTCTTTTCTGTTCCCCAGGTCTCTGGGGAAGCACGAGGAGCTGTGGGGTGAGCAAAGTCCCCTACCCGTGGGACAGAGAGCACAAGAGTCCCTCCAACCGTGGAGATAAATTTCAAACCCACCACGGAAAGACAGCCGCGTCCCATAAAGTGCTGGCTGCTCTTAGGAGTGAAATGGAGATTTCTCCCGCTAATTATAAAAATGGCAGGCAAAACCCTGCACGATATGATTTCTTACATTAAACAAATTTTATGGCGGAGAAGACTTTTAGTGGCACTATTTGCAGACCTGGCCTTTCGCCAGCTCACTGTCATTAAATCTGCCGATCTTAAGTATCAGCTGCACTTATTCAAAGGGGCTATAAATAAACCCCTGAAGCCTATTAAAGGAGCCAGCTTCCTCGGGCTGTTTGTCAAGCCTGCGGACAGACTGACATCGCGAGCGTTGGGGTGTCTCTGGCTGGTGCTGAGCGCGTCTCGGGACGGGTCTTTCGCACGCTCACAGATTTATCTTTCACGCTGCAAGACACATGCGACTTTTTCCTTAAAAGAAAACCTCAGTTTACGCTGGCAACAAACAGCGCTTGTTTTGTTAGGGCTGGACAAGTCCTTGACCAAATGCCTGAAGCCTGGAGCTGTTTAACCTTCACCTAGCTGCAAGGGCTAAAAATGAACAGGAGCATGTGGAGAGGAGAAGTGGAGCTGGGATATTTTATAAGACAAGGAGGTGTTTTAATGTAAAATACAGAGAAGTCACTGCTCCCAGGACGTTTATGTGCTATCAGTCGCACTCACACTCAGGACTCCCACCGTTCTGGCTCTCCTCTAGCATTTGCCTGGTAAAAAACTGTCAAGCCCACAGGCTACGGGTGCCCCCCGCCACCCCAAGATGCCCACGGGTCGCAGGCAGGATGCTCCAGGGTGCAGCAGCCCTGCTCTGTGTCGCTGGTGCAGCCCCCGTGAAAAATGGCTAGCAGTACTAATGTGTGGTTAATGACCCAGGGCTCAGAAATGACTAAGATGCAGGAATTAAATTTATAAACAACCTCCTTTTTTTTATTTTTTCTTTAACCTCCCCCCCCAAAACCTTGAAACCGAAGTTCCTAATCAGAAAAGTCTATGAAAGTAGCTCTTTGCCTCCAGGCAGGGCAGGTGACTGCAGGCAGCCGCAGGATTGAAGTCGGGTGCTGTCACCGTGCCAGGCGTGACACGGGGCTGCTTCGGTGGCAGGGTAAATTGATGACACAATCTCAGGAGAGCTCACTAGTTGATGCCAGGTTTATTTTTGTAAGTGCAAACTAATGAAATTTAGAGGGTTTAATAATAAAATAAAAAAAAGTGGAAGTTACAATTTAAAAATGAATTTCATAACCGAACCCAGCACCAATCACATTAAGGAAACGAGCAGCTCAGGCTTTTTCCCAGAACAGCCTCCACTTTTTTTGGCAAGAGGCAGGGAGCTCCAGTTTATCCCAGTGAAGCTCCTGGCTCTGCAAAAGTGATGGACCACGGCTGTGAGCAAGAGGGGGCCGTGCAGGATCCCTGCGGACACCGCACTGTCCGTCTGTCCTGGGCTCAAACAGGGGGAAACCACCGCGAGGGGTTTGTGACGTTGTTTGCCCTGCAGCCAGCACTGACCTCATACTGGAGACCATTTATCCCCTTCCCATTCCCCCACCGCTCAGCCGAAGGGGGACCTCCCTCATCTTGTTCTGAAGTTTAAAAGGTAGCAAAGAAATTGTTTAAAAGGCAGCAAAAGGGAAGTAACCATAAACCCACAGCAGAGGCATCCCAGAAAATGAAGATTAGTATCCAGGAGGAGAGCCATTCAAAGAAAAAGACAACCTTGAACATGTCCCAACAGGAAGGATGCATAATTTAGAGCAACCTGGAGGCATTTTGTAGCTTGTTTATTTTACAGACTTTCTGCTCTCTTCTCTCGTGCTTCTCCACTTCTCTACTCGCAGACGTGCCCCTAAATACTCTGCTGGATTAAAGAAGATGGAGGGGGGTATTTTCAAGAGCAAGGACAGGCACATCCCCAGTCACTGAGCCCAGCAAGGGCCGAATCTGGAGAATTGCTGTGGTTCAGTTTTGCTCTGAAACAGCGATTCTCTAACCGTAATACATTAACGTGTACCAGCTGTAAAGAAAATCACCCAGACAGGAGCCTTTTCAAAACCATCAGAACTCTCCGTTCCAGCCCTCAGCTGCAAACTGTTTAGGACCTGCAAGAAGGGAGTTGGTTGGGTTTTTCTTGCTTTCCAGCAGAGGCAGGTAAAGCGAGCACAGGCGTGTTTGGCGGTCAGCACGCCTCGGGCTGGGCTGGGTTCGAGCAACACAACCTCGAAGCACACGCCGAAGGCAGGAGGTGAGGAGGTGAGAAGAAACCTTCAGATCTCAAGCCCCACGTGCAGGTGCCCTAAGCACAGTTCTTCCTCTCTCTTGGCTTAGCCCTCCTATCACCGGGGTTCGCAAAATCTCTGGAAAACCTCTGGGGACCAAAAGGCAAGTGAGGTTATTCCCCAAATGTGACGGTTTTGTGGCAGCCCAGTCAAAGAGCTTGCGTGCGCCTGGGGAACAGTCACAGCAGGTTGAGCTGAACATGGGAAGCGGCTGCCAGAAGAAATCAGGAGGTTGGAGACCATCTGAAGCAGACACACGACAGACTGGTTTTTGAGTCATTCTGCATCCACTGCCATGATGACCCTGAAATCCATCTGTGCTGCAACTGGCGGTGCTTGGGCGGAGGTTTTCCCTTCTACTGTGCTTCTCCTGCCAGCTGTTTGGGCTGGTGGTCTTTCTGGAAAGAGGGACACTGGGACCGGTTGAGAAGGAACTGGCGCTGGGGAGCATGAAGAAGCACAGAAATCCTTCGGCATCCATCCCCATCCCTGGGCCAAGGAAGAAAATGAAGTTGCTGAGAAAAGGGCTAATGAGCACACCTAGGGAAGTGAGGAGAAGAACATTAATTGCCTGTACAAAAGTGCGGCGGGTCTGAGCAATAAAAAAAAGTGGGAACGACTAATTTATGAGTACAGATTGTATGTGGAGAGCATGACTTAAAGTTCAGAAGAAAATCCATGTCCCTGGAATATTAAAATCAATAGTTGTAACCTATTTAGAAAGAATTGCGTGGGCAAAGAAGGTGCAGGAGGGACAATCAATATCAGAAGTGACATTGCTGTGTTCCAAGCACCACTAGAAACTTAAGAGAAAGTGACCTCAAATACAAATAAATGTCAGAAGACACTTCTCCAGACCATCAACTCTCACTAGAAAACAGGCACTACTGGCTCCTTAGTCACATATCTATAATATTTAAGAAAATTTCCCTACGCTGTCCTGGGGAACCTCAGTTTGAATGATGTGAGCTGGAGGGCTTGCGCTGCTTTTTTTGGATTTTCTAAATGTCGTAGAAAAGCGTTTCCAAAGCAAAAACAGAAGGATCCTCGACAGGATGGGCTGATCACAGATCCAAAAACTAGCCACAGCCAGCACAGAGGTGACCCCCCTTCGATCGTACGTGCTGGGCACAGACAGAAGAAAGCCTGAGCCAGCAGTAGGTCCCTTTGCTTTTCAGTGTTCGAAGCCAGGTCACCTAGAGGATTTTAAACAGAAAATGTGAATGGTATTTGGTAACTTGTTGTTTAAAGGCACTCAGGCTTCTAGGGAATCCAGTAAAATCTCAGCGTTGGGAAAGAGAAGGTTATTCTGGTTAAAAACAGAAGTTCAAAGGGGAGTGAGAGTAGGTCTAAATTCCCAGAAAGGAAGGAAGGGAGAGTGACTAATAATGAACCAGCCCCAAGCAGGAGGCTGTTAGGTGAAACTTATGGTGAGCAGAGCTGAGGGCAATAGCGAAGTGCTCTTTAGATATAAGAGACTAGAAGTAGTTGTCTAGACAGAATAGCAGACATTAAAAGAAGTGCATAAAAGGCAGACACTAAATATTTAATTTCCCTATTTGGGGGAAAAAAAGCTAACTGAAGTAGCAATGTAATACGATGATGTGAAATATCTTCAGTTCCAACTCAGGATGTTAAACAGCTGCTACTACAGCTAGAGGATTTTTTTGATCAGCAGCCCTCAATATTCAGTGCCTGAGAGTTTTAAAATCTGTCCCAGGAGCTCCCCGGGCCGGCAGTGTCTGCAAGGCCAGGAGTTTTCCAGAAGACCGAAGCAGCGCTGACTTTGTGCCAATGCATAAACGCCGATGAGGAGGATGACTTGCGTAATTATAAATCTGATTGTTTGATGTTGATTTTGTGAAAAATAATGGAAGAGCTGATAAGGGACTTGATTAATAACAATTTAAGGAGAATAACTAATTACAATCAACATGAGTTAATGGAAAATAGATCTTATTAAATGAAATTGATATAATTTTTCAAGAATGTGATTACAGATTTGATTGATTTAGTATATTTCATCAACACTGTTACATTTGACTTCTGCGAGGCATTTAACTTAATGTTGTCTCATTTATTAGGAAGCTAAAACAATGTAAAATCAACATGGCATGCGCTAAATGGATGAAAACCCCGCTGATATGTTTAAACATACCAGAGAATCACCTCAAGTGGCTGTGTTTCAGTTCGTCACTTCTAGCAAGTGGTAGAAAATCAAAACTCGTTACAATCAAAGTTTGCTGATGCGATTTGGAGTAGGACCACGGTCAGTATGTGGATCGGTCTCTTCCTCAGACCTGTGACTTTTGTGAACCAGATAAAGCAAACACCAGCTGGTTTAATGTGGGCACACATGAAGCCACACTTCTAGGAACCAGGTTTTCACCGAGGGGAGGAGGGATCCTATTACACAATGCTGGAAACTTGATAAAATAGCGGCGTGAAATATCTCCGGTGTAACATCTAGTGGGACACTGCAGCTATTTCTGGTGTCTGTGACTCAAGAAGGATGGTGATGAATGGGAGAGGGCACACGAGAATGACTGAAGCGTTGCAAAACATGCCTTATAGCGACAGATTCAAGGACCCCAATACGCTTAGCTTAACAAAGAGAAGGTTAAGGGACGGCTTAATGACAATCCAAATGTATTCAGACAGGGTACAGAAATGCAGAAAGGGAGAGCTCTTCAATCTAATAGACAGAGCTATAAAAAGAGCCAGTGACTGGAAGCTGACACTGTTAAATTCAAACTGGGAAGGGTGTGCTTTTTAAACTGGGAGAAGTAACATCAGAACAACTTCCCAACAGATGATTTCATCATCGCTGGCCATTTCAAAATCATGCTGGTTTGGGTTTTTTTTTGTTTAAAGCCATATCTTGGATCCACCAAAGGTCACTGTGAATCAACATACAGACACACACCACGTGGATGAGGTGGTCCTTCTTTGGTTTTATAATGTTCCTAATAATGAGTATTGAAGTCATCATCCCCGACCACTGAGTGGGATGATTTCCTTTCTCAGAGTTATTGGTCTGGCCTTGGTGGAGACTCACGCAGGCACCTCAGTGTTACCAGTACTTTGTCTTTGCCAGTGGGAAGGCTGGAAAAGTACTATAAAACCAAATGAAACAAACCCAGCCTCCATCCCTCTGCTATAAAAAAACCTCCAAATGCAGTACCAAAGAGAGCAGCTTGAAGTAAATACATGAAGGACCTGTGTTCCAGTGGTGCAGTTAAATGCTGCTGGTCCACATCTGCTGCTTTAGTTTGATAGACTTTTCAGGGAAGTTACACATCCGTATTCCTTAAAAGTTGTTAAACCTGTGAGTAAAAATGCGTAGTTTAATAACACACTCATCTACGCCCAGGAAATCACAGAATGAAAGAAAGCCATGATCTCACACAGTAGGGCTTTCTGCAGGAGCTCTGCCACGTCTCTGATCTCTGGTTTGGGAGCTGCCGAAATTCCTCCTTTCATGGAAATTCTTCAGCAGGAGCCCTGGCTGCAGACCCCTCAGTCTTCCTCTCCCCTCAGTCTGCAGGGACACCTTCCACCAGACCAGGTTGCTCCAAGCCCCATCCAGCCTGGCCTTGAACACTGCCAGGGATGGGGCA
>JAVJGG010000009.1:29315484-29340060 GCA_035590195.1 Aviceda cuculoides
CCGGAGCCTTCTCTTCTCCAGGCTGAACAACCCCAACTCTCTCAGCCTGCCTTCGCAGGAGAGGTGCTCCAGCCCTCGGATCATCTTGGTGTGCCTCCTCTGGGCTCGCTCCAACAGGTCCATGTCCTTCTTATGCTGGGGAACCCAGAGCTGGACGCAGTACTGCAACGAGAGTGGAGTCGAGGGGGAGAATCACCTCCCTCAACCTGCTGGTCACGCTTCTCTTGGTGCAGCCCAGGATACAGTTGGCTTTCTGTGACATCTTACTGTGCATCCAGATGCTCTGGGGACCGAACAGGTATATCTATATAGTTTAGATTATTTTTTTTGCTTTGGGTACTGGGACATTATTTGTGGGTTTTCAAGCTCTGAAAACAATGTCAGGAAAAGATTTTCCTTCCAAAGAAATACTGTGAGGAGTGGAGGTCGTTAGATAAGAACCGATATCCAAAAGCAGGACGATTAAAGTTGTTTCATAACTGATTTATATGTAAGGGACCTTATCTTCTGGTAAGGTCTTTACCTTTAAAAGCAGGTCTTTACCTTATATAAAGAATATAAGAGATGTAATTTGTTATCTTAACTTGTAATGAGATCAGCAAAAAATTACTTTTAAGCCCCTCCGCAGCTTATTTGTGATTTCACTGTGGTTCTTCAACAGCAAAATCTACCCGGCTGTAAATTTAGGGCCTTGTTGCTGAAGCTGGGAGGCTGGGACCTTGTCTCATCCCTGCCGCCCACACCACGGAGCTAGCTGCCCATGCTGAGCACCACCAAGGACTCTGGGTCCTGAGCTGTGCCGGATTTAGCTCTGCCACGATTCAAGCCATCGCTGCTGTCCCCACCGCCTGCCACCTCTTTGCTGCTGTGACCAGCACCCGAGACTCGCAGCTGATAATCCAGATCATGAATTAGCGGGGAGGAGGCAGCACCGTAGGATGCTGCTGACGGCCGTAGCTAACCCTGCAGACGCTTCTGCATCTCCTGCTCAGGGCAGAGGGCGTCAGGCAGCAACTCCTTCAGCAGCTCCAATTCAGTCTGCAAGAGCCCTCTGCTCCAAATGCCATTTAATCCCGCTCCGGGTTAGCCAGCCAACAAGATTTCCATCGATTTCAGGTTTTGGCCCAGGAACCACGCAGATGCTTTTGAATTGGACAACTTAAGCACAATGCTTATGTTTTGTCAGAAAAAGCCTGAACCAGCAGAAACTCTTTTAAAGCCAGGGCAACATCTTTACCATACAGATAAACACTACTTTAATGTGGTTCACTGTAACAACAGGCCGTTTATTAGGACACTTCACCATTTAATTTATTCAGCATTTTATATTGAAGAGTATTTTCATTAGGATTCCACTGCAAAACCGAAGAAGGCATTAAATCTTTTAATATACTGACAGCTCACTTAATTTATTTAAGCACAGGAGTCTAATTCAAAAACACAGACCTTACACAGAGCCCCGTCTTTACAGTCCTGGCATAGACGGTCCTATTAATTTCAGGGTAGGGTGTTATATGAATTTAGTTTGAGATCTCACTGCGTGCTCTCCTTTGGTCAGCAACCTGCTGCGTTGCTGCACCTGCCAGAGCTACCTTTAGAAATCCCTCCTGGTGCACACCAGCCCAGCTCCATGCCTTTTGCTTCTACGAATGCTCGGGAGCATCTAGCCCTTTGCATTTGGCATCAGGCTTTGGCTGGTCCTTGATGGACCACAGAGCAACCAGCATGGCTGGAGCAGCAGAGATCAGCAGGGATACAGCAAGCCCTGAGGTCCTCAGTGAAGTCTTCAATTTAACTCTCGTTAATTGGTGTTCCTCGCTCTGGAGCACTTGATGAAGTGATCTGGGAGATCCACTGCAATGTAGTCCTGTCTCAGTTTATAATGAATTAACTAGCGACACTCAATTCTTCAGCTCTGGGGCGATGTACGGTGAAGCTCCACCAGCCCTGCCCTGGGAGGTGCTGAGCAGCATCAGGACTGTCCACAGTTGTCACATCAAAGTTGTCACATCCCGCCTGAAGCAAATCCTCCACTTGGTATTCTGGGTGCTCAGCTCCTTGGACACTCAAGCCCTTGTGGCTTATTACTGATTTTCCCAGATCTGCCATAATAAATGGTGGAGAAGAAAATTGGCACCTGTGACAAAGCCCTGGGTGATATTGGGGTCCCGGTGGCTCCCGGTTTGGCTGCTTTCCAAGACTGGTGTTGAAGCAGAACCTCGGAAACAATAGCGCATTGTCAATAGGATGCACAGGACATCATTAATAAACATTAGGGAGCTTGATATGATCTGGCAAAAGCAGTACAATGAAATGAGGTACCAAAAGCAGGAGGGGAAGAGACTTGAACAGGGTGTTTAATGACTCACAGCACTGTGAAATGCAGTGGAGAGCAGGGCTGGGATAGAAAACATTTTAATGAATTCAACATGTGTGCACCCTTTGAAGGCTTAGCTCCCCGTTCCCCAGTAATGTTTGACCCACCTGAAGATACTGATCATATAGAAAATAATAACCAGTAAGTAATAATAGTTATAATAGGAAGAGCAGGACCCTCATCTCCAATTCATATTTATAATCCAGCAAATATCTCAGCTAAAGCCAGAAGATTTATGGGTTTGCATCTATAATTAATATTCTTCCTTATGCAAGAAAGGGTATATTTTCATACAAATAAATCTGGTGGTTTAGAACTGGATTTTGAGGACTAATACTTAAATCCCCAGCAAGACATGGTTATTGATTGTATAGATGCGTATACAACAGAGACACACCGTGCACATATATATACACAGCATGGTACATTTATTTTTAAAACAAATAGATAGAGTTTCTCTTTTAAATGCAATAGATGAAGCTTAAGCAGGAAAAAGGAGGAAGATGGGGAGGTCGGCTTGGTGTCTGCTTCAAACTGTCCCTGTTTCCCAAAGATTCAATTTGCATTAGGCCTGTTGCTAATGGCAGGGCTGTTCCTGGGCGCCAAGACACATAAAGGGCTTTGAGACAAAGGCAATCGATCTAGTTTTAGTTTTATGAGGAAAATAAACAGTTGGGCTGATATAACAGTAAAAGGGTCGAAGAGGGTCAGGGCTAATGAAGTGACTCGCAGCAGGTTAAAATTAAAACACCCTTCCTTTTCTCCGTCCTCCCTTGCATACCTCTCCTCCACGAGTGACTCCTGCGTCTGCCCAAAATCACACGCGTGGGCGACAGCAAAGCACCAGCTAAGGGTGGAGCCAGCTCCTTCGGGGCTGGGGGCAGGACTCGCTTTGGCTGAAGGTTTCCATCTCCAGCAGCATCCACTGGGCCACCAAAACCTGGAGCCAAGGCAAGCCCTGCCCTTGGACTCCTCGCCACGACCGCGGCGTGGACCACAGCCACTGCACGCTGCCGGGGAGGCTCAAAGGTGCCCAGAATCACCCCTCCAGGGCTGAACTGGCCCCTGGTGCTTGGAGACTCTTTTTAGGGAGCTGCGTTGTAGGCTCGGAGCTTTGCAACCTCAGGGCTAGCTCAGGTCTCCTGGAGTGACCCCCTTGCTAGCCCACGGCAGGTCAAGACCAGCTTGCTCAGCGTCTGCGGGCTCTGGTCTGCACTCAGGGGGGGTCTCCTCTCTCTCTAAATTCTCTCTACAACCAAGTTTCAAAAGGTTTATTTGTTCTTTTTATTTTCTCAGGGTTTCTTTTCACGGTTGTAACTAGCAGAGCGGGAATGTGCTGGGTAAGCAGTCGAACCAAAACTAGGAAAGGACAGCTTCTCCAGCGCAAGCAGGGATTTATCTGAAAAATATTGAGAATTACTGGAAATTTAAACGGAGGCACTGTTCCAAGGTCAAAGGTGTAAGCATCACCTCACTTAGTGGTGCACTTACCAGCAGAGGTGAAGTACTTCTGCTGCTCTGGATCCAAAGAGTAAAGATGTGAACAGAGCCCAGACATTTGTATTTATACTGTCCTAAGCTGTATAACATCCCCATTTAACTGAGATTTTAGTTATTCACATTTAAATACTATTCATCAAAAAAAAAAAAAAAAATCCCTTAGGCACTCGGTCATTTAAGGAGCTCAGCAGGGATTGTGCGCCAGCGCGAGATCCCCATTCAAACCTCATGGCACTGGATGCCACGAGTGGGGAAGGAGCTTCTTCCCCCAAATTATGGGCTCCCAGAAGAGAGATTATACCTGTGGGAAGGAGGAGGAGGGAAACGGCAAAACTACTGGTGCGGTGCAGCAAAGCGATGGCGAGCCCCCAGGCAGGTTGGCTGCACCCTGCTTTGGGGTGTCAGCTCCATCCCCCGTGGGCTGCACGGGCAGGCAGATGGTCTCCTTCCCCCAAACATCACTTTCCAGTGGCAGGAAGCCTCTGTGGAAGGAGGGAAAAAAACCCAGAAGCAAAGGAGACCTTCTGGCAAGCACACAAAGGAGCTGCGCTGCTCCAAAACCTAGTCGCCGTGGAAAAGCTTTCCCTATAGACATGTTGCCCAGTGCACTCCCTGTATGAGCTTTACCCCCATGAAGAACGTGGGCCCTGGATGCCCAGACATGGCTTTTACCTGCAGCTGTGAAAGGGGGAAAAAAATTCATGGCCATTGCTTTGCAAGGCTAAGTGCAAATAGCAGAGGGGCTTGGGCAGCTGCAAAGAGTGTGGGGTGCTTAGCCAAGGCAGAGCCTTGCTGCAATTTCATTTTCATGATTTAGCATTCCTGCTGTAAATAATTGATACTAATGTAAGTGAGATAAGAGACAGACTGTCTGTGGGCCAGGAGGAAGTGGATCCTGGTGACATCCACCCGAAAATACGCTTGCGGATTTCTCTCAAATAAAAACCTTGAAAAGGCAAACGCAAAATCTGAGAGGCGGGGAGGGAAAAGGGGTAAGAAAGGTAATCTGTGGATCAGCTCCGAGGACTCTCATCTCTAAGAAAAAGCTGCCACTATTCATTTTCTTAACAAGAGAATTCTTGCACTAACTAGCACTTTTTAGCTCTCCCTAAACACTGCTCTCCCACTAGTCAATAAGCTGTGTTCATGCATTACCAGAGAGCTGGGTGGGTATTAGCGTGGTTTAAGGAATTAAAGCTTAATTATGGGGGTGCGTGGAGTGCACCCCTCTTCGTCGGAGACCGTGCCGACAGGAAAATGCCAGTGAGCTCGGTGTATTCGATGCCTTTGGCTTAGGTTATCCACAAACCAGCTGAGTACCAGGAAGGAGCTCTCCTGCATCTTAGTCTTTGAAACTGGAGAAGGCAAAATTATATATCTGGTCCTGCGAGGGCAGCCGTGAGCTGGGCGATGGAGACAGCTGGGGTGGAGAAGGGGAGATGTCCCTGCTGGGAGTGTTTGAATCCAGCACGTCCCAGGGGCCATTCCACAGTATCCGTTTCTAAATCCTGATTTTTGAGGTTGCTACTGGCATTTCACGTCTTCTGAGCAGTCTGTGCCCGGCGGCAAACAGACATTGACTTCACCCGACATGACGTAATGCCCGTTTTCATCCTGTCTAGAATATATAAAAAAAGATAATGTCAGCAGAAAAAAAAAAATGACATGACCGTTGAGTGAGCCACCTTCCAGGTCTTCACTTCTCTCTTCTGTGTCTCCATCTTTACATTCCCTCTGCATTATGGGTTCTTCATCAGCCCAAGGACCTTGCCATACCTGATGGCTTTAAATTGCTGGAGGATGCACACATAAGTGAAAGAAATCTGCCGTGACAATTCCTTCATTCTAAACTATTCCCTTGTAAACGTAGCGAAGGGTCCCTCAGACCGTGGGTTTCCCGTGCCTGGAGCAGGCAGGTTTGTTGTACTCGTGTCCGAAAGGCCGTGATTTTACACGTTGCTCTGGTACCCATATATACAGAGTTATGAATTTGTTTTAAAACATACTTCTTAACAAATAGATTTCATGCAGGAAGCCAGATTAAAAGAGCTGTTTCGGAAATGAGAGGAAAGAGCAGCATTGACTCATCAGGGATACAGACGGAGAAAGCTAGAGAGACTTTCTCATCTCTAACATGATTTTATGATTGAGTGAATAATGCATATTAGCATAATACTAACTAAAAAAATCCATACTCATCATTTACTATTAATTAGTTATCAACATTATCCTATTATTAATTATTAACATTTACACTATCAATCAGCCCCTGGCTGACTGATAGCTTAAAATCTTGCATAAAGATTGTTACAACAATAGCTACAGTACATCACATAATGTGCTTCACAGTCGGGTTGTCATATCCTCATCTATAAAGCTTTTTACTAATGCACTTTACAACATATCTTACAGTACATGGATGAAGAATGTGGCTGCACCCAGTAATAATTCCATTAATTATGAATAAAGCATTTACAAATGACATCCTTATTTAAAAACGGTGATGAACACATTTTGTTTTAATGCGGATGCACTGTGTAATTTGTAATTCCATAAAAAGCAATGCTGGCAGCACGGGTCAGGGAAAAAGGGCTGAGATCTTATGATCTTTCTTTACATCAGAAAGGGAAAAAAACAGATGAGAAAATAATCGACAAACAACAGACGTTGGGATAAAGCTGACCAAACTCCAAGGTGATGGTGGGAAGGGACGTTTAAAGGTGCCATGCAAAGCTGAAAGGTTGGAAGACCTTATCCAGTGACCTTGCACTGTGGTTGTGCCAATAAAACTCTACCCTACATTAACAGTAAGTCTATATTTTCATTGCTTTCTCTCATTTGCGATGTTTTCAGCTGGCTGGCAGCTCACCAGGACTTGTTAACCACGTAGAGTTTGCCTTTGCAGTACCTTGGTAGCGCTTTGTTCTATAGGCTTTCGGAGACGGCAGAATATTTATTACATACAATATTTCAGCAAGGCTACTTACGTCAAGAGGCTATAAATACATTACTCTTCCTAGTTTACTTAAGGGATAAAAAGTGAGTAGCTAAGTTTACAGATCAGGCTCAAGTTCTCTTACTGTGTGGTCTGTTCATTTTCATATACATCTCACTTGTTTGAAATTATTTTCCAAATTAATCCTGTGAGTAATGCCTGACTTACTGATCATTTCCGAGTGCTGCTGGTCAAGTTGTGCAGCAGTCCTATTTAGGTTATTACACGTATTATACAAGAAAGGTTAAACTCATGATGCTTTTTGGTAATAAAGCTGTAAATATTAATGTTGGTCATAGTTTTCAACTGAAAGCCATGAGCCAAGAGCTTCTTATACCAAGGTGCAACCTCGGTGTGCTAAAGATGTGCTAACTGGGGATGCAAAAATCCCAGCAACTCACTTCTGACCACACTGGTGGGTGGCTGAGAGCTTTGGTGGTCAGCAGAAAGTCAGCAAACTCCTCCCGATTATTTTTTTCCTTAAGTTTATCGGTGTTTAGAGCAGTCTGGATGAACAAGGCGCCTGGACAATTCACAGACCATGGTGCCATGTATTCGTTAGCACGTAGCCAGAGCCGTGCATGGCAGTGAATGCGGAGCGTGATGCAAGTTTCTGCAGAGTCGGAGAGACCAGAGAAAAGAGACCCAGCTCCATCATGGAAAGATAAGAAAAAAGTTTGCCTTCGGAAGGACCTCGTTTTGGGTTCAGCCAGACCTTTTGCAGGTGCCCCTCGGAGATGAGGCTGCAAAACGGAGCCAAGCCAGGCAGGAATTTCATGTGAATTATTTTCACACTCCCTTTCTACGTCCCATTCTGGTATTCATGGGCGACAATTAGCGCAAAGCATGAGATGTGACATGGCCCTTTCCCCATATTTTCAAGTCAATAAAATAGTAAAAAGTTAATATATAGTGTTTATTGTCAGCACTGTCAAAGAGGGTATTCTGCAGTCACCCTCTCCTCCCAAACCCAAGGAAAACCAGGCAGCGTAGGAGACGCTGCTGTAATTAGAGGTCCTCTTGTGCAAAGCTGCTTTGAAATCCCCAATATTTCTCCAAACCACCAGTAAGTTGTTTTTCAGAGCTGGCTGACAGAGGATTTATTTATTAAGGTTTTGGCTGTTTGCAGCAGCGGCTGGGCAGCACCAGTTCCGCAGAGTTATCAAAAATCTATTTCCTCGCCGAGTCACAAGTAAAATACCAAACCCTCTCTGAAAAGCTGAGTGCAACATTTACATTTTAATCTCACAAAACACTTTGGTTTCTGACAAACTGGGTTTTTCACTCTCTGTGTTACGGAGAGGAAAGGCAGCGGGGTTACAGGAGGAAGCTTTACAGCCCTGGGAGCGAGCGCAGGCTCTTTCGTATACGTGACACGGCCGGCGCAGCACGGTGACAGCAAAGATTGTCATCCTTCAGCCCTGCTGGAGCCAGGTGGGAAAAAAAAAAGCAACTTGGTCCCAAAACCTGACGGCGCACGGGCATCTGGCGCTGCGTTTGGTTAGCGGTGGCATTTGCATGTGTAAACCAGGTCGCGGGGGGGGGCAGGAATAAGCAGCCCTGTGCTGCTGGCTGTCCCGCACAGTCACTCCTGGCTAGAAGGAGAGCCAAGGCGGGGGGGTCGAACGTGGGCTCCCGTGGGTTTGCCGTAGCCATCTTCGGCCTCGGCTGCCGGCGAAGGACGCGGGGCTCTGAGCCGGGCTGGCCCTCCCGCCGCCCGGAGGTTTTCCTTGCACCCCTCGGCAGGCCGTACAGGCACCGAGAGCTCATCCTTCCCCGAACCCAGCCGCAGCCTTTATTTCACTGTCTGTTTGCGTCTTTGCCTACAGGGCAATTGGGATAAAGCGGAGGTGTTGGTTGGACCCAAGCTCTACAGTTTGCTGTCTGGCCACGAAAAGCATCTCTCTTTTTTCAGCTGTTATCCCTGGTGCTGAGGTCCTGTACTGCCTCCGTAGAATCGCTGCGGCAAGATATGAATTATGGATGAAATGAAAAATCCCGGTGCACAGAGGGAATATGCAAAGTGGAGAGCGATCACCTCTGTGCGTGAGCCTCGCCGCGTGCCGCCTTCAGGTGCACGACGCCCGAAAACCTCCGCTCAGCCCCAGCCTGCGACTCCCCCATCCCACAGGTCTCAGGATTCCCTCCTCCCAAGGGCTTCAGCTTTTGAAACGACGACATTCATTAATTTGAAAAGCATCCCCTTGTGCTTTGTGGGATCTGCACGTGGAGGTAGTAAGGGTGCTGCATGGATAAGCTTTCTTTTGGATTTACACGCAGAACGCCTCCAGCGGTGCAGACGTCAGGCAGGATGGGTGCCTGCTCCCAGCGTGGGAAGGGCTTTCCCTGGGGAAATTCGGCACGTTGCAGATCCCCCTGCTCCAGATTTGCTCCTGAGCACGTGAATGCACGTTTGCAGACGCGGTGATGGAGGGAGCTGCGGGCAGGAGCCCCCAGCCGAGGCTGGTTGGCAGGGGCGAGCCTGGTGCGGTCTCACCGCAAGCAGAGGAGAATTCCCATGGGAATTTGCAGAGGCGACGGCTGGTTCCTGCCGGAGCTCCCTTCTGCAGAAGCAGAGAAGTGAAGGCTTGGACAAGTGCTTCAAGGTAGTCACAGACGCCGGCTTTAAGGGTCTGTGGTTTGGGGAAGCGCAGTCTCTCTGCTTATAACTTCTCTATCAGAGAAGAAAATGCCTTTCAGAAAACATTTTTAAAATATCTTTTAATTTTTAAATGCTTTAATTTCTCCCATGCAAGCACAGCTCTTTGCTTTCGTGCACCATCTAATAGCACACCGTGAATGTGTTTCCACGCAGCCATTTCTGAGCGTGCAATATCAACATCTGTGCTAAAACCAAGCAGAAATTTTTCCCTGAAGCGATATTTTGCTCAGTATTATTGTTACTTTTTCTTTTTAATGGTCTGCTTGTCACGGGGCCTCTTCAGCCTCTTAGTTTCAGGAAATGAAGGTTCCCTGCTTCTCCCTCCTTTTCAAAGCCAGCCCTGGCAATCAAGAGCAACATCATCCTTGTCCCTTCTGCTAAAAACGTTTTACTTAACGCTCGCTAAAATTTTGCTGTACTGAAGCACCTCGTTGAACTGGGGCTTGGCCACCCTCTTCATCATCATGCAGAGCCCAGGCTGACATGCCCAGGAGAAGGGCCCCACACTGTAGCCGGACCAGACATCTTTCTTCAGAGCTCAGCTTTGCATCAGATGAAGACCACTGGTCGGAGATGCAAAATAACTAAATAGAGAGGTTGCTGCTATAAAAAAAAAAATCCACAGGAGCCAATGGTGACCCTTCTGCAGTAGCTGAAATGCTGCAGTTGCTGCTCAAGGTCTGGTTTAGGTAATCGCCGTGCAGTGCTGTTAGCCTGTCCTCACTGGGAGCAAGCAGGAGGAGCAAAGTTTGTCCTGTTCCAAAAACCAGCGTGGGATAAGCGCAGGTGAAGAGGCTCTCGCTGAAGGTACGGGCAGCACCTGTGCTGAAATTGCTGATGCAGGTCACAAACAGCTGAGCAAAGTGCTAATTCCTGCCTGGAGAACAGCATTTAAGTGCTGTTATTTAACAAGGTAGCCTCCTGTGTTTGCCCTGACTTGTTGTCTGCACCCTTTTTTGGGGGGAATGGCTTTTCCAGGCCAGTTTGTTGCCCCTGGTGCCGCAGGCCTCTCCGTGCCCCCCCCATGCCGTGACTTGGAGAGGCTGCGGGATGCTGCGCAGGTGAAGGTTGCTTTCCTGAGATGTGCTGATGTGCAGGATTGGCCCGGGATGGGGAAAAGAGAGTGAGAATGGCTGGTGCTGTGCATCTGTAGCATCTCTAGCGGGAGAGAGCATGACCAATTTTCAGCCCTCAGAAGGAGAAATAGGTCTGATGTGTAAGAGTCCACTTTTGGTTTCTTTCTAATTTGGGCCTCTGTTGCCTTGCAAAGGGTTTGGGAGGGAGGTGCGCTCCGATGGACAGACCCGTGCCTTCCCGCGCACCTCTCCTCGGAGGATTTTTTGTGATGGTGGTGGTGCAGGCAGCCATGAATTCCAGGGACTGCAGTGGAGCTCCAGGATCGCGCTTGGAAGTGGAAGCAAAGCGAACGGCTGGTGTAAGGCAGGGCTCGAGTGGACGGGCAGCGCTGTCTGCAAGTGGTGGCTCCAGCTCGGCCTTCACTTTGCGGGTCTCTGGGCAGTTGTCCTCTCGCCCATCATCCTTCCCCTGCCCAATACACAGCAGGCTGGCAGGATTAATTGATCTGTGTTTGAATTTCTCCTCTTAAGTAGGTATTAATTTTTTTTTTTTCCCCATCATAACCACAGTGGCAAACATTCCCCTGTGCATGTATTTAAGCTATCCAATGTGGGCCGCTTTGTTCTTGATTTTGATTATTTTAAGAAAGTCCTTTAGCACATCAAATAGTCTCCATGGATGAGGATTTATAGGAAGGTCTTGAGAGCTGTCAGAGTAATGTTTTTCCAGTGGCAAAAACTTAACCTCCTCTTAGATCTTTATTTCTGCGTTGTCCTGCGTTTGCCATGTGATGAAGAGATGGTGTAGCTGTGGTAAGCGCTCGGTTACAGCTATCAGGATGAAGGAGATGTGTTGTCAGTTGTTATGGTTTTGATCCCATTTGAATGTGTCTGTCAACAGCCTTGAATCAAAGAAAGTGAGAAAGAGCCTTTAATAGTTGTGATTTGGAAATTTCAAGCTTACTTTTTTTTTATAGACACTAAGTAAATGGTTGGCGGGCTCTTGTAAATCATAACATTTCTAAATATATCAAAAAGGCTCTCTGCCAAGCTGCTGGCAAAGACGGTGTCAATTCCTATTTAATTCTTTTCCCCCTTCAGATTACTTTTACATTGAATAATTTCAAATCATAATGCAAAAAATCAGGGACTCTTAACGAGACTAGCTAACACCGTGATTAATGAAAGTGTAATGTGAGCTACTGTACAGCCATTAGAAACCAGTTAGCTAATTAGTGTAATCACAGAGGTGGAAATAATTAAAAGACCATAAAATAGATGTAGCCTAATAACAACATTTTCCTCTGACCCAGAACTGGTGAGAAGAGGATGGTTTGCTGGGTTAGGAACAGAGAGAAGCGGAGACCGAAGGGTCTGGGACTAATCACCGTCAGTGAGGTCTCAGGGCTGGATCAGACAAGTAGAAATAGAGCGGATTTTACAGCAGGGTAATCCACATTGCAGCAGAGTCCTCTGGCGAAGGTACTTCACGTTACAGCACCCCTCTTCCATCTTTATCCATCGCCACAAGTTTTGTGGCAAACAACTATTCAAGACACGGGTACTTGCGGCGAAGCAGGATCTGGCTGGCTCTCTTTCTTTCTTACTCTTTTGTTCCCTTTTTTTCTTTCCCAGGTTATCAGCAAATATAATATTAAAATACCATTCACCTTGCAGCCCCTGGGCCCTCCAGGCTTGGTTTTGGGAAAGGGAGAAATCGGTGCCCTAAGGTACTTAAGAAAAAAATCCCATTAGAGGATTCACTACATTTATATGATAGTGTATGGATGTAGATTATTCACTATAAGTTTCACTAGACTCTAACAGCAGGTTGGAAAAACCTCTTGCTAAGAGGGAAAAGTCTTCCCGGGCGGAGGAGAGCGGTGCAGCGACCGGTGAGGGTGGCACTCGTCGCCAGAGCTGCCCCCAGCAGCCGGGTGCCAAGCAGCCCTGCCACCCTCTTCGATCCTCACCCGCAGCCTGTGCAGACAGCCCCGGGTCCTTTGGGCACTACCAGCACCTTAGTGTGGTGGTGAATCCTAAACAGCCCCCAAAACGCGTGCCCGGTGCTTCTCCAAGGGCTCTCCCAGGCAGGACTGTTCAGATTCGTCCCTTGTTAATGAGAGACGCAGGACAGCGCGATGAGTTGGATTTTACCCCTGGTGATTAGAAGTGACCTACCTCTTGCTGAGAGATGAAATAGCTCCATGTAACGGGCTATAAAAAAATCCTAACTGGTAATTTTCCAGTTCGATGGGTCACCACTATGGCCATCTCCATCGGCTCTTATCATTTCTGCCACGGTTTTGTGTGTGTTTCATTTGACCTGGGTATAATGAGCAAAGGAGAATAAAGTAGCTGCAGACACACAATCAACGATCATCCGCTGAAGCTGATGAAGATGCCAAGACTGCTAAGTGGGTCTTCATTAGCTATTCACAAGCTAAGAGCTGTCCTTATTTATTCTTCCTTCCTAGGTGAATCTATTTTTGAATATCTTTTGTACCGATCTTGTCTGGGGGGGTGGGAGGTTGGATGGAGGGTACCACCACTGCCAGGTAACCAGATGCTTTTCATGAAAAAAAATAGGCCGTGACACCAAGTTGGCAGCAAGCTGAAAAGAAGAAACAATGTGATGCCATTTACAGAAGGAAGGAATAATTTTCCCTGGTGACACTTCTAGTGGGAGGCGGAACTTATCTCCTCTTTGCAGCGCAAATGAAGCATCACAGCAGTAGCATTAACTGTGCTTCCACGTTTCCAGCTTGTCTTTTCATTAACCTTTTCTTATTGCTGTAGCAGTGAACGTGCTTTCCAGGGAGGGTTTGCGTTGCCGGAGATGCGAGCCCAGGGTGTCCCAACTGGGTCCCCAGGCTGTGGCACACGCAGCCAAACGGATGAGCCTGGTGGCCTGTGCTGCATGTAGATGAGCTTGCGGTGAAGAAGGGAAACCTGAGGTATATCTACAAGTCCGCTGGAGAGGGGCTCTTGGAGCAGCGGGTCGCGGCCAGCCTTGCTCCAGGGGCCCCGTCGCCCTACCAGTTTGGCTGCGCGAATCCCATCCCAGGACATCCTTGAGGATGCAGATGGGAAAGTGCTTAACTCCTGGCAACGACAGTGTCTTCAGGAGGGAAAGGTGCCTTCTTCATCTGCACGACCCCCGATTCCACACCGGGCATCGCTTCAACTTTCTCATTGAAGTTTTTCTTAAAAGCCACAGCTCCCGCTGTGCTGGGACCAGTTGGTTGCGGATGCCTCTCGTCCTGCCGGCCGCATCCGTCTGCGGTGAAGGCTGCCCTCTCCCGACACGCAGAGTATCTGAGGGATGCGGTGGTTGAGCTGCATCCCACCAGCGCCGGGGGCCCAGCACCCTCAGCCAGCACCCACCTTGGTCCCAGCCACGCTGGGCACAGCCCAACAGTGTCCCATCCCAGTGAGCACACACCAACAGGGCCTCGAGCATCCCTCGAGGTGGCCTGGCCCCATCACCGGCTCCTGCCCACGATGGGTCCAACCTGCGTCCCCCCCCTCCAGCAGCGTGTGGGTGCTGCTTGAGAAACCACCCAGAGCACCGCATTCCTTCTGCAGAAGATTTCCATTTTACCTGACTGACTCCTGCCCAGCACTTTTTGTTTTATTTTCAGTTTTATATTCCAATAGTGTGGGAGTGAGTACCGTACTCATCCGAGTTATCTTTTTCCAGCTGAGTCTATTCACGCTGCAGACTATGTGGGTGACACCCTGGGAAAGGCAAGTTTAGCAGTGTGCTGCTCCAGGAATGCTTTTTTTTTTTTTTTTTTTTTTTTTTTTTTTTTTTTTATGAACAGCAATGCGAGCCAAGCAGTTGCACCTCTGGGGTTTGTAAACAGCTGATCTATGAGAGATTACTTTTCTTTTTCCCTTGTGCTTTTGACCTTATTTGCTGAAAATGAAACATCATCTAACCTTCCAGGAAATACCATGATTCTTCGATCTGACATGGCAACATGAATCTTCTGTAAGAGTGCATCCGTTCCGCATCTCGGGCCTCTGGAACAGAGTTCTGGGCACTGGAGTGGGAATTGCAGCATCATGAATGTAGGACAGCAGGACCTGAGCCCTGCACTTCTCCAGCCTGGGGAGTGACATCCCCATGGGGCTAGTCACTGCTGGTCCTGCCCCAGTTCCTCACGGAAAAAATTGGGATTTCTTGACCCTGAATCAGCTTGAGCATCTTTAAAGTTTCGTGGGAGAGATGAAACCCTTCTCATCCAGCTCTGCGGGTCTGGCTGAAATAAAACACAGCTTTACAGCTCAAAGTAACCCACCTTGCCCTGCTTCAGCCTCCCCTAGCCACCTCCTAGAAGAGGTCTTAAAAGCTGTTGCGTTGCTAAAATTTCAGGCTCTGCGTGCCACGCTCAGCGAGCACAGCCCACGTTTCCGACAGCGCGTTTCCTGAGCACGATGCCCGCGGGGACCTAATCTTGTCCGTACCATCAGCCTTTGCAGGTTGCGCCTCCCCCCCTGCTATATTTTCGTGGGACCTCGGAAGCCTTTCCAGGAAGGCAGCGCGGTGGCTGTGAGGTTTGCACGTTGGGGTGGGCTGGGGGGGGCTGCAAAGCCGCGTCCGTATCAGGGCCGGAGCAGCGGAGAAGGCTAGTTGAAGGTAAGAAGTTATTTATGGGAAGCTGCGGTTCTCGTGTTGCTCTACAGCTTTTTGCCTCCCACTTGCCACGCGGGGTTTAGAAGATGTTTTGCTTAAGAATTGCATGGTTTTAGAGCCACGCTGTTTTACCTGGGGTGTATTCATCAGTGTGCAGATCTCTCCTCCGTGGCTTATTCCCAGAGCAGAGGTCCCCCAAATCCCGCTAGACCTGGGGAACGACCCGCAGCAACCTTTGCATTTTGCTGTGTTTCCCTCTGGATCAGACCGGTGACATTCCCAATCCCCAGCGTGCTGGGGAAGATGGGTTTAACTCAACCCACAATGATACCCCCTCCAAAAGCCCCTGAATGCTAAAATGTCTCTTTCTGCCTGGACCACCTTTCCTTGTTTTACCACTAGATGGGAGAGTGAGACTGGGCTAACTCAGCTGCTCCCGTCCTTATCCCGGTAGGAATTCCGAAAGGCCTTGAGAACTGAGAAATGCCCGCAGGCCATCCTGCAAATCCTCCCACCTCGGGGAGGCAGTGGGTAACCCCCCCAAATGCCTAATTATTGCCTAACCCCCAAAGTGCATGGTTAGGGGGGGACTGATGCTTGCCTGGTGTTTTCCCTCAATACCGATATCCCGGCGGTGGCCACCCTGCCCTCAGGCAAGGGGGATTCACTTACACAAAGACTAGATATATTCTTGGGGTGATATACTTCATTTTTCTTCCTATCCACCTGTCCTAGAGCAGAGGGAGGTGGGGAAAGCGCTCGCAATTCCCTTCTCATCCATGCCCCAAATCCTGCTTCCCAGGAAGCCGGTTGACCCCAATAATTGCTTTGGCAGGTAAAGAATAAAGCAGTATTTTCTCCTCCTTCCCTTCCACACCTTTCTCCTATAGGATTCTTGTGTAATGCCACTCCCAGCGATACCATTTTCCTGCAAAGATTAAAAATGGGCCGGTGCAATGATTGCACATGCAGGAGGAGAATTTGTGCCCTGGTCTGATGCCGCTTGCCTCGGGAGCTGCTGTGGGCGAGGGAGGGGAGGGTGCCCGCTTCATTAATGTCTTATTAAATTTACTTCCACTGCAGCACTTCCCATTTCCTGAGATGCTTCCCAAGGTCTTGCTAGGACTGGGTATGTTTGGGAATTATATAGTTGTAGAAGCACTTTCTCAACCAAATCACATTGCCCAGTTTGCCTATTTTTATTATTGTAAGGTTTGGGGCTTTTAAAAATAAACAATTCTTCTTCCTTCCTGAGATTTCACAAGTTCTGGAAGAAATCCTGTAGTAGCCAAATTCTCTGACTGCCTGTGTGACTATGGCAGAAAATGTAATCCCTGTAACTCTGAAATTCTCTTTCTGGGGAATTTTGCTGTCTGCCCCACCTTCCTAATTTGCAAAGCTTTTTAGAGAAGTGACTCAACTGATTTGTTTAATGCCAGGCACACTTGGGCAATGAGATGAAATAATTCTAATAACCACCCTAATTGCAGTGCCCTTGTTGCTTCTGCTGCGGTCTCCTGGCTTTGCCTCCACAGAAAATATCTGTCATTATCCTGTTAGAGAAAAATATCAGCTTCTTTGGAGAGGAAGTTTGTGGTTTTTACTGGACATAATTACTCCTGTTTTCTGTAAGCAACAGCCACCCTGTCCTGTGTGTGCAACAAGGCCACTGAGTCACCAGCACGAAGCACTAACCGGCTCGTGCACCTTGCCAGGGAAGACCCAAAATCCCCTTCAAAGAAAAGAAGAGACATCTTTCTTCAGTGGATAATTACAGATGAAAAAATGTTGCCTGGAAGCAATTAAAAAAAAAAAAAAAAAATAGACTTTCCAGACCTGGCAGGTCCAGGGCACGTTGGCTTGTGCAAATGGAGCTTCTAGCTGCTGGGGACAGCCCGGGGTGACAGCAGCAAACAGGGCAGCCGGGGTGGGAGCATCTCCTGCCGCAGAGGGGGCCAGGGCCGGGTTTTCACCTCGCTCTGTCCATGCACGGATCTGGGGCGTGTGGGGATGAGGGTCAGAGCAGCCACAGGGCATCTCTAATAGATGGTTAATCGTATATCTGCTTCTGGCCATGGACATTCGTGGGAGAAGTTACTGCCCTCGGCCAACTGCCTGCTGCTCCCTGTCCTCCTCGGATGTCAAACGCTGGGTAAGCAAGTGGAAGAAATAAATCTGAAATACTGAGGACCACTGCAGTAACTCTGATTCGCTTTGCTATGCTCCCAGTCTTTATATCCCTTTCCTCTCTTATCTCCCCCTTCACAGTCCTAGAAGAGAATTAAAAACCAGAAAAAGCACTAACTGGCCAGAGGAGCTACAAAGTGACCGGTGGCACGGTGTACCCTTGCGATGACACAGGACCGGAGGGACGAGGACACCAGAGACCGACTTCTGGCCTCTGCTGGCTGCAGGAGCTGCTGCGACTTGTCACTGTCTAATGGCTTTCAGCACGCCAAACGCAAAGTCAGGCCTATTTTAGCAAGAAGTCGAGCCCATTAAGTTTCTCTTTAATTATAACAAGGAAACGGCACGTGCAAGTGTCGCTTCAGATGAGAAACATGTGGCGGTTGCCAAGTTAAAGCTGTATCCTGTAAACCTTTCCAGTAGGTGAGCCTGAGCCTTGAATTCCTGCTGCTGCAGGACCAGGGGGAGGAGAGGAAAAAGGATTTGCGCGTGGCCCGAGCTGTGGTCCACGGGACTTATTTCAGGAGAGCTCAGCTACCTGCGAAACATCAGCCCCGACGAACGGTTGGGGCAGAGTCCGGCGCAACACGTGTGTGCACATGGCATTTACTGCACTAGCAGGCAGCTCCAGCAGCAATATAAAGAGCGTAAAGCTTAAACTTATAAAGCATAGATGCAGAGACCAGAATGGAGCGGCGGACTAGCGAAACGCAGCCTTGCTGGGGAATGTTGCGTCGCTGCAGGTTGCAGCCAGAGCCCTTCGGTAGCTAGCTCACGGCATTGCGGCAGCCGTGCGGCCCCTCATAACGGTGATTAAAAGCAGCTCCGCGAATTTGGAAAGTGGGCAGAGGAGCCTACCTCCTCCTCAGGGGCGTTTTGAGCCCCCAGCTGAGCACAGAGGGCTGCATGTGGTGGTGAAGGACCTGGGATGCGCTCCGTGGGGCTGTGACCTCTTCGGACGGGCAAGAGGCAGTCATGAAACGGTAAGCACAGAGCACAGACGAAGAGAAAACTATTAGGAGGGTGAACGTCAGCCCCAGGACACTGGGGCGTCCCTGGAGGGAGGGCTCCGCGCCGCGGGGGACGGCTGACGCTTCCCCCGATCCTCAGCCGCAGGGGCAGCTCCCGGCCGGGAGGCAATCTGGCCTCGCAGATGCAGAGTCCGATGTCTCTTGTAGACCTTGATCCTGCGAGAGGAACTTAGGGATGGATTTTCAAAATCGGTCAGAATTAGCGGGATCCAAGGCCTGACCTGAGATAGCAACAGAATTAGCCACGTGATTTCTTCTCCGGGTTTACAGGGGCAATATTTTTTCCAAAGTTCAAAGTCTTTATCTGCAGGAAGCATGTGACATGCTTCGCAGTCACACCACAGTTTTGGTGCTATGAACAATTAAAAAAATCAATTTCTGGAGCAATATTTTCTATGTTTGTAATCTCTGAACTAATTACAGGACTGGAAAATCAATAGCTATCTGGAAATCTTTCCAATGCGGCTAACTAAGCATGCTATATATCATACTGGAATATATTCTTCACAAACACATGATGCTCATGACCATCTCCCAGATCATACGGGCAGATGACATCACTGTCAATAAGTGTCTGTACTTCATTACACTGCAATGGCAACATTTACCAAAATCTGCAGGGGGGACTGGGCACAGCAAATAGCACAGTACGTGAGATCTGCAGCAATATTTGTGCCAGTATTTTAAGCCAACAACAAAAAGTGTTGAAAGACTCAGTTCAACAGGAATCTTTGAAAAGATTACGAAAATAAAGTCATTAAAAGTTCATGCCTCAGCTATAATGTTGGTTTTTTTAATCAGGATTTATTAAAAAAAAAAAATAGTAAAACCTTTGGTGACTGAAAATAACCTCTCTCTCTAGTCTCCTAGCAAGACAGAGCGGTGTTAAATGGGTAGTTCAATGGCGACTACCCGTCAAAAAACACACTTAAAAAGGAAGGGTGTTGCTCTGATGAATATGATCTCCTCTTGCTGTACAAACATGCTGTGTTGACCATGGCAACTCAGTTGGAGCCAAAGCCCAAACCCTTGTGCTGATGCTCTGCGCCGCTTCCCGCGCACCGCAGGCGTTGCTGGGATCTTATCTGAGATGCTGCCGCCTCACTCGTGCCCTGCGAGAGCTCAGCGTGCTCTTCCTTGGTACGCTGGAGTTTGTGCTGCTGCTAAATGAAGAGCAAATATTCCCATCGGACGCAGTGCCAAAAGCACAGCAAGTGGATAAGAAGCAAAGACCACGGCGCAGGTGGTTTTCCCCACGCTCCTGTTTGCACCACCGCTTGGTACAACGGAGCGGTGAATTCTGAGCTGTCACCACACCACAAATATTTTCTCTTGGTTTATATGTTTTTCTCTGATTATTCTTCATAGCTTTCCTCCCCCCCCCAGTGAATCGAGCAGAGGAAAAGTGGGATTTCTGGGACATCTCTGACCTTGCTCCCTCCACAAGCCGGGGGATTCCTGCAGCTGCACCCACACCCGCAGGTCTCCGAGGTGGGGATCCTCATCCCAGCACGGAGCTTCAGGTCCTGCAACCCGGGAAGGTAGGGTGTGGAGTGTGCCTTGTTCCAGCCCACATCTCAGGAGAGAGGCCACGATTTACAGTCCCTCCTAAATAAGAACTTAGCAGGTTAGTTACGCTCAAAGAATTTAAATTTTGGAGCTGGGCATGACCCGTGTAATAATGATCTGGATTGTAATTATTGTTATTATTAACTACCATTTGCATTTCTGTAGGATTCCCACGTCCAGCTCAGGAGCTCCTGTGCACGGTGCAGCACACGGACATGGAGAAAGGAGCCCCTCGAGCTGCTGATAGCCTGCCCGGAGCAGCGGAGCCAGACCCGAGCGTGGCCACGGGTGATTATGGTAACAGCACTGCCTCACCCGCACCCAGAATATACACTCCCATGGCGTGGCTTTGCTAATCTGGGCTGCTTTCTGCCAAAAAGCAACAGTTACAAAAACATTGTGCTTGCCATAATCGCAGTCACAATTTCCCTTTTAACTCCTAAGGCTGAAGTGACCTTGATGCTAACGCAGAGCTGCCGGGCACCACGTACTGTTCAGACTCTGTGGGAACATACCCACGGCTGCTGCGCTCTGCTTCAACGTATCTCCTCCTCGGATGATGCCGTCTATGGACTTTTCCATGATTCTTGCCAGTGTAATGTCATATTTCATTCAAATAAAACTTGACTGGAGTGCAAGAAATCACTTCTATTTCTTTCTTAGGAAAGAAAGGCTGCAGGGTCTGCGCATCACCTAATGGAAAAGACCTGAGAAAAAAGAGCTCAGACCCTTCAGAAATCTTTCGAAGAGAAGCTACAGCTCTCCCTTACCTCTTTTAAAATTAACACATCGCACTTCGTACCTGCTGAGCAGCAAAGTTCCTAACGCCATTTCCCGATAACCCAGAGGTACCGTATTGCAGTGCTGTCGCCAACTGGTTTATAAAGAGGACGAGGGCAGGACACGCAGCGAGGGATCACTGCCTCTCGCAACGTTCTCCTGGACACTGGCCATCAGCATCTCAGGGACATCCAGCACTAGAGGTTTGCATGGAGATTATTGGGTTTAACAGCCGCCAGAGCGTGTGTCACCCATGAATTTGTCTAATCCTTCCTCGAACACAGTTACACTTTCGGCTCTGCAATGCCCTCCGGCAACGCTTGCCATTGCTTAATCAGGAGCTGTGCAAGAGTTTGCTTTAAACCTCCTACCTTATCACTTACAGGATCCTTTGCTCTTGTAATAATAAATGCAGCTCGCAGTGCTGAGCAGGATGGATTCTGATGTTCCAGTCTGAAAAAGCAACAGGGTCTTACAGAGGTAGGATAACACAAAGTCTGGTAAAAATCCCAGGGGGCATTTTCAGGAGTGCATTTCCTACTGCCAGCCAGCTCTAGCCACTGCTCTTGAAAAATCTCACCTTTATTCGTTATTTATTCTATGTTTCCTGTGAATGAATTTCTGGCTCAAATTAGAGTTATAATAAAAGTCTAAAAAAATGTTCTCTTAGGAAAAAATCCAGTTCTGTACTTCCTTCCCCAAGATTTGTTGCTTGTTCTGCAACAGGAGATGTGAATCATGGCAGTATTTATAACAGCGATATTAGGAAATGATCATTCAGGCACCAGAAATCTGTATTAGACATTATGTCTTTAAATAAATTGTTTATTACTACATTAACCTAATCTTGTAAATACATGTACACTTAACTATATTAAAAATGTAAATGTTCCCAGAACCAGACTTTACATGATGAATATACAACTCCCCTTCTTTCCTAGTCAGCTCTGTGGATCTTGGAAAAACGAGGATAGTTTCATTTGATGGGCATTAATAAGGTTTATGTCTGCAGAGATTTAGCCCAAAGATTGTCATGATCATCTCGGGTCCCACGTGGCTTACAGGACTGAACTTGAAGAAACATCTTTCAACAGCTGCTGGTGTCGGAGCGATTCCAGCTCTGGGAGTGCCTCCAGCCAACTAACTTCCCTTCTGTGGCACTAAATTTGCATTCATTAAAAGCAGAGTTTTAATGATTTATGGAGATTTATAAAAAACGGCAGCCCAGAGCTCCTGACACTCTCAAAGCTTGTGACAGAGGTACAACACATCATAAATCCATACCGGTGTGAAATACTGAATGAAAATCATTGCAGGTATATCTGCAAGTGTTAACATGATCCATAGAAATCAGGGTTTCAGTCAAACGAAAATGCTCAGAGCCTCCCAAACCTGAGGAGATAGTAACCCATATAATAACAACAATATAATGATTATAATGTTAGTAAAAATACTACTAATACAATTACCAGTCTCGTTGTCATTGTTTATTACCATCACAGCCCTGATAATTCTCAGCTCTAATGATGGATGGGGGCAGAGATGTTTCTTCTCTGAAAGAAACAACCTTTGTGCCCACCACCAAGCCCTAGACAAGGAAAAACCTTGTCCCCTTCAATTTTAAAAAAAAAGCCACCAGCAGCATCAGCCGCTAGCAGAGCTCCATATCCAGTCTGGCTGAGCTTGACAGGCAAGGCAGCAAAAGGAGACAGCCCTGAGATTAATTCCAGCTTCTCCTATCCCTTAAAACAGCTACAAAGGTCCTTAGGACAAGTCCAGTTCTGGGAAGACACCAGGCTCTGGAGGAGCCTTCTGCCACTCACACAGCAAGGTGTGCACTGGCTCATGCAGGGTGAGCCTCATGGGCTTTAAAACGAAGTTTAAACCAAACTTGCCCCTGGGACAGACTCCTTTTCATTTACAAGTGAATCAGCAGAGATGGCAAGACTGATTTGCCATGCCACTGCCCAGCATCTTTTAAAGATTTCTGTAGGCGACAGATTTCTTTCAGGTGACCTCTGTCCTTCCTGCCACACCATCTCCCTTGGACACGTTATCGTAGTTACTGTTAGCTCATGCAAATCTACAGGACAAGCTCCGTATCTTGACATCTCTCTCACCCAAGAGGTAACATAGTTTGAGATGCTGTACAAAAAATCACCAAAATTTAAGTAAAAGAGGACAACATCACCAAAGGCAGGATGGACCAAAACCTATGTGGAGAAGTGAGCAGAGCTGAGGAGCAGGGAGGCATCACCCCAAAGCTGGAGCCAGCGATGAATGCAGCTTGGCATGGTTGAACGGGAAACAGGGGGGGCTTCCCCAGCTCAGATGCTTTTGACGCACCACTTCACCTTCGCACATCTGTTGTCCTTTCCACCCTGTTTATTTAAAATATAAACAGTTTGAAACAGGGCCTTACTCATCGGTCGTTGTACAGCACCAGCCAAAACACTGCCCTAACTTCAGCACACAGGAAACGATTCATATATAATAAACCCAACATCAGTGTGTGCTCATGGAGCAAAAGCTTCCTGGTTTTCCTGGTTGCAGCATGTCGCAAACAGCAGACTCTCCCACATTTAATTTTGCTCTAAAAGCTTATTCGACAGCTCCCAATTTAGCCTCGTAAGCGAAAACAAAACCTGCAAGATCCCCATCCACCTCCAAAGGGGCACGGCAAAGATGGGACAAAAAGGCAGCGCTCCCCAGCCCCATCCCAGAGCCGTCGCTTCAGGGGACGATGGGGAGGCAGCACTAAAAGCGGCACATTGCCCCAGCCTGGGGAAAGCCTCAGGGAGCTGCAGGGTCTGCTGGGTTACCCGTGGGACCCTGAGCTCCAGCACCGCTGCCTCGGCGCCGAGCGAGCACGGACGGGTACCGCCGGGCTCCGCGTGGCGGCGGGACGTCGTCCTCTGGCCGTACCTTTGCCTTCCCCGCCGCCTCGCGCAGCGTTAGCCGGGGTTTTCCATTACCCAGGTCATCCCGCGCGCTCCGGATAATGGAGAACGGATTGCACTTTGAAGAGCTAAACGTACAGCGCCTGAATTATTTATCTTTGAACATGCAGAAACAGGCCAAACTCCCCCGAGCGATGTGAAACAGCTCTTGTAAGAAACGGGGCTGCGGAAGCTGCCCCGGTAGGCAGGCGAGAGCTGCGTGGTTAGTCCCTCACACACATGCAGGTGTCACATCTGCTGAGATTCTTCCCACCCAGGTGATTTATGTCCTGGAGGGTGCCGGGTGCTCGGGTGCGGGTGCCGGTCCAGAGACTCATCCGCGTAACGGCACAAGGGCCCCCCTTCTGCGCCTATAAACCAACCGCTGCGACAGCAAGTCCCCGAAGAGCAGAGAAAAAGGCCCGGACAAAAGTGTTAATGCAAATCAAGGGGGTCCGGTGTATTTCCACAGCTTTTCCGCGCAGCTCCTTCGCTTCTGCAGCCGAGACATGCTTCCTCTGCAACCCCTCAACTCGCCATGCCCAGCCTGGCACCGCACTGCGCCCAGAAAGATAATTCCACCACAGCTGCGCTTACGGCCCAGATAAAATAACACCCATGCCTCTGCTCTCCCGCTTTTTCTGCCTTTTGCGCCAGGGCAGCTCGTTGCGATAGCTGGAGGCGACGGTTAAATCCCCTGCCATTGCTCTCCGCCACCACAGCCACAGATGCTGCTCCTTCCAGCACAGTTTTCCCATATCCCACATTTCTCCCTCAGCATCCCGGGGGTGCAGGAAGGCTGGGATACCCCCGGGGAG
>JAVJGG010000009.1:29340160-29370379 GCA_035590195.1 Aviceda cuculoides
AAACCATCCTATGATATGCAGACAATTTTGCAGAGCTTCCTACCCTTTTTCTGCTGCTCTGGCCTCTCTTCTATGCCCAGGTTTGCAGAAAAACCTCAATGCTTGCTGGTTCCCCCACTTTGGCTTCCCATGCTCCCTGCCCTGCAGCCCAGCCTTCCTTCAAGCCATAGAGAGGAACAGGAACAAATACTGACAATTTACTTTTTATACTTAGATTAACATAATTCAGGAAGGAAAAAAAAAAAACCCAAACCAACTGATTGGCACGTTTTGATTGCATCAAAAGAAAGAAAACTTTTTTCTTTTTTTTTTCTTTTTTTTTCTTTTTTTGTTTTTTTTTCTTTTTTTCGTTTTTCTGTTTTTTCGTTTTTTTTTGTTTTTTTTTGTTTTTTTTTGTTTTTTTTTTTTGTTTTTTTTTTGTTTTTTTTCCCCCAGACCCTTTTCCTGGCGGCAGCCCATGGCTGTGGGTCAGGGTTTTGCGTGGGTACCACTAGATGGCGATGGAGACGGCAGGACGGCGGAGCGGGGCTGGCTCCAGCATCGGCTGGGGTTTGGCTCAGCATCTCTCTGTGCTGGGTGAGAGCAAGTTCTTGTTGCTTTACAGAAAGGAGAAAGGCGGAGCGGTGCACTGGCTTTCGGATTTGCACCAGCAAAACCGCAAATATGTTTTAGAACATCCAAATAAGGTCCAAGGTTAAGTTTTAGTATCTGGAAGCAGATCTTTCCCGGGAAAATGGGTATTGTTTGTAATCAGAAAGTGAGGCGGGAGGTGAGGGTCCAAACAGAGCAGCTGTGTTATTTTCATGAAAGTTGATAAATTCTTATTTGAAGCCTTCACTTCCCAAGCAGGGATGGCGAGCTCTGAACTGGCAATCAAAAGGCAGAGCAGAAGGCTCTTTATATTTTCCCTTCTTGATTTTTCTCCTTCCCCTAAATGTGATCCTTGCGGTCGCTATTGGCCTGAGCCTCTCGCCTTGCTCGGAGTGAGGTGAGGAGAAAAACCTCGACACTCCCCGAAATAGCACCCTCCCTTCTCTGGGGTGCTTGGCTCTGCCATCCAGACTCCCCTTTGCATTTAACCCTAAAAGATTCTCTACCTCTGTTTGGAGGATAACCTGTGCTAATCCCCCTTTACCTTCACACTCTGTCGTTGCTGTGTTGTCACTAAGCTGGAAGTCAAATTAAATTGACCGAAGTCAACGAAGTGACGCAGAGCGAGGAACAGAGGACGAAATATTTACATCCCCACGGGAGAGCCTTGTTTGGTTTTGTTGTGGAGAAAACCCTACCTGTGTTCTCCTGTGGTTACGAAGGAAGCTTTATTTTGGAGCACAGCACTAACCCCAGGGTGCTCTGGTCCAGCTGAACTCAGGAGGAAACCTTTTACTGAGTCCAGTGGGCGCTGGATCAGGCTCATAATTAATAACTTCTCTGGCTTGCTTTAAAACCAAACAGCAGTAAAGAAGAGTGGCAGATTAAAGGAAACGTGTGTGTTTTACCAGCCTGGGCAGATTCAACCCAGCAAACGCGGTGGTGGCCAGGAGGTGCGTGGGATGGCTGTGGCTCTGCTGTGGGAATGGCACTGGATTTCTATCGAACGGTTCGAGGGGATTCAAGGGAGCGGAATGGGCTGGCATTTTCTGTGGCCAAAATAATTTCCTCTGGAACTGAATAAATGCCAAAATTTTCTTGTGTTCCTTGCAAGTTTTCATACTGACCTGCACAAAGCAATTTTAGAATATGAAAATGAGACAATTCTGCTCCATCTAACGAGGTGCTGTGTTTCTTATCCAGCCAGGGGCCCTCCGTCCAATTTCCTAGAGACACATAGAAGACTAAATCTCACATTAAATTAAAATTTTCAGTTGTTTTACATCTTGCCTGCTTCGTTACCAAGTAACAGTCTGTCAGTTAATAAAGGGTCCTGAGAAACCTCCTAAAAGTATATAGAATGGGATGAGTCCACCAAAACCTCTTATTACAGACCTACCCTTCTAGTAAGGGGGAAGCAGAGCTACTATAAAATTAATATTGCAGTAGTTCAGTGAAACACTAATACACTAGTAACTATAGAAACTGTAGCTCTAGACAGGAATGTTCAACATACTAATGTGCCCTGGTTCAAACTAATACAGAAAATGTGATCTCTTACTGTTCTAGCAGTCTGGTTTAGGAATACAAAATCTGTTCCAAGTGCAGCAATGCTTTGAAAGTGGATGAAATCACAGATAAAGCCTTCTACCTCACCAGAAGTAAGAATTAAAAATCATGAGGTATCTGAGCCTTTATGGCATTACAGATAAAATCTGCCCAGAAGCTGTTACCTAAGCAATATCTATGAAAAACATTTTTAATAGGAAAAGTAAACTACTCGTCATCTTTGCATGCCTTCATTCCTAAGGATGAATTGGTGGTGGATTTGCCTTGGAAAACGCAGACGCTAATTTTTGTTTTACTCGGTGAAGAAAGAAATAATAGGGTCGAGTTCGATGCAGCAAAAAAAGGTGGATTATTAACTTAACTAGGGTGGGCAATTAACTTCCTCCGGTGAGCAACGAGTCGGTAGCAGCTCAAGTGCAGGTCGCGGCGCTCCCCGGGCTGAAGGCAGCAGTCAAGTGGGTCGGGTTAAATTGTGCCCCTTTGCCATTAGCCGGGGAGAGCTGGCATTGCATGGAAATGCGGTGAATTAGGCTGAAACGTTTAGATTTGGGAGCAAAAGGTTGTTGGACATTGTTAAGCTTGTGGGGTTTTATACTGGTTAGGATCAATTAGGGGTTGTCCATTTAACTCGCTTCTTAAAGACTTGCTGCTCCCTGTGCAGAAGAGTGGCTTCTCCTGAGAAACAGGCCAAGTTGCTGAAGAAACCAAATCTGGGATTTTCTGATGCACAGTTAATTTTTCTTTAACGACACGTTAAAACTCTAATTTCCTCGTTTTTTTTTTTTTTTTTTTTTTAACATGATAATCCACAATTCCCAACCAGCAAGCTGGGAAGATTATTTGGTTTTGTGCAATCCTTTTAACGCTTCATTTTTATTTGCTCTAAGAATATTCTCTCGCTAAAACACTGCAGTGTATTTCTTTCATTTTCTCTCTACTCTGAGGAGCCAGACACTAAGCAGTGTGTTACCTGCATCTGTGAGAATCAGATAACCAGGGAGAAAACTGATGAAGCTTTGGGACAGTTTATCGGCGTTTTTCAGGGATCCCGCACTTTGTAGGTCAGTATTATTCTGGACTTGTGAGCATTTCTGGTATCTCACCTGCTTCTTGTCTTTCTCTGAATCAAATGATGCTCTTCTCTTAGAGATAAGCCTCATCTCATTTTTTCATAGCCCTGTTATCATCGTTATCACGGAGATCTCGGTAGCTCTGCCTGGGATGGCTCACGGGAATGCCCAGTTGGGTTTTACATTCTTTGTGAATCCTGCAAATGCTCGAGAAGCGGGAGAGCATCTGCTCCTCACCGAGATTCACCTGAACAGGGTGCTCCAGCTCTGGGTGCTGGGGCTCGGGGGAGCCCCCGCTGCAGCCCAGAACAGACTGACAAACCTCTGCCTTCAGCCTCAAAAATTTAAAAGCCGTAGGGAGACCTCGAAATCTTCCCCCAGCGCTCGCCTGCCCGTCCCCAGGGTGGGCACGGGGGGCTCTGGGCACAGGCAGGACCCAGCTGCTCTCCGCTGGGGGGGCGCCTGCGGGAACACCTCCCTCCGGAGCATCCCGCAGCCAGATGGGTGGTGTTCCTTGGGAAGCACAAGCTGGAGAACTGGAAGGGAAAAAAAAAAAAAAAAAAAAAGTGGCTGTACTCATGTTTTGCTAATCTAATTAGGCAAAAGAAACATCGTTAATGCTCTGTGTGTCTAATTGATTAACATTCCCACTAAGCATAAGGTTGGTCTCATTAGCGGAGCTTTGTAGCTGCGAACGCCTCTTTGCCTGCAGTTGCAAATATGTTGCGTATCTAGAAGGTGCATCTCATTTCTGCCTTTGTAAAATACTTAGCATTTTTATATGACTATTAGTGATGGGGGAAAGGGAGGGGATAGACAGGAGAAAAGCCTTGAGTACAGAATAAGCAGAGGGTCTTCAAAGTGAGGGTTTGTTATTTTTTGTGCCTTATTAACAGTGAAAGGGAGCAAGATTTGTTTTTTCCTAGCCCATACCAATTGTAAAGATTTTCCATTCTGCCTGGGAAAATAATATTAATCTTTGGGGCTTCAGTGAGCTGAAAACCGGGAACTACACAACTCATTTTCACCAAAATTAATCAGATTTCTAAATTTTCATTTTGAGGGTTTTTTTTTTCAGTTTCATAAATATTTAAACAAAAATTTACTTCGTGCCTAGACCAGGAATTTGCAGCTCATAAAAGGATAAATGTGAGAAGGTTTCTGCCTCTTGCTGAAGCCTAAGACGTAGGTGCCTGCAGCGCCAGGCTGCCCTCCTCAGTGCTGGCAGAGCGGTGGGCATTCCTAGGGCATGGCTCATCTCAGGCAAAGGCTGGCGTCAAAATGAATTTCTGCCATAGGAAGAGATGACTGGCGTCCTAGGAATGCCTTTTTTTTCCCGCTGACTATGGAGATGACTGGTCCACGTGCAGATTTCTACGTCGCGGAGATCTAATTTTGATGTGAAATAACCCTAGACATTTCACAGTGTTATCAGGTGCCTTTTCTACCTTGGAATGGAAGGCACTGATGTTATGCCATGCCATGCCATCCCATCCCATCCCACGGTTTATTTGGACTCTGTGCCCGCAGACGGCAGAAGCAGCAGCCGCAGCCATCCCAGTTTTGCAGGTTTCCTTGTCCCCGACCACAGCAGAGCCCCTCTACCCAGGCAGGCTGTTATTAGACAGCACATTGATCAGACTGATACCACCGCTACTTGATAATAACCCCAGCTTTTCTTCCTTGACGTCTTTTCTGCCACCATTTTCACAGATGCCAAATTCACGAGCAACAGAGGAATTTTGCAGCCGGTTTCCCAAACATTCCTCGCTCCCACCAGCGGGCTCTGCCCTGCCTGTCCCGGGGCTCCGTTATCCCGTGAAGCCTTTGCCGTAGCCCAGCTGCCCCTTGCAGGGGCTGACACACGCCAGCCAGAGTGATTTCCCAGGCTTCGGCAGCTGCTCTTAGGGTAGGAACATCAATAAATTTAGCTCAACAAATTATTCTTTTCGCAAGCGACAAAATGCAAATTCTGGTTGCATTTTCCCTTTTCCTTGTCCTACCAGAGGGATGAAAGGGGTTATAAAAGTATTAAGAGCTCTGGACTTTCTTAGGTAACTTACCTATAAATAAGTTTAATGTGAGATGGGTCTAAACTTGCAGGTGGGCAGCTTGAGAGGCTGTTTTTTCGGACTGCTTTGCCCTGTTACCCAGAGAACTGTAGCCATATCTACCTGGCCCAGTTTTCCCCAGCAGCAGAAAACAGCCTACAAGTTACACATGGCCCATCTTTGCCCAGTCAGGGCAAATAAAAGCCCAGGGCAAGGCCAGCGATACAAAAAGCTCCGTAATTGTGGCACAGGCATTGCCTTCCCAGGTTGTGTTTGGTCTCATCCCCGGGAACGGTGACAAATCCCGGGTGAATCTGGGTCACGCCGGGACAGTGACAAACCAGCGGCACAGACTGTGTGTCCTTCAGCTTTTGCTCGCAGCCGGCCCCTCTTCAGGTTGTGAAAAATGGTTTTATGCTTCAGGAATGCACGTTAAAAAAATCGCAAAGCGGATTAATGCACCCCATTGAGTTTTATGCTCGCTTCCTATGTAATCATTGTTGAATTTTGTTTCTATTTCTTCGAGGGAGAAAAAAAGTTACTTCCAAGAAGCATTTGCAAATAATTGTATTTACAGCACTATTTTTGCATCCATTTGGGCTCTCAGGGGAAGCAGTGGGAAAGGCACCAGAACTGGGTATGTTGTGATCTGACTCACAGATAAACTGCTCAATGGATCCACTTCCCGGACTGCTGCTATTTTAGCTTGGCATTTGTTTATTTTTTTTTCCTTTCATTTTGCACATTTCCTCTTGAACGCCTGCCTTCCTGGCATCGCCCACATTTTTCATTTCAGCGGGACAGAGAAACCAAAGCCTCAAGAGGTCAAAGAAAGATCCCATTGCAAATGTTGCCCCGTGCCAGGAGGCAGCTGCATGTTATTCAAGTTTATTCTTTTTTCTTTTTTTTTTTCCTGGCTCCTCATTCTCAAAGTGACGGAGCTCACCACAGTGAAACCCAGAGCTCAAAAAACAGTTTTCCTACCTGGATGGGGAGCGTGGTTAGGAGACGGGGACAGACGGGTTTCCAGCAGCAGCTTTGGGAGGTGCTTTATTAACCCTCCTCTTCCCAGCAGCTCTCCTGGGGGTCTCTCCCATCCCCGTCCCCTCCCGCCACCCCTCCCTAGCCACGAGGCTCAGCCTGCGATGGAGCAACCCCCCGTGCTGGATTAAAACAGAAAAAATTCCCTTCATGTCTGTGCAACTCGGGAAAAAGCACCCATCCCATACCTGGAGTCCCAGCTCTTTTAAAACACAACTTTTTGTGTGTTTTCAGCCTAAACCAGAGCTTCTGTGGATTTGGGGCTTCCTGCCTGCATCTATGCTAGCTTTAGTTTTTAGAGAAATACCATCTTAGCTTATCCCGCCGAGGATCACAGCAAATCCTCTACCTCCCGAGAGCTTTAGTTACCAGCTTTCACGGAATTCTTATACAAATCCAGTTGGTAGATTAAAAGCAGGTCTGAGCAGCTTATACCCCCCAGGCTGTGGGGCCAGCACCCCTGGTCCCTGGATACAGCGCGTCCCCCACGGAGCCCAAGGTGGGGGACGACCCTCCCCAGGCATCTGCCCCTCTCACACCCCAAAGGAGGCCACTAGCTCTCGCCTTCACCTTCCCGAAATCCCTGAAAGAAATAAGACGGACAGGAGGTTTTCATCATCCCCTGGATGTGCTCGACATCAGGAATAATTGCCATGACAACGTGATTTTCTGTGTGCTCTATTGAGCCGACCTTGGGGACCACGGGATGACTTGGGTGTCCCGAAGGTTTTCTGTCGTGTCTTCCAGCCCTTCTGGGGGGGTCTCGGATACCATGGGGGGTCCGAAGCAGCAAACGTTATACGGTCAGGCACCTGAATCTTTCCCCAAATGTCAGCCTCTTTCGGAAATTTCACACTGCAAAAATCTGCCTTGCTTTCCCTCTGGCATTAGGTTTTTGCTTTACATCGCGTATTGCAAGAGCCGTGAGCCGGAATATACATACACATGTCTAGAGGAAGAAAGAAACACTTTAAATGAAAGATCAAGTTATGAATTAAAGATAAAGGAAATGTAATTACTGTGAAACCAACTGAGAGCATGCAAATGCTGAAATGGATTAAGGAGGAAGCGCTCACCGAGCATTGCCACATTTGCTTCCGTAATATCCTGTTTACAGAGATAAATGTAAACACAATACATAGTTTCAAAAGAGCAACATTCAACCTCCCCCATACCAAGTGTTTTGATTTAGGCTTCTCTTAATGTGCCAGATGTAATTAAAACTCCTAAACAGCTGTTAGAAGTGGTGCAAATATATCTTTTCCTACCTGCAGCTGATCGAAGGGTATAACTGAAAGCAGGCGATTAATAAAACGCCACAGAGAGATCATTCACGTTAACCTTTCCTCTGTGCACTGCTCTGACAACACTCACGTTACGGGCTTTCCTGACCTTCCTCCGCTCTCCAGCGTTCCCCATCTCACTGCCGAAGCTTTTTTCCTTTGCCCACATGGAGGTGTGAAGTTCAGACAGTGCACTCGTGGGTATCTCGGGGGGGTAAACGCGTTTGGTGCAGCCCCATCTTAGCAGAGCTACTGACAATATGAAAAGCCTAAACCCGCATCCTCTTGCTGTCCCACTAGCTAATTAGGTGTTAAAAGCCTGGACGATGACATTAAATGGACCCAGACTGGAAGTTACCTTGGAAAAGATCAAATTGAGACCAAAGCTAAATTTTGACTCAATATAACATGAAGACCAGGTAGATTAATGTAAAATTCTGTGTCAGACCCAAATGCTGCCAAACCTTGACAGGTTCAGTTTTGAATTCCGATCAGATAATGCAAACATTTGTGCATCTGCTTAATTTTAGGAGCGTTAGGTCTGAACTAAAACACGAGGAGGGGCAGCTGTTACATCTCATTGCTCAGCACCTGAGCACTCAGCGCTCAGGTCCATCTCTGACCCCCTCCTAAATTGCAGTGTCTGCACAGATCTCCCGGGAACTGAAAAGTTTTCCTTGTCCTTCAAAAAGTTAACATGAGAGAGACAGAGCTAACACAAATCATTCCTCCAGGCCAGTAACATGTATTTGGAAAATGGACTTCATTTTGCTAACTTGGGTTTTTTAAGCACTATCCCTGCTGAAAAAGTTGCCAGAAACCAGAAGACACATGGTGAAACCAGTAGCTGAGAGAGAAATGCTCTTATCTCATTCTTACTCATTCATACCCTTAGTTCCTATTGACCCAATGTTCATCAGCTGCTTTTCTCCTAATTAATCCCCTTTGATGAGTAAACCTTCCTCCCACCGTCTTCCCTACACATGGGCTCCTCAGAGGTGCTCTGAATTCCAAGCTGCAGTTAGATAATGGTCCGCAAAGAATAAAGAAACAAAGAACAACATATTTCGGGGATCCCACAGCTGCAGGGAACAAGAGGAGATTCCCCAAATCCCCCTTGGTTTGTCCTCCTGGCTGTGACAGCACCTCACCGGTTCTTGGTGGCACTTGTCTCGCTGCCATCGCACCTGATCCTGCAAAGGTTTTCCCGTGTGTTTGCCTACGGTGGTGTAAGCTGTCTTCTCAGCTGCTAATTTGGGTAATATCATCACTGTAATTAGAAGGGGAAAAAAAAAACCACAGAAAGAAAAGAAGGCCTGGAGTGTGCGGGGAAAATGATGAGGCTTGTTTGTGATTTCTCATTGCTTTCTTGATCTGATCAGTGGTCGCAGTAAACAAACACACACGTACATAAATTCGCATAGTCTAGCTTTTTCCAAAGCATACTCTCCATAGATGGAATATAAAAACCATCATCATTTGATACTATAAGTGGCATAAAACTACTTGACATTTTTCATTGTGAATATCAAGATTGTTTTCTTGCCACTGCAAATCCTGGAGGATACATTATGCCTGGTTATCTCCGTTCAACACATTTCACAGGGGGACATGTTATAAGAGAGGCGAGATTGACAAAAATAAAAATTCACTCGAATGTAGAAGGCAAATCTATTTCTTGTTTGGCAGGCTCTGGCAACTGATACTTAAACAGCTCTTCATGCATATCCGATGCACACACGGCACTTCAGCTGGGAAAATCGCTGCCTTCCCGTCTGGAGGAGAAGCAGGCACTTTGCATTACCCGTCTGATCACGGATCATCAGAGCTAAACTTGCACAAAAGCTGCTTAAGTGCATTTCAGTCTGGGGAATTCAGAGCTGCCTTTGTGAACCGGCTACGCCGTTTGTATCAAAGCAAATTGGTTTGAACATCTCACCCTTGCCGGGCTTGAATATGCCCCCGCCCGGGGTGTGAGGGGAGCGAGGTGTGCTGGAGTTCCCGCTGGGTCAGCCAGGCAAAACCAATACACATTTTTGCACCATTTCTGGGCAGATTTGCTGTCTTTGTCCACTAGGCATGGGATCCGAAAGAGTTAAACCCGCTGTAGGACTCGAAATATTTCAAATTATCTTGCCCAGTGCTTCATTCTGGTGGTGACTTGCCTTAAGCAGAAAAGGAAAACCTAATAAACACTGGCTATGAGGAAATAACTGGTGGGACAGGCTGAATGCTTCCAGGCTGGCTGGTGGGCTTTCATTTTTGTATTTTCCCTGGGGACTTCATCGGTCACCGTGTACCCTGAGCTGGCTGTGATGGTTGGCGCTGCGGGAGCCGGGGCGATGATTGGGGTCCCCTCACCCACAGCCCCGGGTAGCTCAAAACCAGTTGAAGGGCGCAGGGGTGGCAGCTACAGACACTCACCGACCAGTATCCGAATTTATGGAAGATGGGCAGCAGACCTGGCTGGCTCCCCTGGGTCTGGTGGGCAGTAATCCCAGTGCTTTGCACCGAGTGAATCACAGGAACAGACCGTGCTTCATTAGAAGACCTCCTCATAAGTTATTAATTATTATTTAGACTCAATACCAGACAGCAAAATTTAATCAGCCAGCATTGTGAAATGGCAGTGAGGGAAAACTCTAGCGAGCAGCAACAAATTACCAGAGGCATTATGAAATTGTCCCTGTGGCTTTAACCACTCGTTTTGCCATATTTGTTAGTAGTCCTGCGCTACCTGTTTTATTTCTGCTCAGGAGAGGCTGTAAGCATCGCTCTTCTCCATCCCTCGATCCCTCAATCCCTCCATCCCTTCTCCATCAAAATCCCCCTGTTGCAGCAGGAAAGACTCCTCGGTGACCTGCTGTGCCTCGGGCCAGCACTTTATGGATAAGACACATGGGGAGGAGAAGAGTAACTGAGATTTTTTGACGAAGGATGTATGGACTACGTGGTGTTCACTCACAAAGCCAGCTCACCCGGTCCTTGAACATTTCAAAAGAGAGTGGCTTTTAAAGTGACCCAAAACCACTGTTGCATGGCTTGTAATGCAAGAAGAATATTCCCAGTCCTTCCTCCCTTTGATCATGCCAGTTCAAACGGGCAGCGGAACCTGACTGCCATGAAGAAGGTGTAGCTTTCCTCTCTTTCCATTTTTCTTTTCTGTTTGTGTTTCAAGTCTGTTAACTTGTTCTCAAGGCTTCATTGACTTGACAATAACATTGTTGTATTAAGATCATCATTCACAGCTCCTCAGGTTTTTTTTCTTTTCCTCACCGCTGCTGTCACGGGTGAGCGAGAGAGTCCTTTAAAGTGAAATGGCGATTAATTACCATCGTTGCCGAGAGTCGCCGAAGTTCCCAGTCGTGACTTCACGGCTAATTTGTTTTGTGAGAACAGCAGAAAGGACCACCGGGCTCCTCTCGCTTGCGTTTAGAAGGTGACCTTTGAATTAAAGTTCAAGGCACCAAAAGAGGATTACCCCATCCGAGATGCCTGCTCCGAGGGGCGAGCGCAGCAGATGTCCAGGCAGGGGGATAACGAGAAGATCGCCGCTAAGCTGGCGGCAGGGAGCAGGGAGCACCGAGGGGTCTGCGGGGAGGCAGACCCCCAACCTGCCCGGCGAGGGAAAGCTTTGTAGCCAGACATTGCTTGCTGCAAGCCTTACTCGAGCAAAACGAGGAGAAATGATGGGATAACCTCAGCTTCTGGGGTCTCCGGTGGTGCTCAGGGGGGTTGCAATTGCTTGGGGAAAGCTTGTGCTTTCTGATGTGCTCGGCAAAAGTGAAGCCCTGAGAACTGTGTTTGAACTTCCCATGCTATTAATGCAAATAGAAGTCGCGGCTGGTACTGCCGGGACCCGACCGAATGTCCTCGAAGAAGGAAAGGGAGAATGTTCTAGTAATTGCTTTTACTGGCTTGTGGCTATTCACAGCACTTTCTGAGGCAACATGTGGTGTCTGCAAGCTTTGTGATCCTTTATCTGAGTTCTCTCTTCAGTTAAAATTGGAGATATTCCTTTCTCACTTGGCTGATCTCCTGGGCAGACGGCAAAGCCATATGATTTTTAATACCTGTCGATAATCTTGACAACAGAAGTCCCAAGCCCCCCAGAAGTCTGTTATTTTCATTTGTCTTTTTAAAATGGAGGGACACCTTAATTACTCCCGGGACTCAGGAGAAGCTTCTTGCACACAATATCAGGTTTGGTTCTCAATATCCATGTCAATCCACGTTGCAGCTCTGTGATATAAGGAAAAGGAGGGTAGTAAATCCCCCCGAGCCTGAAAGGCTAATGCATTAGCTTATTGCCTCCTCTACCCTCACTAACACCATAATCTGATGGAATTAGGAGAGATGGTCCAAAAACCAGGAGAGTGGAATTTATTCCTCCAAAGCCATAGAGACCCATGATCTGCTACTGCGCATCTCCATCTTTGCTGAGGATCTTGTGTGAGAACTGCTGCCACCGCATCCGAGCAGATGTATAGGAGCAGAGCCGTATGTTTTAATGCATTATGGTTCCCGGGGGGGTTTCTGCAACCCCTGCCCTATGGACAGCAGCCCTTGTTAGGAAAGATGATATAGAGGCTGAGGCAAAGCCTGTCTCTTGACAGGAGATGGTTTCACAGTTGTAAGAAAGGAGTATTTAAGGGCTCTGTGACTGCCTGGAAGAGGTGCCAGGGTTTTCTCACCGGCTTGGCCCCTCTTCCTTTCTCCTGTCGGCACTTGGAGGGGCTCCATCCCGCGGCTCCATCTGCTTGGCTTCCTTCGGTGAGAGCTGCACCGCGCTAGCGCTCGGTCGCAGACAGCCTTCTGCTCTGCTTGCCGCTAATTAAGTAATACAGCTTCTTTGCCAGCCACCTGGTGCCTTTGTTAAAAGAGGAGTAAGCTGCAAACTGCTCTCGTTTCATTTCTCAGGATAAAAATCGACAACTTTTCTCGTGTGTAGAGTCATGAATATGTAGGAAATTCAGAGACCCCATCGGATGCCTGATCCTAACTTAAACCTGACCCTCAAAGAAAGACACATCTGCTCAGAAATCACTTGTCCTGGACCTTAAATATTGCGCGGTCCATGCCCTCTCCTGTGATCTTTACCGCGTACTCCAGTTCTCGCTTGAGTTCTCACTAAATGAATGAAATCGTAGCTGTTACTGCAAACCGGGTAGGGCACCCTGTACCAAGTGGGGGAGAGATTTTGTGAATATTTCATCACATGCTGGCTGAGGCCCATCAGAGGAATAATGAAAAATCGCAAAGTATATCGTGTTTCAAGCGGGAGGAGACGGAAAGCAGGCGTGAGAGGCTCTGCTGGTGGCTGGGCTTGCGTCGCGGCACGGGAGTGGGGGGGCTCTGGGTACCGCAGCGGGCCATCCGCGACGTGACGGTCCTTGGGGGGAAAGAAGTGGTGGAGAAGAGGGCTGAATCACCCCATCCATCAGGACGCAGAGGCAGCTTATATGTACCACGAGTCTCCTGCGTGCTCGTGTTTGTATCCCACACGTCTTGTATTATTCATGGCTTGAAGCCGTAGCTATTTGGCCGAGGAAAAGGCTGCGGATGGATCCTGATTTGCTTCGCACCCTTGCAGATTGTGCTTTTGCTCCATCGTCTTCACCTGAGTAAGAGAGATCTGAATGTGGCCAGTGCGTTTTGCATGCTGGAGCGAAAATATGCATATGCTTATGGCGACGGTCAAAGGATGCATAGTGATGGAATTGGGAAATTATACAGCCGCTGGAGAAACGTTAGAGGATATCATGTCTCCAGGGCCACAGGACTTTTAAAGCACTACCCCAAGCCATGACAGTACTGATTGTGCTTTGTGATTCGTTGGCTTTTGGGGAAAATATTATGTTTAAAAACCTGCAGGACCTCTTGAACAAGGACTTCCACTAACGTATGCAGGGGTTCCAGTATTGTCATACCCTTCCTTCTCCATTTCAGGAGCTTTTTCAGAGTCTCAGATGATATTTGCAGCTTTTGTTGGAATCTGGAAACTAATGAATAAGGAAGAAGAAACAAGAAGGAAATTAGTTGTTAGCCACATTATATACACACACACACTCAGGCTAGCCCCTTCTCCAAGCCATGTGGAAAAAATGTGTGTGTACAGATTAATTAGAGTTGATCTTCTGGTTGCCAAAGAAATATAAATTTCCCATGCCATAAATTTGCCACTTTTTCTTTTTTCTCTTGGTTTTTATTTTCATTTGCTGTTAACGGAGTTTTAAATACTGATTCCAATGTAATATGCTTCCTAAGTAGCATTAGTGCTGAGTCTAAACCAAACATTATCTGATTAAATCTTGACCCAAATGAGTTTGTCTACTTTCTGTGTTTCTAAATACATATTTACCATATGTTGCCTCATATGCTGCTTTTCTTTTTTACTGATACTTTGGTCCAAACGTTGTAGTAATCATATGTTGCTTTTAGTCACGAGTCAAACAAAGTCTCAAGTTTGTAACCACTCTTACAAGTCTGAAAATTAAACAGCATCCCCCTCCTGGTCAATCCTGATGCCGTCACATCTCACCTGCTGCAGAAACAGCAGACGAAGCCTCGGCGGACGCGTGTCTTTCCCTGCGCCGGGTCTGCCCGAGCGCACAGCACCGCGCAGCCACCCCGGGACCCCTCTTACGGCGCGCTATCGCGGATGGCTTAAACGCATCTAATTCTCAAATAACAACCAAGTGGCTCCAAAGAGTCCTTGTTGCCCTGCGCTGGGTCTGGCTGATCCATTAGTCCTTTGCACGGGAGGAGCGTCGGGGTGGACCCGGTCCCTGCGCTGGGTGATGGCACCGCCGGCACGGCCCAGGGGCAGCCGCCGGTGGGCAGAGAGAGCCACCGAAATGGGAGCACGGACGCGTCTTGGCTTCCTCGGAGTTATCATGCACAGCTGCCCCAGGCTGGGGATGGCGTCTGCTCCTGCCCTGGCTATCTCCCCCTGTGGTTCCGTCTCCTTTCAGCCACGGGAAGGGCAGGGAGAAAGCCGAGCAGCTCCTGGGGGCTGCAGCCCCCGGGTCAGGAGAAGCCCCATGGCAGCTCTCAACACCCTCCAGCTGGGCAGTCACAACATCGCAAGCCTTTTAGCAGCTCCTCTGCCTCCAGCCCCGGGGTCGCACTTGAATTCTCAAACGGATCAGCACAGAAACGTGTCAGACTGGAGCGAGGGCTTCGGTTAAACAGAAAGAGCCTGGCTGGTCCTGGGCTCCTCCAGCCTCCTGCAAGGAAAATGTGTCTCATCTGCTGGGAAAGGCTGTGTTCTCCCACCGCTACCTCATCACAGGTTATAACCCCGGCACATCCCCATACGGCTTCTCACCATCACGCAGCAAACTCAGCCTCTGCTTCCGAAACCGGCTCTGTCGTCCTCCTGCCCCTCTCTACGCGCAGCAGGCAATGCCCAGTAGCAAGGGGCAGCTGAGGTGGCAGTGGAGAGCTGGGAAAGCCCGGCCAGATCCTGGAACAGACCTGGAGAGTTCCCAAACACGAAGCTGCAGTAGCTGCATTTCCACCAGTGCCCGACCCCACAGTTCCCAGTCCTCCGGGCTGCTGTGCAGATGGGCCAAAGCATCCCAGACGCTCCATCAGCCACTGGGAGCTGCAGAAACAAGAAGATGACCCAGTGCCATTTTTCTGGGTGCTGGGTCCGGCTCTGGCTGTGCGTTGGGTCCGGACCGGGGTAGGAAGGAGCACGGGGAGGTGTTTTGCAGGTATTTGTCAAGCCGACCCCTTCGCTTGCTCAGCCATTGTCCCTGTTCTCCTCTTGCAGACTGATTATAAAATCTTCATGTTACCTTCAGATAAGAGTCAGTCGGCAGACACAGCAGCAAAGCAAGAGATTTTGTGAGCTTGGGGGTATTTTTGTGCATTTACGAATGGCAAGCAGAGGGACACCATCTGTTATGCAGATATAGGGAGTTTTTTTCCCTTCCTACCAGTTGTTTCTGTGTTTGCAGCATGGACAGTCCCAAAAATCTGTCTTACTATTGTTCATCAATTTTATAAAAAAGACCTAATATCATTAGAAGCATCTAAGCAGGGGCTCTCGCTGCATTATCTGCATCTTCCTGAGGTATTAGCAGTAAGTTTCAGTGACCTGTGGGTCTAGACATGGTATGTTTCTTCCCAACTTTGTGGTTACATATCTAAGATGCACAAAATGAGAGTTTATTTCAATGGTTCAGATGTTATTGGAGGTCAATGAGTGTAAATCAACAGGCACAAACACACAGAGAAGTGGTGATGTTAGAGGTCATGTGTCCAGGTTAAAGAAAAATACTTTGGGTTTCCACCTCTGCTTTAATTTACACCAGATGTGTGCATCTGTGGCTGAGGCTGTATCTCCTCATTGTAAGCCTTTTTTGCTCCTATCTGAAGATTTTCAGGCTGTTTTTTATTCCCAGAGCGAAGCCCTTATCCCACAAGAAAATTCCTCACACGGACATGGAGTTACTTCAGCCATTCACTCCTTCCTTGGTCAGACGTATCAGTCAGGTCAAATCCTTCCCGAGGTTCCTGAGAAACCTCTTTTTTGTTCAAATTTCCAGAGCAAATATGGGAAGATTGTATGGCTCCCATTTCTAGTCTGCTGCTTAAAATGTCTTGCTTTTTAGGTTGGACACAAGGCTTACCAAGTTGCATATGTATACATAGCATTCAAACTTGGTCATCGACTTCGATCAAATTTGGCAGTGCCTACAGATCTAAGTCTTTTTTAATGTGCTTAAGTATTTGCACTGTCAAAGTGAAAGTGAACATAAATGCAAGTTTAATATTTATCCCAGTTTGTTCATGGGGTTTATTTTCAGGATTCTCCCTTCTGTGAGGGTAACGTGAATGTAAGTTATTGGTGATAAATATTCACACTTAATTCCTCTCACACTAGTTGCTCTTGCTTGAGCTCTTCCTTTTTTTCCCTGTTTCCTAGCAAATTGTAGTTATAGGTGAAGCACTCTCTAGTTCAAGCCAATTTCTAGAATTATTCAAGCGTTTAATTTAAAAAGAAGCATGTAATTATAGCAAAGTACTTCAGAAAATTTTAATCCCTATACCGTGAAGCTGCCTTGGAGTTTCTGGGAATGGATACACATCACCCCACCACAGGCTGAACTGGGACCCCCAAAAAAACCTGTGAACTAACACGCTTCAGCTGCAGCTCCGTGGTTGTGTCGTAGCAGACTCAGCACTGCTTTTGGCTGCTGCAAAGATGGTCCCATTAAACACACCTACGGAAGAGCATCTCAAGAGAGTGGGTTTCTGTCTGAATAGCAGAAGTTACTGTGTTTAGTTTAAATATATAACATTCACTCACACCACGCTCAGAGCTGGTTATAAATGTAGGGATTTATGTCTTCCTTCTGTGGAAGAAAATCTTCAGTGGGCAAAAAGGGGAAAGGAAATGAAAGTCTACTGCTCCTCTCATGGACCCAAATTCACATGTGCTGGCCAAACCATATTGTGTGTAGTATTTACATATATTATGCATACCTCCCGTAATTATATGCCTTATTGCACCGCTGGTGCTGAGCCCAGCACTGGTAATGGCAGCTCTGAGCAGTGATAGCAGGTTACCTGCGGGTTCATTGCAAACTGAGCCGCTAGCTCTCTCCTTGCTTTATTCCAAAGCAAGAGCACGTCTTTGCATACCATCACACAAAATTCACTTCGCTCGTCTGTGCCAGGGTAGAAATTGCACTCCAGAATGGAGGTTGTTGTTGGAGCCGTGGGAAAATGTCATAAAATCACTTACCACCTTTTAAGCCATATAGGACCAAACATCACTGCCACGATGTTAGCAAACCCAAGGGCTGCAGGAACCCGACCGTTTCAAGGGAGGTTGTGTTTGAGGTGTTTGCTCAAAGCCAAAACCAAGCATGAGGATTTGCTGCTATTTTCTAGGTTGGCAAAAAACACATAAACACAAGCTGTAATAATTAGCTCAAGACAGTAAGATACATGTACACTGAGTTAGAGGAAGGGGATGGATTTTGGCCCTGCTATTTCTCCACTCATTTTGATTTAGGTGGTGGCATGGGAAGCTTGAACCACATTGGTGGTGATATCCAAACCCAGCCTGGGTTAGTTAGCTCCCAGTCAGCTGTGATATGGCAAAAATCAGAAATTTCGGATGTCTGGAGCAGGTCTGGGCAGTCAGGGAGGCAGCATGGAATTCACCTGTGGAGCCCTGCCACCGATCCTGGGTAGAATGGAGACAAGGCGCTCAGGGAGACTGTGTCTCCATCCCCTCTCCATGAACCGGCAATATTCAAATCTAATTTGCCTTGTAATGAGTTTCATGTAATGTCTTTCAGGAACAACAGCAAAACTTGTGATTTCATGAAGAGAAAAATCAAAGATGCTGACAAGGGGTTCCTGTTATTATCGGCGTGTTTTGGACTCTGCGTGATCAAATAAGATAACGAGAATGGTCATGTTTATTGTCATGACTAGCAGTTCCTCTCCAGCACAATCTGATGATGATCAATACCAATGTTTCTGCACAACTGTGTTCCTGGTGAGCCCAGGCCAGCACATCAACTGGGACAGAAGGACAAGGCAATGGCAGCAGGTCCGGATCTTCTCCTCCTTTCTCCTCCCGATGAGACACCATACAGGTGAAACACTGCACATTGCTGTGCATTGATTTTTGCATTGTTGTGCATTGATTTTGGTAGAGAGCAGAGGACAAGAGCACTGTGTTCATCGGACGCTGGAGGGAAGTCCTCATTTTGGGGGAACACCCTGCTGATCCAGCTGGAGCTGGTTAAGGCAAGGGGGGACAGTTCTGCTCGTGGGGAAAACTTCATCTTCATGACCCAGAACCACCACTTCAGATCCCCCTGCACGTCCTGGACAGTGGAGTTCCAGGAATCTGGGGGCACATTTCTTTGTTTCCAGCTTTATCCGCTCTTTGGAGCCAGCAGGACCTTTCCCCATGGCTCTCTGATGTGGGATCAGTTGAAGCCCCATCCATGAGGATACCCTGGCTGCACCAAGGTCTGGAAGGGACATGTCCATCAGCAGCCGCTGTCTGCCATGGAGCTGAGCAGGGCAGCTCCCTACCAGGTAGGAGAGGAAGAAAAGGATTGTCATTGTGAAAGAAGTGGTCCCTGGAGGAGTTATAACAGTAGGCTATCACATGGTGAGGCTGGTGGGAAGGTGGGCAGAGGCTTGTCAGTGAAGAGTGATTCACCGGATAACTGTTTTACAGGAGAACTCGCCGCACTAATCACACCTTCTCAGTTGCTAATGGCTTAGAAGATCTAAATGAAGAGTGAAAATAGCTTCTTGCCTTCTGAGTCTTCCAAGAGCATCGAACTTGTGAGGAAGTCGGCAATTAGGCAAATTAAGAATCTGTAGAGAAATCTTTCAACCTCTCTAGTTGACTTTTAGCACTAAAAGAAGAAACTCAGCGCATCAGGAACTGAACATGCGACTATTGCACCTCTTCTGGAGTAGGAATATCACTTTCTCCCAAATACTCCGTGACTGAATTCAGAAGCCAGAACAGGATTAGGATTCATGCCACAAGCAAAAGTACCCGCTCGGACTCTCCATCTCTCTTCTTCTACCATTCTTTGAGGTTGGACAAAGCCAAGACAAAGCTGTGAGCTGCCATGCAGAACCTAAAGCAGAGCTATGTGATAAATGTGCTGGGTCAGTTCTCATCGTGGGCAGCAGGAGGGAAGGGACCAGCTGGGACAGGACCCTGTAGCTGGGTTTTGTGATGGGTTGATTGGCTGGTGAGGGTGGGATTTGCACACCTTCTGTCTCTATCTGCTGTCCAAAACCTGCTCTAAACCAGTTTTGCTTAAATATGCAAAATTGCCTCTTAACACAATCCCTTTTAAATCTTGAAGTAAGCATTCATTTGATCAAAATGTTTCTTTTTATACTACTTAGAGCTCAGCCTGAGACATGTCAAGCCGCTAACTCAATACCTACAAATGCCCTTTTATTCCAATAAAAGATGAACGGATAAAGTGGTCTCCTCATATTCCAGCAAGATGTGTATTTTATTTCTCATAAGCCAGCCCTTTTTCAAGCATATTCTCAAATCTCTTTATATGGCAAACTATCAATTTCTTATTCTATCTGGTACATTAGGCTCATAATAAAATGTGTTTGCATTCTTATCAAGGAAAGCAGACAGCCTAGCAGAGGGCAGGGGCATATTTCTATGCTCCTTGGAGGGGCTTCTGGAAAGTGAAAATCTCTATTAAGATATAAATACAAGCAGGTGGGAACTATACAGCTTCCTAACGCATCCAAACATAAGTCCTCACAAAGATCCATTTAGGTTTTGCTGCTTGCTCAGCTCATTTCCCAGTTGTTTCACAGGCTCACCAAATGCTGTTAGTTTGTTATTCTCCCAGTTGTGATCCACCATTTAAGTATCTCGGGTGCCTTTCTTTCTCCAGCAAGACACCCAAATGAGACACCCCTCGAGAGAAGCTGTTTGAAGACGACAGATTAAGAACTCCTAAAACTCTTTAAAAATAGCTCCTGACATTTATGGTCAAACCCCCCACATCTCATTATATGCTGCATATTATTATATACCCCAAAAGTTGGAGCAGCATTTCCAAGCGTTGGCCTTGCTTTACAAATTAAACTGTAGAGGTGAAAGAAAGTGTCGCATGTGTACTTCTGCCTTCTAAAATTATAACTTGTGCCAACAAAACGGGGACAGATTCTGCCACTCTGCCTTCAGCTTGGCGTTTGGATTTTGAGTCTTGAATTTCATAGGTTCTGTTTCTCCTCGTTCCTCGCTGGCAGCGGAACATTTATCCTTACACGGAGGTCAAGCCGCTCATCTTGTCGGCAGAGCTCCAGGAAAGGCAAAGACTGTAAGTGTCTCTCTGCACCATCACCTTACACAACATCTGGGCCAAGCTGACCGGTGGCTGCAAAATTTGCTGAAGAATTGGCTGAAGGATCAGAGGAAATTCTGGAGAATCAAATCATTTAAAGAAATCTTTTTGCTAATTGAACTCTGTTCAGCTGTCTGCCAGTTCATCTTACAGCTACTTTTGTGTCAGTTATTGTCATTACTACTTTTGTGTTTACCACATAGGGAAATATGACTTTCTTTGATGAAATGATCATTACTGAGGAAGAAGGACTCCATCTAATTTTTCTAACCTATTTCACATCCTTTTCATCAGTGTGGCTTTGCCGATGTTTAGCAATTTCTTGTATGAATGCACCCTTCTACCCAACCCATTTTCTAGACTTTTTCCTCCAGCATTCAGCCCTGGATTCAAGGCTGGGTGGGCAGCTTTTTCTGTTTTGCTGTAAAGTCATTGTATTGCACTAAAAGAGAACTGGTTTAAGTTTCAACATCTGTACATGAGGTTTCTGAGGAAAAGAGAAAAACCGCAGCCTGTGTTCTTGCATAGATACATGAGCTGGGAATATGCCTCGTGTGTACATCTATTGGGTGTCTCAGTGTGATACCCACTCAAGATTTCCTTGGTTATAACCCTACTGCTCTGCTATGCTCCCCTTTAAAATTTCTCCCAGTATGTACGAGATCTCCGTATTTCCATGTGTTTGGAGAAATATAAACACAGTTATTAATTGCTGTTAAGGGAGTACATTTGGGGATTAAATATGTTCATGCATTTCCCCTCCCTCCCTCCCCAAGTAAGCCTGTGCCCTGCCTTAAGCCTAAGCCATCCCTGTGGCTTTTCTGTGGTATTAGACTATGTGAGACCACAGGCTGGATAAGGCTCCTCAAGAAGAGTCTGCAACGTCTGAGCTAGAAACAAGCTGGTTTTTTAAATGGCCTTTGCACCAGTGAAGGACTCTCTATTTCAAGACAAGAGGTGGATTGTCTTCTTCGGAAGGTATTCTAGAGGAACCTGAGAAAAAGCTTGTATCGTATTTTCTTTGCACCATATGCTAGAATCTTCCACAAGAGAAGCCTTTCCTCATCTCACAGCTACAGCGGTGTGCCCTGAGGAGCGAATTATCAATTCTGGCAAAGATACCATAGGATCACCCCTTTGCTTTGGCATTAGGTTTTGAAAAGATATTTGCACTTTAGACAGGACAAGAAGCAGAGGGGGGAACTCTCTAGAAGGAAAAAGGAGAACATGCTGCAAAAGCAGATATTGCTTTCTGCAAGATGCAAAAAATCACTTATTTTTAAACAATGAAACAGTTGGAAATATTTGTCCTTGGAGTCAGAACAGTTTGTTTGTGATTTATGAGAAAGTTGAGAAAGGTAGCTATTGTCCAGAGAGCTGCCCTTCTCGGTAAACATCTTTCCACTAAACCAACTAAAGATTTATTTCACACAAGCTGCGGGTTTTTTTCCCAGATTTCTTCAGTACCTGCAGTTTCCAAAACAGCTCTGATCAGATCTGCAAAAAAATCTTGGGCACTGAATGCAACTACAATCAAGCCCCGTTATCACGCTGAAAGGCACTGAATGAGCTCCCGCTCTAACGCAGGCTGAACTGAATTAGCCTCCCTGACCATTTCTTGTAGATTTTTTTTTTCCTTTTTTCATCTCTTGCCTCCTTTGGTTGTTTTCCTACCATTTAATTTAGAGCAGTCCCAGGGCTGTTCTATGTTGCAGCCAGGGGTAGGGGCTGCTACCGAAGCGTGGGAGCCCTTTCCCTTGGGGTTGCGGCAACAACCACTAAGCCATAACAGAAGAAGGAAAAGAAAATCCTTCTCCAGGGACTGTCTGCCCACTCTAACAGCGTTAAAATGATTTTTGTCTTCTTGGACCAAGATGTTCTAACTGAGAAATCATCTGGGTAAGTCTGGCCAAGAGGAGGAAGAAAATCAGCAAAGCTTGAGGTGCGAGATTGCGGTTCGGGGATGTCGGGCTGGGCCAGCAGGCGCGAGGCTGTGAGCCGGTGCCTCTGCAAATCTAAGGTCCGCGGGACAACTCAGCGAGTGCCTTGGGAAAGGAATGTCCCCAGGTGAGCCCATGGAGACACGTTCCCGACAGTTCCCTGGCCGCAGGGATGTGAATAAACTCTTCCTCTTAGGTTCACATTTGCCTTTGGAGCAGCAGGTCCTGCAGCAACGTTACAGAGGGAGCAGGAGGACAGAAATGGGATTTCTCCGCGCTGGGGTCAGGCTGAGCGATGCTCTTGCATCTAAGGGCAGGGATGGAGCTCAGGAGCCTCTGTGCCTCTTGTTCTTCCTCCTGGTGGTAGTCAGGAGGGACCTCCTCACCCCTCTCAGAGGCTGCAGACCAGCGTTAGCATCCTCTCTTCGCACGGAGAGGGATGCCAGCGTGGGCTGGGAAGCAGCCCAGGCTCAGGCAAAGCCAGGGCGCTGTGAAAAATGGGAGGATGTGGGCTCTTCAAGGGAAGAATAGCAGGAACGAGCCAGATTGCAGAGTACAAATAACGTGTATTTGCAGCAGGTCACAGTGTGCTTTGGAAGACGTGAAGTGCCAAGTTTTCGAGTCTGCTGAAGCGGCACAGAGTGACTCGAAGCCAGTGTAGGGCGTCCCAGGAAAATTTCCACTGGAAACGTCTCTGGGGCTGATCCTGCCACCTCCTGCAGCCCCAGTCTCCCCAGCATAAGGAAAGGCCCCTTCTGGGTGTAAGAAACCAAGGCAGAGAGGGGTGTCTGAACAAATGTCATGTTGTTCGGTGACATATGGCCAAGGAGAAAGCCCTACCGGCCCGTGCTTTTTCCAGAATCTAATAAAAAGACTCACAATAGGAAAGAGCACAAAGCATGCCTGGCGTTTTGTGTGCTTCCTGAAATCCAAGGCATTTAATAAAGATTTGGGAGCATTTCAAATGTATGGGAAGGTCACTGGGAAAAGGCAGTAAGGAGTGTTTGGCTTCCAGGGATTTTTACTGAGCTGCTTTTTCATTTGCATTTCAAAATTGCCAGGCACGCTGAAATTGTGAAAAACAACAGGAATTATTGGGGATGGGGTAGAAAATGAGGCTAACGTGTGCCTCCTGAGATTAGATTTCCTGAAAAATGTTGGTGCGGTGCATGGGGAGAAGGGATGGTGCGGAGCTGGGAGCCGGAGCTGGAGTATTCCCGGCAGCGAGGGCTGTGCTCCGAGCCGGCACCGCTGAGCGGAGCTGTTGGAAGTGCTGCTGGCAGAGCCGCTGCGGCTCTGGAGAGCCAGGGCTGCAAAAGCAGATGAAATCCTTTAGAAATAGAGTAACTGCCCGGCTGAATGTGCACCGAGGGTGCCAGCACCGTGCGTGGGGCTGCGGCGGAGGGTCCCAGCTGCAGCAAGCGTAAACTCTCCCTTTGGACTCCTCTGTCCCTTTTCTTTATATTTGTTTCTGGAATAAACCAGAGGATTTCCGAAGGGAAACCCTGTGTGCAGTGTGTGAGCACGACTGCCTATGTCTTGAACACTTACATTGCATATGTGAAGATAAAAGTGTCGCTATTGCCATGAGAAATCTGATTTGAGCTTGTTGCAGTAACAACTCAGGGGACCCAAACCCTACTTTTATCTCTGAACTAAATCAGTTGATATCTCCTGTGTGTGTGTCCAGCTAATGTATCAGTCTCTGTCTGAGACAAACATTACAGCATCTATCAGCCACTACATCCGTTAACTTTAAAGGGGTTTTGCCAAAACGAAGGACAGAATTTGACCATGCAGCACACAGAAGATAGGACCTGTAAAAGCTGTCTGGAGACCTCATTTCCCAGCTGTCCCTTCCCAGAGATTGATCCATCTTCAGGGTGTTTCTCTTACCAACATCCTCATATACATCACGGTGTGTTCTGCTTTTCAGATTGCTTTTTTTTTTTTTTTTTTTTTTCCCCCAACCTGCCCAGGGACACAAATGCTGGGGTATGTGATTATTGCTCTGCTGTAGGTATGGTCTGTCCATTTTCCCAACCCACACACTAATGTGCTCACACTGTGGAGTCTCAGCAGGTTCCTCTGCTATGAAAATCAGAGGCAATAAATAACCCATGTATCAACTGTTTTGATTTAAAATACTCTCCTGGAATCAGTTCAGCCAAAGGCAGTAAATAACATGCAGCCGCTGGGAATCTTTTATTGCTCATCCAAACTAGCAATACTTTATTTTGCAATATGTTGAGGGTAGGAAGGGATGCACTTCCATGCCTGTAAGTAATGATACAGTCAATACGGTCATCAACAAAGCTGATATAAGTCCCTTTTTCTATCACCCCTTTCTCCTTCACTTCCTTATTTTTCAAGCACGGCATCCTTAAAAAAAGCTCTGTACACCCCGGGATTTTACCCTCCTTACCCACCTTAGACACTCCTGACTTTTAGGGAGAGCCTGTCTATAGTGAGTCCACTGGGAACTGATTTTAAAGGCTTGAATCAATCCAGTGACTTGGGAACCTGCTCTAACGGGTAACTGGGGCTGGGTGCTCAGACCTCAGTGGGAAAAAGGCTGATGCTGTCTCTTAGCACCCACCCCTTGCAGAGCTTTCCTTCTGCTGCTTTCCATGCCATTCAGAAAAATCTCACCTGGAGAAATCAGACAGGAATAGGATTAATATGAAAAACTCCTAGTGGTCCCCAGTTGCAGCTGGAAAAGCAAAGATGAAAACCACTTGGGTCAACATAAAAGGGAGTGAGGCAACCTGTGGGCCTCACATCTTGGTCACTGTGGGACCCTCAGCTCAAAGTCTAGGCAGTTTTAATAGATGAGGTCTTTGGGTGACATTTTTCTGCAAGATTTTAAGTAAATGCCTTGCTGTAACATTTGAGATCAGGCGCCTCTTGGTTTCCATGATTCTCTTCCTTTTTAAGCCACAGACACACACATACAAAATATATTAAAACAAGGCCAGCTTAGCTAAAAGGTCGGCTAGTTCAGAAACAAACAGCGGGGATTTATGTTGGAGGCTTTGGCGCGCAAGAAGAGAGCGCTGCATCTCCGGCTCTGCTTTCGCTTGAAGGGGAATATGGATTAAAGCCTTGCAGGGAGCAGAAGCGAAGGCAAGAAGAGATATTTTTGTCACACTTCTCATTATCCCACTCCAGGAAAGGGACTTCACGCATCCCCCAGGCCACGCACTAGCAATGGGAAGAGTAAAGAGGTGCCGGATGGAATTGCTACACGGGGAGGTGGGAATGGGGTCGATGTCTTCTTTTGGCAGGGCTAAACCTCCGCCTGCTCCGAGGCCAGGGTTGGCAGGGGCCGGGCATGGACCAGCAGTAGGTGTCCAGCTCTGTAAAAGTGATGTGAGGACAGAAGGCAGAACCTGCCTGGACAAAAAGCTTTCTAAACAAAAGAGGGGAGAGGTTAATCCCTTTCCTTATGGAGAGAGGCAAGACTTTCTTTTCCTTTCTCCTTTACAAGAAGCGACCCGCACTTCTGCATGGGGAATGGCAAGGCTGCATCCCAGAAGACGAGCTCTTTGCTCAAACCCAGGTCTAAGAGAGACGGAACAGAGCAGAGCTATCTGCCCGTGACAGTGAGAATGCTTCACACGCCAAGGAATTAATGGAATTTGTTAAATGAATTGGCTCCTAGAAATGTGCTGCTGAGGCCTTTACTGATGGGAGCACCCAGCCCATTTGTCGGGCGGTCGGTACCCTTCTAACGCGCTTTTACAAAAGGAGAGATTTGGCTGGTACAAACTGCACCAATCTGTTAAAGCGTGGCTTGTAAATCAACAGCCGCATTGATTCCAGGTACTTGATATTTCGTTGCATAATTAGAATTATGTTTTAACTGTATCTCTTGATATTCCCTGCCAGTACTTGGCATGGATGGAAAGTGGAGGAGGCAGCACACGGAGCAGTCGGGAACAGCTGCTGGGACGGTGCAATATTCCCCTTGTTCGCAGCCGTGCTTGTGCACTGCCTGTGTGCAGAAACATGAGGCAACAGAATCCAGCACAGAGCATTTCTAGAGACAGCTATTGAAATAAACGTGCACATCCACGCTATAAAATTAGACCAGCAGATGGGTATCTTGCTTGTGGGGATAGCAATTGCTTTCCACAAGGCCAAAATGAAGTTACAGGACCAGGAAGGGACAATAACTCTTCATTATAGACAAAGATCCCGGAGGAACTCACTTGCTGCCTCTGTGGGAAAAGTGCTTTAATCCAGGAGCATGGGTTCGTGCTTGGACCACGGGGCCAGAAGCTCCCTGAAACCTGGAGGCTGAGGAATAGGGACACTGGGCACCCAGGAAAAGGCTTGCATCCCAGCTGCCACTCTCCTTCGGACACCAGTACAACCCACCGCTTATTTCATGTTCCATTTTCCTTCTTTGGGATAAATATTCTTGATCCAGCCCAAGAACTCATCCAAGGACCAGGAACAATGGGTGAGACCAGCTGGGAACACCAAACCCTGACAAACTCCTCTCGGCTGATAGAAATTTGATAGCAGAAACTTTTAAATGAAAGGAACATTGGTGTTAAGAGATTATTAGTCATTCTTCAAACTAGTGTGGGATGAGTGCCGGAAAACATTTCTCTCCAAATTTGTATGAATAATATGACTAAATAAATCTGATTTTGGTTAGTCTTCCATGGTGATCCTATCGAATTTAAGAGGAGGAAAGTTTGGGGGATTATTGACTCTTGGTGGGTGGCTGTAGAAAGTTCACTATTTGCATGCAGAGGTCATTTGATTGACTGCAGGATTAGACATCTTCTTGCACCAAACGGATAAGCAAATTGCAAGACCTCAGTGAGCACAGAGCCCGCTGGCTGTTGGGAACCAGGTACCCAACATCTGCTAATGAATAGATGGGACAAATGATGTCTGTCTTCTTTGGATAAATCAGTGATTCCCCGAATGGGATTTTTCTAGGTCTCCTCTATGCATTTGTAAAGTGTTTTATCATGAAGACAACTGAGCGGACAAACAGCTCGCTAGAGGCTCGCGGGGCAGCTGGCTGGCTCGGTGCCCCGGGCCTGAAAGCGTAACCCCACCGCAGACCACTCATCCACGGGGGGGGCCTTTCCTGCGGGGGGATCCCCTTGTCACCTTCAACACCACCACGACATCCGCACCCCCTGCAACAGGGCAGCTCAGAGAGGACCCCCCGCCTTGTCTCCAAATCTGAGGATATGGGGATAAGGGAAAAGTCCCTGCTGGGGACTCCTCGCTGTCGCTGCTGTGCCACGGCGCTGAGGGTGCCCCAGCCGGATCGGGGCAGAGGTAGATATTTTTGGGGTGGTTTTTTCCCCTCTTTTAAGTACATTTCTCCTAGCAGCAGCAGCAGGTGGGCGGGTATTTGCAGCCTAGCGGGAGGTGCGGCTGTCCAAGGGTGACGGAGCATCCCTGGTACCCCTCCTCTCCCCGGGGGGAAGGGGGGGGAGTGCTCGGACCCCCCCCCCAACCCCCAGCTCCTTGCGAGGGGCCACCCTGCCTGGAGCAGGTCGCCCCTGGGCTGGGGGCACGATCCTGGCCAGCAACTCGCAGGAGAGCGGGGCTCCGGGGGGGGGGAGACGGACACACGACCCGCCACCCCCCAACCGTGGGAGCAGCAGGTACCCCCGGTCCCCCCCGCTCGGAGGACGCGGCCGGAGCTCCCTCTGCCGGTGCAACTCCCGGCCGCGACGGGAGCCGGCCCCGACGGCGGGGACCTCGCCACAAGCATCCCCCCGGGGCGGGGGGGACGGGGACGGGACACGGCCCCGAGCGAGGGGCACGCCACGCTAGGCGCTCCCGGCCACGGCACAAGCCAGGGACCTTCCTTCATCAGGGCCAGAGGAAAGGATTTTCTGCAGGCATCGCTCATTTTGAGCTCAGACATCCCTGCAGGCTGAGCCAAGGCCATTTCTAAATGCTTAAGATTTCTTGCCGCTTTAGAAACAGCTTTCTCACCTTTCCGCGGTAGCCTCCCACATCAGATATATATGTATATGAGCATCCCCTTCCCAAGAGCTCCAGCTAGCCCAAAATCACCTGTGAGAGCAATAGGAAGATGCTCTTGTCTGACCCAAAATGCCTTCTCTGGGCTGAATCCTGCTGGCCTGGGAGCACACTTGATCTTGGATTCACAGCCCGTGCTGTCCAACCTGAGACAAATCACATGGCTGTTGGCAAAACTTCAAGGCCAGCCAGGCTCTGCTGCAGAACTCCGAAAGACCATGCCCGGGCGGAGAAGGAGATACAAAACCCACAGCCCCACCACCCATGGCCAGCAGACCCTCCTGCAAGCCCAGGGGGACGCAAGCGTGACAGCATGTGGCACATGAGACACCAGACTAGCAGAGAGCCCACGACACGGGTGCTAAGGACAGGTTTTTTCCCAGGTTTCCAAGTGAATTCCCCCCTCCGGATGCAGTGTCTGTGCTCATGGAGAGGGCAAAGCTCAGCTCGTTCTTTGGCCTCTCTCCACTCCTGCCAGAGCAAGCAGACATACCGACACGCCAGGAGCTTCCCCAGCAAAGACTCCTGCGGTGGGGGAGACCCCAGCCTTTGCTCCCCCGGCAGAGCACAGCCCAGTAGCCCGAGAGCTCGGCTGTTGTACAAATGCAATTCACGGAAAGGTCCACAAATACATTTGCATGTGCAAGGTGCAGTCTTAGATCAAGCAATTTCCTCGCTACATATGTACAGCCTGGCCACAGCTGCTTTTGATCCGATTCTCTTTGTATCCTGATAATGTACAGAGAGCCTTTGTGTGTCGGTCTGTTTATTTAAATGGATTTGGAGCAAACATTTTTTTAAAAGCTGAAGCTTTGAGCCTCTAAGTGGGTTACCAGATTATATGCTGTCTCCATTTTAATTACATTTGGCTCATTTTGTTTATTGCGTACATTTTCGAGAATTATGCTCGTCGTGAGAATTGAAAACATTTTGCTTTAGAAGATACCTGCCCTATAAAGGGATCCAACATCACACAGGAGACACGATGCAAACCTTCCCATCTCAAAGACCACTCTCCCTCCAACTAAAACAGGAAAAGAAGAAAGGCTCGACAGAGCCATATATCCTCTAAGTTTAAAGTGAAGCACCTGAACGTCAGGAGGATCAAGCCAGCACCACCAGTCTAGCAGGATTTTAGCATCAGCAAACACAGATAAGACGATGCTCTTGCAAGGGAAGAGCGATCCTGGCTGTGGATCTCGGAGGGATGAGAGCACGGAGCCTGTCACAGCCTGGCTGGGATGTTCATCATTCCCTGTCTCAGCCGGCCGCGGGGCGAGGGAGCACCCAGAGCTTTGCTGTCTCACCTCGGGTGGGCAGAGAAGTTAAACCAGGAGCACCCCAGTGCTACCCCAGCCCAGGGCATCTCCCTGGGGAGCCTTTGCCACCTTCCCCGGGGTAAACCAGGAATTTGTCTTCCTGAAACACATGGCGGGGGGGTGGCTTTGAGATGGAAGTGGAGGGGTCAGTTGAGGAGAGAGAACAGAGCTCTGGCCTGGAGCCTTGGCGAGAAGGATGGAAAGCAGCAGAAAGTAACCCCGGACACCAGGGCTGCACATTTAGGGATTGGGGATGTAAATGAGAAGAAATTTTAATACAGTGTAAGAAACTAATGAGGTCACATTCACCTCACACGCGCAGTCCTGGCCTCCTAATTATACCAAAGATAGCACAGGAGAGAGGGATGGGGGGGAGCCAGGGACAGCTCGGGTGGCAGCAGGGATTTTAGGGCTGTGGTGGTTTTGGAGGGGTGAGAGGAAGGG